>OX336392.1:129705543-130905543 GCA_946902985.2 Meconema thalassinum | reverse complement strand
CTTCGTTGGGTTGTTGGTACTGTATTTCTTTGCATATAAATCCAACCGTAAATTCTGTTGGGTCGCTGCGTCCCAGTATCTCTTCAAAAATGCCTCCCGAAACTCCTCAACAGTATCGAAAGTGTAGCGGAAGCTGCGAAACCATAATGCACACTCCCCGCTGTTAATTTCTCTATAGCTCGTAGCCTGCGCTCCTGTGGTATTCGTGCATCATTCAGATATTCAGTCACTTCCTTCAACCAATATTTTGGTGTCATATTACAGTGGCTACCTGAGAATTTCCTTGGTTTTTCTTCGCTTGCCCTGATGACGTTTATCACCTGGGTGTGCATAGCATTTTCATGTGGCGTCGATGCCGCAGCTGGTACACCTGGCGTCATATAAGGACTTTCGCCTGGGCCTGTAGCACTCCTTATTCTAAGTCTGCCCACCTTGTTTTCCTCATATCTTCCATGCTGCCTTCACTTGACTTAGGATCTTTCAGAAGTGTTTCCTCCTGTGCGATTATCCTAGTCTCCATTTGATTGTGGCGCATCTCTGCTCTTTCCAGACGAGTAATGACTTTTTTCTCTATTCTTGTAAGCCTATCTCGATTTTCCTCGGCTACTTGAAATATTTTCTTCTTGTCTTCTTTCAGACTTTGTTTGATATGGGAGATTTCATCCTCTACATCTTCCTTAATTTGAGCAAGGGTCTTGTCGCTTGCCTCTGTTTTCTGGCCTTCTCTCACTTCGAGTTCTTCCCTCAATCCTTTGATTTCTTCTCGAATGTGTCCATTGACCTTTGACATTTCCTTCTGGACCTTAACAATTTCACCTCTATTCTCCTCTTGCCTTTTGTTGACTACAACAATGTCATTCTGAACTTGGTCCAGTTCTTGATGAACTTTGCTTATCTGACCCTTCATGTTTCCTACCAGCTCTTTACTCTCGTTAACGACAGCCTTGATTTCACCTATTTCTTGACATTGACCTAATATATTCTGGTCCTGTTTCTTGAGATCACCGTTAATTGCTCTAGCATAGCTTTTCAATTTCTGGTCCCATTTAGAGTCGTTCTCCTCTAATCTCTGGTCTACCGTTCTCGTAAACTCTGAAAATTGTTTCGCTTGGCGTTCGAGATTCGCCTCATTTTGGATTTGAATATCCTTAATGTCGTTAGACAACGCGTCTAACCTACTGTTGGTTTCATCCTGAGCATGCTTACACGCTTGTAAGTTACTCTCAAGTTTGGCTTCTATGGCCTCAAAACGTTTATCCGTTTTAACCTGCATTTCCGATACAATGCTTACAACAGTTTCTGTTACTTCGGTCTTAATAACCTCTTGCATTTGACCTAACTTATTATTCAATTCAACTTTATTTGCATCTAAACGGTTGTTTATTTCAACCTGATTAGCATCTAAACGATTGCTCAATTCAACCTGGTTGTGATTAATTGCCTCCTGATTGGCATCTAAACGAGTGTTTATACCCTCCTGGAAAGCCTTAGCTTCCAGCTTATTTTGCTCGTTAACAGCATCAAAATGCTGTTTCAACCCTGCAATAACCTGCAAGATCTCCTCTGTGCCTGACATTTTCACAATAATACACTTAAATATGCAGGCAGGCTTCCTGGAAAAAATGTGTGGATATGTTTTGAAAAGAAACATCAAACACTGTACACATATTGTAACGTCGTACAAAACCTGATAATATTATGATAAATTGTGGATCTGGTATGCAGCGCTCATACCCTTGGGTAATCCTCTTCTCAATAGAGAGATTCTGCGTTACATCAAAAGCCTACTGAACTCAAAAATCACTCAAACACAGTTTGAGGCAAAAAAAAAACAATTACTATGGTTTTCCCCATGAAATACCATAAAAAATCTATGGGTTTTCCCTAAATCCCATAAGCCCCACGTTGGGCGCCATGATAATTAATATAAGGATTCATGGGAGGTGGTCCACGTTAAGACATCGCAGCAACCCTCCAAGGTCTCGGTTGTACTGTCGAATGCTCCACTTGGGTCTCGCCATGATAAAAAATATGCATACTAGACGTATTGCATTATCAAAATTTATATTGTGCGTATCAGAGCTTAGCTAGATTAGGTGCGGTCCTCCCCTACTTCATGTTAATTGTTACTTTAATAAAGTTGTGTGCATTAGATATAGACCGACTTTAGTTGTACCTATAGCTCAAATCACCGTACAGGACATCATTTTCCATGTACCCATGTGAGTAATCTCGATGGAAAATATGCTTCTGCCTCCAGCTAGCTTCAGGACTCGAGGGTGTACCGTCCTCCCACAGAGCAGTTGCATACTTTGGATTTGAGGCTAAAATGTATCAACTCTACAATGATAAGACACAACTCTATTCTAAAACTTTAATTCAGTAAATAAAATCATGGCTTTAAACAAATAAAACAATCCCCATAACCACAAAACAAAAGCAAACAAAAATTACTTTCCACAATCCACCAATATAAACAAATATATAATCATAATAAATTCATATCATACCACAAACCTTTACCCTTATGTGAACTTCACAAAGATCTTCTAGTGCGCTGATGCACGTACAACTTCAGAAACAAACTGTACATTGACACTACTGTCATACAATGTGACTTCTTTAATATCACACCATTACTGATTCATTAAACCTTCTTAATTTGACAATTATGTGTACCGTGTGTGTTTTGATCTTTCTTTTCCCACCAAATGCTTCACATGCAATAGCCTATTCTGGTGTTGCACAGCAAACTACGTGCAACTCCATAATTATGTAAGCTACCCCTACTCCACTATTTATTTAGTTAGTTCCACTGCATGCCGTTTTGTGATTTCAATTTTAAAAACGTTATGTTATTGTTGTGTCGGATGGTACAATCAAACTACCTTGCGCGCGTAGCCTGTGGAATCTGGTAACCAACTTCCGAAAAAGTTGTCAGTGACAGTACAAATGCACCGTCTAACCATTCGTTAGATAGCTAAAATCATGAACCATCAGAATGATATATAATTATCAATGTGTTCTTAAACCACATGGCTTCATTACTCAACATAACAATATTTCACTTCAAGTCATTAACAGGGTCTAAAATCTGTTCCTTTCAAACTTTACTTTTACGGTCCGTCTGGCCGTCCCCAGACCCTCTCCCCGAGCGGTCGGCATACAATAGGAGTGTGGAAGGGGGTTCCAACATTAACTCGACCCTCGCTTCATGTCTGAAGGCTTACTTCCAAAGCAGAATAAGATTTTACAAGACAAACTGTGCTCCCAATGACACACAAATCTCAATGGATTTTAACTGAATATTATGCACACAGGTAGTGAATGAGCTTTATATTTATTCCTACCCCGAGGATAAATAATAACTGGCACCAAACTAGGCCCATTTCAACATGAAGGTACGAGGTTCGTAAAACATTGGTCTAGTAGGCAGCCGGTGTCTTAAATAAATTATGCGGTCAGTCCAAGCTGCCGACATTTGAGGTTCGCTTCAACAAGCCGAATCACTCAACAATAAGTTCTCGGGAAATCATAGTGTCGAGGTGTCCATCGTTTGCCTCGCACCTACATGGGATTTCAATCCGGAACATTTCATCCATCATCAGAGTTAGGGTCCAACACTAAACACTCTGGCACAAAGTATATCTCCGCTTATGCCCCCGGCATAGGAGATTTCATACGTAGAATAGACCACCTGGCTCCTTCACCTAATGTTACGACTTCGTCCTATAATATTAAGAGAAATCTATCAATTACTCTGTAAGCTTCTCACATAAGCTGCAAATTCAATTCACTAAAAGCTCTTCCATTCCTGGCATAATTATATTCCCATTAATACAATATATTCTGATATCAAACTCTTTCTTTAATCCCGTAATGTAATCTTACTGTATAAACTTACTGCTTGGATCGATAAGTCTTGCAATTAGCGTAATTATTTCCTGTTTACAACAATTTCCTGATGCGTTCATTAATACCTTTGAAATTCATAATCCTTATTATTATTATTCTCACTGACATAAATTACCAAATCATTCCTTATTATTATTATTATTACTGAAATAAATTACCAAAATCCGACACAACCAATCATCTCAAAACTCGAACAACTGTGCTCGTAACATTTACATAACTGATTGCCATCTTAATTAATAATGGTAATGATTAATCCACTTATTGATGCACATTAACATCTCAACTCTATAAAAATCAATACAATAATGATTAAACCTGGAGGGTCTACCTCCTAATCTGATTCTTACTGGCATCTTTACTGAAATCACATAACATGCAGTGGCCCATATTCTCTAATTAACCATAATTTGTGGGGTACTCACATATCTCTAGGCTCCTCATGGTGGCTTCAACCAATCATATCCTTCCAAGTCGCCTGCCATATGCAGGTTTAACGCGACATTTTTATCTTGAATACACACATTTTATGACACATATTTTCCGTTAACCACACGGCACTTAGCATTTCTATAATGAAGCTATTGCTTCCAAACATGTGACACTTTATAACACTTATTAAACCACTACTTCAAAAGATATTTTACATATGCTTTATACATAACACACGTCACTTTGTATACTTTTCATTGCTTGAAATTCCATAGCAAAGATATCAAAATCGCAGGAGTCGACGGCATCTCCCGTGCTCCTACCAACTCCTGATTGAAAGTCTGGTTTACCTGCCCTCGGAATTCACCAACAGTTTTTATACATACTCCTACGGTACGCTTCCTGCGTTGCATAAATATGCTAACTTCCGTCCTGAGCGTTATTATTTGGTATCCTTACGACATTACCAAATGCTTCGTAAAGTTTCTCCCAGCGCATTCCAGCGTAATTAGACATGAATGATCAGTCGATATTCGATACATTGCGCTTAACACTGTCCATAACTTTACACAAATTATTATTATTTACAATAGTTCTGCCACTCATCTTACACGGTGCTTCCTAAGAGAACACGCCATTGTTCGTACTGCTGAGTATACCTGCAGCGCGATTATTATTAAATAAAAGCTTATTAAATGCTTCACTCAAATGTAGAACTCTTTGTTCGCGCGTCCTTTCATGAGCCGGACCAACATATGTTCCGCCATGACGACTGTCTGCGCCTCTCTTGACAAACTGTGACAAACTGGTGTGAGGCTGGCTTAAGACTGACTTAAGACTGACTGAGGTAAGACTGACCGCTCTGCTAAGGGTCGGCCTCCTTATATGAGTTTCACACAAAAAATAGAGCGCAATCTTCCCGCGTGATCTCGGCTCCTCTCCCAGCATGATTCTGGTCTCGAAACCATGTTCATTGGGTTCCTTTTCTTTCACTGATCCCAGAACTGACTGCGTGCAAAAGAATCGCTCGGCCAATTAATTAATATTAATTCCTTTCTCCATAGCGTGGGCACGCTATCTCCCGGGGATTCCCTGGCGACCTCCTCAAATCCCGCCGCAAACAATGATAGTCCTACGGTCCTTCCGCACTTCCTTAAATATGCGTCAATTTCGCAGATTAAAGGCTCTAAAATTAGCCTCCAGTCTAAAGATTCACCTGTGGGCAAGTCTCATGTCATTTCGTTACTCCAATCACGAGTAATCAATGATTTTTCTTGTGATCTCTCCCCACCATTCTCAATACCATTCTCCGTCGGGGAAGAACTGGGTCATTATTCAGGCCCTCACCCTCTTCCAGACGACAGAATGAGGTCAGAAAAATTGACTTGGCTCCACTGAACACCTCCCACAATTCTGGGCCTATTTGTAAAAATGTCAACTCTGCACTTGCAGTGCTCCAAGCCCCATATAGCCTACACCAAGTAGTCTAATAGTACTGTATTCTGCTCAATTTCCCTGCATTATTTTAATAAATAATGTCACTGCAACTGAAATCACCAGTGATTTAATATACACTTCTCTCTAGGGGTTTTTACAATGAAACTCCCTCCACAGACTTCGGGTTCGTTCCCTGGTGGAACCTTTATACTGAGATCACAGTCTCTGAGAACCACGTTCGATTCCAGTCAGCCTAACCTCCTCGGGTTCACTACTAACTTACACACTAGAAGAAGAAATGGTAACAAAGGACATGAAGAAAAGAAATGCCCTCAACCCTCGAAGAATGAGGATTGAGAGACTTGGAAGGAAGGAGAGTCATGAAAGGCAGATAGGGAAGGGAAAGAGGTGAGGGCCCACCCCAAGGTCAGAGGAAAAAGGGGACAATACAGACCCAGCTCAGGAATATCTTTGGGTCGCCAACGTCCAAACTCACCAGCCGTGAGCCCTTGAGGGTGTAGCACTATCCAGGGTGCACCAGAAGTGGTGGGGCTACATACACCCTGCCCTCTTGAGGGCCTTGTGCAAAAGGCTGGAGATAATATGAAAAGAAAAATGTCCTCTCGGCACGCCGGAAGGCGTAGGTAGATTTCACTGGGCAGACTAGGGGATAGGCGAAAATAGGCAGAATACTGCGACGATGCTCATCGCAACAATCGTGCTCACCTACGCAATGAAGAGATACGCACATTAAGGCGTTTAAATTTTGGGATAAACCGATTGGAACTGATAGACGACGAAGTAAAAGATGACAAACAGACACCCGACAAGCAGGAGAAAAAGAAAAAAAATAATTCGAAGAAACGTCCATTTAAATGCGGGTCTATAAAATATCAGGATGCTCATTTATATCAAAACTGGGGAAAGGAAAAAAAAGTTGGTAAGGCCCAATCAAAAGAGCAAAAGTCACATGCTCCACCTGGATTTTTATTTAAGCCTCGGAAAGAATTAAGCCTTTGATGCCATTGATACTTCCACACACCTCAAAGCATTTAAAAGTATTCTCATCTCCACATGCTTTCAGGAAGAAAGATGAGAACAAAGAAAACTTTGGTGGCCAGTTTGCTACCAAATCTCCAAATATGAACAAATGTTTAACTCCCTTACGACTACAGCAGCCTAAAGGCTCTTGGAACAAAGAAGGTGAAGTCCCTAAACGTCGATAAGCACGAACATTTGCCAGGCTTGAGCTGGGAGGTAAATGAGATCCTGCCATTGCCTGACACTGAACATACGACATCCAAGAGCATCTTGAAGATCTTGCATTTAGCTGACTCAAATAAAGAATGCAGGTTTTCGTAGAAGGATCAGACCTCATTTATTGCGTGAAAATATTTTTATAATTGGAGCTTAATGAACTTTGTTTTTCGCCTTTTTATGCATATATGTAACATTTTATTGTCTTATGGGGACGGTAACCTTCTCATCATTTGGGGTCCAATTTAGCCTTTTTTAATTTATGAAATATTAGGCTTTTGAGATCACCTTTTGTCCGTGTGGAGCTATTTCAATGAAACTCAGTAAGTTCTGTGAACTATTCCGGACGACCCCGACCGTGCCCTTCAAATTGTGTTACGTCTCTCCATTCCAACATGGTGGCTGTGCGAAATATTTCACCAGCATTCAATATCTCCGAAACTATTACCGATATCACCCTGGAACTTTGTACGGTGATAGAGGAAACTACTAGAAGTTCATCTATGTGACTTTTGAAAACTTGGTAACTACGAAACCAACATGGAGGCCAAGCGAATTTGCGACTTTCAAATATACGTTTCTCGCGATTTAATCAACCAAACGCAATGAAACTTGGTACAGTATATGTTTGTACACATTGTAATGCACTGGTATCTAATTTAGTTCAATTGTTTACATAACCTCAAGATGGCGGCTGTGCGAATTTTAAAATTAAGTTTTTATTTCTTGTGTCGTAATCATGCGATCAAAGTGAAAGTTTGAATAATGAACCTACGCAATAATTTTCCTTTAATTATACATGACTCTATGGCCTATACATATAACAATCCAACATGGCGACCATCCGATATATTTAGATGGTTCTCAATATATACGAATCTATTACAGCAATCAAACTGAATTTTTATCGTTCATAGGGATAATGAACATAAGTTCACCTATAGGACTTGCAATAACCTGGTGATCACAAATTCAACATGGCGGCGACGCGAAGTATAAATATTCACATGGACGTTTCTTGCAATTTAACCATCCGAGTACAGTGAAATTTGGTACAGTAAATCCAAATACAAATGTTAATCCAGTGGCATCTAATTTATTTCAATTGATTCCATAACCACCATACGGCAGCTGTGCTAAATTTTAAAATCTCGTTTTTACTTCTTTTACTTCACGTCGTACAGGAACAGATTCTTAGAGATGATACCCTCATTCAAATACCTGGGAATATCACTACAGACCCCAGAGGAGTGCGTCAGGCCTCGGCAGCCGGCACAGTTCATATCCTCGCCGCTAGATGGGGGCTTCATTCATTCCATTCCTGACCCGGTCGGAGACTGGAAGCAGGCTGTGGATTTTTCAACACTACAGACCACATTCAACATTCATATTAAGTAAAGATGGCGTTGATACTGGCGGTTCTTTGGTTATATTCCATGTTCATTATTGTATCTTGACGGGAGAGAGATACGAGGCACGTCCAGAAAGTAAGTTTCGTTTGGTGATAAAATTAAATTGTGTACAGATACAGAAAAATTATTTATTGCATAACATTCTACACCTCTTAAATTACTTTTCCACATAACTGCCGAATTTTTGCAGGCATTTGTCATAGCGTGGCACAAATTTTTGGATACCTTCTTCATAGACGTTTGCCGCCTGTGTCTTCAACCAGTTGGAAACATCTTCTTTCAGCTCTTCGTCATTTTTGAAGTGTTGACCGCCAAGGAAAGACTTGAGATGTGTGAACAGATGAAAGTTGCTAGGAGCGAGGTCAGGGTTGTAAGGAGGGTGGTCAAACACGTCCCAGCCAAATCCCTGTAGGAGGTTTTTCGTCATATTTGCAGTGTGTGGTCGTGCGTTGTCGTGAAGAAAAACAACACCTTTTGACAGCAACCCTCGGCGCTTGTTCTGTATTGCGCGGCGCAATTTCCTAAGTGTCTCGCAGTAAGCATCTGCGTTGATTGCAGTAGTAGTAGTTGAAAATCAATGAGTAAGATTTCTTTCCAGTCCCAGAACACTGTGCACATCATTTTCCGAGGTGTCAAGATTTGTTTCGGCTTAACCTTTGCTGGGGATGAAGTGTGCCTCCATTCCATTGATTGCCGCTTACTTTCATGGGTGTCGTAAGAAACCCATGTTTCATCTCCTGTGACTATCTGTGTCAGAAATTCTTCGCCGCCTTCATTGTAACGGGTCAAAAACCAAAGTGCACTACCGCGCATATGCGGAACTGCGCTGCAGCGGAACGTACAACTAGTTGAAGACACAGGCGGCACACGTCTATGAAGAAGGTATACAAAAACTCGTGCCACGCTACGACAAATGCCTGCAACATTTCGGCAGTTATGGGGAAAAGTAGTTTAAGGGTTGTAGAATTTTGTGCAATAAATAATTTTTCTCTATCTGTACACAATTTAATGTTATTACCAAACGGAACATACTTTCTGGACGAACTTCGTATGTCCGGTCGCCTGTTCGCTGTTTCTCGCTTACCACCGCCCAGGGTTCACGTTTAGGGTACTTTCAGGTGAAACCTACGGACGTGGGCAACAATGGACCCCCATAATAGCATTATTTGTCATTAACAGTATCTTCCGAACGACCTGCTATTCTGCCCCAGTTTTCACTTCGCTCATCAGGAAGTTGTATCATAGATTCTGTTGTGCTGATGCTCGTATAATGAGCTCATCTACATTGTAAAGTAGTTACACGGAGAGAAGGCTTAAAGTTTTTACATTACCCAAGTTTCTACAAACTGTTTTCTTTATCGGCTCCAAGGTTTGCTTGCTTTCTTTGTGCGCCGTGGAAGCAAACGTAACGTGAAGAAATTAAGGAACTCAGAGTCACTCTTTAACTCGGAAATAGCTTCGTCAATGAGATAAAAGAAAAGTGATTTTCTTTTTAGATAAAAAATCTCATTTATTCTCCGTCGTTCTTTTGGTCTAAATGAAAGTGTGCATGGAGTCCCTTTTCTTCACAAGCCACTTGCTGTAATGTGCCGCCACGCTTGACATGTACCGTAGGCTTACAAAGCAGATTTCTATGCACGGAAGGTCTCATTAATTCACGGCACTATTTCAGGGTTAGATGATGATAATAATAGTTGTTTTAAGGGGACTAACATCGAGGTTATCGGCCACTAATGGTTTGGGTGAAAATGAAACTTAATGATGAAAAGAACACTAGAACGAAACTAATTGCAACTTACGGACTAGAAGAAACTGCCAAAAAATAAGGGAAGGGATATGGAAAATATAAAATAAGGAAAAAAATGCCCTCAACCCTCGAAGAATGAGGATTGAGGGACTTCAAAGGAAGAAGAACCAGGAAAGGTAGAATAATAATAATAATAATAATAATATCGTATGGCCTCGGCTGCCGGGTGGAAGCTTTGTTATTTGGCCCCCAAAGGGTAGCTTGGATGTCGAATTTCGTTGTTCCTTGAAGCACTATGAAAGTCAAGGAAGTTAGATATGTAAGCTCCTTGAACACTATAGCACTTTCTAGTAGAGAAATTAGGAACTTTGTGGCGGAAACTCCCGAGATTAATTTTGCCATTATGAATACGGCCTACTGAATTCAAATGGGTTCTTTGACATGCCAACATCGTATGACATGGTGTCGTAATTTTTGCCGCCTTTCAAAAATCACTTACCATGGCCAGGAGCGAACCTGCAAGCTTCGGATTAGTAGACCGACACGTTGACCACACACCCACCATGGCAAGCTAGGAAATGTAGAGAGGACAGGGAAAGATGAGTGGGTCCATCCCAAAGACAAAGGACAAAGGAAAGGAAAAAAACAGCTCAAGAATCCCTCGGGGTTGTAAATTCCCGATCTCACAAGCGTTAGCCCTTGAGGGTGTAGCACTATCCAAGGGGAACCAGGAGTGGTGGAGCTACATACACCTTGCCTCCTTGAGGGCCTTGAGCAGAAGACAGGAGATACCATGTAAAGAAAAAGAAGAGGTCCTACCTCTCAAAGAATGAGGGATCAGGAAAGATGAGAAAAGGGGCAATTAAGCGGGAAATTGGAAGACATCCTAGACCTCGGATACCCTAATTCCCTCAGGGTCGGAAGAGAACAAGAGTTGACCAAGGCAGGTCGACAGGACAGAAGACAGAGAGGAGCCCGGCACAAGTAGTGGACGCAATGCCGGACTCTGCTGGGTTCCCTTGTCGCCTGCCCACAATAGACGTGAGTCCCTAGGGGAAGTGCTGTTGTGAACGCGGTATTACATAAGACCCTCTGTATGAAATAATGCTAAAGCAGTGAATAAACCTACTCCTTCAATCAATAACTCTACAGTACATTCCCCACGATGTGTGGACTGTGGTCTCTAATAAAATGTGCATGCTTCCTGCAATGTGATTTCCCTTGAGTACACGATTTAGCTTCGGGCTAGAATGGAGAAACATTCTGCGTTATTGTCCAAAGCTACCATTCGGACATTTTCCTCTGTAACATTATAATGACATTTGGACATGGGAGCTATTTGAATTGCATGATGATGATGATGATTATGTTGATAATGATGATGATGATGATGAAGGTAAATATGGTTATAAGAGGTCTGACAACTAGCTCATCGGCCCATAATGGTTTTGGTGATAGTGAAAGATGAGTTGAGAATGTAAACTATAACTAATACTAACTACATAATTAATGTTATGGGTTTTACGTCCCTTTTAACTACACTGGCTTTTAGAGACGCCGGGGTGCCGGAATTCTTCCCCGAAGGGAATCTTTAACGTGCCAGTAAATGTACTGACACGGCTCCCTCGCATTTGCGCACCCTAAAATACTAACTACAGACTTACATACTAGAAGAAGAAATGGTAAACAAATAAAGGATAAGGCAAATTAAGGTTAGGAAGAAAAGAAATACCCTCAACCCTCGAAAAATGAGGATAGAGGGACTTGGAAGGAAGGAGTGCCATGAAAGGCAAAGAGGAAATGGAAAGAGGAGAGGGCCCACCCCAAAGTCAGAGGAAAAAGGGGACAAAACGGGCCCAGGTCAGGAATCCCTCGCTGTTGCCAACTTCCAAACTCACCAGCCGTGAGCCCTTGAGCGTGTAGCACTATCCAGGGTGCACCAGAAGTGGTGGAGCTACACACACCCTGCCTTCTTGAGGGCCTTGTGCAGCAGGCAGGAGATAACATAAAAGAAAAAGAAGGCTGGCCCCTCGATAAATGAGGGTAGCAGGAAATATGAGACAAGGGCCAATTAAGGCAGGAAAGTGAAAGACTCCCTAGGTCTCGAATACCCTAATGCCGTCACTAGTTGTGAGTCCCTGGGTGGTTACTATAAGAAGTCATTGTAGTAAAATCTATGCACTTCCAAACTTTTGTTGAGCAGTCTATATTCACAAATTACAGTTCCCAACATAAGTTTCACTTAAAACAGCAATACAACTTCATTATTATCACTTTACAAAATGATACTCACATTTGAATACTAAAAGTAACGCAACTGACGAATGGGGTATTTTGGGAAAAGGATGTCACCCTCTGGCTAACAAAGCACAATGTGCACATAAGGCGTGTTTACATGAATTTACAGGTCTTTGGCCTAATGGGCGAGTGTAATAGTCCATTTAGGGCAGTTTCTTAGGTGGTACTGCGTACAATTCATTCCACACAGTAGGCATTTGCAGTTGTCATCCATGGAGGAAAGAATAAGAGGAGATGCCCTGAGCTCGTTAGAGTGAAGCCAAGCGCTGCAACCAAAGTGGGCGTAACCTTAACTCGTATTCGGTGTTCTGTGACTTGCATGAGGCATTGTGCATGGCTAAACCTTATTTTGGGATTGGTTTTTATCGCGCTCCGGTTATGCAACTTTGGAAACGTAATAACAGTAGTGATAAGTTATTTAAAAAAAAAAGCTCTTCAATTATAATCTCAGCATGTGTAGGCCTACCCTATATACCAAAAAAATAAAAATCATTCCTCTGGAAATCCCAAATTATCAAACGGCTGTCGGTCAATAATTACGGTAGGCCTACGTATCAATTCGAGGCTAATCGTCAAGTTTCTACCCCCTACAAAAAAAAAAAAAAAAAAAAAAACCGTACGGTACCGAAACGTATAGGCTATACCATATTTTTGTGCAAATATGCGTCCTTTTTTAATTGTTCTGTTTATTAATTTTGAGGTTCGTATTCTTGAATATCAAAATGTGTACGACCAATGAGTAAAAGTGGCTGTGCTCGAAATTAGGCCTAAAAACTGACGAATGCCTCAACACCAATAAGAACATAAAACTCAATTTGGTGTAAATACCGTAATTAGTTCGGCATCATTAATTCCCAAGATGTTCCTTCTTTGGTATAACTCGCATCTTCAGACACCTGTATTCAATTTAATCAGTGTTTCAGCTTTTTATTGCGTTTTGCCGCGTCTTCCTTACAAAACTAGCCTCGCAAAGGTGCTCTCATATTTATATTTAAATTGGCTTTTAAAACGATAACGCAGCTTATTTGTGCCAAGTACCGTGATGTACAGAGTGTGTTCTGCCTATCCAAGAAAAAATCTTGACTTGTCATTGCAGTTTTATGTCACTAAAATCCATTACTAGTTGGGGTGGTTTACGGCTTTAAGCATAGGGACAGCCATTTTCTTGCAACCAAAGTGGGCGAGCCGTTTGGCTTCAACAGCTTGCGCTAGGCAGCGCAGCGAAGGCATCTCCTTCCTTTCTTTCCTCCATGTTGTCATCCGTTGTGTGGTGGCCGTCAGTCGTGCAGATCTTCCAGTGAAAGATGTGGGTGGCGAATCTTGTGTAGACATGTCCGAGCTCGAAGTTTGGACCTTTCAATGTATTTGTCTGTAGGAGAGGATATCCGCTGGAATCAGCCGTGCTTTCTCTCTTATCTCTTCCAGGACGAAGGTGGAGGCAGGTAGGTCCAGTAGGTTGAAGGTGGATTTGATGACATCCAGGAAGAATGATTCATTTGCTATTATCTATGCTAGTCTGTTATTGGTCAATTTGGAGGTCTAGAGGATGCCTTTCAGGTATCTGATTTTAGATATTAGTTTCCTCATGTTGGGGATGCAGAGCTTACAGATGAGTTGGATGCCGTATGTTGCCACTGGGGCAACATTCAGTTTGGAAAGGTCCATTGCAGTGTTGATTGATAGCTGGTGAGGTTTTGGTATCTCGTACATGGCTTTTGTAGAGGCAGCTGTTATTTCCTTAACGTGAATGGTGAATGTTGCTCCAGTGGTCTGTAGTGTTCTTCCCAGGTATTTGAATAATATTGTGTTCCCTTACATAAATTGATCAGTTTTGGGTGTTCGACTTCCTCTTCTAAATTTCATGACTTTGGTGTTCGTGCCCTTTATATTCAGTGAGGTCCTGTCAGCCCATTGGGGGAGATGCTGTTTGAAGTTCCGTTGGTGACCTGGATAGAGGTGCCATATCGTCTGCAAACATCAGAAGCTTGGTGTTCTCTTTAGTGACTTCGTTGCCAAAATCTGCCGTCATGAGTGTGAACAACAGAGGAGCTGGCATTTTACTCCTTCGGTAAGTGTTAAGCTAACGCTAAACGTTTTACACCAGGGAAAAGATGATGATGATGATAATTGTTGTTTTAAGGGGCCTAACATCTAGGCTATCGGCCTCTGATGGTTTGGGTGATCGTGAAGATGAAAATGAAATGTAAACTTAAAACTAAAACTAACTACCAACCTACATACTAGAAGAAGAAATGGAAAACTAAAGGAGAATAAGGCAAATAAAGGACAGGAGGAAAAGAAATGCCCTCAACCCTCGAAGAATGCGGATTGAGGGACTTGGAAGGAAGGAGAGCCATGAAAGGCAGATAGGAAAGTGAAAGAGGAGAGGGTCCACCCCAAAGGTAAGGGACAAAAGGGGAAAACGAACCCAGCTCAGGAATCCCTCGGGGTCGCCAACTCCCGAACTCACCAGCTGGGCGCCCCTGAGGGTGTAGCAATATCCAGGGTGCACCAGAAGTGGTGGGGCTTCATACACCCTGCCTCCTTGAGGGCCTTGTGCAGAAGGGAAGAGATAATATGAAAAGAAAAAGAAGGCTGACCCCTCGCAGATTGAGGGTATCAGGAAAGATGAGACAGGGGCCAATTAAAGTGGTAAAGGAAGAGACTCCCTAGGCCTCGGATACCCTAATACCCTCGGAAGAGAACAAGAGTTGACCAAGAGAGGTCGACAGGAAAGAAGACGGAGAGGAGCCCGGCACAATAAAGTGGAAGCAATGCTGGATTCAGCTGAGGTCCCGTGATCGCCAACCCACGTCCCACTAGATGTGAGCCTCTGAGGGGTTTTATGGAGAGAGAAGAGCTTGTACAACTCCAGCTGTAGGCCAGTTGTCGCGCATCACGTTAAATGTTATACTTCAGCCAAAGGAGAGTCCTGCTCAGCTATTCATTCCATGACCGCATGCGAGCAAAATAAAGGAGAATTTAACGGGAAACAGGCACACATATCACAGTCATCAACTGAGCCATAAATCACAACGACAGCCTTCCCCACCCCTGGAGGATGTGGCCATGTGTTCAATTCACCCCTCTGTAACTCACTCGACATTCTAATCCATCTCCCTGCTACACTCGATGTTATGCTATTTATATCACGTCGTAAAACTTCGCAAAAGAGCAAGCATAGACAAAATATATCAAAAATAATTATTACTCCGTGAGTGTTGGTTGCGTAGACGTATACGCACCAAAATAACAGTCTCGAAAATAGTAATTTCCCATCGTGATGCTGTTTATGCAATATTTGCACGAGTGTCAGCGTTTTGACTAAGCTATTGATGATAATTGTTGTTTTAAGGGGGCCTAACATCTGGGTTATCAGCCCCTAATGGTTTGGGTGACAGTGAAAAATAAAATGAAATGAAAATTAACCTAAAACTAACTACAAACTAGAAGAGGAAATGGAAAAAGAAAATAAGATTAAAGGACACAAAAGACAGGAGGAAATGAAATGCCCTCTACCCTCGAAGAATGAGAATTAAGGTATTTTGAAGAATGGAGAGTCAGGAAAGGCAGATGTGAAAGGGAAAGAGAAGGGGGACCACCACAAAGGCAATGGAAGGAGGAGAGATACCGGACCGAGCTCAGGAAGCCCTCGGGGTCACCAACTCCCGAACTCAACAGATGTGAGCCCAATGAGCACAATCCAGGGTGCACCATAATTGGTGGGGCTACACACACCCTGCCTCCTTGAGGGCCATGAGCAGTAGGCAGGAGGTACAATGAAAAGAAAACAAGAGGTCTGATCCCTCGAAGAATGAGGGATTAGGAAAGATGAGACAAGGGCCAATTAAGGCGGGAAAGGGAAAGACTCCCTAGGCTTCGGATACCCCAATATCGTCGGGTTCGGAAATGAATAAGATTTGACCGAGGAATGTCGACAGGAAGATAACAGAGAGGAGCTCGGCACAAGTAAGTGGAAGCAACGCCGGACTCAGCTAGGGTCCCGTGATCGCCAACCCACGTCCTACTAGTCTTAAGACCTTGGGGTGGAGGTTCTCTAAAACCACTGGGAGGAATATTAGGGGGAGCTGAGAAGATAATGATAGACGATAATTGTCGTTTTAAGGGGCCTAACATAGAGGTTACCGGGCCCTAATAGTTTGAGTGAAAATGAAAAACGATTATGAAAAACACCACTGGAACTAAAACTAGAAAAAGAAACTAAATTAAAAAGAAGGAATAAGGGAAAATAAATGCGCTCAACCCTTCAGGAGTGAGATTGAGGGACTTGGAAGGAAGAAGACTCAGGAAAGGCAGATAGGAAAGGGAAAGAGGAGAGAGAACGCCCCAGAGGCAATGGAAAAAGAATAAGAAGGACCCAGCTCAGGAATCCCTCGGGGTCACCAATCCCGAATTCACAAGCCATGAGCCCTTGAGGGTGTAGTAGCCTACTATTTAGGGTGCACTAGAAGTAGTGTGGCTGCACACACTCTGCCTCTTTTAGGTCCGGGAGCAGAAGTCAGGAGATGCATGCAAAGAAAAAGAAGAGGTCTGACACCTCGAAGAAACAGTGTATCAGAAAAGATGAAACAAATGCTAATTAAAGCGGGTAAGTGAAGTACTCCCTAGGCCTTGGATACTCTAATACCTTCGCATCGGGGTCAGAAGAGTTGACCAAGAGAGGTTGATAGGAAAGATTATGGAAAGTAGCCCGGCAAAAGTAAGTGGAAGCAATGCTCGACTCAGCTGAGGTCCCGCAGTCGCCAACCCACGTCCCATTAGATGTGAGTCATTGACAGAGGTTTTATGTTGAATGCGGCCCTTACACAGACATATTCACATCAATAATGATCATATAATAATAGTAATAATAATTATAACGTTAAGACCTCCGGAGATTTCACTTAACTTGATATGACGCTCGTTGGCGACCAATGGGACGTGATAAGAATGAAGTAAAAGTTCACAACACCAAGTCTCCAAATCATGGAAATAAAATTAAAATCCCACCATAGGGACGGGTATAGAATCCGTGCCCATTAGAACCAAAGGCAAGCATCCTCTTCACTGAGCCACAAAGCCAGACATAAGAGAGATGAAGAAACAAGTAGTTCCATGAAGAACTATACAGCCTATTTCCATATGTCCTACTCATGTTAATTGCTTCTATCAACATACAAAATTTCAGTTTGAAGGTTGTGATAGATTCGTAGATATTGAGAACCGTCTAATTATTTCGGATGGTCGCCAGGTTGAATTTTTTATTTATATACTATTACATGACGATTATTGTCTACGTGTGGTATTCAAACTTCAATCGCATGATAAGAACACAACAAGTAAAAACGAGATTTTCAAATTTTGCACACTTGCCATCTGGTGGTTATGAAAACAATTGAAATAAATTAGATGCCAGTGGATTAAAATTTGTATAAGCATTTAACGTGCAAAGTTTCACTGCACTCGTATGGTTAAATCGCGAGAAACGTCCATTTAAATATTTATACTTCGCGTCGCCGCCATGTTGGTTTGTGCTCACCAGATTAATTAAAGTCCTATTGGTGAACTTATGTTTATAGCCTCTATGAACATAAAAAATATCAGTTTGATTGCTGTAAAAGATTCGTAGATATTGAGAACCGTCTAAATATTTCGGATGCTCGCCATGTTGGATTGTTATATGTAGTCTATAGGCCATAGAGTTATGTACCATTAAAGGAAAATTATTGCGTAGGTTCATTATTCAAACTTTCACTTCGATTGCATGATTACGACCCAAGAAATAAAAACTTAATTTTAAAATTTCGCACAGCCGCCATCTTGAGATTATGTAAACAATTGAACTAAATTAGATGCCAGTGCATTACAATATGTATAATCATTTACTGTACCATATTTCACTGCGCACAGAGAGTTAAATCACGAGAAAAGTCTATTAAGATGTTTCAAAATCGCTTGGCCGCCATGTTGGTTTTGTAGTTGCCAGATTTTTGTAAGTCTCATAGGTGAACTTCTAGTAGTGCCCTTTATCATTGTACACAATTTCAGGGTGATATCGGTAATAGTTTCGGAGATACTGAATGCTGGTGAAATATTTCGCACAGCCGCCATGTTGGATTGGTGAGACACAATAACATTTGAAGGGCACGGTCGGGGTTGGCCGGAATGGTCCTACGATCTTACTGAGTTTCATTCAAATCGCTCCAGCCGTTTAGAAGTTATTAGGGGTGGAGACACACACACACACACACACACAAACGGACAAAAGGTGATCTCATAAGCCTATTTTTTTTTCATAAAATGAAAATAGGCTAAAAATAAATGCCTTCAACCCACGAAGAATGATGACGGAGAGAAAGGGGATAAAGTCTGCCCCAAAATCACTGGATAAATGGTAAATGGATCTTGTTCACGAATCCCTCAGGTTCATCCACTCTCGAACTCATATTTTGTGAGCCCCTGATAAACTGTTTAGTGTTGCCCATTATGTGTCATTTGCAATAATTACTAACAATTTCCAAGGACCTCGTCGCCCTAAAAACTAATGAATAAACCTATTCGATCATCCCGTGGTGGACTACGAAAAACACGCCTCTTTAAACTCCACAAAAGATACCCAGGGAACACCGAAAAGAAACCGATATGAAAGAAGAGATCTGTTCTATCAAAAATAGGGCTATGAGAAAAGAGATGCGAAGGTGGCAAAATGAAGGATAGGCTTACCTAAGATACCGAAGTTCCAAAGGACAGAACAAGTGGCTACACGTCATGTAAGATGTCATCTGCTAGCAGTCATTGAGGCAAGTTTTTAGAGTTCCAAGAGAAGGACAAGGAGCGACACGCCATGTAAGATGTCATCTGCTAGCAATCATTGGGGGTAGTTTTAAAAGTTCCCAGGAGAAGGACAAGGAGCCACACGCCATGTATGATGTCATCTGCTAGCAATCATAGGGGGTAGTTTTAAAAGTTCCAAAGGGCAGAAAAAGAGGCTACACGCCGTGTAAGATGTCATCTGCTAGCAGTCATTGAGGGTAGTTTTAAAAGTTCCAAAGGTCAGGACAAGGGGTGACACGCCATGTAAGATGTCATCTGCTAGCGGTCATTGGGGGTAGTTTTAAAAGTTCCAAGGAGCATGACAAGGGGTGACACGCCATGTAAGATGTCATCTGCTAGCAGTCATTGAGGGTAGTTTTAAAAATTCCAAAGGGCAGGACAAGGGGCTACACGCCATGTAAGATATCTGGTAGCAGTAATTGGGGGTAGTTTTCAAAGTTCCAAAGGTCAGGACAAGGGGCTGCACTCCGTGTAAGATGTCATCTGCTAGCAGTCATTGGGGGTAGTTTTCAAAGTTCCAAAGGTCAGGACAAGGGGCTGCACTCCGTGTAGATGTCATCTGCTGGCAGTCATTGGGGGTAGTTTTCAAAGTTCCAAATGTCAAATGGCTACACACCACGGAGGTTGCGGAGGTACGCAGTCAACATATATTTGACCGCAGTGTGCTAACTTCACTTTCAGGCAGAATGTGTCACGGATATGGCGATCCTATTTCACCCACACAAAAGCTGGCGAAGCAAAGAGACAGGATGCAAAGCAAGCACAGTTGCTCCGAGGTTAGATAAGTGCATTCGAATATGAACTCTGGACTTCACCTTTATTCAGCGTTACTCATGACCCGGATTTGAACTGCATTGTAGCCCCGTCATTAAATGCATTAGTCTTCAGGACATCTCTTTGTTGCATCTACTGTGGCTGGCCCATTGACCTGTACATTGACATAGGGAACTACCAATATAAAGTTTCTGTCTGTCGATTTCCTTATCTGGAATTTACGTCCAATATTCCGTAATGGTCACTGGATAGGATAAACTTCATGTTCTAGGAGGTCGGAGGAATAATTTTAGATTACGAATTGTTATTTAAGAGGTGTAAACGAGATTTACACAGATTGATATTTTGTTAATTTATGGTTTCTGATGACGATAATTGTTGATTTAAAAGGGGCCTAACATATAGGTTATCGGCCTAATGGTTTCAGTGATATTGAAAATTGAAAATGAAGAAATCAGACCTGAAACTAGAAATTAACTCATGTCCTACAACTAGCTTACGGGCTACAAAAAAGTAAATTGTACTTGGACGTCTCCTCATCATGATGATGTATTTCATTACATGACATTCGATGTTTTCCCTCTAATGCAAGACTATAAGCTCAGAAGCCCCAGCTTGAACAGCAAGTTTCAGTCAACAGCATTGTAAACAACAGGCTATAAATCCCAAGTGAAGTGATTTCCACATGCACAAACATTAGAACAGTGCTATATAAGTGTATTCTCAAGAACCTAGCAATACCAATGGTGTTAATTTTTAATGATGTGCACTCACATTACTTCTCATGAGTAATATGTTCTTTTTCGCCTCATTTCATCCATTCACTCATCATTTTTATTTTATTTTTTATTATGATATCTTTAATTATGCTGGATTTTACAACTTAATTTATGGCTGAAGAAGGGACCAGTACTAGAGGCCCCGAAACATGTACCATATAATAGCAAGTTTATAACTTGTTGTAAATAAATGTATTGACTAGGCGGAACAGTTTCTCCTTTGTTATACTACAAAAAAGTGACAAGGAAACAAAAACACAGGGAAAGGGAATGCCCTCAACCCTCGAAGAATGAGGATTGAGGGACTTAAAAAGAAGGAGAGCATTAAAAGGCAAAGGCAATGGGAAAAGGGGGAAAACTGGACCCTGCTCAGGAATCCCTCTGGGACCCGAACTCCCGAACTTACCAGACCTGAGCCCTTGAGGATGTAGCACTATCCAAGGTGCACCAGGACCCTGCCTCCTTAAGGGCCTTGAGCAGAAGGCAGGAGATACCTGAAATATAGAGAAGAGGTCTGACCCTTAAAAAAATGAGGGTTCAGGAAAGACGAAAGAAGGGCCAATTAAGGCGGGAAATGATAATGTCAATTGATTTTTAAGGGGCCTAATATCTGGGTTATCGGCCCTTAATGGTTTGGATGATCATGAAAAATTAAAATGAACCTATAATAAATTAAAAATAACTACAGCTTACAAACTAGAAGATGATGATGATGATAATTGTTGTTTTAAGGGGCCTAACATCTAGGTTATCGGCCCCTGATGGTTTGGGTGATCGTGAAGATGAAAATGAAAAGCGATCTTAAAACTAAAACTAACTACTAACCTACATACTAGAAGAAGAAATGGAAAACTAAAGAAGAGTAAGGCAAATAAAGGACAGGAGGAAAATAAATGCCCTCAACCCTCGAAGAAGGCGGATTGAGGGACTTGGAAGGAAGGAGAGCCATGAAAGGCAGATAGGAAAGTGAAAGAGGAGAGGGTCCGCCCCAAAGGTAAGGGACAAAAGGGGAAAACGGACCCAGCTCAGGAATCCCTCGGGGTCGCCAACTCCCGAACTCACCAGCCGTGAGCCCCTGAGGGTGTAGCATTATCTAGGGTGCACCAAAGTGGTGGGGCTACATACACCCGGCCTCCTTGAGGGCCTTAAGCAGAAGGCAGGAGATAACATGAAAAGAAAAAGAAGGCTGACCCCTCGCAGAGGGAGGGAATCAGAAAAGATGAGACAAGGGCCAATTAAGGCGGGAAAGGAAAAGACTCCCTAGGCCTCGGATACCCTCATACCGTCGGGGTCGGAAGAGAACAAGAGTTGACCAAGGGCGATCGACAGAAAAGAAGACAGAGAGGAGCCCGGCACAAGTAAGTGGAAGCAATGCCGGACTCAGCTGGGGCCCCGTGGTCGCCAACCCACATCTCACTAGAAGTGAGCCCCTGGGTTTTTTTTTTCATCTTAAGTCCCCCTATGGGCTCACATCTAGTGGGACGTGGGTTGGCGACCACGGGGCCCCTGATGAGTCCGGCATTGCTTTCACCTACTTGTGCCGGGCTCCTCTCCGTCTTCTATCCTGTCGACCTCACTTGGTCAACTCTTGTTCTCTTCCAACCCCGACGGTATTAGGGTATCCAAAGCCTAGGGAGTCTCTTCCTTGCCCGCCTTAATTGGCCCTTGTCCCATCTTTTTTGATACCGTCCTTCTGCGAGGGGTCAGGTTTCTTTTTCTTTTCATGTTACCTCCTGCCTTCTGCTCAAGGCCCTCAAGGGGGCAGGGAGTATGTAGCCCCAGCACTTCTGGCACACCCTGGATATTGCTACACCTTCAGGGGCTCACGGCTGATGAGTTCGGGAGTTGGCGACCCCGAGGGATTCCTGAGCTGGGTCCGGTTTCCCCCTTTTTTCCCTTACCTGTGGGGAGGACCCTCTCCTCTTTCACTTTCCTATCTGCCTTTCATGGCTCTCCTTCATTCCAGGTCCCTCAAACCGCATTCTTCTAGGGTTGAGGGCGTTTATTTTCCTCCTGGCCTTTATTTGCCTTATTCTCCTATTGTTTTCCATTTCTTCTTCTAGTATATAAGTTGGTAGTTGGTTTTGGTTATGGTTTGCATTTCATTTTCATCTTCACGATCACCCAAACCATTAGGCTCCGATAACCTAGATGTTAGGCCCCATAAAACAACAATAATTATCATCATCAGCATTCATCATATGTGTACTAGATTCTAAAAGGGTCATCCAACAACAACATGCCCCACAGTTTAGTGTTAAATGTAATAGATTTATACATAAGAATATAACCGAGAGGGCGCCAGCTCATAAGCCTAAATCTTATAAACAAATAATATGGGGTAGAGCACTACAGAACTCTCCTGTCTCAAGGGATGGTGTGTTTTGAACACCAACCAGAATACTTCGATAAACAAGGTAAGTTCATATATACCGTAATATATCTATAATTCATTGGACTATTACTTACTATATAGGAAGGATAAAAGGATATAATATAAGAAGCAACAGCAACACTGTCACACTGAAGTATGATTTGCAATTTGTAGGATCTGGTTTTCACTTCTATTCAAGTTTTACTTTCTTTTCGTGGAGAAGGGGCTATATAATGAGCCGTAATATCTTACAAACAATGCCACGTAGTAATAAAACGCAGAATATCTCTATCTATATTCTCTTTGAATATCAAGTCTAATAAAATCTCTTTTCTTTAACCACCAATAATCACCCTCTCTCCCCTCTCTGGAATAACAAGAGTAGAGATTCCCGTACGACAAGTTCAAATTTCCTCCACACAAGCGCTCCATAGCCTCTATTGTCTCTCTCCTCTCTGAAATTCACAGAGTTGACGCTCCCGTATGACAAGTTCAAATTTCCTCCACACAAGCGCTCCATAGCTACTCTTGTACAACTTCACACCACTACGAAAGAAGTGACCATGACCATGACAAAGTATCACAGCCATCACAATTCACATGGCTTCAGGAAATATTATATATGTACTTTACGTTTGTGGCATGAAGAATTGGAACGGGATTGTGGTTAGACGGGTTCCCTTCCGCTCCATAACGCCACCTCCACTTGTCCAACTCAATGACCTTTACTAAGAAACAGCTTGCTGCAAGTATGCAACGTTATGTCTTCTTTATGTTTCTCAAATATGTTAATGTGTATCGTCCTAATAACCAGCTAAGTACTCGAATCTTCCTCTACGTTACAAACACCAACATTAAACATTTACTAACCATTACAGAGTATCGCACTAAACAATTAAACTTGACTGTCATTACCCATTAACAATATCATAACAAGTAGTTCCGTGCAGAATTAAACAGCCTATTTTCATATATCCTACTTATGTTAATTGCCTCTATCACCATACAAAATTTCAGTTTGATTGCTGTCATAGATTAGTAGATATTGAGAACCGTCTAAATATTTCGGATGGTTGCCATGTTGGATTTTTATCTATGTAGGAAGAATTGTGTACTATTAGATGAGGAATAGTGTACGTTCATTATTCAAACGTTGATTTCGATCGCATGATTTAGACACAAGAATACAAAACTTAATTTGAAATTTTGCACAGCCGCCATCTAGAGGTTATGTAATCAATTAACTAAATTAGATGTCAACGCATTACAATGCGTATAAACATTTTCTGTACCATATTTTACTGCGCGCGGATGGTCAAATCGCGAGAAAAGTCTATTTAAATATCTCAATATTACTTAGCCACCATGTTCGTTTTGTACTTAACAGGTTTTATAAAGTCACATAGGAGAGCTTGTAGTAGTGAAATATTTCGCACAGCCGCCATGTTGGATTGGTGAGAAGTCATAAAATTTGAAGGGCACGGTCGGGGTCAGAAAAAAATAGTACTATGACCTTACAGAGTATTATTGAAATCGCTCGAGCCATTTAGATTTTATTAGGAAGGGTGGGCCCACACACACACACACACACACACACACGGACAAATGTGATCTCATATGCCTATTTTCTCATGAATGAAAAAAGGCTAAAAATCCAAAAACTAACAAATCTTGACGAGTTACGTAAGTTTACGATAAACGTGTTTAACTACTTGTCATATATATTGTAAATATCCTCACCTACTTAATCGTAGAAATAGATTTTAAAATTATGTATTATTATTATTTGCGAATAGACCACTGGGGATCACGCTAAAATTTAATTTCTTCTTCGTCTCAAGCTTCCTCTTCCTCCAGTATTTCTTCATATGGACGCTGTGCTGCTGCTTCTGTTCATCCGTCCAGGATCTTCCAGTCTTCACAGTTCTTTTGTCTCGGAGTCCGTCCAAATTTTGAATAATGGTCCGAAATGTATCTCTATCTAACATCTGAAGTTCCTGAATGTTGGACCTTCCTAGATCTTGACGAGCTTCCTTAATCCATGCCGTAGTTGTCTTCTTGTTCCACAGGTAGTCGAATGTATTTTTAGTTATTCTGTTTTCGTCCATTTTGTACAAATGTCCGAGAAATGACAACCTCCTCCTTTTCATGGTTTCTGAGATCTTCACCACCTTTTTGTAGACTTCATTGTTGTTCCGAAGTTTCCAGCCGGTTTCAGTCTGGACTGGACCCATGATTTTCGGAAGTATTTTTCTTTCTAGGATCTCCAGCTTCTCCAACTTGTATGTGGGGTGTTCAAATGAAAAGGTACGAAACGATACTGTGGGTACAATTTATTCGTTATTCAAAAGTAATCACCACAGGCCTGTGCACAGGTGTCGCATTGCTTCACTAGCTGCAAGATTCCCTGTTCCCAGAAGTCTTGTGCTTGTGACAGGAACTAATGCTGTACGGTATCCTTTAGTTTGTCGTCCCGATTGGAAACGTTTTCCCGTGAGATGCTTTTTAACGGACCAAACAGATGGAAGTCGCAGGGTGACACGTCCGGACTGTAGGGTGGATGCTCAAGTTGCTCCCACTTGAACATGGCCAATACACCTTGTGTGACGTTAGAGACGTGTGTGCGAGCGTTATCATGGAGCAGAATCACCCCCTTCATGAGCAGTCCAGGCCGTTTTTTCTTGATCGGGCTTGCGCAGGAGTGTCGTAAAATACTCGTCACTATTAATGGTTCGTCTCAGGGGAAAACTTTTCAAATCGGACGACGAACTAAAGGATACCGTACAGCATTAGTTCCTGTCACAAGCACAAGACTTCTGGGAACAGGGAATCCTGCAGCTAGTGAAGCAATGGGACACCTGTGCACAGGCCTGTGGTGATTACTGTTCAATAACGAATTAATTGTACCCACAGTATCGTTTCGTACCTTTTCATTTGAACACCTGTCGTAGTTCAATCAAGAGACATTCGCTGGCATATAAACACTCTGTTTTAACCACAGTGTTATAATGCTTTTTCTTGGCGATCCAAGCGATGCACTTTTTCTTGTAGATGTCATTAATTAGCCCGTAAGCTCTCTCTCCGATCCCCCACAGCAGCTTTCTCCGGCCCGTTCTCTTGTTTGGTCTCGCCGTGGTATTTGAACTTTTTTGCCCTCTCAATTTGTCCAATCTCTGTTTCAAGGAATTTTGGTCCATGTTTGTCATTCGTCATTAATTTGATCTTCTCTTTTGAGATCCTACTGTCGACCAAAATATTATGTGTACTCGAGTTTGAAGGTTGTTTGTGAAGTAACCAGTAGACCTACATAAAATCCAATAACATCATCATTTTCATCGTTCAATTTTACGTTAGTTCATGTAGGGTGGAGTTTTAAATTTATATTTTAATATTTTTTTTATCGCAGTTGGAACACAATAAATGCCCGTTTTTAAGCGTGTTTCAACCATGCGTCACATTTAAGAATTATTATCTCACAAACCCGTCATCAGATCGATTCCAAATTTTAACACAATATACAATGGAATGTTGTATAACTGGTTTATTAATTTCAAAATTTTGTGTTTTCAAGAACGAAGGTTGTTATCATTTTTGTAAGGTAACGTTTTCTCGGCTCGGGGTCGTTGGAAAATGTAGTTCTTGGTTGCGTTGTAATCCTTATAGATCAAAAAGTTATACTGTATGACTGTGAAATACGTAAATTAATTCACTTATTTTATATCGGTTTGTATTTGTATGGGGAATTAAGACATGGTTCACCAGTTAGCCGCTCCGGTAAAAGCTGTACAGCGTTGTCAAGGTGGGCTCCATCACGCTTCATGGCACGCCTCGCTCGGTAGTGATGGGCTTCATATCAGCAACGTTGTACAGCATTTTCCGGAGTGGCTAGCTGGTGAACCATGGCTTAATTCCTCGTACAAATACAAACCGATATAAAATAAGTGAATTAATTTACGTATTTCACAGTCATACCGCATAACATTTTGATCTATAAGGATTACAACACAACCAAGAACTACATTTTCCAACGACCCCGAGCCGAGAAAAAGTTACTTTACAAAAATGATAACTTTCGTTCTTGAACACACAAAATTTTGAAATTAATAAACCAGTTATACAACATTCCAATGTATATTGTGTTAAAATTTGGATTCGATCTGATGACGGGTTTGTGAGATAATGAGTCTTAAATGTGACGCATGGTCGAAACAGGCTTATAAACGGGCACTTTTTGTGTTTCAACTGCGATAAAAAATATTAAAATATAAATTAAAAATTCCAAACCTACATGATCTAACGTAAAATAGAACGACGAAAATTATGATGTTATTGTATTTTATTTAGGTCTATTGGTTACTTCACAAACAACCTTCAAACTCGAGTGCACATAATATTTTGGTCAACAGTAAGCCCAGTCTTCCCTGCGAAATTTTCAAGGAGGTTGCTCAGTATGGCTTCTTCCTTTAGGTTTCTTGAAAGTATCGCAAAATCGTCAGCGAAAGTCAATAACTTGACTTTGACACCTCCCGACTTTCTTTCTAGTCAAATCGGACCTATCCCTTGATTTTCAAGTTCTGAATTTCAAATTCACACCATTTTCTCTAGGATATTCTCTAGTATTTAATGAAAATGAAAATCCACAGCCTGCTTCCAGTCTCCGACCGGGTCAGGAATGGAATGAATGAAGCCCCCTTCTAGCGGCGAGGATATGAACTATGCCGGCTGCCGAGGCCTGATGCACTCCTCTGGGGCAATGATTAAATGAATGACAGATGAAATGAAATGATAGTGGAGAGTGTTGCTGGAATGAAATATTTGACAGGGAAAACCGGAGTACCCGGAGAAAAACCTGTCTGCCTCCGTTCTGTCCAGCACAGATTTCACATGGAGTGACCGGGATTTGAACAACGGACCCAGCGGTGAGAGGCCGGCGTTCTGCCGCCTAAGCCACGGAGGCTTCTCTAGTATTTAATATTATATATTATTTAATATTTTAAAATTATAACTGTGCCTGTCATAGATTTTGTCCAACAATAATTGTATACATTTCCAAGGAAACACACACATATTGGTGTTAGAAGCAAAGTATTGAATTTTCAAAATTCTAATTTTAACTTTTTAAATTCTTTTTCCAATATTGGTTCTTGTTTTGTTCACCTCAATCTCCCATGTTTATAGGAATTTTAGGACTTTTATATATTTGAAGTAGGTGGCTAACCTTCAGCTAAATCTCATACATTTCCACAGTCATAATGAGAATAATTGAGTTAAGCGTCATTGTTTAGTTCTTATTTTGTGGAAACTAGTAAAGAAATTAACGTTTTATAGAAAAGGCTTGTGTGGGATTCATTTTGAGGATAAAGGTAAACCACCGATTTAAAAAAAGAGAAATCTATGGGAGATGTGGTGGCTTCGGTGGCATGTTGAGCTTCTATGCCCAAGGTCACGGGTTCAAACCCGGCCGAAGTCATCTGATGTTTTAAGAGCGTTTAAAATCCCTCAGTATGCTTTCCTTCGGAGGGGATGTAAAGCCGGCGGTCACATGTCATAGATTTATGGCATGATAAAGAACCTTAAATTACACTTGTGTGAAGCTAAATTATAGGTCAGATTTGACTAACGCTCTTAAGTTCCAACCCCGTGAAAGGTTGGATCCTTAATCCCAGCGGGAAGCTGGGTCGGTGAGCTGATCAGTGCTGAGGGCTTCAAGGCTTACTACCTTGATAGTTAAAAACTCGTTACCTTTTAGGTAACCATTCCTCTACAATTCTCATAGAACTCGAAGCATGAAGAAACGTTCACTCAGGAAATCTACCCCAGGTGGTACCCAATCCACCTCCACTCAGGATGGGGCATGCAGGTCTTCGGAGTCTGGGGAACCTGCACTTTCATGTTTTCCATCCCTATTACCTTTACACAAACAAGAGAAGGATAAGAGAGACCTACCTAACTACAATCAACATTAACTCCCTTCTTAAGGTAGGAAAGCTAAAGCAAACACTGTAAGTGCTCGACAAGTACAAAATAAAGATAGCAGCGCTCCAAGAGACTCGGTTTATGGGCGAGGATGCATTTGAGTTAGGTGCGTATAGGATCTACAAGGGAAAACCGGGTGAAAGAGTGATGAGGACAGTCCCTCACCTGGGCACAGGTTTTGCCATACATCACAGTATGGTTGACCACTTTTTGGATTTTTCTTCACCTAACGGAAGGACCTCCTCACTATCATTCCGATCTCGTAACAAAGCCTATACCATAGTGAACTTCCACGCACCCACAAATGACACCAACCGGAAAGACCTCGAGTTAGTGGAACACTTCTGGGACTCCCAAGAAGAAATACTAGACAAGATTCCACATAACCACTCAACTATACTCATGGGAGTCTTCAATGCCCAAGTCGGCAGGGAACAGAAATACCGAAGGATAGTAGGTCTCTACCCAGCCCACAAGAGAACAAATAGAAACGGTGAGCGCCTCATAGAACTCTGTGACAAGTACCACTTGGTCCTAAAATCAACAGCCTTCAAGCGCCTACCTAGGAAAGCCAAGACTTGGAGAAGCCCAAATCCTTTGCTAGGTGAATTTCAGCTTGATCATGTGGCTATAGACAGACTATATCATAGGGAGATACAGAACGTCAAAGTACTGAGAGGAGCCAATATAGACTCTGACCATTACCTTTCACTAGTCAAAGCTAATTTTCAACCCATGAGAAAGGTAGCAAAACCACCAAGGAGCTCTAGAATACCTCGATTCAATACTCAACGCCTACGTGATGAAAACTGTAACTTCCAACAAACCCTTCGGATGAATACACAGAAAGAAGGTTGGACAGCCCTCCAGAATGCATTACTGGATGCCGCTCACGAAACTATTCCCGCTACGTCCAATAAAGGAAAACACCATTGGTGGACTACAGATTGCGATAAGGCCATAGAAGAAAGACGTCGAGCCTGGATCAGGTGGAACCAGTACAAGAATGATTTCAACCCTGAGGCTTTCATCACGCAAAGAAAGGCAACAGCGAACACTGTACGTGGAGCTAAAAGGAATTACCTACGCACCCTGCTACAACATGCAGAAGAGGACTTCAAGAGACAACTCCAGAGACCTGTACAAGGGTCTTAAGAAACAGACGACCCAGTACACTGTCCCTACCTTACTTCTTCGTGGACCAGACGGCAAGATCCAACTAAATAACAAGGATTGTACCACAGTTCTTGCAGATTATTTCCAGAAGCTCCTCAACACAGAAGAACCTAGAGCAAGATTAATCTTCCATGAACCATATATCAGGAATCCTGATTCTCAACCGCCTGACAGAGAGGAAATAGAGAGTATAATCAATAACCTGAAAAATAATAAAGCCTCAGGTGATGATGATGATGATGATGATGATAATTGTTGTTTAAAGCGGCCTAACATCTAGGTTATCGGCCCCTAATGATCTGGGTGATAGCGAAAATGATAATGAAACGAAAAAACCAGAACAAAAATTAAGTGAGACGGAAAATACTTACAAAAAGGAACTCGGATTGAAACAACTCACAAAATGTTCTTACAAAAGGGAATTCAGAACGAAAAGATTCACAAAAGGAATAGATTGAAACATACCCACAAAATGAGGGCTAGATTCAAAATACGTACAAAATGCAATGTAGCGCCGAAATACATACAAAATGCAACTGTAATTCAAAATACTTACAAAATGCAAATGAGATCGAAATTACGTACAAAATGCAGTTGAGGTTCAAAATACTTACAAAATGCAATTGAAATTGAAAATACACGATGCAATTCAGATTGAAATATCCCAGTTCCAATCCAAATTATTCACAAAGTGCAATTGAAATTCAAAATACTTACAAAATGCAATTGAAGATGAAAATGCTTACAAAATGTACGGTAGATACAAACGATGATGATGATGATGATAATTGTTGTTTTAAGGGGCCTAACATCTAGGTTATCGGCCCCTGATGGTTTGGGTGATCGTGAAGATGAAAATGAAAAGCGAACTTAAAACTAAAACTAACTACGAACCTACATACTAGAAGAAGAAATGGAAAACTAAAGGAGAATAAGGCAAATAAAAGGACAGAAGGAAAAGAAATGCCCTCAACCCTCGGAGAAGGCGGATTGAGGGACTTGGAAGGAAGGAGAGCCATGAAAGGCATATAGGAAAGTGAAAGAGGAGAGGGTCCGCCCCAAAGGTAAGGGACAAAAGGGGAAAACGGACCCAGCTCAGGAATCCCTCGGGGTCGCTAACTCCCGAACTCACCAGCCGTGAGCCCCTGAGGGTGTAGCATTATCTAGGGTGCACCAGAAGTGGTGGGGCTACATACACCCTGCCTCCTTAAGGGCCAAGAGCACAAGGCAGGAGGTAAAAGGAAGAGAAAAAGAAGGCTGACCCCTCGCAGAAGGAGGGAATCAGAAAAGATGAGACAAGGGCCAATTAAGGCGGGAAAGGAAGAGACTCCCTAGGTCTCGGATACCCTAATACCGTCGGGGTCAGAAGAGAACAAGAGTTGACCAAGTGAGGTCGACAGGAAAGAAGACAGAGAGGAGCCCGGAACAAGTAAGTGGAAGCAATGCCGGACTCAGCTGGGGCCCCGTGGTCGCCAACCCACAGATTCAAACGACTCATGTGGATTGACAATACTTACAAAATGCAATTTAGATTGAAAATACTTGACAAAATGTAATTTAGATTCAAAATACCCACAAAATGCAATTAAGAATCAAAATATGTGCAAAATGCCCACCAAACAAAATGCAATTTAGATTCAAAATTCGTGCGAAATGCGGTTTTGGTTGAAAATACTTACAAAATGCAATTGAAATTCAAAATTCTCACTAAAAGGCCCGGCTACCTATATTGAAAGACTTACAAAAAGCAATTGAGATTGTCAATCTTTACAAAATGCAATTGAAGTTGAAAACAATCGCGAGATGTAATTTAGATCGAAAAAACTTACAAAATGCAACGTAGATTAAAAATACCTTAAACAAGTACTTCCGTGAAGAACCATACAGCCTATTTTCATATATCCTGCTCATGTTAATTGCCTCTATCAACATACAAAATTTCAGTTTAATTGCTGTAACAGATTCGTTGATATTGAGAACCGTCTAAATATTTCAGATGGTCGCCAGGTTGGATTTTTATTTTTAGCCTATTTTCAATTTTGAAAAAATAGTCTTATGAGATCACGTTTTGTCCGTGTGTGTGTGCGTGTGTGTGTGTGTGTGAGGTGTGTGTGTGTGTGTCCCTAATAAAATCTAAACGGCTGGAGCGATTTCGTTGAAACTCGGTAAGTTCATAGCACTATTCTCGGCAACCTCGACCGTGCCCTTCAAATTTTGTTACGTCTCACCAATCCAACATGGCGGCTGTGCGAAATATTTCACTAGCATTCAATATCTCCGAAACTATTACCGATATCGCCCTGACATTTTGCACGGTGATAAAGGGCAATACTGGAAGTTCACCTATGAGTCTTTCAAAAACCTGGTGACTACAAAACCAACATGGCGGTCAAGCGAAGTTGAGACTTTTAAATAGATTTTTCTCGCGATTTAACTATCCAAACGTAATGAAACTTGGTACAGCAAATGTTTATACACATTGTAATGCACTGGAGTCTAATTTAGTTCAATTGTTTACATAACCTCAAAATGGCGGCTGTGCGAAATATTTCACTGACATTCTATATCTCCGAAACTATTACAGATATCACCCTGAAATTTTGTACGGTGATAAAGGATACTGATACAAGTTTACCCATGTATATTTCATAAACCTGTCAAGTACAAAACGAACATGGCGACCAAGCGAATTTGAAATATTTTAATAGACTTTTCTCGTGATTTAACTCTCTGAGCGCAGTGAAATGTGGTACAGTAAATGATTTTGCAGATTGTAATGCACTGCCATCTAATTTAATTCAATTGTTTACATAACCTCAAGATGGCGGCTGTGCGAAATTTTAAAATTAAGTTTTTATTTCTTGTGTCGTAATCATGCGATCGAAGTGAAAGTTTGAATAATGAACCTAGGCAATAATTGTCCTTGAATGGTAGATAACTCTATGGCCTATATATATAACAATCCTAAATGGCGAGCTTCCGAAATATATAACGGTTCTCAATATCAATGAATCTTTTACAGCAACCAATCTGATTTTTTTATGTTCATAGAGACTATGAAGATATGTCCAACTATAGGACTTTCAGTTACCTGGTGAGCACAAATCCAACATGGCGGCGACGCGAAGTATCAATATTTAAATGGAGGTTTCTCGCGAATTAGCTATCCGAGTGCCGTGAAACGTTGCACGTTAAATGCTTATACAAATGTTGATCCACTGGCTTCTAATTTATTTCAATTGTTTGCATAATCACAAGATGGCTGCTGTGCGTAATTTTAAAATCTCGTTTTTACTTCGTGTGTTCTAATCATGCGATTGCAGTTTGAATACCACACGTACACAATAATCTTAATGTAATAGCACAAAAATAAAAATCCAACCTGGCGACCATCTGAAATATTTAGACGGTTCTCAATATCTACGAATCTGTTACAGCAATTAAACTGAAATTTTGTATGTTGATAGAGGCAATTAACATGAGCAGGATATATGAAAATAGGCTGTATAGTTCTTCACGGAACTACTTGTTTTACTATTACATTATGATTATTGTGCACGTGTGGTATTCAAACTTCAATCGCATGATTAGAACACAAGAAGTAAAAACGAGATTTTAAAATTACGCACAGCAGCCATCTTGTGATTATGCAACAATTGAAATAAATTAGATGCCAGTGGATCAACATTTGTATAAGCATTTAACGTGCAACGTTTCACGGCACTCGGATAGTTAATTCGCGAGAAACGTCCATTTAAATATTTATACTTCGTGTCGCCGTCATGTTGGATTTGTGCTCACCAGGTTACTGAAAGTCCTATAGGTGAACATATGTTCATAGTCTCTATGAACATAAAAAAATACAGTTTGGTTGCTGTAAAAGATTCATAGATATTGAGAAACGTCTAAATATTTCGGAAGCTCGCCATTTAGGATTGTTATATGTATAGGCCATAGAGTTATGTACCATTCAAGGACAATTATTGCCTAGGTTCATTATTCAAACTTTCACTTCGATCGCATGATTACGACAAAAGAAATAAAAACTTAATTTTAAAATTTCGCACAGCCGCCATCTTGAGGTTATGTAAAAAAGTGAATTAAGTTAGATGCCAGTGCATTACAAACTGCAAAATCATTTACTGTACCACATTTCACGGCGCTCAGAGAGTTAAATCACGAGAAAAGTCTATTAAAATATTTCAAATTCGCTTGGTCGCCATGTTCGTTTTGTACTTTACAGGTTTATGAAATATACATAGGTAAACTTTTATCAGTACCCTATATCACCGTACAAAATTGCAGGGTGATATCTGTAATAGTTTCGGAGATATAGAATGTCAGTGAAATATTTCGCACAGCCGCCATGTTGAGGTTATGTAAACAATTGAACTAAATTAGGCTTCAATGCATTACAATGTGTATAAACAATTGCTGTACCAAGTTTCATTACGTTTGGATAGTTAAATCGCGAGAAAAGTCTATTAAAAGTCTCAAATTCGCTTGGCCGCCATGTTGGTTTTGTAGTCACCAGGTTTTTAAAGTCGCATAGGTGAACTTCTAGTAGTGCCCTTTATCACCGTACACAATTTCAGGGCGATATCGGTAATAGTTTCGGAGATATTGAATTCTAGTGAAATATTTCGCACAGCCGCCATGTTGGATTGGTGAGACGTAACAAAATTTGATGATGATGATGATGATAATTGTTGTTTTAAGGGGCCTAACATCGAGGTTATCGGCCCCTAATGATCTTGGTGATAGCGAAAATGATAATGAAATGGTAACCAGAACAAAATTATCTGAGACGGAAAATACGTACAAAAAGAAACTCACAATATGGTGTTACAAAAGGGAATTTAGAACGAAAAGAGTCACAAAAAGAATACATGGAAAAATACCCACAAAACGTAGGCTAGATTCAAAATACGTACAAAATGCAATGTAGCGTCGAAATACTTACAAAATGCAACTGAAATTCAAAATGCTTACAAAATGCAAATGAGATCGAAAACACGTACAAAATGCAATTGAGGTTCAAAATACTTACAAAATGCAATTGAAATTGAAATTGAAAATACACAATGCAATTCAGATTGAAATATCCCAGTTCCAATCCAAATTATTCACAAAGTGCAATCGAAATTCAAAATTCAAAATGCAATTGAAATTGAAAATGCTTATAAAATTATAAAATGCAATTAAAATTGAAAATGCTTACAAAATGTACCGTGATTCTAACGACTCATGTGGATTGACAATACTTACAAAATGCAATTTAGATTGAAAATACTTGACAAAATGTAATTTAGATTCAAAATATCCACAAAATGCAATTGAGAATCAAAATATGTGCAAAATGCCCACCAAACAAAATGCAATTTAGATTCAAAATTTGTGCGAAATGCGGCGTTGGTTGAAAATTCTTACAAAATGCAATTGAGGTTGAAAACAATCGCGAGATGTAATTTAGATCGAAAAAACATACAAAAAGCAACGTAGATTAAATATGCCTTAAAAATCGCTAGAAGGGAATTTAGACACACGGTGAACCAAGTAAGAAAAACAGTGCGGGAATCTTAAAGAGAAAAGTAAATTTAAGGAAGAGAGGAGTGGAGAGGAGAGGAGAGGGGAGAGAGGAGAAGGTTCGCCCTAAAGGGAAGGGACAAAAGGGGAAAACGTACCCAGCTCAGGAATCCCTCGGGGTCGCCAACTCCCGAACTCACCAGCCGTGAGCCCCTGAGGGTGTAGCATTATCTAGGGTGCACCAGAAGTGGTGGGGCTACATACACCCTGCCTCCTTAAGGGCCTTGAGCACAAGGCAGGAGGTAAAAGGAAAAGAAAAAGAAGGCTGACCCCTCACAGAAGGAGGGTGTCAGGAAAGATGAGAGAAGGGCCAAACAAGGCGGGAAAGTGAAAGACTCCCTAGGCCTCGGATACCCTAATACCGTCGGGGTCGGAAGAGAACAAGAGTTGACCAAGGGAGGTCGACAGGAAAGAAGAAAGAGAGGAGCCCGGCACAAGTAAGTGGAAGCAATGCCGGACTCAGCTGAGGCCCCGTGGTCGCCAACCCTCAACCCACTAGATGTGAGCCCCTGGGGGAAACAAAATTTGAAGGGCACGGTCGAGGTCGCCGGGAATAGCGCTATGAACTTACCGAGTTTCATTGAAATCGCTCCAGCCGTTTAGATTTTATTAGCGGGACACACACACACACCTCACACACACACACACACACACACACAAAGGTGATCTCATAAGCCTATTTTTTCAAAATTGAAAATAGGCTAAAAATCGCTAAAAGGGAATTTAGATACACGGTGAACCAAGTAACAAAACCGTGCGGGAATCTTAAAGAGAAAGGAAATATAATGAAAAGAGGAGTGGAGAGGGGAGAGAGGAGATGGTCCGCCCCAAAGGTAAGGGACAAAAGGGGAAAACGGACCCAGCTCAGGAATCCCTCGGGGTCGCCAACTCCCGAACTCACCAGCCGTGAGCCCCTGAGGGCGTAGCATTAGGGTGCACCAGAAAGGGTGGGGCTACATACACCCGGCCTCCTTAAGGGCCTTGAGCACAAGGCAGGAGGTAAGAGGAAAAGAAAAAGAAGGCTGACCCCTCACAGAAGGAGGGTATCAGGAAAGATGAGAGAAGGGCCAAAGAAGGCGGGAAAGTGAAAGACTCCCTAGGCCTCGGATACCCTAATACCGTAGGGTTCGGAAGAAAACAAGAGTTGACCAAGTGAGGTCGACAGGAAAGAAGACGGAGAGGAGCCCGGCACAAGTAGGTGGAAGCGATGCCGGACTCAGCTGGGGTCCCGTGGTCGCCAACCCACGCCCACTAGATGTGAGCCCCTGGGGGGGGGGGGGGCAGGTGAAGATGGAATAGTAGCAGAGATGTGGAAATGCGCAGATTCCGAGATCTGCTCCAGAGCTGAACAGACGTCTCTGTGCCGAGCTCCGAAGTAACCGATGCCTAATCGATGATCTACCTTCCACGCCGCTTCATCATCGCTGTCACCGAGTCTACACCCATCCACTAACCCTTTTCCAAGTCAACAATCCCCTCCCATTCAAATCCATTACCCATTATCGTCACCTAGCCATTGTTGTCAGCCCACCTCTCCGCACCATCCACGTCAAGAATATCCTATCTCCCCCGAGTTACAGCCAAGCATAACTCATCCCTCCAGCCCTGCAGCAGCCAAATAATTAATCTTTGATTAGTTATTTAAACTTTTTCCGCCAGCTCGCACATTGTCACGGCCACAACCGATCAACTGTTTAACCTTGTGCGACTGGCTTAACTTCTTGGGCGAAGCTTAATCATCCATAGGGTCTACCACGGTATTTGACCCCTCCCCACTCTCTCAAAACAAGCTTACACACACATTCACACTAATTCAAGACCATGAACTTCGAACAAGCAATGGCCGAATTTCAGGCCATAGCTTCCGACACGAGCGGCTCATGGTCTGGATCACCACACTCCTCACCATACTCCTCACCTTACCAGGAATACCTCAGGGAACTCGCATCACCACCTCCTCCACCGTGCCATGACACTTTCTCGGAATTCGACTTCGGGGAACGGTTATGGTACGACTCACCTACACGCAATGCACCCAAAGGCACGCTGATCTTCATAAGCCCGCCGGGCCAAAATCAATTGCCAGCCACTCGCGAAGCAATTATCAGCGTGCTAACACCTATAGCTAAATTCATCACTTGTATTGAGGAACTAAAAAACAATCACATAGCCATCACTCCCACAAAAAACAACCGACTGAAAACGAGCACTAATGCCCTACTAAGCCATCCCTACATTCCTCCTTTCATCCTCATACCATACAAACCTACAGAAACACGATCCAACTCCTCTCAAACCGAGCAGTCCCTCAACACAAAAATCCCAATTCCCCCGCCCCTTCCGCCTACACTCAAGTACTCAAAGTCAGTCCAAACAGCTACATCTGAACTCCTTCACGAGCATACTCAAACAGAGCCAGATGTAGTCGTGAGATGGACTCAAACACACCTTGCTCACATAAGACCTAAACGCAAACATAAAAACACTCAGTTTACCAGCCCAAGCAGACACATCTTCGCAAACAAACAGCTACCTACGCAGCCAACAATACAGCCAACAATCCAAGCACAGGAAGACCCTAATACAACACCAAACTCTTCCACCACTCAGACGGCCGCCTCTCCCTCAGAGAACGACGTCACACCAGTTATCTCCACTCCCGCTAACACAGTAAATTCTTCCCCAAGCCCAAAAAGACAGAGGCCACGGCCTCCCCCTTCCAAACAACACACGACTCTCGTTTACCAGTGTTTCAACTGCCAAAGATTGCACCACAATTCCGCGTGTTGCCCCCACAGGATCCGCTGCAACCGGTGTGGTGATAATCATCACCATTCAGTCTGCAAGATCCCAAAAGACAAACCTAAGTGCGTCAATTGTGGCGGTGCGCACGCGGCCTCTTTCGGAGGTTGCCCCTACATCAAAACAGCTATTAGGCGAAAGCAGTTGGAATTCAGACAACGCTCTCACACCGACATTCCCCCTCTCATGTCCCTCAATGTCCCCTCACTTACATCTAACTCTAACTCAGCTCTCACTCAAATACTGCACTTCATTCAACACCTAGCTTCCACAACACTTTAAACACATCTGTCCGTCTTCCCCCTCTCAATTAAACCATAATCCCGGACCCTGTGGCTCAATCTGCACGGGAGGCAAGGTGGAACGCCAACCTACCCGGGGTGATGGGCCGCGGGCCATGGGACCGCTATCCGCCTACAAATAAAATCACAAACATAAATAACAATACTACACAACTGAGGCTTATTATTATTATTTTCTCTTAAACCTCAAACCTACTAAAGGACTATCAATTTCACCTTCTACAAAACCAAACCTAACTAGAGGTCTATTCACTCTTCCTTAGTAAACATGTAAATTCAGACAAAAATTAGCACCCATTATTATTATTATTAACCTCGCTGAAGCGACCGCTGCCAGGCCATGACAGAGCGAACAGAGTGTATTAACAACTAGTGCCGCTGCGGGTCGGACGGTTAATAGCCATGCCGCTGACCCATGTTCGAACCCGCAGCTCTTCAGGCACATCAACAGGCTTTAGTACTCTCAAAATCTAACGAAAAAATTAAAGCAAAGCAAAATAAAACCACTCGACTGCAAACTCCTAAGGACAAAATTCTCCCTTTAAGGCATTATCCAGTAATGTTTTAAGGGAGCAAATATTTAAACCACAAGCAAACAGAATAACCCAAATTAAAATTATAGCCAAATATTAATGGAGTGAAAGGAGCCCAATAGGGCACCAGACTCCAATCATTTTTCTATCGCAACTGCGATAATTGACCGAAAGAGAGTACTACTACTGCGCAGATGAACAGTCCTTGCAGAGCATCCAACATATCATACAAGACATATGGACAACAGAGACCCTACCGGAAGGGTGGACATCAGCAGTAATTCACCCGTTACACAAGAAGGGAAGTAAGACTGACCTCAACAATTACTGAGGTATCTCCTTATTGCAGGTTACCTACAAGGTTCTTTCGAAAGCTCTGTTATCTAGAGTCACTAACCAACTAAACTCTCAATTAGGGGAATACCAGGCCGGCTTTCGAAACAATCGATCTTGTCCAGAGCAGATACAAAATCTCAAGACCATCCTCAGTTATAAGAGTCGTGGGGGACAACCCTGGGATTTTCAGAATGCATACGACTCGGTGGACAGAGAGAGTCTTTTCCCCACCTTGCGAGAATTTGGCCTTGATGAAAAAACCCTTTAACTAGTCCAGGGCACCTTGACAAACACAACATCTAAAGTCAAGTTCAGAGGTGAACTATCCGAGAGCTTCCCCATCAAGACGGGAGTTAGACAGGGTGATGGACTCTCCTGCATCCTCTTCAATTGCATCCTGGAGAAGATCATAAGGGAATGGATGGTGCGACTAACACCAAGGACTGGTCTGCAGCTTGGATACAAGAAAGATAACCTTCATGTGTCATGCCTGGCCTTTGCCGACGACCTCGCCATACTGACCAACACTATAGAGGAAGCTACTCACCACCTACAGAGTCTTCACGATGTAGCGGTTCGGGCTGGCCTGAAGATCAACATTGGGAAGACTGAATTCATGACCCCGTCCACAATTCCACTTGAGGGAGTCTTCATCCGAAAAGTCCCTGCGGTCAAGTACCTAGGAGAGTGGATCTCGGCAAACCAGAGTGAGAATCTGGCCATAGATACCAGGTGCACCAAGTTCGAGAGGGCCTACCACTCCTGCCGCTGCATCTACGCATCGAAGTTCCTCTCCAAAAACCTAAAACTCAGACACTACAATTCAGTAGTAAAACCATCTCTTCTGTACGCCTCAGAATGCCTCGTGATGGCCAGGAAAGGCCCACTCCGGAAACTTGAACTCAAGGAGAGGAAGATCCTGCGGAGGATACTAGGACCTATACGGGAAGAGGGAGGCACCTACAGAATTCGGCACAATGATGAACATTACAGCCATCAAGAAGACATTGTTACTTGTATAAGAAAGAGGCGCTTGGCCTTCTATGGACACTTGACCCGCATGATCCCTTGCCGGCTCACCAGTAAGATCTTCACAGTGGCAGGAAGATGATGATGATGATGATAATTGTTGTTTTAAGGGGCCTAACATCGAGGTTATCGGCCCCTGATGAAGAGTACTGGAAGAAGAGAAAAGACAAAGCGACGAGGAGATACGAGCCCCGTGGTCCTCAGTAGGCCCAAACGACGAAGAAGAAGAAGAAGAAAACATTATCATTCAAAAAACGAACAAGTCGTTGAGTCAATTTATACTGGAAAATTTAGATTGCTGGCCCTAACCCACTCTCACTTATAAAGCGGATAACGCGATCAGCTGCCACCGCGTCATCGGCTAATATAAGTTTGAGTGTCATCTGCAAACCAAGGTTTCTTCGTAAGTCAGCAAGATCCACACACACGGTTAAAATGTGGGCCACGGTGAAAATGGTTCCACAGGTACAAAGTGGGGGGTCTTCCCTTCTCAAGAGATACGAGTGGGTGGATCTTCTATGACCTATCCTTAGCCTACACAAAATGACGGACTTCCTCCGTGACCGGAAAGAGCTCCGCCACACGCGAGTAGTTCCCTTAATCGCTCTCAGTTTACTGGGCAGGGGGTCAGCTAGCCACTGACTCTCCCAAAAAGCCAGAACTTGTAGGCGTAACTGAGAGCGAATATCTCTAACAGGTACCTCCATTGGTCGAGGTGGTAGTGATACCGCCTCTTTTGCAGATTGATCCGCTAACTCATTACCCGCAATTCCCTTGTGGCTTGGAAGCCACAGAAAGGTGATTCGAGTGTCAGCGTGGCACAGCCCGGCTAGTAGGTCGTGGATTCGCTGCACTAGGGGGTGTTGCGGGAAACATGTAGCAATTGACTGCAATGAACTCAAAGAGTCGGTACACACAAGAAAGTAGATTCGTGCATCCGGTAGTGCAAACTGCAGGGCTTCATAGATGGCAACGAACTCCGCAGTAAACACACTACAGGCTTTAGGCAAAGAGATCTTGGCATTTGCACCATCAATAACGTAAGCACAACCCACCTTCTCGTCCACCTTCGAACCATCCGTGTAGAGAATGCCAGCGACCGGAAATTGGTGAACTATGCTGTGGAACTGCCTCCGGTAAACGGAGGCATCCGTGTTCACCTTAGGACCTCGGTGCAGATCTAACCGAATTTCCGGACGCGGAACTTGCCACGGAGGCACCTCGTTAGATGTCTGGATCATACAGGGACCTACAGCCACTCCTATTTCAGTACACGAGTATCAAGTCTAATACCAACCGGCCGAGTGGCACGAGGCCGGTTGGCGTACCCCTGGTGGTTTTGGGTACCGAAGAGAGCTTGATAGGTCGGGTGTTGAGGCATTTGACGCACATTGGCAGCATATGCTTAAAGCATATGTTGGCGTCTATAATTTAAAGGTGGAACACCCGATTCGGCGAGTAGACTGGGTATCGGGCTGGTCCGGAAGGCACCGGTAGCCACCTAACGCCACTATGGTGGATACTGTCCAGCATCTTCAAGGATGCCGGCCTTGCTGAACCGTATGCCGCAGAACCATAGTCTAGCCGGGACAGGACGAGGGCTTGGTAGAACCGTAGCAGCACCGCACGGTCAGCCCCCCACGCAGTGCCACTAAGAAACTTGAGCATGTTCAGTTTCCTGAGACACGTCATTTTTAATTGCCGTATATGGGCTGCCACGTTAATTTGCTATCAAAATGGAGTCCCAGGAAGCGATAAGTGTCAACCAACGGCAACGCAGCATCCCTGAGATGTAGTTCAGGGTGTAAATGTAGCCTCCGGAGCCGACAAAAATGGACGATGGAGGATTTCGCTGCTGAAAAACGAAAACCCCGGTCGTGAGCCCACCTGTCGACCCGGTTGATAGCCAGCTGCAATTGCCGTTGCACGACTGCCATACTTCCAAAGCTGTAATGCAGAGCTAAATCGTCTACATACAGCGATGGAACTACCGCGGACCCGGCGGCGGCAACAATGCCATTTATGGCAATCGCGAACAAGGTGACACTCAGCACTGAATCCTGAGGAACTCCATTTTCTTGAGTAAAGTATTGCGATAATGTCCTACCGACCCTTACACGGAAGAGTCGGACGGGCATGAATTTCGCAATGAAAGTCGGTAGATTACCACGGAGTCCCCACTTGTGAAGAGTGGAAAGGATCCCGTAGCGCCATGTGGTGTCGTAGGCTTTTTCGAGGTCAAAGAAAACCGTGAGTAGGTGCTGCTTTCGGAAAAATGCCTCCTGTATGGCGCTCTCAAGTCGCACCAGATGGTCAGTGGTGGACCTATGAGAGCGAAATCCACATTGGTACTCAGAGAGGAGACCTTTCTCCTCCAAGAACCACACCAGTCGATGTTTCACCACCTTTTCGAGCAGCTTACATAGGCCAATTGTCAGACAAATGGGCCTATAGCTGCTTACAAACTTGGGATCCTTTCCAGCCTTAGGAATCGGTATCACGATCCCCTCTCGCCATTGAGATGGAAACTCCCCTTCAATCCATATAAGATTGAAGAGGATCAACAGGTTTTTTAATACTGGATTCGCACAGATGTTTTAACATTTGATTATGTATGTTATCCGGTCCAGGAGCGGTATCCTTGCACAGTGCAAGCGCACTGCGAAGTTCCCATTCAGAGAATGGTACATTATAGGACTCCGAAGCAGTAGTGGCTAAGGACAAGGGGTGAGTCTCTGCCTCCCGCTTCAGAGTCAGAAATGTAGGATCGTAACTCCCGGAGCAGGATACATCGGAGAAGTGCAGCCAATACTGTTGGCAATGGCGAGATGGTCCATGATGATGTCTCCATTGATGGATACTCCGGGTATCGACGGTGATGTCGGGAGTCCGGAGATCCGACGAAGCTTAGTCCACACTTGAGATGAAGGAGTATGCGCCGTCATAGACGACACAGACTTTTCCCACGTCGTTTTCTTACTCTCCCGAATGAGATATCGGGCTCTAGCGCGCATTCTTCTGAAGGTGATAAGGTTGGCCATAGTGTTTTGCCTCCGATAGCATTTGAAAGCACGTCGACGATATTTAATGGCTGCTCCAATCTCGGTTGTCCACCAAGGGAAAAGATTCCGGCGTGAGTTGCCGGATGAGGGGTTGCCGGATGAGGAAGGTGTTGTTTCCTCAGCAGCAGCCAAAATACCATTCGTTATGTGAATGGTATGATCGTCGACACTCTCAAAGGTATCTTCGGCAAACACCGCACGTGCCGTGAAAGTTGGCCAATCAGCCCGACGGAGAAGCCATCGACTTGGTAACTCGATGGCTCTCTGGTTCGGAAGAGTAACGCTAATTGGAAAATGGTCACTATTACAAAGGTAATCGTGTGCACCCCACTGTAGCAGGGCAAACAGCGAACGACTGCACAAGGTAATATCGATACTTGAATAAGTACCGTGTGCAATAAAGAAGTGCGTATGTTACCCTGTGTTCAACAAACACAGGTCCAGCCGCCTGATCAGCCTCTCAAAATCTCTCCCTTTACCACTAGTGGTAGCGGAGCCCCAGATGGTGTTGTGGACATTAAAATCTCCCAGAAGGAGAAAAGGAGTGGGGAGCTGAGAGACTAGATCCACCATCTGGTTGTAATCCGGTTGAGAATCGGGCGGGATGTACACGTTACATACTGTTGCCATTACTGGCAACGAAGTACGAACTGCAACTGCCTCTAGCTGAGTACGCATCGGCACCTCTTCACTAAAGAGGCTAGAGTGGACGAGAGTGCAGACGCCACCAGCGGCCACAGCTCCATCCACCCGGTCTTTAGAGAAGAGTTTGAAGTGACGCATTGTTGTCTCATGTCCAGGACGAAACCTGGATTCCTGATGACATACAATGGTTGCCGAAAACGAAGATATTAATTGTCGTAACTCAGCGAGATGAACAGAATAGCTATTACAGTTGCATTGTAAGCCATGGTGTGGACTTAAGTAGAAGTGGGTCTTCTACTTATGCTTGACCGCTTGCCACCCTTCTCCACCTCTAGTTGGAGATGATGGGGCAGGAGAGCACATCTCAATCTCCACATATCCTTCCGAAGACGAAGAAAATGGAGCGGGCGCTCTCTTGGGTTGCGCGCGGTCGTCGTCGGACCTCACTAGTCTCGCTCTTGGGGAAGAGCGAGAGCGGTGTCGAGGGACTTTCTCCCGGTCCGAAGACTGGGTGTCTGTCCCCGACACGCCCCGAAGAGATTTCTATCTGGATCGGCGTTGATGTGTGTTTGGGGAAGTAGATGGTCCCTTCCCCACAGACGCCGGGTCCTTATTAAACAAGGTCGCTCCTGCTGGCACCGCCCCACTGGTGGTGGTGGGAGCGGGATGGCCAGCAGATACGTGAGCAGCCCTGTCTTAAGGAGAGGAAGAGAAACGGCGCTGAACCGTTCCTCTCTCCTTCGCCGATCTTTTTTCCATCCTATAGGGGAGTTCCTCCATACGAACGGGCTTGGCTTCAGCAGGCTTCGCTCCCTTGGTGGTCGTGGGAGCGGAAAGGCCAGCAGAGACAGTAGCCACCCCGTCAGCAGGAGGGCGAAGAGACGGTGACGAACTGTCTCCCTCTTCTCCCCTATATTTTTCGTATTAGGTGGGCTGGTCGGCAAAGTCTTCTTTCCCCCTTTAGCTGGGGAAGACTTGTTCGCCGACCGCTTCGGAGAAGAAGAGGACTTCTTCTCCGAATACGCCGGTTCGGATGTTAAAACCGGCGCCTTCTTTACCGTGGCTGAAGAAGGTTGTGGGACCTCCTTCGGGCTGACACTGCTCGCTGGTACAGCGAGGGGAGATTTTAAAATATGATGATGATAATTGTTGTTTTAAGGGGCCTAACATCGAGGTTATCGGCCCCTAATGATCTGGGTGATAGCGAAAATGATAATGAAATGGAAACCAGAACAAAATTATCTGAGACGGAAAATACGTACAAAAAGGAACTCACAATAAGGTCTTACAAAAGGGAATTTAGAACGAAAAGAGTCACAAAAAGAATACATGGATAAATACCCACAAAACGTAGGCTAGATTCAAAATACGTACAAAATGCAATGTAGCGTCGAAATACTTACAAAATGCAACTGAAATTCAAAATACTTACAAAATGCAAATGAGATCGAAAATACGTACAAAATGTAATTTAGATTCAAAATACCCACAAAATGCAATTGAGAATCAAAATATGTGCAAAATGCCCTCCAAACAATATGCAATTTAGATTCAAAATTCGTGCGAAATGCGGCGTTGGTTGAAAATTCTTACAAAATGCAATTGAAATTCAAAATACTCACTAAAATGCCCGGGCACATGCATTGAAAGACTTACTAAAAAGCAATTTAGATTGTCAATCTTTACAAAATGCAATTGAGGTTGAAAACAATCGCGAGATGTAATTTAGATCGAAAAAAAAACATACAAAAAGCAACGTAGATTAAAAATGCCTTAAAAAATTGCCAGAAGGGAATTTAGATACACGGTGAACCAAGTAACAACAAGATGTTCAGTAAAGAACATATAGCCTACTTTCTCCTAAATGTATGAGTATAGTTATAACTCGTTGTTATTATCAAAGAGTATAATAGAACTATTCTTTGTTGAAGACCTTAGAAACGATTTACCTCTACCAAACGCCACGACCTAGATAAAAACTGCTACCATCATTGAAGAAAGAAAGAAAGATAAGAAGTATATCAAGAATGTTATGGATCTGGAGACATAATCGACCGGACTGGCGGCGTGGCTCAGCGGTAACGTTCTCGCTTGCTGGGCCCTAGGTTGCAGGTTCGTATCCTGGCGCAGTCAGCTGGCATTTGAGGGTGCACAAATGCGAGGGAGCCGTGTCAGTACATTTACTGGCACGTTAAAGATCCCCTTCGGGCCAAAATTCCGGCACCCCGGTGTCTCTAAAAGCAGCAGTAGTTAAAAGGGATGTAAAACCAATAACATTATTATTATTATTATTACGACCTGCCGTGGGCAACATCCAACTTTGAGTTGAGGCATGTCTTTACACGTCTGGTTGTGCATGGCTTTCACAACCCTAATTGAATTAACAAATCTTTCCATGACCCTACAGGGACGTGTGTATACAAACTATGTGGATATTTTCGATAATATAATCCTAACAGAGCGAGTGCATTCTAGCGGCCAGAATAAGAAACTTTTCAATAAAATCTGGAAGTTACCTTTTTGGCAGCTAGATGTCTCGAGTAAATCTGCTGGCGAATTATGTTTTAATTAAATATATATTTTACACCATAATGTGGACAATATAACGCTTAATAACATTTTCAAGTAACGCAAAATAGGCTGTTACAAACCCTTTAAAATAAAAAGTTAAAATGTATCGTAGTATCAACTTGTCATTCTTCAAATTCGATGCGCATAGAATGATAATGGTATAGTAATCAATGGATCCCCACGTAGACTAGTCGGGACATCTAGTGGTGAAATATCGAACAATATAATCCTAACAGAGCGAGTGCATTCTAGCGGCCAGAAGAAGAAACTTTTCAATAAAATCTGGAAGTTACCATTTTGGCAGCTAGATGTCTCGAGTAAATCTGCTGGCGAATTATGTTTTAATTAAATATATATTTTACACCATAATTTGCACAATATAACGCTTAATTTTAAAACATCTGAGTCATTACAAAACAATAAACATATAACATTTCAAGCAAAAAACATAGCTCTGATCGGGTTTGAACCATAGGCATCTGAGCGACAGGCTATCGCTCTACCACTGAGCTAATTGTGTCAACGAATATCTTTCTATTTAAAATGACTTACATAGAACTTGTTAGCAAATAATGATTTATACTAAACGATTTCATCACTGGAGTATATTATTTATATATAAAGCATTTCATACAAAGTTTATTTATTTTTTATCAGTACGCTATATTGCATTCAATACTCAAATTAGTGAAATATAAGTCAGGCACAAGATATCCGCTGCCATCTTGTCTTATTAATGAATCAGCTGAGCTTTTTAAAATCACGTCTGCACTATAGTATTACAAAATAAACTTTTAATTTCGTACGTGCCTCTTCCTTTAGAACAGTTAAAACGATTCTCGGCTCGATAATCGGAACTGGTGGGTCCCATGATATGGATTATAAAGTTTGCATAATTCGCACGGCCGCCATCCTGAAATGGTATGGCGGACGACCTTGTAGTTTGGTCACAAGACGCATCCTATACGAAGGTATGTTGTTACCAAATTTGGTAGAGATTGGATGATTTGGTTAGTCGTTATTTGATTTTACGTTTTGAACGTTTGACTGGCCGCCATTCAGTTTTAGTAAAGATGGCGGCGATATAAAACATGACACTGAGGTGTCCTTTGCTAGTGCTACCTTTGTACCAAATTTCGTTCAATTCGCATTCACCGTGTTCGAATTGATAGGGGGGGGACAGACATTCAGAGTACACACACTCACACACACACACACAGACTCACACACACACATACACACACACAGACTCACACACACACATACACACACACAGACAGACACACTTTTTTCGCCCTGTGTTGATCTCATAAGTCTACTTTCATTTTTTGCAAAAATCGAAAGTAGGCTAAAAAACAGTGCGGGAATCTTAAAGAGAAAAGTAAATTTAATAAAAAGAGGAGAGGAGAGGCGAGGAGAGGAGAGGGGAGAGAGGAGAAGGTCCGCCCCAAAGGTAAGGGACAAAACGGGAAATCGGACCCAGCTCAGGAATCCTTCGGGGTCGCCAACTCCCGAACTCACCAGCCGTGAGCCCCTGAGGGTGTAGCATTATCTACGGTGCACCAGAATTGGTGGGGCTACATACACCCTGCCTCCTTAAGGGCCTTGAGCACAAGGCAGGAGGTAAAAGGAAAAGAAAAAGAAGGCTGACCCCTCACAGAAGGAGGGTATCAAGAAAGATGAGACAAGGGCCAACTAAGGCGGGAACGTGAAAGACTCCCTAGGCCTCGGATAACCTAATACTGTCGGGGTCGGAAGAGAACAAGAGTTGACCAAGTGTGGTCGAAAGGAAAGAAGACAGAGAGGAGGCCGGCACAAGTAAGTGGAAGCAATGCCGGACTCAGCTGGGGTCCCATGGTCGCCATCCCACGTCCCACTAGATGTGAGCCCCTGGGGGGGGGGGACTTTAAAATACTCGTATAGGTCGAACTTAAGGGTACTGCACTTGGAGAAGAAACGGCAGGGGTGGTAAGGGGCGTCGCTGCAGCTGCGAACGATATCCGAAATTCGGGGGCATTCATATCACGGTACCTCTTTCGAGCATCGTGATACGAAAGCCTGTACAGTGTTCTTATCTCCTGGATCTTTGTTTCTTTCAAGAACTCAGGGCACTGCTTCGATCGTGGAGAGTGGTTTCCTTGGCAGTTGGGACATATCGGGGGAGGCGTACACCCACCCTCATGTGTCTCCTTACCACACTCTCTACACACGGCCTTGGCAGTGCACCTGGCAGAAACATGCCCGAATTTCTGGCATTGATAACAGCGCACAGGTGGAGGGATGACGTGACCTTCACCTGTTTAGGAACCACATCACCCTCAAAATGGAGAATGAAAGCGCCGGGGTGATGCGCCTAATTTTAGTGACGCCTCTCTTCCCCAGATCCCACATTAGTTCAAGTCGCTATTAAGAATAAGGTCGCGGTGAAAAATAACTCCGCGGACCTCATTCAGCGTTTCGTGCTTAGTGACCTTAACGGGAATTTCGCCGAAATTCGTGCGTTCCAGCAACGCCGGCTAACGGTATGCAGTAAGAGCTGCCCGTTCCGGAGCTTGGAAATTCCGCTCAGGTCACCAAATTTCCCCTCAATTTGTTCAGAAAAGATATGGGATTTCACGAGTTTAAAAGCTTCCCCGTCTGTCCTGGTAGCTACCAGGTAGCGAGGAGACATGTCAACGGGGAATCTTTGATTAAAAGCCTCATCCCAAGGTGTTAACACCTTGGGATTCGGACGATACTCCAGAGACGGCTTTTAGAGGGTGCCACCCTGTACAGGTGTCCGTGATCGCTTAGAAGGTATCCCGAACGAAATCCTCCCCGAATACTGCCCACTCCGAACGGGGGCCATCACTGTGGGCGCCACCCAACCAAGGCAATACCTACCTGCATAGCAGATATTGCCCGGGGTCCCAGTGCCTCGAACAGGCACTTCCCCCTCGGCATGCACAGTGATTTATGCAGCTCCAGTATTCGGCCATGCAGGGACCTTCGTTGTAAGACGGATACTACTGTAGGGTAGATGGCGCACCCACCTGACGGGATGGGGCATACCGTCTAGGCTTTCTGGCCAGATGGCCAAGTTGGTGGCCCTTCCCCTAACAGCATGCCTGTTTATTTCTATAGGTCAAACCAGAACTAGGACCAGAAATCCAAAATCGACCTTGATAAGGCCCCCTCTAAATCGCCTTTTACGACAGGCAGGGGATACCGTGGATGAATTCTGCCTTCCCCATCCACAGGGGGTCTGAACAAATCAAAAACTGGCAAGTTATTCGGCCATGTCAGCCCTATTAGTCGCCTCCTACGACAGGCAGGGCATACCGTGGGTGTATTCTATCCCGCACCCACACGGGGGGAGATGAGATGAAAACTATGTGGTGGGTAATTTTCATGACCGGACATTCTTCCTGATTCCAACCTTATGAGACTAGTTAATAATGATGAAAATTGTTGTTGTTATAAGGGGCCTAATATCTAGGTCATCGGCCTGATATGGTGATAGTGAATAAATGATAATGAAATGAAATCTACCTACTACGACTATTAACATCAAACTTATATTAGAAGAAGCAATGGACAAAACATGAGGTACTATCCAGGCATTTTCCTGGAGAGAGTGCGGAAATGATGATGATGATAATTGTTGTTTTAAGGGGTCTAACATCTAGGTTATCGGCCCCTGATGGTTTGGGTGATCGTGAAGATGAAAATGGAAAGCGAACTTAAAACTAAAACTAACGACTAACATACATATTGGAAGAAGAAATTGAAAACTAAAGAAGAATTAGGCAAATAACGGACAGGAGGAAAAGAAATGCCCTCAACCCTCGAAGAAGGCGGATTGAGGGACTTGGAAGGAAGGAGAGCCATGAAAGGCAGATAGGAAAGTGAAAGAGGAGAGGGTCCGCCCCAAAGGTAAGGGACAAAAGTGGAAAACGGACCCAGCTCAGGAATCCCTCGGGGTCGCCAACTCCCGAACTCACCAGCCGTGAGCCCCTGAGGGTGTAGCATTATCTAGGGTGCACCAAAAGTGGTGGGGCTACATACACCCGGCCTCCTTGAGGGCCTTAAGCAAAAGGCAGGAGATAACATGAAAAGATAAAGAAGGCTGGCCCCTCGCAGAAGGAGGGAATCAGAAAAGATGAGACAAGGGCCAATTAAGGCGGGAAAGGAAGAGACTCCCTAGGCCTCGGATACCCTAATACCGTCGGGGTCGGAAGAGAACAAGAGTTGACCAAGTGAGGTCGACAGGAAAGAAGACAGAGAGGAGCCCAGAGAGTGCGGAAAGAAACGGGGAGAAATTACACACAAGATAGTCACTTTCAGTGCCGGGCTTCGAGCCTACGATCTCCAGACTTACTGCAGCTGCCCTCGCGATCGTGGTGCACGATGAATCCCTCGGGGTTGCCAAATCCTCAACCCACCAGCCTTGTTGCCTTGAGGGTGTAGCACTATCCAGGGTGCACCAGAAGTGGTGGGGGCTACATACACCCTGCCTCCTTGAGGGCCTTGAGCAGAAGGCAGGCGATATCACGAAAAGAAAAAAATCAGACCCCTCGAAGAATGAGGAAATCGGGAAAGATGAGACAAGGGCTGAATAAGACGGGAAAATGAAAAATGAGTCTGACACAAGAAAGAGAAAGCAATACCGGACTCACCTGGGGTCCCGTGGTCACCAAACAAAAGCTCACTAATCGTTAGCTCTAGGGGATGGGGCCTATTGTATTTAGTAGCCTACATTTATTTATGTTGGACGATGTCGATGATGATGATGATGATAATTGTTGTTTTAAGGGACCTAACATCTAGGTTATCGGCCCCTGATGGTTTGGGTGATCGTGAAGATGAAAATGAAAAGCGAACTTAAAACTAAAACTACAGTAACTAATAACCTACATACTAGAAGAAGAAATGGAAAACTAAAGGAGAATAAGGCAAATAAAAGGACAGAAGGAAAAGAAATGCCCTCAACCCACGGAGAAGGCGGATTGAGGGACTTGGAAGGAAGGAGAGCCATGAAAGGCACATAGGAAAGTGAATGAGGAGAGGGTCCGCCCCAAAGGTAAGGGACAAAAGGGGAAAACGGACCAAGCTCAGGAATCCCTCGGGGTCGCCAACTCCCGATCTCACCAGCCGTGAGCCCCTGAGGGTGTAGCATTATCAAAGGGTGCACCAGAAGTGGTGGGGCTACATACACTCTGCCTCCTTAAGGACCTAGAGCACAAGGCAGGAGGTAAAAGGAAGAGAAAAAGAAGGCTGACCCCTCGCAGAAGGAGGGTATCAGAAAAGATGAGACAAGGGCCAATTAAGGCGGGAAAGGAAGAGACTCCCTAGGCCTCGGATACCCTAATACCGTCGGGGTCAGAAGAGAACAAGAGTTGACCAAGTGAGGTCGACAGGAAAGAAGACGGAGAGGAGCCCGGCACAAGTAAGTGGAAGCAATGCCGGACTCAGCTGGGGCCCCGTGGTCGCCAACCCACGCCCACAAGATGTGAGCCCCTGGGGGAGGACGATGTCGAAATGTAAATATTATATGTCAGAAAACTGTATCATAATGAGAGTCATTATAACACTATTTTTCATTATAAAACAGTTTCTCCCACCAATCAGAGCTCAAGAAACAGTTGTGTGACCAGTTAGGTAAGGGTAGCATCGCACCTGCGCTGACTTCCACGGCCTTGTATTTTAAATTTCACTGCGTGGTTCGTGTCATAGTGGGGTATTCGAGGAGGCTATGATCAATTACAAGCTAATCTCTGCGTCCCATGCGTTCTGTTCAGTACATAAAACTGGTGAAATATCATCAGATATTTATGAATATTTATGTTCGAAACTAAATAGATATATTTATCGTCAAACATAAACAGTCGTATGTAACTCGCCTATAATGATAATTAAGACACTCGAATGGAAATTATAAACATACTCGTGACTTAATTATTGCCATTATCGGCTCGTTGCATAATGTACTATTACTATATTGTTGTTAAGACAACGCACAATGGAAAAGTGAAGGTTCTCTGCAAGATTAACTGTTGATCCTCCGCTGTGCGGCGAGAAGTCCGTATCTAACCCACTGCCCCCTCAGTCCACTAAAGAATGAAGCGCCTTATCACATGCACCACACTTTGAGACGGTGTGGAAAGAAAACAATGTACTGTGAACCTTCCAATCTTTACTGACTTTGTGGCGGGCTATCTCACTGTCCTACGCAGAGTTCAGCCCTGAACGGATTATCACCCCTTCCTGACAGTATCACTGAGCTGTTTTAGCAGGCTGTAAGAATAATATAGCTTAACCAACTCCATCCCCCACAAGTGGAAATAATAAATTGGATTTAAGAGAGAGAGATGATGATGATGATGATGATGATTGTTGTTTTAATGTGCCTAACATCTAGGTTATTGGCCCCCAATGGTTTGGGTGAGAGTGAAAGATGAGATGAGAACGAAAACTATAACTAATACCAACTATTAACTTACATACTAGAAGATGAAATAGTAAAAAAAAAAAGGATAAGGCAAATAAAGGACAGGAAGAAAAGAAATGCCCTCAACTCTTGAAGAATGGGGATTGAGGGACCTGGAAGGAAGAAGAGCCATGAAAGGCAGATAGGAAAGGGAAAGAGGAGAGGGCCTGCCCCAACGTCACAGGAAAAAGGAGGCAAAAGGCCTAGCTCAGGAATACCTAGGGGTTGCCAACTCCCAAACTCACCAGCCGTGAGCCCTTGAGGGTGAAGCACTATCCATGGTGCACCAGAAGTGGTGGGGCTACATACACCCTGCCTCCGTGAGGGCCTTGTTCATATGGCAGGAGATAACCTGGAAAGAAAAAGAAGGCTGACCCCTCGAAGAATGGGAAAAGAAGATACTCCCTATGCCTCGGATACCCTATTACCGTCGGGATCGGAAGAGAACAAGAGTTGACCAAGAGAGGTCGACAGGAAATGATATATGATGATGATGATAATTGTTGTTTTAAGGGGCCTAACATCTAGGTTATCGGCCCCTGATGGTTTGGGTGATCGTGAAGATGAATGTGAAAAGCGAACTTAAAAATAAAACTAACTACTAACCTACATACTAGAAGAAGAAATGGAAAACTAAAGGAGAATAAGGCAAATAAAGGACAGGAGGAAAAGAAATGCCCTCAACCCTCGAAGAAGGCGGATTGAGGGACTTGGAAGGAAGGAGAGCCGTGAAAGGCAGACAGGAAAGTGAAAGAGGAGAGGGTCCGCCCCAAAAGTAAGGGACAAAAGGGGAAAACGGACCCAGCTCAGGAATCCCTCGGGGTCGCCAACTCCCGAACTCACCAGCCGTGAGCCCCTGAGGGCGTAGCATTAGCTAGGATGCACCAGAAGTGGTGGGGCTACATACACCCTGCCTCCTTAAGGGTCTTGACCACAAGGCAGGAGGTAAAAGGAAAAGAAAAAGAAGACTGACCCCTCACAGAAGGAGGGTGTCAGGAAAGATGAGACAAGGGCCAATTAAGGCGGGAAAGGAAGAGACTCCCTAGGCCTCGGATACCCTAATACCGTCGGGGTCGGAAGAGAACAAGAGTTGACCAAGTGAGGTCGACAGGAAAGAAGACGGAGAGGAGCCCGGCACAAGTAAGTGGAAGCAATGCCGGACTCAGCTGGGGCCCCGTGGTCGCCAACCCACGCCCACTAGAAGTGAGCCCCTGGGGGGGGGGACAGGAAATGAGACGGAGAGGGGCCCGGCACAAGTAAGTGGAAGCAATGCCAGACTCAGCTGGGGTCCCGTGGTCGCCAACCCACGTCCCACTGTATGTGAGCCCCTGGGGGAAAGAGAGATAGATTGTGTTTAGTTTAATTAGTCAAGTCGTATGATCAGTGAAATACTTGTTATATCCTCTGGAAAGAATGGTCACTTCTTATTATCAGTACAGAAATAGAATGCGACGGTGAGACAGGGTACAGAGATTAGAACAATAATTGAAAAGATATTCAGCGTGATTTAACTTAATAGGGTAGTTGTAGCGGCTTCGGTGGCGTAGTTGGTAGCATGCTGAGTTTCTATGCCCAACATCGACGGTTCAAGAACGGTCGAAGTCGTCGGATATTTTAAGAGCGTTAAAATCCCTCAGTATGACTGATCTGTGCAAATAATTACTAATTACTAGCGGACCCGTGCACGAAATCTCGCATGTTCATAAATCACTCTTTCCCCGGCGTCCCTACGGCCAAAATGCGAACTGAACAGCACTGATGTAGTGAATTTTCCTACAGCAACAGTATTTGCAAATCGCACACTTCCTACAAAAATTGATATTTATGAAATTAGAATGCAATTCGTCATTGCTAATGTCATTTGTGTTCTGAGTCCATTGATTGATAGCTTCGCTGTAACACTCACTGGTTACTCAATATTTATGAAATTATATGATTTGAGTTCACATTCCTTTGATTTGATGTTTCTGAAATACATTCAAAATGATGAAGGAGATACCTCAGAATGTTAAAATGACATTAAACAGGCGTCACAGCGGCCAAAATGTGAAGTGGACAGTAATTATGGAGCGTATTTTCCTACAGCAACAGTATCTGCAAATCGCATATTTCGTACGTTTTTTAACGTCATTTTTTAAAGAAATTATAGATATTTATGCAATTATAGTGGAATTCGTCACTGCTAATGTCTATTCTCTTTCATTTGAATGCTCATTTGTCACAATCGGTCGCTTGTGAGCGTCGCAGGGGGGATCTATACTACTGAAATAATATATATTAGTTGAAACCCGTCAAAACATGACGGGCAATGGAAAAAATATTTACTGAAGAAGCTTCTTATATAAGTTACATTCTTTGTACGATTAGTTCCTAGCACTATTGCAACTTCAAGGGCGTCAAAATATAGCAATTGCAACATAATGCTAGTCATGACTGAAAACGTGATGGGGTAAATAGCGCAATACGTTCCAGAGTTTTTCCTTGAGCTTTATTGATTTTGATAAAGTATGCCGAGCGAATAGGAAATTGTTGCCTATTACAAGAAAATGTACGGTACCTGTAAGTGTTTTTTTCGGAAGGTGTTAAATCAAGTCGTATGATTTGAACTCTCTGCCTAATATTACTGCACCTATTATATCCGAATCCAAGCAATTTCTTACATATTTCTTACAATTAATATGTTTCCTTGGGAAACGTTCAGCTTTCTAAGGTTCATAATTATGGCTCAAACGTTCGGAGTATGTGGAGGCGAATGCCTTAATTCCAAGGAATTGAAGAATTCTATAGTAGGGAAATAAAGTAGCTGGCTTTCATCTTCAGTATCTAATCTGTTAACGCTGGTGTATGTGTTTGAACTACTGTATATAAGTTCAAGGACTTTAAAATTAATATCATTACATTTTCGCAGCCTGCCAAATATTTTATTTTCCAGCAGATCAATTTTACCCTCACAACAGTAAAGACCAAAGTAACCACGCGTAGATTTTACGCAAGAGAAATGCAATGTAGAACAATGTTTTGATCGTCTAGGTCCTTAAACTGTACTGCATAATATTTGGAATTGTTTCTGAATTGACCTATTTATATTGGATTTTAAATGTGGCTTCGTATTATTCGATAAAACTATAGTGTCCTGCATCCACGGAGCCGCTAAATATTAAATGTCAAATAATAATTCCATTGCCGAAATCAACAGCGTAGTACTCAGTACTCTAAACAAATAATCATTATGCAATTGTCTTATACAATGAAGTTCAACATGACCAGTGTATTCACCGTCCAGACACTTTCATACTCAAGTTGGTTGCTGAGGAGAATGCGATGAGACTGATCGCCTATAATAAAATCCTTATAATTGTTCCTGCCAGCTAATTTTTTTGTAATAGCTTGAAAACGCAGTTCAGAATGACATTCTTCATTTTGATATAAAAAGTACGAAACTGCTCTAAATAAGCAAACCATCACCTGTTATAGGTTATGGCAGTACATTTTGCAGGGGAACATAGAATCACTTCGCCAACTACTGGAATGAGCATAGGCCTATACTCAATACTCACTTCGGCAGTCACCCTAATGGAGGCAGTTTTAGAATTCTATGATCCAGCAAGTCAAAAACCGTATTAACACATGGAAGCCCACCTATTCTTGGCTGTCGCTCCGGAGACCCGGGTTACATTCCCTGATCTTCCAAGAAATTTAATTCTGGTCTGAGGGCAAAAAACGGGGCAAACTCAACCTCTTGAGGTACAACTATGAAGAGGAAGGTTCGATTCTCACCTCAACAATCTTGGATGTGGTTTTCCGTAGTTTCCCACTTCCACTCAAGGCAAATACCGGGACGGTTCCTAGGCCTTGGCCATCTCCTTGCCATTCCCCTCCTTAATTACAAATACACACATTAATGCAGCCATCACAATAACACAGGTCATCAGAGAAAATTTTACACATACACACCAAAGTACACGGGGCTGAGTGACCACGATGTTGGAGCCCTTCAAACGAATTATGTTTGCCGAGTGTCTCTCATGGCAAAAGCAATTGTGGACACACGCGAGTGCCTGGAAAACTACTTTTTTCTTTATTATTTTAAGAGAATATCGACGTTGCATAATTATAACTTTTAGTCTAGGACGCTACCAACTTGACCACCGAAGCATTGGGAAGAAATTGCAATATTCAAGGCCATAAATAACATACTTATTCAACAATCAGTTAATGTTCTTCAACATATCCCTTCTTTTATAACTCTATTTCAGTATACATATCGTGAAAACATCATAGAAAATATTCCTCTCCATTATAATTCTCATAAATAACTATCACGTGAAAAGGCGCCATGTCTGATACATTAAATATATCGATGCAATGGTGTTGTCATCTGTTGTCGGTTACTGGAACTATCTGGACGAGGTACTGCCATCTGTTTTCAGTTACTGGAACTGATTGCAGATATTGGGGACAACTGTTAGCTCTTTCGATCACATGCTGTAATGCAATGGTAAAACGAAAATAATGTATTGATGTGGAATGTAGAAATATGTATCTATAATTTAAAGCAAACAGCATGAAAATCGGCCCGGTATAAGTCGCTGGCGGATTGTAGATAGAATGCATAATTGTCGTATATGGTTGATGATGATAATTGTAGTTTTAAGGGGCCTAACATCTAGGTTATCGGCCCCTGATGGTTTGGGTGATCGTGAAGATGAAAATGAAAAGCGAACTTAAAACTATAACTAACTACTAACCTACATACTAGAAGAAGAAATGGACAACTAAAGGAGAATAAGGCAAATAAAAGGACAGAAGGAAAAGAAATGCCCTCAACCCTCGGAGAAGGCGGATTGAGGGACTTGGAAGGAAGGAGAGCCATGAAAGGCATATAGGAAAGTGAAAGAGGAGAGGGTCCGCCCCAGAGGTAAGGGACAAAAGGGGAAAACGGACCCAGCTCAGGAATCCCTCGGGGTCGCCAACTCCCGAACTCACCAGCCGTGAGCCCCTGAGGGTGTAGCATTATCTAGGGTGCACCAGAAGTGGTGGGGCTACATACACCCTGCCTCCTTAAGGGCCTAGAGCACAAGGCAGGAGGTAAAAGGAAGAGAAAAAGAAGGCTGACCCCTCGCAGAAGGAGGGTATCAGAAAAGATGAGACAAGGGCCAATTAAGGCGGGAAAGGAAGAGACACCCTAGGCCTCGGATACCCTAATACCGTCTGGGTCGGAAGAGAACAAGAGTTGACCAAGTGAGGTCGACAGGAAAGAAGACAGAGAGGAGCCCGGCACAAGTAAGTGGAAGCAATGCCGGACTCAGCTGGGGCCGCGTGGTCGCCAACCCACGCCCACAAGATGTGAGTCCCTGAAGGATGTCGTATATGGGCGAATAACATTATGTGCAAGCTAATTTCATGAAATAAAATACTAATAATTGTTGAATTAAAGAAAACAACAGTGATGGCACATAGGTAGCTTTCATCAAAAGAACATTTCATAAAAATCGGTCCAGTGGGGAGTTGTTGGCGATTTATAAAATAAAACGCCTTGCGTTTTAAATATATAGATGGCAAAGGAGAATCCGTTACTTCACGGGAACGATAAAAGTAAAATATGTTCCGACAATGTAATACCAATCGTAAGAAGGAAGAAAACGGAAATTAAACAAGTAGTTCCGTGAAGAACTATACAGTCTATTTTCATATATCCTACTTATACTAATTGCCACTATCAACATACAAAATTTCAGTTTGATTCCTGTAATAGATTCGAAGATATTGAGAATTGACTAAATATTTCGAATGGGCGCCATGTTGGATTTTATATATGTAGGTCCTAGAGTTATAAACTGTTATATGAAGATTATTGTGTACGTGTAGCATTCAAATTTCAATCGCATGATTAGGACACAAGAAATAACAAGGAGATTTTAAAATTTCGCACAGCTGCCATTTTGTGGTTAAGGAAACAATTGAAATAAATTAGATGCCAGTGGATTAACATTCGTGTAAGGATTTACTGTGCCAAGTTTCACTGCACTCGGATGGTTAAATTGCTAGAAACGTCCATGTGAATATTTATATTTCGCGTCGCCGCCATGTTGGATTTGTGATCACCAGGTTATATAAAGTCCTATAGGTGAACTTAGGTTCATAGCCCCTAAGATCATTAATACATTCAGTTTGATTGCTATAATAGATTCGTAGATATTCAGAGCCGTCTAAATAATTCGGATGGTTGCCACCTTGGATTGTTAAATGTATAGGCCATAGAGTCATGTACCATTAAAGGAAAATTATTGCGTAGGTTCATTATTCAAACTTTCACTTCAATTGCATGACTACGACACAAGAAATAAAAACTTAATTTTAAAATTCGCACAGCTGCAATCTTGACGTTATGTAAAAAATTGAACTAAATTAGATACCTGTGCATTACAATATCTATAGATACTTCCTGTACCACATTTCACTGCGCTCAGTGAGTTAAATCACGAGAAAAGTTTATTAAAATATTTCAAATTCGCTTAGCCGCCATGTTCGTTTTGTACTTTACAGGTTTATGAAAGTTACATAGATAAACTTGTATCAGTGCCCTTCATCACCGTACAAAATTTCAGGGTGATATCTGTAATAGTTTCGGAGATATCGAATGTCAGTGAAATATTTCGCACAGCCGCCATTTTGAGGTTATATAAACAATTGAACTAACTTGGACTTCAGTGCATTACAATGTGTATAAACATTTGCTGTAACAAGTTTCATTACGTTTGGATGGTTAAATCGCGAGAAAAGTCTATTTAAAAGTCTCAACTTCGCTTGGTCGCCATGTTGGTTTTGTAGTAACAAGGTTTTTGAAATTCTCATAGGTGAACTTCTAGTAGTGACCTTTATCACCGCACACAATTTCAGGACGATATCGGTAATAGTTTCGGAGATATTGAATGCTGGTAAAATATTTCGCAGAGCCGCCATGTTGGATTGGTGATACGTAACAAAATTTGAAGGGCACGATCGAGGTCGCCCGGAATAGTGCTATGAACTTCCCGAGTTTCATTGAAATAGCTCCAGCCGTTTAAACGTTATTAGGGGACACACACACACACACACACACACACACGCACACACACACGGACAAAAGGTGATCTCATAAGCCTATTTGTTCAAAATTGGAAATAGGCTAAAAACCTATCAGAGGTGGGATTCAAACCCACTCGACCATGCATAATACAAATTACTGGATTGTAACTATAGCCCCGCGGCCATCCAGACAACTTTCTACTAGTGCAATATCAAGGTACCTAGCCACCATACACACTCAACCTGCAGTTTAACTCTTTCAATACTTCGCTTATTTTATAATTCTATTTCAATGTATATTCTAAAAACATAATTAACAATATTGGAAACCCTGTTTAATTCTCATACACAAAGATCTCAGTTAGACGCGGCGGGAAGCAAGCGCCATTTCCCTCGTTGAAAAGAGTCTTTGTGCGCAAGCGCGGGAGCGGCAAATATTAGATTTTTCTTTAATAATTTAAAAATATACCCTAACATATATTTTCCTTCTAAAGACACTTTGCAAATCTACATGCCAAGAGCTCTCGTTAGAATGCATTACGAATTAAATCGGCTCTGTCGTCCTCGCAATCTCACGTTAACAAAAATCACCTTAGTGTTTTAAATATATAGATGATGATTAATCAGTCCTTAACGAGGATATATCGTAAAATAAGGTTCCCACAGCGCTGGCACGATAGGGGGAGTGTTTAGTTGACAGCCGGGAACACGGCCGTGTGCAGTCATACCCGCTCTCTCTATCCCACCTTGCCCGGATTCGATGATAATTTTTGTTTTAAGGGGCCTAATATCTGGGTAATTGACCCCTAATGGTTTGGGTGATAGTGAAAATGTTAATGAAATGACACTAAAACAAAAACTAACTACATACTTACTGTAACCGATATCGCAGTTTTTGAGAGCCCTGGCAACGTCGCATAGCAGGAGGAAGAAAGCAAGCGGAAGTAACCTGAGGTTGATGTTTCTACGTCATGGACACAGTCGACAACATGACTAGGCGAAGGTTCCAGAAGCGTAGAGGGCGCTGATGAGCTCCAGGAAAAGTCAAGGTGGGAAGGTCACGTCGGAGAAGCGGGTCACTTTCTTTTCTATCACCGTACAACGAAGTTCACTTTCTTTTGCATCGCCATACACCGCAGTTCACTTTATTTTTGAGCCGCCGCACGCTGAAGTTACAAACAAGTGTGTAGTAGCAGTCGTACCGTGGCAACTTGCAACCAGTGCGGTATTCCGACAGTTTTTGGAACATAGCTGAAAGACTCAGTATTATTTCTTGCGTGGACAGCTCTGTATTAACGAATACTAAAGCCGAATGTGGCGAGGTGATATTATAACGCAGATCATAATGCATTATGTTGTGGGACACTAGTCATTAGTACAACGAAGTGCGAGCAGACACACGTGGTGTCTTAAGCTTTTACTAGGTACGGGACTGCATGGGCCGTGCGCGATATAATTGACGCCCAGAACATATGAACGAAGCGATGTGCTTTTGTTTGACGAGCAGACAAATGAGTATCCAGGGCAGTGAACTATGAGAAATAAACTGAGTGTAGTCCAAATATAGAGCGACATTCAAGGCCAAGGACGGACGTAATCTCTTATGAGTGCAGGCTGGTGTATATGCGTACGATATAACCTGTGCCGTTATAGAGTTATTATCACGGCCATAAGTTGATATTACTTGGCATATTCGACATGAAGATTGCAGCGATGTATTGGACGGACATAAAGGCTATCAGTACAGACCAGTGCGAGTTTTGTGACAAGAACTTTACGAGCGAAGAGATGACCAGCTAAATCTAGAAATGTGGAAGCTGTTATGATGACGTGGGAACGAAGGTGAGCCAGGACCATGGACACCCAGAGGGTCGCGAGCTGGATCCAGGACGAGAGGGGATTATGTTCAATGGGAAGAACGTGGACCCAAACCCCCAGGAAACGTGTCAGCGGAACCAAGACTGAGGTGGTCGAAAGGTACTGGAAACCATGTTAATTCTTAAGTAGTGGTTAATGGGTAGTGGTTACTAAGATTTGGACAGATGGGCTTAAATCGAAATAGAAGTTAATCAAAAAGTTAAAATGCGATAAAATGACAAGATTATTAGGGCAGTAAATTTTAAGTTTTCGTTCGAGCGATTATTAGTCATATTTAGGATATAAAATAAAATATATATGGATGCTTTAAAATATATTCTGAGTACAGGGTTCTTTCAGCGTGTTACGTCGCTGTGTTCTTTGAATTGGTGCAACCTGGATGACAATTTATGGTTTGAACAGGCTCAAATTACAGGGGGGAACATTTACACTTAAGGGGCCACTTTTTGTGCGCACATCATGATATTTATACTAAACACTCACACGTCACTGAGGTTTCCCTTTACATGCTAACACGAGGAGATGCGTTTGGTAGGTAACTGATACAAGGTTGTGTAAATAATGAAACTGCATTGATAAAATAGTAGGGTTGCCTAATACGAAGTTATGATGAAACTAAAGTTCTCGCTATAGCGAGGTGAATAAAATAAATGATTATAATTAATGTTACGTGATAGGTTCAAGTATATGAAATTTTGAGGCAATTGTCAGTTGAAAAATAATACAGATAGGCAGAGGCCATCTACTTAAATGTTTATGGTCTATTTATAAATGTGTAAAGAGCATGCAGCGGTTAACAAAAAAAAAATATCTGGAATCATAAAGATGTTACAATGTAAAGTAATAAATGTAAAAGCCAACAACCAGTCATTTTTCTGAGTGAGGCACAGCTGAACGAAAACCAGTGAAAATAATAATGAAAGTATTTAATCCATGAATAAAAGGTCTGAAAATGAATTCTTTAACGCCAGTGACATCCATATATAAATATATATATATATATATATATATATTTTTTGGTGATTACATTTAGTTAGAAGGAGATCGAATGAGGCTACAAATTTTTTCTTTGAATATTTTCTCATAGTTATGCACCTGCTCATTTATGGACTATTCAACGGAGAGGTGACATAGCATTTTGAAGTAATGGTTGTAATACTATGGTGATATAGCTCTGATCTCCGAAAGTTATTTTGTATCCAAAGATTAGGACGCCCGGAGATTTTTGTCCTCATTAAATTGAATTTTACTTCTGCTTCATTTATTTATTTGCACATCAAGAGTAATTTTGAGAAGTCTCCGAGCGAAGGTAGGCTTCTGTGTTTGATTTTATATATTTAGTGGTGTGGTTCTGTAATAAATGGTGGATGAGTTTTATTTTAACAGCGGAGTTTTTTGTCATCCTTGTTCGTTGTCATACTTGTGTGTCCACTCGATCAATTTTGAGATTTTACCCCAGTTGTACCCATCATTATAAAGACCCCGGGATCGCTTGAATCTCGTTCCCGACATTTTTTTAAGGCCAAAATTGATTCGGACATTCAAGATTTTTTCTTTTCGAGTTGTACCGAATTTTGGGTGAGGATTGACGTGTGTGTCGGGCCACCCAATCCAAAGCCAGATTATCGGGCACATTACATACTAGAACAGTAAATAGAAAACAAAAATAAGAATAAGAGAAACAAAAGGAAATGAGAATTAAGGGACTTGGAAGAAAGGAGAGCCAGGAAAGGCAGACAGGAAAGTTAAAGAGGAGAGGGGCCGCCCGAAAGGCAATGGAAGAAGGAGAAAATCCGGACCCAACTCAGGAAGCCCTTGAGGGTATAGCACAATCCAGGGCGCACCGTAAGTGGTGGGGCTACATACACTCTGCCTCCCTGAGGGCCTTGAACAGAAGGCGGGAGATACAATGAAAAGAAAACAAAAGGTCTGACCCCTCGAAGAGTGAGGGATCAGGAAAGATGAGACAAGGGCCAATTAAGGCGGGAAAGTGAAAGTCTCCCTAGGCCTCGGATACACTAATAGTGTCGCCGTCGGAAACGAACAAGTGTTGACCAAGGGAGGTCGACAGGAAAGATAGCAGAGAGGAGCCCGGCACAAGTAAGTGCAAGCAATGCCGGACTCAGTTGGGGTCTCGTGGTCGCCAACCCACGTCCCACTAGAGGTGCGTCCCTGGGGGGATATCCCGGATTCACTACGTCCCGAACTGTTGGCTCAGAGGCCGTCCGTAGTGGAGGTTCCGCGCGCCAAGAGCGAAATTTTTGCCGTAATTCGACTTTTTATCCATCCGCCTCTTCTCTGGATTGTTCTTTTAATCAGGTAGGGTTCGAGTGAGCGGGTGATTGCGATCAACTGCGAATTCCTCGGCAAATCAGAAGTCAGCAAAACGTCTATCGATCGACGTACATTCCAACGCTTACCTACAGCAGCGAGTTGCCGGCACACACCTCCCAACACCGGAGACACAAATGATGGATATGAGGTACTTGCGGAAGATTGAGAAGAAGCCGATGTTGATGATAATTGTTGTTTGGAGGGGCCTACCATCTAGGTTATCGGCCCCTTATGGTTTGGGTCAGGCTGTTCCAAATCCACGAGTTTGAGTATGCGCACTCGCGAGTACTCAGCAGTGATGCTCGGAGCACAGGGACTGGGGGTGATAGCCAATACATCACTGGGCGAAGGTCATAGTACAAGTCAACGCGCTTCCTGCCAATCTTGATGTATTCACCGCACAGTGGCAGCAACCCCCCACAGCAGAGCTGTATTGCATGTTGCAGGTTTACTCACGGAAGGCGGTGAGTACTCAGCAGCTCACAGAGGAGCTGCTCGACTGGAACAGCCTGGTTTGGGTGATAGTCAAAATGTAAAAGGAATTAAACCGAACCTAAAACTAACCAACTACATACTTACATACTAGAAGAGGGAATGGAAAACAAAAATAAGAATAAGGAAACAAAAGACAGGAGGAAAGGAAATGCCCTCAACCCTCGAGGAATGAGAATTAAGGGACTTCGAAGACAGGAGAGCCAGGAAAGTCAGATAGAAAAGGTAAAGAGGAGAGGGACAACCCCAAAGGTAATGGAAGAAGGAGAATAAACTGGACCCAGCTCAGGATGCCCTCGGAATTGCCAACTCCCGAACTTACCAGACGTGAGCCCATGAGGGTGTAGCATAATCCAGGGTGCACTAAAAATGGTGGGGCTACACATACCCTGCCTGCTTGAGGGTCTTGATCAGAAGGACGGGGTTAAAATGAAAAGAAAGTAAGAGGTCTGGCCCCTCTAAGAGTGAGGGATTAGGAAGGATGAGACAAGGGCCAATTAAGGCGGGAAGGTTGAAGACTTCCTAAGCCTTGGGCACCCTAATACCGTCGGGGTCGGAAGAGAACAAGAGTTGGCCAAGGGAGGCCTAAACAAAGGAGACATTGAGAAGCCCGGCATAAGTGGGAGCAATGCCGGACTCAGTTTGGGTCCCGTGGTCGCCAACCCACGTCCCACTAGTCGTAAGCCCCTGGGGAGACTTACCTACAGCAGCGAGTTGTCGGCACTCACCTCCCGACACCAGAGACATAAGTCATGGATATGAGGTACTTGCGGAAGATCGAGAAGAAGACGAGACGAGACCGGGTACGAAATGCTACCATCAGGCAGAACTTGCAGATCCGGCCACTGAGGACTACGTTGGTTTGGCCACGTCAACCGAATGGCAGGTGTGGGAGGCGCGGGTTGGCACCAAGACATCCAGAGGCAAGACATGCTTCTAGTGGCGGGATAACATCGAGGAGACAATCATAGCCCCCGGCAGTAACCTGCGACAAGCCATAGTGTTATCACAGGATAGGTGATGAAGATGATAATTGTTGTTTGATGGGGCCTAACATCTAGGCTATCGGCCCTTAATGGCCTGGGTGATAGTGAAAGGTGAGATGAGAATGACAACTATAACTAATACTAACTACAAACTTACATACTAGAAGAAGAAATGGGAAACAAATAAAGGATAAGACAAATAAAGGACAGGAAGAAAAGAAATGCCCTCAACCCTCGAAGAATGAGGATTGAGGGACTTGGAACGAAGGAGAGCCATGAAAGGCAGATAGGACAAAGGTAAGGGACAAAAAGGGAACCGGACCCAGCTCGGGAATCCCTCGGGGTCGCCAACTCCCGAACTCACCAGCCGTGAGCCCCTGAGGCTGTAGCAATATCCAGGGTGCACAGGAAGTGGTGGGGCTACATACACCCGGTCTCCTTGAGGGCCCTGTGCAGAAGGCAGGAGATAACATGAAAAGAAAAAGAAGGCTGACCCCTCGCAGAAGGAGGGAATCAGAAAAGATGAGACAAGGGCCAATTAAGGCGGGAAAGGAAGAGACTCCCTAGGCCTCGGATACCCTAATACCGTCGGGGTCGGAAGAGAACAAGAGTTGACCAAGTGAGGGCGACAGGAAAGAACACAGAGAGGAGCCCGGGACAAGTAAGTGGAAGCAATGCCGGACTCAGCTGGGGCCCCGTGGTCGCCAACCCACATCCCACTCGATGTGAGCCCCTGGGGGAGCAGATAGGAGAGGGCCCGCCCCAAAGTCAGTGAAAAAAAGAGCAAAACGGACCCAGCTCAGGAATCCCTCGGGATTGCCAACTCCCGAACTCACCAGCCGTGAGCCCCTGAGGCTGTAGCAATATCCAGGGTGCACAGGAAGTGGTGGGGCTACACACACCCTGCCTCCTTGAGGGCTTTGAGCAGAAGGCAGGAGATAACACGAAAGGAAATAGAAGGCTGACCCCTCGCAGAAGGAGGGTATCGGGAAAGATGAGACAAGGGCGAATTAAGGCCGGAAAGGAAGAGACTCCATAGGCCTCAGATCCCCTAATACCGTCGGGGTCGGAAAAGAACAAGAGTTGACCAAGGGAGGTCAACAGGTAAGAAGACGGAGAGGAGCCCGGCACAAGTAAGTGGAAGCAATGTCTGACTCAGCTGGGGTTCCTTGGTCGCCAACCCATGTCCCACTAGATGAGAGTCCCGGGGGGCACACGATAGGACCCGATGGCGTTCCCTTGTGGAAACCTCCCCCGCAAGGTAGAAGAGGAAGTGATTAAGTTTAAGTAAGTAAGTAAGTAAATTGTTTTTTTTAACGCGGCAGGGATTCCACCTATAGACATTCATCCAGAATTGACGGAGGTGTATGGTGAAAGTGTATGTCCGAAAATGGTGTCGGGAGGTTTCAGGCGATTGTATGGATATCCATGATACAGAACGGAGCGGAAGACCGTTGGTTTCCGACGACACGATCAAAAATATTCAAGGAATAGGCTATTACTCGAATATCGGAAGACTATCCGTGACCTCCCTTTTTGGGGTCTTGATATTTCACCTACCACTGGTTGGCGGCGGAATTCTTTGTTACGGGCGCACGAAAGATAGAACAGCGTCTACAAAAATGCTTGGATCGAAATGACGATTACGTTGAAAAGTAGGATGATGTTTATACATTTAAAGATGTAGTGGGTTTTGAAAATAATCGTTGCTGACTTTATGTAAAACATTCGGGAACGTTATTTTTCGATCCGGCTTGGTATTTCCCGCATAATATAATTAGGAATAAATACGTGTTGTAAAACTTAGCTGCAGTGAGCTTTTTAACGAACAGCATTTCCTCGCTGACGAAAAGAGCCAACTAGAATGTAGCTTAACAAGAATTCTCGGGAGGAATTATGATTGATTAAAGAGCAAGGCACATCAAAGAGTCGAGATTACCAAAGAGAGCAAGGAGCAAAAGCCGCGCCAGCCAGTGGAACAAGTTAATAAGTAGCCTAACAAGGAAAAGATTCGAAGCTAAGCAAGACTTTGCAAGTATCATTGGTAAAAATGAGTTTGAAAATAAAATTGATGATGATTATTATTTTAAGGGACTTGGTTATCGGCACCAAATTAAATTAACAGATGAAGATTATTTATTTATTTATTTATTAACGTGTGGCTTTTAGTGTCAGGAGTGTCCGAGGACATGTTTGGCTCGCAAGAGGCTGTAGCTGCTTTAAGCGGACACCCATGGGGTAGGCTACAAGTTCCGTTCAATTTGAAGTCTTGGTCAACTCTTGTTCTCTTCCGACCCCGATGGTATTAGGGTATCCGAGGCCTAGGGAGTCTCTTTCTTTCCTGTCTTAATTGGCCCTTGTCTCATCTTTCCTGACACCCTCTTTCTGTGAGGAGTCAGCCTTCTTTTTCTTTTCCTTTTACCTCCTGCCTTGTGCTCAATGCCCTTAAGGAGGCAGGGTGTATGTAGCCCCACCACTTTTGGTGCACCCTAGATAAAGCTACACCCTGAGGGGCTCACGGATGGTGAGTTCGGGAGTTAGCGACCCCGAGGGATTCCTGAGCTGGGTCCGTTTTCCCCTTTTGTCCCTTACCTTTGGGGCGGACTCTCTCCCCTCTCTCCCCTCCCCTCTCCTCTCCAATCCTCTCCTCTTTTCCTTATATTTCCTTTTCTCTTTCAGATTCCCGCACTGTTTTTGTTGATTGGTTCCCCGTGTATCTAAATTCCCTTTTAGCGATTTTTTTTCTTTTTTGTAGGTATTTTTAATCTACGTTGCATTTTGTAAGTCTTTTCGATCTAGATTGCATTTTGTGAGTGTTTTTCAATCTCAATTGCATTTTGTAAGGATTGACAATCTAAATTGCTTTTTAGTAAGTCTTTCAATATCCGGGCCGGGGCTTTTGTGAGTTTTTTGAATTTCAATTGCATTTTGTATTTTCAACCTACCCCGCTTTGTTCAAGTAGTTAAGTCTCAATTGCAATTTTGTGGGTATTTTGAATCTAAATTCCATTTTGTAATTATTTTCAATCTAAATTGCATTTTGTAAGTATTGTCCATCCTAATGAGAAGTTTGAATCTACCATACATTCTGTAAGCAATTTCAATAGCATTTTGTTCAAGTAGTTAAGTCTCAATTGCGATTTTGTGGGTATTTTGAATCTCCATTACGTTTTGTGTGTATTTTCAATCTCATTCGCATTTTGTAAGTATTTTGATTTCACTTGCATTTTGTAGGTATTTTGACTGTACGTTGCATTTTGTACGTATTTCGGACTTAACCTACATTTTGTACGTATTTTTCAATCTATTCCTTTTGTGAGTATTTTCGTTCGAAATTCCCTTATGTACGTATTACCGCTCTCTATTTGGTGAGTAGTTTCAATCTGAGTTCCTTTTTGTAAGTATGTTCCCTGCTACACAAGGCATAGTTGTTGGGGCTCACTGTCTATTTTATCTAAACCATTTTCGTTTCATCCATAGCAGTGAGCTGTTTTTTATCTTCATCCTTTCATTTCACGCCATTTCATTTCATCAGGGGCCGATAACCTCGATGTTAGGCCCCTTAAAACAACAATTATCATCATCATCATCAATTTGAAGTAGTTCCACTTTTCACTATCAGATGTCACTGACACCTAGCGGTGAACGTTGGAACGTTGATCAAAACAGCCGACTGCCAGGGATGAAACGAAAATGGTTTATATAAAACAGACAGTGAGCTCCAGCAATTAAAGACTGATTAGTTATACAAGAAATGATTATGCTAAATGTTGTCTTAAGAGGCCTAACATCCAGGTTATCGTCCCCTAATGAAATTAACAGATGAAGATAAAAACAGCCCACTACTAGGCATGAAACGAAAATGTTTTTGTAAAACAAACAGTGAGCCCCAACAATTAAAGACTGTATCAGCCAAACAAGTAATAATGATGATAGTTGATAATTATTGTTTAAAGGGGCCTAAAGCGGCCCATAGACGGTCAATATTATTGTACAATGTAGATTGCACAATATTTTGATGGTTACCCCTAGACGTTCAATAATATTGTGCAATAATTCTGTGTACGCAATAACTTGAATCGTGTGAAAGCAGTATTGAATGTTGTGCAATATTTTGCGCAAACACGAGCACAGACGTACAGCCTCTATGGCAGTATATTGTGCAACCTCCACACAACGACAAAATCAGTCTCCGCCCGAGTTTCATGTTGATGATGTTGGATACTGAACTGTGTTGTGTTTTTGCTGTGGGCGTAGGTGCGAAGAAGAAACAGAAGTCAGGAAGGAAAGGAAATGGGCCCAACAGTGGTTTATTGATCTGGAAAAGTATACCCACGAAACGTTACTCAATGAACTAAGAATCATTGAACCTAATGATTTTCGCAGCATTTTACGGTTGGAGAATTATTCAATGAACCCCTCGCATTGGTTACTCCTCAGCATCGCGAATACGTTTCAATTCTTTGCGGAAGTTGGTGCGCAAAGAATTTATCTATTTTTTACCACATGTTGTTTGTCCGCATCTGGGTATTGTTCGCGGTATTTTTCTAAGAGCACATCGTACTGCTCCCGCTTTTTGGCACGATTACTGTAATCCTTGCACTTCACATCCCAAAGAGCCAGAAGGACATGATACACTTCGATAAATTCTAAAATAAATTGTCTTTCTGCATTCTTGTCACCCATGACGACCCGAACTCGGCCACTTTTGGATACCAGCTGGCGGGACATTGCACAATACTGCCAACAGACGACACAATATTTTCCCGTTTGCAAAAAATATTTTCAGCTTTTTGAAAATCACGCAATATATTGCACAACCTTTCAATATCGTCTACACATGGTCAATTATAATGCACAACCTGAAATATTGCGCAATAATATTGACCGTCTATGGGCCTCTTAACATCGAAGTTATCGGCCCCAAAGGGTCTGGGTGACATTGATTATGTGAAACCTACAAATAAGACTAATGACTAACCTAGAACTAACTTACGAGCTAAAAGAAGAAAACAACGAACACAACGAGTAAGGAAAGTAAATGCCAGTGAAAAGAAATTCCTTCAACACTCGAAGAATGCGAACTGAAGAACTTAGAAATCATTAGAGCCATGAAAGACAGATAGGAAATGAAAATAGGAGAGGGACTGCCCCAAAGTCAATGGAAGAAGGGAACAACGGACCCAGCTCAGGAATCTCTCGTGGTCGCCAACTCCCAACTCACCAGCCGAGAGGATGTAGAATTATCCAGGGTGCACCAGGCTACACACACTCAGACTCCTTTAGGTCTTTGAGCAGAGGGCAGTGATACTAGGAAAAGAAAAGAAGAGGTCTGACCCCTCGAAGAATACGGAATCGGGAAAGGTGAGTCTACAGTCAATTAAGGCAGAAATGTGAAAGGCTCCCTAGGCCTCGGATACCCGAATACCGTTGGAGTCGGAAAAGAACAAGAGTTGACCAAGGGAGGTCGACAGGAAATATGCCAGAGTGGAGATCGGTATAATTTCCACTTAATTGTGCCGAACTCAGTTGGGGTCCCGTGATCTCGAACTCACGTCCCACAAGTTGTGAGCCTTGGGGGGAAAGAAAAGAGAGCTGGCCTCTCGAAGAATGAGGGTATCGGGAATGATGAGACAAGGGCCAATTTAGGCCGGGAACTGTCGGGCCTCGCCAGGCTTCGGATACCCTAAAACCGTCGAGGTCGGAACAGAACAAGTGTTCACCATGGGAGGTCGACAGGAAAGATAACTGAAAGGAGCCCGGTACACGTAAGTGGAAGCAATGCTGGGCTCAGTTGGGGTCCCATGGTCGCCAACCCACGTCCCACAAGTTGTGAGCCCCTGGGGGAAGAAAGGGAAAGAGGAGAGGGTCCACCCCAAAGTAAATGGAAGAAGGGAATAAAAGGACCCAGCTCAGGAATCTCTCGGGTCGCCAACTCCCGAACTCACCAGCTGAGAGGGTGTAGCATTATCCAGGGTGCACCAGAAGGTGTGGGTCTGCACACACCCTGCCTACTTTAGGTCCTTAAGCAGGAGGCAGTGATATTAAGAAAATAAAAGAAGAGTTCTGACTCCTCGAAGAATACGGAATCAAGACAGGTGGGGCAAGGGCCAATTAAGGCGGGAAATGAAAGACACCACACGCCTGGGATACCCTAATAGCTTACTCTCGGGGTCGGAAAAGATCAAGAGTTCACCAAGGGAAGTTGACACGAAAGATGATAGGAGCAAGACACAAGTAAGTGGAAGCAATTCCGGTCTCAGCTGGGGTCCCGTGGACCACTTTTTCCAATTGACATTGGGGCAGACTCTTTCATGTCTCAACTTCTTTCCAGGTCTAACAGTCTGCATTCTTGGAGGGGTAAGGGCATTCCCCTTCCAGAGTATTTAATTTCCCTTATTCCTTTTTCTTTGTCCTTTATTTCTTCTACCTAGGTAGTGAAAAATAAAAATCCACAGCCTGCTTCCAGTCGACCGACCGGGTCAGGGAATGGAATGAATGAAGCCCCCATCTAGCAGCGAGGATATGAACTGTGCCGGCTGCCGATGCCTGTCGCACTCCCCTGGGGCAATGATTAAATGAATGACAGATGAAATGAAATGATAGTGGAGAATGTTGCTGGAATGAAAGTTGTGACAGGGAAAACAGGAGTACCCGGAGAAAACCCTGTCTGCCTCCGCTTCGTCCAGCACAAATCACACATGGCGTGACCGGGATTTGAACCACGGACCCTGAGGTGAGAGGCCGGAGGCTCCTTCAACCTAGGTAGTACGTAAGTTAATTATAAGTCAGCAGTTAGTTTTAGTTGTAATTTTGATTTAATCTTCATTTTTCACGATCAGCCAAACCAATACGGGCCGATAACCTACATGTTAGGCCCCTTAAACAACAATTACAATCACCATAACCATTCAAACAGCTTCACAGTGAAACAAATGACGAATCGTGTGTTCTAAGTCTGCCTCGTATCACAGCGAGATTTGCGCGTAATAGTTTAAGGAAAATGTCCATCCATCATGTGCACACGACACTAGGCAATAGTTGCCGACATTACAATTCAGAGTAGCATAATAAGCCATAATTAATGCTATCTTAAGCTTCATTGTGCTGTTGCCGACAATAGCGTAGATCACGGACCTGCCTGCCGAGCGGTGCTAATTCTATTCAGTGCATTACCCTGCCCATTACGTCAGAATGCATAGTGGTATTCAAAATTGCATGCACAGTTTGTTGGTGAATATGATGATGATAATGATTATAATTGTTGTTTTAAGGGGCCTAACATCTAGGTTATCGGCCCCTAATGGTTTGGGTGATCGTGAAAATGAGAATGAAAAGTAAACTATTACTAAAACTAACTACCATCTTACATACGAGAAGAAGAAATGGAAAACAAAAGGTGAATAAAGCAAATAAAGGACAGGAGGAAAAGAAATGCCCTCAACCTTCGAAGATTGCGGATTGAGGGACATGGAAGGATGAGAGCAATGAAAGGCAGATAGGAAAGTGAAAGAAGAGAGGGTCCACCCCATAGGGAATGGACCAAAGGTGGAAGCCGAACCCAGCTCGGGAATCCTTCGGGATCGCCAACTTCCGAACTCACCAACCGTGAGCCCCTGAGGGTGTAGCATTATCCAGGGTGCACCAGAAGTGGTGGGGCTACATACACCCTGCCTCCTTGAGGACCTTGAGCAGAAGGCAAGAGATAACATGAAAAGAAAAAGAAGGCTGACCCCTCGCAGAAGGAGGGTATCAGGAAACATGACACAAGGTCCAATTAAGGCGGAAAAGGAAGAGACTCCCTAGGCCTCGGATACCCTAATACCATCGGTGTCGGAAAAGAACAAGAGATGGCCAAGGGAGGTCGACAGGAAAGAAGACGGAGAGGAGCCCGGCACAAGTAAGTGGAAGCAATTCCGGACACAGCTGGGGTCCCGTGGTCGCTCAACCCACGTCCCACAAGTTGAGAGCCACTGGGGCAGGCGAGAAATCATTCGGCGCTGAAATGCACAGTACTATAGCGCTGGATTTCAAAATCCAAGATTGTGGTTTCGATGCCGGTGCAGTCCGATAGTAATTAAAGGTGGTTTAATCCACCATCATTGTTGATGATGATGATAATTGTTGTTTTAAGGGGCCTAACATCTAGGCTATCGGCTCCTGATGGTTTGGGTGATCGTGAAGATTAAAATGAAATGCAAACTTAAAACTAAAACTAACTACTAACCTACATACTAGAAGAAATGGTAAACTAAAGGAGAATAAGGCAAATAAAGGACAGGAGGAAAAGAAATGCCCTCAACCCTCGAAGAATGCGGATTGAGGGACTTGGAAGGAAGGAGAGCCATGAAAGGCAGATAGGAAAGTGAAAGAGGAAAGGGTCCGCCCCGAAGGTAAGGGACAAAAGGGGAAAACGGACCCAGCTCAGGAATCCCTCGGGGTCCCACCATCATTGTGCCTATATTTTTACTGGCACCTTAAAAATCCCCTTCTGGAAAAAATTCAGTCACACTTGCGACTCTTCAACCAGAACAGTTAATAGGATGGTAAAATCTACATTTAAGGTATTTATAAGGTGCGTTCAAAAAGTAACGAGCCGGAGGCTGGAATGCGCAAACCGGTGACTACATCGGCTAATCGTGGCGTGTGTAACGAGGAGTGGTTCCGACCAGAGCGTAGAAGGTCACAACCCGTCGCTAGAGGGCACGCGTGCACGTCACGTGACGATACAAAGCGAGCAGCAGCATGCATCTATCGTCCAACGCTGCCAGTCGCTTTGCAAACAGTGACATGGAGGCGTCAACTGAAGTGCAAAGAGGTTTTGTTCGTTTTCTGATAGCGGAAGAAGTAGGGGGAACGGACATTCATCGCCGAATGTCACAAGTGTCACAAGTGTACGGCGAACACGGCATGTCCCTTGCAAGGGTCAAGGCGTGGCACAAGCGCTTCAGGGAAGGACGGGTGTCGTTAGCCGATGATGCCCAGTCTGGGGCACCCCCCTGCACTACCGATGACAACGTCCAACTGGTTGATGCACTCATTACCCAGGACCGTCGAGTGACAGTGATCGCCGTAGTCGCCGTGGTCGCTCCACGACAATGCACGACCTCATACGGCCAACACAGTCGCGGCACTCCCGCAGAAATTCAAATGGGAAGTTCTCGGCCACCCTCCATACAGTCCTGACCTCTCTCCCTGTGATTACGCCATGTTTGGTCCCCTGAAAAGGGCTCTGCGGGGCCAAAGATTCTCCTCGGACGCCGATGTCCAGCTGTACGTGCGGAACTGGTTCACATCGCAGCCCAGGGAATTTTATGAGACAGCCATTCGCCGCCTCGTGTCACAGTGGGACATGTGCCTCAACAGCCAGGGCCAATACTTCTAACATACAGATACTGGTTTCTGTAATTCAGCCCCCGGCTCGTTACTTTTTGAACGCTCCTTATATTTATGTAACTAGCAACCCACCCCGGCTTCGCCCGGTATCTTTAACGGTTTACCAAGCGTAAGCTCTATTGGCGCACGGACGGCAGGTCCCCGACGCAATTCAGAAAAGCCGAGGTGAACAGCGAAACTCCAAAGTCTTAACTCGACACGACTCGACAGTTTGATCCTGGCTGAAGCTGGGGCGATAGGCTCACTCGTTCCAAAGCTAGTAATTTATATTTTCACTGAATGGAGATTGATGGAAGAAATAAAAACGTGAAATCACTTATAGTGTGTGATGTATTTATGCTGTCAGGGACATTTTTGTAGAACTTGCCATGCTGAACAATATTCTTATACTCATAGCATATAGATATTTTTAACGGTTTACCCAGCGTAAACTTTAAAGGAGCACGACGGCAGGTTTTTCTTCGACTCTATTCGCTTAACACACTACTGCGCGGCTTCCTTGAGTCATAAATGGATGTTTTCCTACAGAAACCTTTCTCGAGAAATCCTTTACCGAATGCTGAAAACCACATCGAAATCCATCCAGTGGTTCTCGAAATTACCCGTTACATCCAAGACTCAGAGACTTTGTTTTATACTAACTTAATTAGAGATGTTATGACGTTTTGAAGATATTCATTCAGTATTGACCGTGCAAAATGTCAGTTATATACTGAAAAGTTTAAATTGACAGTTATGTTTGTAGGAATTTTAGTTTGTTGTATATTAAAATTTAATAATAACTGTATTTTTTCAAATTTTTTATATTCAAAACATTTTTGGAATTAAAAACATTTTAATACCGGTAATTTAAATGTTCAAGTTTTAAAATATCATTTTTTTAAATATTAAAATATTTTTGATTTTTAATTTTAAATTTCACGTTTTAAATTTTATTTTTATAATTTTTATTTTATTTATTTTTAAGTTTTCACTTTTTTAGTTTCAAATTTTTAAATTTGAAATCCTCTTTATTTATTTATATATTTATTTATTTATTTATTTATTTATTTATTTCTTCTTTGTTTTCTTCGTTGTTCTCTTCTTTCGGATGGATTTACTGGGGACCACGCTGGCTGGGTCCAACTGCTAGGTTCTGATTTTTGCCAAGTACCGCTCGTCTTAATACCTCTTCATTTGTTACTTTATCTACGAATCTAATTTTTATCATTCTCCTGTAACAGCACATTCTAATGCTTCCATTCTCCTCCCTTATGCTGCACCATCAGTCCAAGTTTCACTTCCATAGAGTGCCATCTAGACAAAAGGTTTGAAAGTTGAGGGGATCTACATTTTTCGATAACTTTTATTTTTGTGGTGGCTGCAGAAATTTGTGTATTTGTAATTCAGATTAAGATTGGGAGGAGGCTGTCATGGCCTTAAGTTATGAACTATGCAGCATTTGCCTGGAATAACAGTTGAAAAAATATTTCCAGAAAGGCTGAGGAGGTTAAGAGAATCTACCTCCACACAGTTTTGCCTCTCGAGGTTAAATGAACCCCGTTCCAACACTCGGATAGGAATATTTTGTTTTGGGAGTGCCGGGATGCGAACAGGAATATCATGATGATAATAATAATAATAATATAATAATAATAATAATAATAATAATAATAATAATAATAATAATAATAATAATATCGTATGTCCTTGGATGCCGGGTGCAAGCTTTGTAATTTGACACCCAGAGGGTAGCATGCATGTCGAATTTCGTTGTTCCTTGTATCACTATGAAAGTCAAGGAGGTTTGATATCTAAGCTCCTTGAACACTATAGCGCTTTCTAGTAGAGAAATGAGGAACTTTGTGTTGGCGGAAACTCCCGAGATTAATTTTGCCATTATGAACGCGGCCTACTGAATTCAAATGTGTTCTTTAACATGCCAACAACGTGTGACATGCGTGTCGTATTTTTGCCACCTTTCGAAAATCACTTACCACGACTAGGAGCGAACCTGCAATCTTGGGGTTAGTAGACCAACACGCTATCCACTCACCCACCGTGATGATGATTATGATGATGATGGTGATAATTGTTGTTTTAAGGGGCCTAACATCTAGGTTATGGGCCCCCAAAGGTTTGAGTGATAGCGGAAATGACAATGAAATGGAAACCAGAACGAAACGAATCACAAAATGGAGAGTGGTAAAACGTACAAAAGAGAATTAAGAAGGAAAATACTCACAAAAGGAATGGATTGAAAAATACGCACAAAATGTAATTTAGGTTCAAAATACGTACAAAATGCAATTGTGAGACGAAATACTTACAAAATGAAATTTAAATTCAAAATACTTACAAAATGCAAATGAGATTGAAAATACGTACAAAATGCATTTCAGATCCAAAATACTCACAAAGTGCAATTGAAATTTAAAATGCTTACAAAATGCAATTGAAATTGAAAATGCTTACAAAATGTTTGGTAGATTCAAACTACTCATTTGGATGGACAATACTTACAAAATGTAATTTAGACTGAAAATACTTACAAAATATAATTTAGACTGAAAATACTTACAAAATGTAATTTAGATTCAAAATACCCTAAAATGCAATTGAGAATCAAAATACTTGCAAAATGCCCACCATACAAAATGCAATTTAGATTGAAAATACTTGCAAAAAATCGGTTTAGGTTGAAACACTTACAAAATGCAAATGAAATTCAAAATACTCACAAAAGTCCTATGTTGAGAAACTTACTAAAAAGCAATTTAGTTTGCCAATCCTTACAAAATGCAATTGATGTTGTAAATACTAGCAAAATGCAATCTAGATCGAAAAGGCTTACAAAATGCAACGTAGATTGATAATACCTACAAAATGGCCAAAAAAAACGCTTAAGGGAATTTAGATACACGGGGGAGCCAATTAACAAAAACAGTGCGGGAATCATAAAGAGAAAAGGAAATATAATGAAAAGAAAACAAGAGGTCTGACCCCTCGAAGAAGGACGGATCAGGAAAGATGAGGCACGGGCCAATTAAGGCGGGAAAGTGAAAGACTCCCTAGGCCTGGGATACCCTAATACCGTCGGGGTCGGAAAAGAACAAGACTTGACCAAGGGAGGTCGACAGGAGTCCGGCACAAGTAAGTGGAAGCAATGCCGGACTCAGCTGGGGTCCCGTGGTCGCTAACCCACGTCCCACTAGATGTGAGCTCCTGGAGAGGGGTGGGGGGTGGCAGGAACAACAGGATTGCCATCCAAATATGCTAACAATTGCAACACAAGGTGATCAAGAATAGATTTCCTTACCTGTGATAAACCTACTTTTTATATCCTTCATCGTCCATCACTGATTATTTTGCTTCCCAAGAAGTAGCGGTCTTTGTTTTTTTCTGTGTGCATTTCTTTATTCTTTTTTAACATTTATTGGCATTCGTCACTAATATTTTCATCAAGTGTTAGCTCATAACATTTATGATGATGATGGTGAGCCCTTGGGGGAACAAACCATTAATAAAATCATTGAAATCCCTGGCGAGACGGCTTAGATAACATTCTCGTCAGCAGTTCTCAGTGAAGTATTATTTCACCTCGAATCACTACTCTTATCCCTTTTCTGGGTCTCACAACTAGTGAGCCGTGTGCTGGCGACCACGAGAACCCAGCTGAGTTCGGGATTTCTCCCACTTACTTGTGCTGAAATTGCCTCTTTTTTCTTTCCTGTTGACCTCCTTTGGTTAAATTTTGTTGTCTTCCGACCCCGACGGTATTAGGGTCCGCCTGATCCTTGTATCACCTTTTCATGGTATCTCCTGCTTTCCGCTCAAGGCCCTAAATAAAGCAGGGTGTGAGTAGCCCCACCACACTTGGTGTACCGAGGATAATGCTACTCCATTAAGGACATATGGCTGTAGAGCTCAGAATTTGGTGACTCCAAGGGATTCCAGAACTGGGTCCGTTTTCTCTTTTTTCCATTGACTTTGAGGTGGGGACCCTTCTTTATAAATCCCTGTGTCCAAGTTCTTCGACGGTTGAGGGCATTTCTTTTCGTTGTCTATTTCTCCCTAATTTTTAGCCTATTTTCATTTTATGAAAAAAAAAAAAAAATAGGCATATGAGATCACCTTTTGTCCGTGTGTGTGTGCCCTCTCCCCCCCCCCCCCCCCTAATGAATTCAAACATCTGGAGCGATTACAATGAAACTCGGTAAGATCATAGCACTATTCTGGCCGACCCCGACCGTGCCCTTAAAATTTTATTGTCTCTCACCAATCTAACATGGCGGCTGTGCGAAATATTTCACCAGCATTCAGTATCTCCGAAACTATTATCGATATCGCCCTGAAATTGTGTACGGTGATAAAGGGCACTTACTAAAAGTTCACCTATGAGACTTTTAAAAACCTGGTGACTACAAAACCACTATGGCGGCCAAGCGAATTTGAGACTTTTAAACAGACTTTTCTCGCGATTTAACTATCGAAACGTAATGAAACTTGGTACAGCAAATTTTTGTAAAAAATTGTAATGCACTGGCATCTAATTTAGTTCAATTGTTTACATAACCTCAAGATGGCAACTGTGCGAAATTTTAAAATTAACTTTTTATTTCCTGTGCCGTAATCATGCGATCGAAGTTAAAATTTGAATAATGAACCTAGGCAATAATTGTCCTTGAATGGCACATAACTCTATGGCCTATACATATAACAATCCAAAATGGCGAGCATCCGAAATATTTTGACGGTTCTCAATATCTATGAATCTTTTAAAGCAATCAAACTGACTTTTTTTTATGTTCATAGAGGCTATGAACATAATATGTTCACTTATAGGACTTTGAGTAACCTGGTGAGCACAAATCCAACATGGCGGCGACGCGAAGTATGAATATTTACATGGACGTTTCTCGCGAATTAACTATCCGAGTGCAGTGAACCGTTGCACGTTAAGTGCTTATACAAATGTTAATCCACTGGCATCTAATTTATTTCAATTGTTTGCATAATTACAAGATGGCAGCTGTGCGAAATTTTAAAATCTCGTTTTTACGTCTTGTGCTCTAATCATGCGATTGAAGTTTGAATACCACACGTACATAATAATCTTCAAGTAATAGTACATAAATAAAAATCCAACCTGGCGACCATCTGAAATATTTAGACGGTTCTCAATATCTACGAATCTATCAAAACCATCAAACTGAAATTTTGTGTGTTGATAGAGGCAATTAACATGAGTAGGATATATGAAATTAGGCTGTATGGTTTTTCACGGAACTACTTGTTTATTTTCTGTCCTATTCTCCTTCTACCTAGGTAGTATGTAAGCTGGTTTTAACCAATGGGACCAATAACCTAGATGTTAGACAATTTCAAATAAAATTGATCACAGTCATCATATTGTGCTCCTAATCGAAATTTCTGTATAATTTCCTTATTGAATAAGGCCATTACAGGGAAATTAAATTTTAATTAATGGTCTAAAGTAGTTAATTATTCTAGTAAGGAACTAAATGTGGCCAAATGAATACATCCTCTTGGAGAAGTAGCGCTAAACTTAAATGAACTATTCAAACTGGTGAATTTCCATATTATGCGGTAAGATTCTATAAGGAATAAACTTTTGGAATTTCCAATTCATATGGCTTGCCTCAAGAAAATGTGCTACATGCAGTCTTTGAATATTCATCGAGTTTGGAGCACAATCCTCTCGTCGGCGTACTGGAGTATACACTATATATTTACCAATCTGAAACGCTTCTAAGTAATTTCCTTCCTCGTTCGGGAGGCATGTATTTTAAGTTATGTGGGAGGAATTTAATTATTTTCAGATGAAACCTTACTGAGTTAGCTGCTATGTGACATAGGAAGTCTTACATGTTATGTGGTAAGATTGCTCTCCGGCTCTGATACGACCTAATTTTCTAGCCATGAAAATTACAAATAACGTGTCTCCAGATAACGTACACAGTCCTTAATTTGACGGCAGTAATATTGACGATAACATTTATCAGTTCTATCCTCCATTTTTCCGCCTCGTTGAGCAATGGCTAACATTCCTGGCTGTCACTATGGAGGCCTGGGTTCGATTCCAAGCTCCGCCAATAATTTAATTCTGGTCTGAGGGATGGAACAGGATACACTCGGTCTCGTGACACTAAACTGAGAAAAGGCGGGTTCGATTCCCTCCTCAACCATATTGGAAATGACTTTCCGTGGCTTACCATTCCTGGAATGCAAATTCATTTGCCAATGATGATGATGATAATTGTTGTTTTAAGGGGCCTAACATCTAGGTTATCGGCCCCTAATGGTTTGGGTGATCGTGAAGATGAAAATGCAAACTTAAAACTAAAACTAACTACTAACCTACATACTAGAAGGAGAAATGGAAAACTAAAGGAGAATAAGGCAAATAAAAGGACAGAAGGAAAAGAAATGCCCTCAACCCTCGGAGAAGGCGGATTGAGGGACTTGGATGGAAGGAGAGCCATGAAAGGCATATAGGAAAGTGAAAGAGGAGAGGGTCCGCCCCAAAGGTAAGGGACAAAAGGGGAAAACGGACCCAGCTCAGGAATCCCTCGGGGTCGCCAACTCCCGAACTCACCAGCCGTGAGCCCCTGAGGGTGTAGCATTATCTAGGGTGCACCAAAAGTGGTGGGGCTACATACACCCGGCCTCCTTAAGGGCCTAGAGCACAAGGCAGGAGGTAAAAGGAAAAGAAAAAGTAGGCTGACCCCTCGCAGAAGGAGGGAATCAGAAAAGATGAGACAAGGGCCAATTAAGGCGGGAAAGGAAGAGACTCTCTAGGCCTCGGATACCCTAATACCGTCGGGGTCGGAAGAGAACAAGAATTGACCAAGTGAGGTCGACAGGAAAGAAGACAGAGAGGAGCCCGGCACAAGTAAGTGGAAGCAATGCCGGACTCAGCTGGGGCCCCGACATCCGTATTGATAGATGGTTGGTTCTTAAGTTTAGGGGCTGCGACAACGCGGTCATGTAGCCCGTGTACTTTGGTTGTGTGTACAGTAGAATCTGTCTGATAACCGGTGTTAATTGTGATGACTGTATTAGTGTGTGTTATATGTTTTTTAATTTAAGTACTGCAACTCAGAATTTTTCAAATAGTTCCTACTTTTGCCGCCAAGCGCCACCGTCAACGACTACTAGGCCAAGTTCAGAATTTAGCTACTAGACGCCACCGCAGTCGGCTCTTGGCAATGAACGTAGAAACCTAAGAGCGTTGTTTACGTTCTTAACCTATCCAATTTAGGTTCACACAGGTGCAATAAGTGGAAGGTTTTTAACATGCCATAAATCTATGACATGGGACCGCCGGCTTTACTTCCCCTCCGAAGGAAGGCATACTGAGGATTTTGAACGCTCTTAAAAATCCGACGGCTTCGGCTGGGTTTGAACCCGCTATTTTAGGCATAGAAGCTCAGCATGCTACCGACTACGCCACCGAAGCCGCAATTTTTTGATACATGATGATGATGATGATAATTGTTTTTAAGGGGATTAACATCTTCTAGATTATCGTCCCCTAATGGAGTGGGTGATGATGAATGAAACAATGAAATGTAACCCACAACGAAAAACCAATTTAGATGGAAAATATTTACAAAATTTAACTCAGACTGAAAACACTCACAAAATGTCATTTAGAGTGGAGACTCGTAATTGGTAGCATGCTGAGCTTCTGTGCCCAGGATCGTAGGTTCAAACCCGGCCGACATCGTCGGATTTTTTATGAGCGTTAAACATTCTCAGTATGCCTTCCTTCGGAGGGGAAGTAAAGCCGGCGGTCCCATGTCATAGATTTATGGCATGTTAAAGAACCTTCCATTAATTACAGCTGTGTGAAACTAAATTATATGTTAAACATTTGACTGACGCTCTTAGGTTACAACGTTCATCGCCAGGAGCTGACTGCGGTTGCATCTGGTAACCAAGTTTTGAACTAGTAGTCGTTGACGGTGGCGTTTGGCGGCAAAAGTAGGAACTACTTGAAAAATGTCATGTCTGCAGTCCTCACTTAAATTGAAAACATATAACACACACTAATACAGCCATCACAATTAACACCAGTTATCAGACAGATTCTACACACACGCCAAGTACACGGGGCTACATGACCACGTTGTCGCAGCAACTAAACTAAGGAACCAACCAACCAGAGTGGAGACACCTACAAGGTGCAATTTAGACGGAATACCCTCACAAAAATAATTTAGATTCAAATCACGTACAAAATGCAATTTAGATTCAAAATACTCACAAGATGCAATGTAGATTCAAAATGCTTACACAATGTAATTCAGATTGACAATACTTTCAAAATGCAAGTTAGGTTGAAAATACTGTACGTACAAAAAGTAAGTTAGATCGAAAATACTTACAAAATGTAATTAAGATTCAAATACTCAAAAAGTTTCGACCCTACAGTTCAAAATACTTGCATAATGGAATTTAGGTTGAAAATACTTATAGCCTACAATGTAATGTAAATTCAAATATTCACAAAATGCAATTTAGAGTCAAAATACTTACAAAATGCAAAGTAGAAGTAGATTGAAAATACTCACAAAACGTAATTTAGATTGAAAATAATCACAAAAAGTAATTTTGATTGAAAATACTTACAAAATGTAATTTAGATCGAAATTTCTTACAAAATACTAACAACATGTAAATTAGTTACAAAGGGGAGCCAATGCAAAAAGCAGTGCGGGAACCTTAAAAAATATCAGGAAAGAGGAGAAGGCCCACCCCAAAGGCAATGAATAGAAAAATAAGGGGTGGGGGGAGGGGGGACCGGATCCAGCTCAGGAATCCCTCGGGGTCGCCAACTCCCGAACTCACCAGCCGTGAGCCCCTGAGGGTGTAGCATTATCTAGGGTGCACCAGAAGTGGTGGGGCTACATACACCCTGCCTCCTTAAGGGCCTAGAGCACAAGGCAGGAGGTAAAAGGAAGAGAAAAAGAAGGCTGACCGCTCGCAGAAGGAGGGTATCAGAAAAGATGAGACAAGGGCCAATTAAGGCGGGAAAGGAAGAGACTCCCTAGGCCTCGGATACCCTAATACCGTCGGGGTCAGAAGAGAACAAGAGTTGACCAAGTGAGGTCGACAGGAAAGAAGACGGAGAGGAGCCCGGCACAAGTAAGTGGAAGCAGGGAACAGGAAAGATGATGATGATGATAATTGTTGTTTTAAGGGGCCTAACATCTTGGTTATCGGCCCCTAATGATCTGGTTCTTTTAGCGTATGGCTTTTAGTGCCGGGAGTGTCCGAGGACATGTTCGGCTCGCCAGTTTTGTAGCTGCTTCGAGAAGGACACCCAATGGGTGAGCTACAAGTACCGTTGGGGAGGAATGTGGGATGGGAGGGTCGAGGAGTTGGAAGGTAGCGGCTGTGGCCTATAGTTAGGGACCAACCCCGGCATTTGTCTGGAAGGAAGATGGGAAACCACAGAAGACCATCTTCAAGGTTGCCGGCGGGGGGTTTCGAACCTCCTCGCCTCCCGGATGTGAGAGACTGCCAACAGTCATGCCGCAACGACCTCGGCTAACTCACCCGGTAATGATCTGGGTGATAGCGAAAATGAGAATGAAATGGAAACCAGAACGAAAATTATGTGAGACGGAAAATACGTACAAGGAGAAACTCAGATGGAAACAACTCACAATATGGTCTTACAAAAGGGAATTTAGAACGAAAAGAATCACAAAAAGAATAGATTGAAAAAGACCCACAAAACGTAGGTTAGATTCAAAATAGGTACAAAATGCAATGTAGCGTCGAAATACTTGCAAAATGCAACTGAAATTCAAAATACTGACAAAATGCAAATGAGATCGAAAATACGTACAAAATGCAATTGAGGTTCAAAATACTTACAAAATGCAATTGAAATTGAAAATACACAATGCAATTCAGATTGAAAGAGGCCCTATCCCAGTTCCAATCCAAATTATTCACAAAGTGCAATCAGGACAGTTGAGAGAAACGCCAATGAAGGAGGGTAAGTGAAAGACTCCCTAGGCCTCGGACAACCCAATACAGTCGGGGTCAGAAGAGAACAAGAGTGGACCAAGAGAGGTCGACAGTAAAGAAGACGGAGAGGAGGGGTGTATTCTTGGAATACACGGTACCAGAGATTATAATTTTCAATGCTTTTGCATGTTCTTTCCTTCCTCTTTGTCAAACACCAACCGTGATCTTCTGTTTTCTCTTAGGGGTTCAGGTCGCTTATATCTTTTATGAGTCTGTTCCAGATATATATTCTATGACCCACCTAGCGTCATATAGCAGCGAATCTCTGAAGCTCTTCAACTCTTCCTCGCGCAAGAGGAATTCCTTCTCCATCTGGCCACCAGATTTTGCTGCCATCGCCAGCTATTATCTCCATGAGCAAGAGAACTACGTCTACTCTTTTACTCAGCATGCTGTGCTAGTATCATCTGTTATCAACTCTTTGAAGACCGGCTCAGCAAGAGAAGATCAATTTTTTGTTTTAAAGTTGGCAATGTTTATATGTTCTCCTTTTGTCTCCTACCCCCCACTCTTTTTCCCTACCTTGGACCCTCCGTGCTCCGTTGAGCAGGTCTCACTTCTCAGTCGGCAGTTGACTCGATCAGTCAGGGCTCTACTAGGGCCAGTCTCCTCTAACCAAGAGACATTCTCTACGTTCTACGCCATGTTGGCGCATTAAGTATCGGTTAAGGGAACCTCACCTTCGCCATGCAACAAAGATAAGTACCTGCTTCAAGTTTTAACCTCATCTTCATGATTTTACCGACCACATGCTTTTAACTATCTTTTTTAGGCAGTGTGAAATTACTTATTTTGGGGTAAAATCATCCTCCGCGGGATCTTCCATGTTGAGCTTTTGTTTAATCAAGCTAATCTGAGTGAAAAGCAGCATTTCTTATGCTTGCCAAATGAGAAATCTTCTCACTACGTGGGATATTATCTAATACCCGCTGTTTATAATTTACAAAGCAAGTTCCTCCGCTGGATTTACATTGGCCCCATTTTTCTACTGAGATCGTTCTGGAACCTTCTAGATCTTGTACTCTATCTGCGAGTCTTGCCATCAGGTATTTTTCACTCACATGTGAAAATAATATTCAAAATAAGGAATCTTCCTTACAAATTACTGCAATAGCTAACTTTCGTCCACCGTTGGGATGTTCTATGGCGCATTTAACTGTAATCCACCATTTTCTCCAGCAATAGACTCTCGCCTACCTAGTGCAACCAGTTCTTTTCAGCATTGTAAAAACTTTCTTTCTCATGAACTTTCGAGTTTCTATAGTGAACTTTGCATCAATCTTTACAGACTATAGTGATAACCAGTGCTTGCTCAACTTTTCTACCGCGTCGCGATCGTCCGTTTATATTAAATACGGCCATAAACATTTTTTCCTCAATCCCCTATTTCTCTTTCCTAACCTCTTACTAACAATTCGTAATAAACTTTTAAATTTAGGTCTGTTTCAATAAGGTGTCACTCTATGAAGTGCCCTTCCATTTTGCTTGTTTATCATTAAGTAATTGCTGTATAATTACGTGTTTTATACACGTTTCAAACTTACATTGTTTCTCCCTTCAAATCAGGGAAAACAATTCTTTCAACTCTTGTGTGAGTTATTTTTAGGTCTCACTAAATGGAAACTGCCCTATTTGGCTCGCGATTCCTATCTAAAATATAGGAGGTCGAGAACCTTCCTTTTGATTATCTCTTCAGGTTTCACAGTAAGTGACCTGCCCTCCTTTGTATAATTCTCATATAGTAATTCTGTTTAAATATAAGAAGTTGTAGGAATTTCTATTTTATTCTTTATGTTTTTCTTATTGTTATTTTCGAAGTTGTTATTCTCTCTAGAATATTCGTTCAGAAATTTCCTATAGTACACTCCTTGTACTCAATTTAATGTTTAAACTTTAATCATTTCATTGCCTTTTTAAAATCTTACAAAGATTTTAGTACCAGGTTTAAAACCTTAAAAATTATTATTTGCCTGGAGCAATTTCTAAATGATGTCGGAGGTCTGCGACCCCAAATTGTTAATAAGATTGAAACATATTTAATTGTTAAATTTATCAACTTCTTTGCATTGTCAAATAAATTAAATATTTGTTTTTGGATTCATCATTTCTCTGATACTACAGTTAGGCAAGATCCTGGCTTTCCTAGCTCTTCCTAGGTTTATGCCCTCGTTCATACTCAATAAAGCTTTTACTATTTGTCTTGCCAGACCATCACCCTTCCCTATAGTACTTTTATGCATGCTTGGGAGGAAATACACTAAAGCCTTTCTCTGGCAAACTGCCCAAGTCTTAGCTGCGGTTCCCGTTAGCTTCGACCAAGCTCTTACCTACTTTAGGTATCAGAGAGTTAATTTTCAGTGGCAACTGCCTCTAAAGGTATTTAAAGTTAAACTTATTAATTTTGTGGAACTCTCCTCCTATTTTTCTCTCCTTTTTCTCCAATCCAAAATCTACTTCCTTCTCTTAATCATCTTACCTTGGTGGGTGGGTTATTCCTCAGCCAATAAACTACCCAAGGAGCCCGGCACAAGTAAGTGGAAGCAATGCCGGACTCAGCTGGGATCCCGTGGTCGCCAACCCACGTCCCACTAGATGTGAGCCCCTGGGGGGTGGAAGAGGAGAGTCGGGTACAAGTAAGTAGAGGCAATGCCGTTCTCAATTGGTCATTTTTTAACGAGATAATCTACGAAGAACATGGGTTTGTTTGTGTGTGTTTCTTACTATTCTGCAAACAGTTGTAATGCAATCATTCCACCAGGACGTAAACTACGCCCAGGCATGTGTTAGCCTAGTCTCACGTCATCCAAGTGCGGATGTTTCCATAAATGAATACCATAGTTTACTAGTGTGTGTGTTTATAACTCATTTTTGTCACGTATGTGCTGAAAGTCATTTAAATGCATAATTAGCAGTAATAGTGATGATAATTCATAACTTCTCTTTAATTCTTTTTACATAATGGTATTAATGAAATTTGCAATCTGAATTTACACGTTTAAAAGAAGTAGTGTTTGTATTGTGTTATACAGGATAATCAAAACTTGAAAGAGAAAATTGGACAACTTCTGAAAACTCAGCGAGGTTATTTGTCCTACGGGGATTGTTTAGTTTGTTGTTGAAGATTGTTTTATAAGGCGGTGAATTAATAACACACATCACCTAAAAGTCACTCTTTCAATTTGATCCAATAACGTGCAAGAAATTTAATGGCATTTCGTTTGTCTCTCTCATTTCTCTTATGCATCTTGGTCATGACTGTTATCAGTCTCGTGCAGTTCTGTGTGTGTTGAACTTTTCTGATAACCTGTATTTATGTGATGACTGCAGTAGTGAGTGTAGCTAAATTAGGGACAGGGATGAAATGACGCTCTGGGACCTGAATCAAAGTACTATCCCGGCATTTTCCTGGAGGGAGTGTGGAAAACCCACGGAAAATCCACACTCAGTTTAGCCACTGTCAGCACCGGGATTCGAACCTGCGACCTCCGGACTTTCGGCCATGATGCACGATTTAACAAGCATGGCTACGCTGTGGTGTGCCACCTTTAGGATGATGATGATGATGATGATTATGGTAATTGTTTTCAGGGGCCTAAAATCTAGGTTATTGGCCCCTAATGAAATTATATTAAATGAAATGATGAATATGAATATAGCACCCTGATAATGGTTAGTCTAAAATGATGATGATGATGATAATTGTTGTTTTAGGGGGTCTAACATCTACGTTAACGGCCCCTAATGGTTTGAGTGATAGTGAAAAGGAGAGATGATCAAATGAAACCCACAACTATACCTACTGACTAACAAACTAGGAGAGGGAATGGAGGAAAAATATGATAAGAATATAAATAAAAGACAGGAGGAAAGGAAATGCCCTCAACCCTCGAAGAATAAGAATTGAAGGACTTGGAAGGAAGGAGAGCCATGGAAGGCAGAGAGGAAAGGGAAAGAGGAGAGGGTCTGCCCCATAGGCAATGGAAAATGGAGAGGAACTGGGCCCAGCTCAGGAATCCATCGGGGTCGCCAACTCCCGAACTCACCAGCCGTGAGCCCCTGAGGCTGTAGCAATATCCAGGGTGCACCAGAAGTGGTGGGGCTACATACACCCGGCCTCCTTGAGGGCCTTGTGCAGAAGGCAGGAGATAACATGAAAAGGAAAAGAAGGCTGACCCCTCGCAGAAGGAGGGTATCAGAAAAGACGAGATAAGGGCCAATTAAGGCGGGAAAGGAAGAGACTTCCTAGGCCTTGGATACCCTAATGCTTTCGGGGTCGGAAGAGAACAAGAGTTGACCAAGGGAGGTTGACAGAAAAGACAACCGAGACGAGCCTGGCACATGTATGTGGAAGCAATGCTGGACTCAGCTGGGGTTCCATCGTCGCCAACCCACGTCCCACTAGATGTGAGTCCCTGGGGTTTAGGTTAAAGACATGAGATACAAAACAAAATGAAGAGATCTGATCCCTCGAAGAATGAGAGTATCAGGAAACATGAGACAAACGCCAATTAAGGCGGAAATATGAAACACACCCTAGGCCTCGAATACAATAATACCGTCGGGAACCAAGGGAGGTCGACAGGAAACAGGAGCTCAAGTAAGTGAAAGCAATGCCAGACTATCCGATTATTCATGAGACCCTGGTGGATATTTTGTAAGTATATCCTGCCATTTTAATCACCAGTGACATTGGCAAGTTTAAGTAGAACGATAAGATTCGAGTGGGGGTTGAATTTGACTTGAGTACTGAACGTTGTAATATTAACTGGAACCTTAATAGATTGCGACACATTAATCGAGGCCGAGTCTTGGAGAGTCAAGATCTATCTCTTCAACGTCACAACTTAAGTTCATAAATCCATTTTATCTACAGAAAATTGATTCGACTTATCTGATTCTCATGTAAGAAGTGATTTACCTTGCTACGTGCAGTGGAACGTGCTCTCTACTGAAATGAGTGGTCGGAGCAGTAAGAAAGCTGGAGTGGATGAAATATGAGAAAGCGGGGAGTATGAATAGAAACCGTGAATGGAACCAAAATGGACGAACATTAGATAAAGGATGGGGGCGTGGAGGAAAAGTAAGGATGAAAGCGCTTGCGTTACAACGGAGAATAGGGACCTAGAAGAATACAACGGAGTGATAAATGATATGCCGTAAAGAAGGGAAGAGAAGAATTTAAATTATAGCAAAGTATCCTCTTTGAATTGTTTCATTTTATAGCCAAGAACATAGCAATAATTCACTCGGTTTCTCTTCCTCTTCTCCTTGGCAGTGTGCCCAAAGTCTACCTTTCAGTGACGATGTGTATGAATTAAGGTTTCCTATACGGTTCATATACAACAAGAACTACTGTTCTATTTAACGATTATTGGAGAGAAGTCATTGCACGTAATGGGAGTACTGCAATAGTAATCTATTCCGTTATCTTGTGAAGGAAGGAAATAACGACTTGATAAATGTAAAGTGTTCAATTCTACGTGCGTTTATTGCTTATCTTTATGACGCTTTTGTGAAAAAAGTGTTATGTTTGATTTTATGTTTCGTTTAGTTCCACCGAGATTGGTTTTTGCTTTTTAGAATTTAATGCCCCATTAGCATAAATTATTTTGTCTTCCCCACACCTAACAAGCACAATTCCCAACACTTTCAGAGAGCTGATAAAATTTTACGGATATTACTGTACATTCAAAGCATTTACGTTTAAAGCAGATAGTCACCTTTTGTTAGCCTGAGAGGAAGTCATTATGATGATGATTATATTGATGATTGTTGCTTTTTGAGAGGCCTAACATCTAGTTTATTGGCCCCTAATGGTCTAGGTGATAGCGAAAATGACAATGAAACCATAACGAAGACCAAGTTAGATGGAAAATAATTACAAAATGGAACTCAGATGGAAAAGACACAAAATGTACTTACAAGAGTAATTTAGATTGAAAAATACGCACAAAATGTAGTTTAGGTTCAAAAATATTTAAAAAATTCTATGTAGATTCCGAATACTCACAAAACGCAATTGAAATTCAAAATAATTACAAAATGAAATTGAAAATACTTACAAAAAAGCAAATTGAGTTTCAAAATACTTACATTTGGCAATTGGAATTAAAAACACTTACATAATGCAATTGAGATGAAAACTGTCAACCCATCTGATTCAAAATAATCACAAAATGCAATTGAAAGTCAAAATACTTAAAAAATCAATTGAAGTTGAAAATATTTACAAAATGCAATTTAGATTCAAATACTTACAAAATGCAATTTTGATACTCGGGGAGCCAATTGATAAAAACAGGACGGGAATCTTAAAGAGAAAAGGAACTATAATGAAAAGAAAAAGAAGGCTGATCCCCATAAGAATAAGGGATCAGGAAATATGAGAGAAGGGCCAATTAAGGCGGGAAAGGAAGAGACTCCCTAGGCCTCGGATACCCTAACACCGTCGGGGTCGGAAGAGATCAAGAGTTAACCAAGAAAGTTCAACAGGAAAGATGATGATGATGATGATAATTGTTGTTTTAAGGGGCCTAACATCTAGGTTTTCGGCCCCTAATGGTTTGGGTGATCGTGAAGATGATAATGAAATGTAAACTATAACTATAACTAACTACTAACTTATATACTAGAAGAAGAAATGGAAAACAAAAGGAGAATAAGGCAAATGAAGGACAGGAGGAAAAGAAATGACCTCAACCCTCGAATAATGCGGAGTGAGGGACTTGGAAGGAAGGAGAGCCATAAAAGGCAGATAGGAAAGGGGAAAAAGGAGAGGGTCCGCCCACAGGTAATGGATAAAAGAGGGAAAACCGGACCCAGCTCAGGAATCCCTCGGGGTCGCCAACTCCCGACCTCACCAGCCGTGAGCCCCTGAGGGTGTAGCAATATCTAGGGTGCACCAGAATTGGTGGAGCTACATACACCCTGCCTCCGTGAAGGCCTTGAGCAGAAGGCAGGAGATAACAGGAAAAGAAAAAGAAGGCTGACCCCTCGCAGAAGGAGCGTATCAGAAAAGTTGAGACAATGGCCAATTAAGGCGGGAAAGGAAGAGACTCCCTAGTCCTCGGATACCTTAATACCCTCGGGGTAGGTAGAGAATAAGAGTTGACCAAGTGAGGTTGAAAGGAAAGAAGGCGAAGAGGAGCCCGGCACAAGTAAGTGGAAACAATGCCGGACTCAGCTGGGGCCCCGTGATCGCCAACCCACGTCCCACTTTATGTGAGCCACTGGGGGGAGAAAAGATGGCAGAGAGGAGCTCAGCACAAGTAAGTGGAAGCAATGCCGGATTTTGGTGGGTTCTTGTGTTCGCCAACATACGTCCCCACAGTTGGGAGCTTCTGGGGGATTGCACAGATGTTTGGCGGTATGTTCCACACAACATTCACACATACTTTCTTGCATCTTGAAGAATTCATCAATTGTCATTAGTTCAGCTTATGTCATACCTCAATACGATTCATGCTCTATTGTGAGCTGGAGGCAGGTGTTTTGAAAAACATCACTCCTATAACAGCTCAAGTAATGACATCATGTACCCACTCATCTACAATGAGCATGGTGTAATAAGATATATATACATACATATTCCGTTGGCACGCGCGTCAGGTCAGTCTTCTGCCCGTGCGTGTTCCTCTCAAGTTTTCAAGACAGCTTACTCTGCATTCCTTAATACTTAGATAATAACGGTCAGTCCGTTAACACTAAGGCTGGTACGTTTTGTCGATTCATTTCAGTTATAGAATAATCGAAGCACAAATAATAAGTGCGTTTAAACGATTAGTCGTTTGATTTGTTGGTGAAATAATCAATTAATTAATTACTATATTGCCTTTCACGTCCAGTGAATTAAAACTCAACATTTTATCTAGGTTTGTGCCGTGTCTTGTGCGGGGTTTCTCGTGCACACGGCGCAAACCTAGATAAAATGCGGAGTTTTAATTCACTGGCCGCGAAAGCCAATATACCTATACTATCTTTTTGGAAGCCTTCATTAGGGAGGTTATGGCTCCTTGAGATTTTAGTTCTCGCAGTAAAGAGGCGCAGGTGAGCTTCATAAAAAGGGAGGTAGCGCGCAGTTCGCTACTCCTGTGTGGGTCCGGGCGGGGACACCAAGAGCTCACCGATGAGCCAGCTTGGTGTCCTAGGCGAAAATTCAATATGAAACCCTGACGTATTTCCTTGCAAACAAAGCGATTTTTTTGTTGTTGCTTATATTAGGGGCTACGGCATCATGGCCTTAACCCCATGTACTTGTGTGTGGAATTTGTGTGATAACCTGTGTTATTGTTATGGCTGAACTAGTGTGCTTGAACAGTGGGGATTGGATTGGGAAGGAGGAGGTCATGGCCTTAAGTTAGGAACCATCCTGGCATTTGCCTGGAGTAGAAGTGGGGAAACCACGGAAAAACACTCCCAGGATTTGAATAGGAAGCAGCCGTATTCTTACATTAGGTACCATCCCAGCATTTGCCTGCAGTGCAGGTGGGAAGCCACAGAAAACTACTTCCATGATTGCTGAGGTGGGCATAGAACCCTCCTCTACTCAGTTGCCTCATGAGGCTGAGTGCACCCCGTTCCAGCCCTCACCCCAGAATTAAATTTCTTCGCAATGTGTATGTCAGTCCAATCTACAGCTCAAATGACACAAATCTTCCATTTCTGGAGATCATAAGGAGTTTCATTGATAACTGTCATACGTCATAGATTGTTGCATGGATGGTGATTCATTTAAGGCCTTTGCGACATCGTGGTCATGTTGTCCCCTTGTTCATAGGTGTGTGTGTGGACTCTGTCTGATAACCTGTGTCATTGTAATGGCTGTAGCAGTGTGTATATTTGTAATTGAAGCTAGGATTTTGAACAAGGTGGCCGTAGTTTTAAGCTACGAACCATCTCGACATTTATTAGTTATTTATTTATTGTTTTAAGGGGAGAAACAGTGAGGTCATCTGCCGCTCATGGCATTTGCCTGGAGTAGAAGTGGGAAAACACGGAAAACCACTTCAATGAAAGTTGTGGTGGGACTCGAACCGTCTCTTCTCAGTTTAGCCTCACGAGACTAGGCATGCCCCGTTCCAATCCTCAGACTAGAATTAAATGTCTTGGCAGAGCCATAAATCGAACCCAGGACCTTGTGATCCACAGTCTCAATGCTATCCCCGAGACTACATAATGAGGAGGCTGTTACAATATAATTACCCTTGGCACTAAAGCCCATTAAGGGCCTAGGCCTATCAAGCGACCGCTGCCCAGCCAATTGTCTTGCAGATATTGGGGTGATACGTAATCAGCGCATCGGGTCCCCTCGGCCGTTAATCTTGGTTTTCGTATCGGGGCGCTGCCTCACTGTCAGACAGCTACTCAATTGTCCTCACGAGGCTGAGTGTACCCCGTTCCAGCCCTCACGTCCGTTTCTAAAGTCCCTGACATAGCCGGGAATCGAACCCGGGGCCCCAAACACCACGGGGCCGGCTAGGAAGATGATGAAGATAATTGTTTTAAGGGGCCTAACATCTAGGTTATTGGTCCCTGATGATCTGGGTGATAGTGAAAATAATAATGAAATGGAAACCAGAACGAAAAGTATGTGAGACGGAAAATACGTACAAAAAGGAACTCAGATGGAAACAACTCACAAAATGTTCTTACAAAAGGGAATTTAGAACGAAAAGAGTCACAAAAAGAATAGATTGAAAAAAAAAACACAAAACGTAGGCTAGATTCAAAATACGTACAAAATGCAATGTAGCGTCGAAATACTTACAAAATGCAACTGAAATTCAAAATACTTACAAAATGCAAATGAGATCGAAAATACGTACAAAATGCAATTGAGGTTCAAAATACTTACAAAATGCAATTGAAATTGAAAATACACAATGCAATTCAGATTGAAATAGGCCCTATCCCAGTTCCAATCCAAATTATTCACAAACTGCAATTGAAATTCAAAATACTTACAAAATGCAATTGAAATTGAAAATGCTTACAAAATGTACGGTGATTCTAGCGACTCATGTGGATTGACAATACTTACAAAATGCAATTTAGATTGAAAATACTTGACAAAATGTAATTTAGATTCAAATTACCCACAGAATGCAATTGAGAATCAAAATATGTGCAAAATGCCCACCAAACAAAACGCAATTTAGATTCAATATTCGTACGAAATGCGGTTTTGGTTGAAAATACTCACAAAGTGCAATTGAAATTCAAAATACTCACTAAAATGCCCTGACACCTGCATTGAAAGACTTACTAAAAAGCAATTTAGATTGTCAATCTTTATAAAATGCAATTGAGGTTGAAAACAATCGCGAGATGTAATTTAGATCGAAAAAACTTACAAAATGCAACGTAGATTAAAAATGCCTTAAAAAACGCTAAAAAGGAATTTAGAAACACGGTGATCCAAGTAACAAAAACAGTGCGGGAAGCTTAAAGAGAAAAGGAAATATAAGGAAAAGAGGAGAGGAGAGGAGAGGGGAGAGAGGAGAGGGTCCGCCCCAAAGGTAAGGGACAAAAGGGGAAACGGACCCAGCTCAGGAATCCCTCGGGGTCGCCAACTCCAGAACTCTCCAGCCGTGAGCCCCTGAGGGTGTAGCATTATCTAGGGTGCACCAGAAGGGGTGGGGCAACATACACCCTGCCTCCTTAAGGGCCTAGAGCACAAGGCAGGAGGAAAAAGGAAAAGAAAAAGAAGGCTGACCCCTCACAGAAGGAGGGTATCAGGAAAGATGAGACAAGGGCCAATTAAGGCGGGAAAGTGAAAGACTCTCTAGGCCTCGGATAACCTAATACCGTCGGGGTCGGAAGAGAACAAGAGTTGACCAAGGGTGGTCGACAAGTTAGTGGAAGCAATGACGGACTCAGTTGGGTTCCCGTGGTCGCCAACCCACGTCCCACTAGATGTGAGCCCCTGGGGGGGGGGGGGAGGGGGGGCGTCTAGGAGTCTGTTACAACTTCATCATAATGGCAGAGTTTACATTTTGCCGTTAAGAATGATATTTGAGAAAACCCTATACCATGCTGTTAGAAACACATGGGTAATCTGTTCACGATGTGCAGCCTAGAAGCATTGGTTATTTCATCGCCATGTTCATGTATTTGATCCCCCAGGGGCTCACATCTGGTGGGACGTGGGTTGGCGACCACAGGACATCTGCATTAGAGTGAGGGAGCGAAAGTTCCTAAACTGCCTTCGCATGAAACTGGGAAATCCCCTGGGAGCTCGGAAGAAAATAGATTATACAGTAGTTCGATTCTTTGTACAAGTGCACTTGCACTGAGCGCATATTGAGCTTACTTAGAAGTTATGCACGCGAATGAGAATTTTAGGGACTTCCCCTGTTGGAGTGTTGATCTTGACACGTGTAAGACTGAACATTGCCTATCTTAATTGATTAACTTTATTAAAACTATTACATGGTTTCCAGGATTTACTTACTTGTCATGGGAGACTATTTCATGGGAAAATCCGTTTAGCACCAGATTTGGCACTGGTTTTATTGAAATAACACTAGTATGTTGCTATGGGAAGCCTCCGTGGCTTAGGCGGCAGCACGCCGGCCTCTCACCACTGGGTCCGTGGTTCAAATCCCGGTCACTCCATGTGAGATCTGTGCTGGACAAAACGGAGGCAGACAGGTTTTTCTCCGGGTACTCCGGTTTTCCCTGTCAAAATTTCATTCCAGCAACACTCTCCACTATCATTTCATTTCATCTGTCATTCATTTAATCATTGCCCCAGAGGAGTGCGTCAGGCCTCGGCAGCCGGCACAGTTCATATCCTCGCCGCTATATGGGGGCTTCATTCATTCCATTCCTGACCCGGTCGGAGACTGGAAGCAGGCTGTGGATTTTCATTTTTCATGTTGCTATGGCGCTATTAGAACATTTCAAGACGAACTTCAGAAACACCATATCTGGTGCTAAAAACACCAAATTGGCAACACTGCGTCTGGGAGAGAAAGGAACATCTCATGCCTGGGCCATTGTGCTGTTGGCGGTATTGTGTCGGGCCGGACCGGGAATTACACTGCACTGACAGGTGTTGGGACGATAAGCACTGTGTTCTTCTTGCGTCTGACAGATACGGGAACACTGCTATCAATGGCAACATTCCAAAACGTGCTGATACGGTGAAGGTTAATAAATTTTACGTTATGAGCTGTTTGTGTCATACATTTTTATGAATTCGGATGGTATCGGTATTAATCAGAGGGGTGTCGAGGTCAGCCTGAAACATGAGTTGCTAAAGGTCAGGAGTTCGACCCAGGGGCACTGAGTGGTCCGTGTTCCGTTGAAAGGAACAGTGACATTGTATATTCTGGGTTGGATCTTCTGCTTGCTTTATTGGTCTGTCTGTTTCTCTGACTTGTTTGTTTGTCTTGTTGGTTGGTTGGTTGGTTTGTTTGTTCATTTATTTATCTGTCTGCTTCTCTGGCTTGTTTGCCGCTTTTTGTTTGTATCCTATGTTTGAGTGGCTTTTTTGTCAGGTTGTTTGTCAGTTTGTTTGTCAGTTTGTTTGAGTGGCTTGTTTGTATGTTTGTGTGTTTTGTTTGTCGGTTTGTTTGTTCAATTATTGGTCTGTTCATGGTAATGATAATTAATTGTTGTTCTTAGAAATCTATCTTCTACGTTATTGGTCCATAATGGTTTGGCTGAAGGTAAAATAAAAATAAAATGTCACTATAGGTAAAATTAACTACGGACTTATTAAAACTAGAATACGATATGATGATTATGGTAATTGTTCTTTAAGGAGCCTAACATCTAGGTTATCGGCCCATAATGGTTCAGATAGACGAAAACGGAAGAAGAATAAAGGATATATTTTAAGAGGAGAAAGAGAAACTCCCTCATCCCTCAAAGAATGAAAATTGAAGGACTTGGAGGAAAGTAGAGCCATGAAAGGCAGATAAGAAAGAAAATGACGACAAGGTCCGCTCCAGAGTCACTGGAAAAGGGCAGAAAACCGGACCTAGCTCATGAATCCCTCGGGGTCACTAAGTCCCGAACTCATAAACCGTGAAACCTTGAGGGTGTTGCACTATACAGAGTGCACCTTAAGTGGTGGTGCTACACACACCCTGCCTTCTTTAGGGCCTTATGCAGAAGGCAGGAGATACCAGGAAAAGGAAATGATGATGATGATAATTGTTGTTTTAAGGGGCCTAACATCTAGGTTATCGGCCCCTGATGGTTTGGGTGATCGTGAAGATGAAAATGAAAAGCGAACTTAGAACTAAAACTAACTACTAACCTACATACTAGAAGAAGAAATGGAAAACTGAAGGAGAATAAGGCAAATAAAGGACAGGAGGAAAAGAAATGCCCTCAACCCTCGGAGAAGGCGGATTGAGGGACTTGGAAGGAAGGAGAGCCATGAAAGGCAGATAGGAAAGTGAAAGAGGAGAGGGTCCGCCCCAAAGGTAAGGGACAAAAAAGGAAAACCGGACCTAGCTCATGAATCCCTCGGGGTCACTAAGTCCCGAACTCATAAACCGTGAAACCTTGAGGGTGTTGCACTATACAGAGTGCACCTTAAGTGGTGGTGCTACACACACCCTGCCTTCTTTAGGGCCTTATGCAGAAGGCAGGAGATACCAGGAAAAGGAAAGAATGAGGGATCTAGAGAGACGAGACAAGGGCCAATAAAGCGGGAAATTGAAAGACACTGTAGACTTCGGATACCCTAATGCAATTGGGGTAGGATGGCAGAAATTGTTGACCAAGTGAGATCAACGGGAAATATGACAGAGAGGAGCCTGGCACAGGTATGTGGAAGCAAAGTACGATTCATGTGGAGTCCCGTTGTCGCTAACCCATGTCCCACTAGTTGTAAGCCCCAAGGGGAATTTATGCACCATCGAGGCGTAATAAACCATGGAAAACCACTTCTTGGATGACAGGTAGGAATCAAACCCGGACCTCCGGAACGCTAGCCGCTACAACACGAGGTGGTTATCTTTATGTTAAACCTCGATCATACCTGTATAATGAAGGGAGAAAAATACAAACTAATTCTTCTAGTTTTTCGAGGTTAAATAGCACGGAATCGAATGAACATAAGTTCTGTGCACCACGTTGCCATTTCAGAGTATAAATATGTCATCACTAGGGCCCGGATGTTGATGACATGTCATCTTTTTACTGATCTGTCTGAAATTTTGCTGAAGTACATAGAAACTCCGGACGGGCCATCCCTTCTTCAATTATGTCATTTTTATTTTGCATCTTTTTGCATTTTTTTTGCTATTTTTCCATTTTAAGAGCATTTTTTTAAGTTTGGTAGATTTGTTGGTCTTATTTTAGAGGAATCGGCATTTTAAGGGTTTTTTTTTTCAGTATAGTCATGTCACAGCTTTATATGAGGGAGTTACGTCTCTCAGAGTTAAGAAGAAGCTGATACAAGATAATTTAAGATATTGAAATAAAATAATTTAGTATTGCTATTAGTAGAAAAATATATATCATGGATGCAAAAGAACGGCACCGTAGGTATACAGACGCTCGTAGTGCAGCGCGACTCAGACTAAAATGACCATAAACCTTTTGTTAAGTGCCAGAAATCTATTTTGATTGACTTTTCAGTTTGAGTTTAAGATGTCATTTTTGAATATTGTTGAGTTTATTATTATAAGATCATTTTCTCAATTTTATAGTGCATTTTTCCAATTTTTGAAATATTGGTGAGTTTATTATTATAAGATCATTTTCTCAATTTTATAGTGCATTTTTCCAATTTTTGAAATATTAGTGAGTTTATTATTATAAGATCATTTTCTCCATTGTATAGTGCATTTTTCGAATTTTTTGGTCATTTATTACAGTCATTTTTGAAAATTTTAAGTGCATTTTTTAAACGTTTTTACGGCGTCAACATCCGGGCCCTAGACATCACCATTACATGAAGACGGAGATGATGATGATGATGATGATGGTTGTTTTAAGGGCCCTATCATCTAAGTTATCGGCCCCTAATGGTTTGGGTGATTGTTAAAATGTAGGTTTCATTTGATCATCTTTCAACTTAAACTAACTACTGACTAGAAGAGGAAACGGGAAACAAAAAGGGAGAAGAATGTAAATAAAAGGCAGGAGGAAAGGAAATGCACCTCAACCCACGAAGAATGAGAATTGAGGATAGACAAGAGAGGCAGAGAGGAAATGAAAGGGGTGAGGGTGCGCCCCAAAGGCAATGAAAAAAAGGGGAAAACTTGACCCAGCTCAGGAATCCCTTGAGATCGCCAAATCCCGAACCCACCAGCCATGAGCCCTTGAGGGTATACTGTAGCATTATCCAGGGTGCACCAGAAGTGGTGAAGCTACACACACCCTGCCTCCTTTAGGGCCATCAGCAGAACGCAGGAGATATCAGGAAAAGAAAACAAGAGGTCTGACCTCTCGAAGAATGAAGGGGATCAGGAAAGATAAGAGAAGGGCCAGTTAAGGTGGGAAAGTGCAAGCCTCCCTAGACCTCGGATACCCTAATACCGTCGGGGTCGGAAGAAAACAAGGTGACAGTGTGGAGCCCGGCAAAAGTAAGTGGAAGCAATGCCGGACTCAACTGGGGTCCCGTGGTCGATGATGATGATGATAATTGTTGTTTTAAGGGGCCTAACATCGAGGTTATCGGCCCCTAATGATCTGGGTGATAGCGAAAATGATAATGAAATGGAAACCAGAACAAAATTATCGAAGACGGAAAATACGTACAAAAAGGAACTCACATGGAAACAACTCACAATATGGTCTTACAAAAGGGAATTTAGAACGAAAAGTTGCACAAAAAGAAAAGATTGAAAAAGACCCACAAAACGTAGGCTAGATTCAAAATACGTACAAAATGCAAAGTAGCGTCGAAATACTTACAAAATGCAACTGAAATTCAAAATACTTACAAAATGCAAATGAGATCGAAATTACGTACAAAATGCAATTGAGGTTCAAAATACTTACAAAATGCAATTGAAATTGAAAATACACAATGCAATTCAGATTGAAATATCCCAGTTCCAATCCAAATTATTCACAAAGTGCAATTGAAATTCAAAATCCTTACAAAATGCAATTCAAATTGAAAATGCTTACAAAATGTACGGTAGATTCAAACGACTCATGTGGATTGACAATACTTACAAAATGCAATTTAGATTGAAAATACTTGACAAAATGTAATTTAGATTCAAAATACCCACAAACTGCAATTGAGAATCAAAATATGTGCAAAATGCCCACCAAACAAAATGCAATTTAGATTCAAAATTCGTGCGAAATGCGGTTTTGGTTGAAAATACTTACAAAATGCAATTGAAATTCAAAATACTCACTAAAAGGCCCGGCAACCTGCATTGAAAGACGTACTAAAAAGCAATTTAGATTGTCAATCTTTACAAAATGCAATTGAGGTTGAAAACAATCGCGAGATGTAATTTAGATCGAAAAAACTTACAAAATGCAACATAGATCAAAAATGCCTGAAAAAATCGCTAAAAGGGAATTTAGATACACGGTGATTCTAGTAACAAAAACAGTGCGGGAATCTTAAAGAGAAATGTAAATATAAGGAAAAGAGGAGAGGAGAGGGGAGAGAGGAGAAGGTCCGCCCCAAAGGGTAGGGACAAAAGGGGAAAACGGACCCAGCTCAGGAATCCCTCGGGGTCGCCAACCCACGTCCCACTAGTCTTGAGCAACTGGGGGGAAGAAGACGGAGAGAGAGAATAGCTATGTTCAGCTTAGAAATTGAACAATTCGGCGATTTGTGTATTGTATTATTGTTTGTATTCTGTAATACAAAAGAAATCTATAAGCATGCGAAAGTTATTTTGATGACATCTTGCAATTGTTTGACACAAAACAATAGTTCATTATCTTCTCTTTCAGACAGGGTCGACGGACGCGTCTAGGTTGTGACACATTGTTCTCAATTCATGGGGTCACTGATAGCCTTTGTTACCGAAATGCGAACGTTTCACTTGAAGCCTAAATAATTAAATCGTGGGAAAAGGTGTGTGTGCGTAATTGGACGCAATGTAAGATCAGGGACCTTCACTATTATTTCCTTGGTGGTCTGATGACGATGATGATGATGATTGCGGTATACGGGGCCTAACGTCTAGGTTATCGGCCCCTAATATGAAATGTTGTAAAATGAGAGCATGCATATAAAATCAGCCTACTGCCAGGGGATGAAAACGAAAATGGAGTACATAAAACAAACAGTGAACCCTACAAATAGCCTTATTTGTATAAAACTAGCGGGCCCGTGCGAGAAATCTTGTATGTTCATAAACTGATGATGATGATAATTGTTGTTTTAGGGGGCCTATCATCTAGGTTATCGGCCCCTGATGGTTTGGGTGATCGTGAAGATGAAAATGAAATGCAAACTTAAAACTAAAACTAACTACTAACCTACATACTAGAAGAAGAAATGGAAAAATAAAGGAGAATAAGGCAAATAAAGGACAGGAGGAAAAGAATTGCCCTCAACCCTCGAAGAATGCGGATTGAGGGACTTGGAAGGAAGGAGAGCCATGAAAGGCAGATAGGAAAGTGAAAGAGGAGAGGGTCCGCCCCGAAGGTAAGGGACAAAAGGGGGAAAACGGACCCAGCTCAGGAATCCCTCGGGGTCGCCAACTCCCGAACTCACCAGCCGTGAGCCCCGGAGGGTGTAGCATTATCTAGGGTGCACCAGAAGTGGTGGGGCTACATACACCCTGCCTCCTTAAGGGCCTAGAGCACAAGGCAGGAAGTAAAAGGAAGAGAAAAAGAAGGCTGACCCCTCGCAGAAGGAGGGTATCAGAAAAGATGAGACAAGGGCCAATTAAGGCGGGAAAGGAAAAGACTCCCTAGGCCTCGGATACCCTAATACCGTCGGGGTCGGAAGAGAACAAGAGTTGACCAAGTGAGGTCGACAGGAAAGAAGACGGAGAGGAGCCCGGCACAAGTAAGTGGAAGCAATGCCGGACTCAGCTGGGGCCCCGTGGTCGCCAACCCACGCCCACAAGATGTGAGCCCCTGGGGGTACTGTAACTACTAACCTACATACTAGAAGAAGAAATGGAAAACTAAAGGAGAATAAGGCAAATAAAGGACAGGAGGAAAAGAAATGCCCTCAACACTCGAAGAATGCGGATTGAGGGACTTGGAAGGAAGGAGAGCCATGAAAGGCAGATCGGAAAGTGAAAGAGGAGAGGGTCCGCCCCCAAAAATAAGGGACAAAAGGGGAAAACGGGCCCAGCTCAGGAATCCCTCGGGGTCGCCAACTCCCGAACTCACCAGCCGTGAGCCCCTGAGGGTGTAGCATTAACTAGGGTGCACCAAAAGAGGTGGGGCTACATACACCCGGCCTCCTTGAGGGCCTTGAGTAGAAGGCAGGAGATAAGATGAAATGAAAAAGAAGGCTGACCCCTTGCAAAAGGAGGGTATCAGAAAAGATGAGACAAGGGCCAATTAAGGCGGGAAAGGAAGAGACTCCCTTGGCCTCGGATACCCTAATACCATCGGGGTCGGAAGAGGACAAGAGCTGACGAAGAGAGGTCGACAGAAAAGAAGACAGAGAGGAGCCCGGCACAAGTAAGTTGAAGCAATGCCAGACTCAGCTGGGGTCCCGTGGTCGCCAACCCACGTCCCACTAGATGTGAGCCCCTGGGGGATGTTCATAAACTACACCTTCCCCAAGGTTGTGATGTTTTTATATCAAACAAATGATTATAGAACACTATTTACATTTCAGTTAGAATTCCAAGTTCTACGTTGCCTAACTTAAGAAGGCAATCACTGTAAATTGGATCATCATAACACTCACCGGTTGTTCGATATTCTGAAATCCATGCAAACTGATAAAGGAAAGGCCACAGAATGTTAAAATGACATGAAACAGGCGTCACAGCGGCCAAAATGTGAAGTATATAGTAATTATGGAACGTATTTTCCTACAGCAACAGTATCTGCAAATCGCACACTTCATACATATTTTAAAGGTCATTTTTTAAAGAAATTATAGATATTTATCAAATTAGAGTGCAATTCGTCACTGCTAATGTCAATTCTTTCATTTGAATGCTTATTTGTCACAATCGGTCGCTTGTGAGCGCCGCAGGAGCGATCTATACTACTGAAATAATATATAGGGGAAAGTGGGGCATAAGCGGGTAGTCGGGTTCAAACCAGGTACCCCAATTCTGGGTCAGTTATTGCTTCTAACTGGCGGCCGACTGCCGAACATAATTACCAAGGCCAAGGTGAAGCTGCGGGGAGCTCGCCATTCCACTCTGGAGATTTGTTCAGTTGTGACGAATGATTTTGTATTTATGTGATTTCTTGTTTCAACTTTCTGTTAAATTGCATCGATTACTATCGAAGTACTACAGCAGTAAGAGTGTAGGCAAGTGCATTCTATGTAGCTTATTTATTTAGGCTTACGATGGTATGGGCGTATTGATGATGATGATAATTGTTGTTTTAAGGGGCCTAACATCGAGGTTATCGGCCCCTGATGAAATGAAATGGCGTGGAATGAAAGGATGAAGATAAAAAACAGCTCACTGCTATGGATGAAACAAAAATGGTTTAGATAAAATAGACAGTGAGCCCCAACAACTATGCCTTATGTAGCAGGGAAAATACTTACAAAAAGGAACTCAGATTGAAACTACTCACCAAATGGAGAGCGGTAATACGTACATAAGGGAATTTTGAACGAAAATACTCACAAAAGAAATAGATTGAAAAATACGCACAAAATGTACGTTAAGTCCAAAATACGTACAAAATGCAACGTACAGTCGAAATACCTACAAAATGCAAGTGAAATCAAAACACTTACAAAATGCAAATGAGATTGAAAATACGCACAAACTGTAATGGAGATTCAAAATACCCACAAAATTGCAATTGAGACTTAACTATTTGAACAAAGCGGGGTAGGTTGAAAATACAAAATGCAATTGAAATTCAAAATTCTCACAAAAGCCCCGGCCCGGATATTGAAAGACTTACTAAAAACAATTTAGATTGTCAATCCTTACAACATGCAATTGAGATTGAAAATCACTCACAAAATGCAATCTAGATCGAAAAGACTGACAAAATGCAACGTAGATTAAAAATACCTACAAAAAATCGCTAAAAGGGAATTTAGATACACGAGGAACCAAGTAACAAAAACAGTGCGGGAATCTGAAAGAGAAAAGGAAATATAAGGAAAAGAGGAGAGGATTGGAGAGGAGAGGGGAGGGGAGAGAGGAGAGGGTCCGCCCCAAAGGGAAGGGACGAAAGGGGAAAACGGACCCAGCTCAGGAATCCCTCGGGGTCGCCAACTCCCGAACTCACCAGCCGTGAGCCCCTGAGGGTGTAGCATTATCTAGGGTGCACCAAAAGTGGTGGGGCTACATACAACCTCCCTCCTTAAGGGCCTTGAGCACAAGGCAGGAGGTAAAAGAAAAGAAAAAGAAGGCTGACCCCTAACAGAAGGAGGGTGTCAGGAAAGATGAGACAAGGGCCAATTAAGGCGGGAAAGGAAGAGACTCCCTAGGCCTCGGATACCCTAATACCGTCGGGGTCGGAAGAGTTGACCAAGTGAGGTCGACAGGAAAGAAGACGGAGAGGAACCCGGCACAAGTAAGTGGAAGCAATGCCGGACTCAGCTGGGGCCCCGTGGTCGCCAACCCACGCCCACTAGAAGTGAGCCCCTGGGGGGGGGGGGGGTGTATTGAAGATTAAAATCGATTTTGTTTGGCTAGTCCATGTTTTTCTTTACTACTACCAGTGGGGTAAAATCAGGTATGACGCGTGGAGCAGGACCGGGTGGTGCCCAATTTTTCACCATCTATTCAGCACTCCACAATAATAGCTAATAAATCGATTTTTAGCTAAGAGTGTGTGTGTGAGAGAGGGAGATAAGTGTTATTATTTGATATACAACTTAACAATGTATAGGCCTAGATTTTTAGCCTAAGTTACTTTTGATTTTTGCAAAAAATGAAAGTAGACTTATGAGATAACTACAGGGCCAAAAATTGTGTGTCTGTCTGTGTGTGTGTATGTGTGTGTGTGAGTCTGTGTGTGTGTGTGTGTGTGAGTGTGAGTGTGTGTACTCTGAATGTCTGTCCCCCACCTATCAATTCGAACACGGTGAAATCGAATTGAACGAAATTTGGTACAGAGGTAGCACTGGCAAAGGGCACCTCAGTGCCATGTTTTATATTGCCGCCATCTTTACCAAAACTTAATGGCGGCCACTCAAATGGTCAAAACGTAATAATGCATTACAACCAAACTAATAATCGGATCTTTACCAAATTTGGTAACAACGTTCCTTCGTTTGAGGCGCGTCTTGTGCCCAAACTACGAGGTCATCAACCATACCATTTCAGAATTGCGGCCGTGTGAATTATGCAAACTTTATGATCCATAACATGGGACCCACCAGTTCCGACTAACGAACTAAGAATCGTTTAATCTGTTTGAAACGACGTGGCCCGTTTGAAATTAAAAGTTAATATTTTAATATTATAGTCTAGAAGTGATTTTAAAAAGCTGAGTCGTCTCGGTTATTTGACAAGATGGCAGCTGATCTCTCGTTCTGACCTTTATTTTATTAATTTCAGTATGTTGCATGCAATATAGGCTAGTGGTAACAAATATATGAACTTTCTATGAAATGAACTCGGTTTAAAATATACTCCAGTGAAGAAAACGTTTAGTCCAAGTCATGATTTGCTATAACGTGGTATATGTATTAGTTCTTAACGATCTATTAGAGTGTGCACGATTGGCTGAGTGGTCAGCGCGTTAGTCTTTCATCAGGCTGGCCGTGGTTCAAATCCTATCAGAGTTAGACTTTTTTTCTTGTTATTTTTTTATATTTATTATTTCTTTAGTACTGAGACGTTATAAAATAAAGCATTATATGGTGCATTTTGAACTGGAAAATATATATTTAATTAAAACAACATTCACCACCGGAGTGACATCTAAGAGTAATTACTTGAACTATGTTATTGGTAATCACAGCCTTCTAGATGCGAACTATGCTCTCTACCGGCCAGTTAGTGAACCCATGTCTACAGTATAATTGCGAAGGTTATTATTTTTGCCGATAGAGGGTACACATCCCCAAGATAAGGCACGATTATCACGGCCAACGAGAATGACAGGCTATGGTGAGTTTTCGTGACGTCAGCAATGTAGTTCTGTTGCACCACTGCCTGGTCTTCGTTTTACTGCCGGTGTGGTACCTAGTCATCTTGTCTACATCATTGAACCTGTATAAACGTTGGTATTCATTTATCACTTGTCTTCGTAGAAGGTATTGATACAAGTCGTTAGTCGGAGGGTAGTGTATTCCGCAGATCTCTTCTATAAACGAATTAATTTATGTTCCGCCCCTTGAAACAACAATAAGTTAATGATATCTATACTGTGCTGCAAGATTCTTTGATCTAATTATACTAATGTGCACATAATTCAACTCACAACGAAGGTCACGGAATCTACAACTCGACTTAATGTAGCCTGTTTGTTGCAGCTATTAAAGACACAACGAACCCTTGAATCCTAGTTCGAGTGGATTTTTGTAAGGAGTAACTTCAATAGGCGTAGTTTTGCAAACCTATACAGTATAATTTATCGTGTTTGAAAACACACGGAACATCTAAACTGCGTCCATTTTATGAAGATTGATATAAAATATTGCATTTCTGCTGCTTATGAATTGCTCTCGACTTAAACGTACAAGCATCATCAAGCAGTACCGGTACATTGCCTACGTCACAGAAGGTTTTGGTTTACGTGCCATGGCCTGGCTTTCTCGTTAGCCGTGCGCGATTACAAATTAGCTGTGTAATAGTTATATTAAATATGTTTCTCCCAGTGATATGTTTAGAGCAACGAAGTTTAAATTATTGTAAGAAGTCGGTGTTAATAAACTGAATACCTACGTTGTTTGGAGTGTTTACTGATGAAATTGCAAAATGCTGGGGTAAATTATTTGAACGCCACTCCTCAAATCCAGTGTGCCAATTTGCACTTCGAATTGGAAGAAATTAGGAGATGATAAAGACAAAGAGTTATAACTATACCCATACATTTAGGAGAAAGTAGGCTATATGTTCTTTCCTGAACATCTTGTTAAGTTTTCATTTTCTGCAGTGACTATCATTCTAATTCAAAAGACAAAGAAGGTTGGATACAATGCACAAGATGCCGGGGATGTGCACACCAAGATTGTTGTGGTTTGGACGAGGAGGACGATGACTTTGTTTGTGATTTGTGCAAACTAAAATGATTGTTTAATATTTTTACATAAGGGAACAAAAAAAGTACAATTTATTACCATAATCAGTAATTTTGTTCGCAACTATGTTATAATATGTACGCTAGTTATCTCCGTTTACCATTATAAGGTAAACAATGAAGAAAAGAATGTGTTTTCTAATTTTCCATATACTCAACATGTGTACCCGGTTATACCCCACAGGTGGGGTATAACCGGGTGAACTGACTTTTTTTTTGTATTTTTTATAATAATAAACAGAACGAATCTCTCGTTTATTGATGATGACTAGATAATGAAATAAAACTATTCAAAAATCATGTATGCAGGTTTTAATAGTTATCTAAAAATAAACATAGTTTCAGGAAGCCGTCGAAGTCTAGCCACCCGGTTTTACCCCACTTTCCCCTACTAGAGGATCCGTGCGAGAAATCTTGCATGTTCATAAACCACACTTTCCCCAATAGGTTTATAATGAGAGACTTAAGGAAAAGGGTTGCTGTAACACTCAAGGGATATTCGATATTTATGAAATTATACGATTTGAGTAGGCTACTCATTCCTTCGATTTACTGTTTCTGAAATGCATGCAAAATGATAAAGGAAGGACCTCAGAATGTTAAAATGACATGCAACAGGCGTCACAGCGGCCAAAATGTGAAGTGGACAGCTATTATGGAGCGTAATTTCCTACAGCAACAGTATCTGCAAATCGCACACTTTGCACATTTCTTTAAAGGTCATTTTTTAAAGAAATTATAGATATTTATGAAATTAGAGTGCAATTCGACACTACTAATGCCTATTCCTTCATTTGAATGCTCATTTCTCACGATCGGTCGCTTGTGAGTACGGCAGAAGGGAACTATACTACTGAAATAATATATACTAGTTGAAACCCGTCAAAACATGACGGTCATTGGGAAAATATTTACGGAAGGATTTTCTTATATGCATTATTTGTATGATTACAGAGAAAGACGACTTTGCAACATATAACTGCCCATGACTGAAAACTTGATGAGGCAAATAGTGAGCTACACTTTCCATAGCTTCCCCTTGAGCTTTATTGATTGTGATAAATTATGCCAAGCGATTGGAAATTGGTGGCTCTTAAAAGAAAATGGGAGTATTTTTATGGCATATTTATATTGGATTTTTAAAGTGGCTTCGTATTTTGTCCGATTTCTCACTTTATTGCGTCAATTTGCAGTTAACATACGACCGGACAATGTTCCTTTTCGTCGAACGGGGTTTTATAGTAGTATTTTTCCCAAAATTAACGTCTTATTCGATAACAGTATAGTGCCCTGCATCAATGGAGCCGCTAAATATTAAATGCCAAATAATACTCCCCATGCAAAAACAACAGTGTGGTTAGACTCATTGTTATGTACTCTAAACAAATAAAATCAATGAACAATTGGCTTATACAATGAAGTTCCACATGATCAGTGTATTCACCGTTCAGAGACTTTCATACTAAGTTGGTTGCTGAGGAGAACGCGATGAGGCTGATCGCCAATAATAAAATCCTTAAAATTATCCTTGTCAGCAAAAATGTTTGCAATAGTTTGCAAATGAAGCTCAGGGCGATGTTCTTCATTTTGATATAAACAGCACGAAACTTCTCGAAATAAGCAATTTCTATCGCCTGTTATAGGTTCAATCCTTTGGGTTTCTTTAACAGCAAACTATGCAGGGGAGCATAGAATCACTTCACCAATTACAGGATGAGCACTGACTCTTTGCCAGCCACCGTAAAGGAGGCAGTTTTAGAATTAAATGTCCAGTGCATGTCGAAAAACGCATTAACATAGGGAAGCCCACAATTAAGTATATTCTTGGCCATCGCCCCAGAGATCCGGATTCATTTCCCTTCTCTGCCAAGAAATTTAATTCTGGCCTGAGGGCTGGAACGGGACGCACTCAGCCTCGTGAGGTAAAACTGAGGAGAGGTAGGATCGATTCCAACCTTAACTATCTTGGATGTGTTTCTCTTCGGTTTCCCACTTCCACTCCAGGCAAATACCGGGATGGTTCCTTAAGTAAGGCCTCGGCGTTCTCCTTCCTAATTCTCACGTTAATTACAGATACACGCATTAATACAACCATCACAATAACACAGGTCGGTAACATTTTTTTTTTCTCTTAAAGACACTCTGCAAATCTACAGGCCAAGAGCTTTTGTCAGAGTGCTTTACGAAGTCGAAACATGATGGTCAATGGTAAAATAATTACCGAAGGATTTCCTTATATACGACATTCTTTGTACGACTACTTTTTGGCACTATTGAAACTTTAAGGGCGTCAAAAGATCGCACTCTTGACATTGCAACATATAACTGGCCATGACTGAAAACTTGCTGAGGTAAATAGAGACCTACACGTTCGAGAGTTTCCCCTTGAGCTTTATTAATTGTGATACAGAATGCCAAGCGAATTGGAAATTGACGTCTCTTAAAAGAAAATGGAAGGGTTTTGTCGGATGGTGTTAAATCAACTCGAGGGATTAGAGTTCTCTGCCCAATTTTATCTCCGCTGATTATTTCCAAATCCAAGCAATTTTCATACATATTCTTTACAAATAATCTGGTTCCGTTCAGGAGCCCTTGGGAAACGTTCAGATTTCTGAGGAGCATAACTATGGCTCCAACTTTTAGAGTAAGAATATGTGGAGGCAAACCACTTAATTCCAAGGAATTCAAGAATTCTGTAGGAAATTGAAGTAGCTGGCTTTCATCTTCAGTAATTAATCTGTTAACGCTGGTGTATGTTTTTGAACTACCGGGTATAAGTTCGATGACTTTCAAATTAATTTCATTACAGTGTTCATTTTTTGGTGTTAGAATGCATACTTTCGAGAAATTGATGATATCTTTCGTTGAAATGAATGTTTCGCCGTAAATCTCAGTCACGATGTCATCATGCGCTAAAATTCTGGGTGGTAGTTCAATAACATTTGATTCCTCACCATCTACAGAGGGGTGGTCACCGTTACCAATTTGTAACAAAAAATCATAAAATTCAATTTCTTCTGGTTTCAACCGCATGTTTTTATATAAGCAGCGTATTTTGAAGAAGGGCCAGAGAGGAGAGTATTTAATACAGTTTTGAATAATTGTTTGGCGAGAAGCGTGCGGAACAACAGGCAAAACCTGCCTAAAGTCTCCTCCAAGAACAGTAATTTTCCCACCAAATGGAATGTCATTACCCATAATATCTTTTAGAAGACGATTCCCACACATTAATGAATGAATATTTGCCATTGGGGCTTCATCCCATATTATGAGCCGTGCTAATCGAATATCGTCAGCTGCTTTGGAATTTAATTTTAATCCAGACACTGAACTCTCATTCAAATTTAGAGGAATTTTGAATGTACTGTGTACTGTTCGACCGTTGGGTAGCAAAACAGCGGCTATTCCGGTCCATGCTACTGATATAACATGAAGCCCTAAACTCCAGAACTTTTGTATTAAGCATCGGTAAATAAATGTTTTTCCTGTGCCCCCAGCACCGTCAATAAAGAATGCGTTCGTGACAGTTGTGTTGTTATTTTGAAGAACGCTAGTGATTTCATTAATAATTGAAAGTTGTTCCTGGTTTGCTAAGGACATCAGGTCAGCCAAATCAAAAGGGAACACTGGCTCATTAGTAGTTTGATCGTTTGAGAGTGTATCAGTACCAACAGGCAAGTTAAATGTTGGGAGAGAGAAACCATGCAATTGCAGAGTTTTATTAATATCTCTGAGAGATAGTTGATAAGCTGTATTTTCATCTTCAGACTTTAAATAATCTTCACAGAGAGAGTTTTTGTGCATGTCCCATAAGTGACTGGCATTGCAAGGTTGATGAAATATGCATATGTAGGCGAATAACTGTCTCAGTTGAAAGGGCATTTGGAAAACCGATGCTTCCATCAAACAGCGTTGCCATACTGAATCATCGATAAGCAAACCAAGTTTAATTGCCATATCCTTATATGTTGGGCAGGTAACACTTCGGTATGTTCGGAGATCCTCAAAGCTTGTGGCACCTACTATGTGAAGTAAAAGTAAGCGCAGATGGTATCTTTCTGATTCAGATGGAGAAACATTGTACATCCGACCTATTACCTTTTCGAATCTAAGTAGTTTTTTCCAAATGCATTTGCATTTATCCCATACATAATGAACGGGTGTTTCAGGATAAATATATGCACTCCTAGTTGTTGGATTTTGGTTCAGCTGAAACCATGCAGTGAGTTGTGTACCTTTTAACTGAGCCCGTATTAATGCTTTGGGAGCATCATCGGCATGAAAAAATACATCTTGTTGGTCTGGTAAATGGACAGGTAACCGGGCAACAATGTGGGACTGTTCGTGCATGTAGTAACCAAAAATCCTGTATGCAGCCTCACTTGACCCAACATATCTAGCATTCAAATACATAGAAACTTCGTCATGATGTAGCATTCCATCGTTTGCCGTGATTTTCAAGTTAGCGCAATCATGCCCCTTATAAACATATTTATGTATGTATTTGATGCTGTGTACACTTGCACAGATTTCGACGTTAATATGGGCCTGAAAGTACATCAATAGATATCGATTGTATGGAACAATGAAGCGATTGTCGATTTCAACATTGGTGCCTTGTACTCGTTTACTATATGATCTTCCATTCTGTCGCCTACGGTAAAGTGGATAGCCGTTCACATTCTCTTTAGTTTCTGGCACAAAGTCTTTTGGAAAACCCTTCTTACATCTTCCATCCTTCATGCAAATTGAATTGGGATTCAGAAGGCCGCAAGGTCCATGTACCATGTGTGTCTTTACTAAGTTGTACAATGTTGTATTGGAAGGATCTGGTATTTCTGCAGAAACTGTCATATCAATATCATAGATTTCTCGTAATTTACAACTATCTCGAAGACAAACCAGTAAGTGTATATGAGGTAAACCTCACTTCTGGAACTCAACCGTGTATAAGAAAGTTTGTACCTCGCCAAAAATTTGCTTTTGATTTATTAAACGCAAGAGTTCCTTCACTTTCGCATGAAAAACGCGAACAACGACATCAGGTCTATTGTTTGCATTTTCATAAGGTTGGAGGCTAGTAGTAATTTCAGGCCATGATGGGTTGTAAGTGAAAGTTATGAAGAGGTCTGGCTTGCCAAATTTTCTCACAATTGCCATTGCATCCTGATAATTTTGCAACATATTTCGGGGACTACCAATAAAAGTAGAAGGCAAAATAACTATGCGACCAGCTCTTAAACTTTCATTTTCAGCTCTAAAGTGTAAAGCATCAGCAAGACCAACGTAGGTATCGACACGCAATTTCGTTTGTTGATTGCGAATATATTTTAGTCTATCTCCTTTTATTCGACAATAATAGTCAACTATTAATTGTTGGGTAAGTTTACCTGCATTAAGTAAAGGGTTGAAACCTCCTGCGGGAGCACAACCTCGAATCGACAGCCTATACAAAATATATTCACGCATTGTCATATTTTGCCTAACGTTCGTCTTACGGTTCCCTCCTGTTGACAGTGAAATATGCCACCCTGTTTCTCCGCAATGCCAGATTAAAACGTAAGTTAATGGATCACAATGCATGGTGTCAACATCAATTTCCTTTAAAACTCCCTGATTAGAAAATACGGCTATGTGGCGGTGTGAAGCCGGAGCGCCGTCAGTTGTTTCAAAAATAGCTGCAATCTCTGAGGAAGCTGGGTTATTGTAACGTCTAGGATCTTCTTGAGGTTCATGGTAAAAGCGCATGACCAAATCGAACGGTTGACGTTTTTCTCTTAAAGCCAGTTCATTTTCTTCGCATATTTTTGAATGCATTGTCTTATACAGTTGAATGTAAGGGTTACGCTCTTGCAAAATATTATTTAGAATATGAAGTGTACCCTCTCTGATGCAAGAATTCGCTCGATTTGCTAATCTGATTTGATTAGCTTCTGAGCAGTCTAATACATACAATTGGCCGTAACAACTGTCGCTTATATTTTTGGAATATATGGAAGAAATGCGATGATGTACAATTCCTGAAATTTTAAAACAATATGGACCGTGTTCAGGTGGTACGGTAACATTGGCACCAAAGGAAACGAAGGACATAGAATTGTTGTACTGCCGAATATTCTCTCTGAAGTTCTTTGAGGTATCATCATTTCCAGTGAAAAATGGTTTAAGCCTGTCAAGTATTTTATATTCCGGCAGATTAATTTTACCATTGCAACAGCAAAGGCCGAAGTAACCAAGAGTAGTTTTTTCGCAAGAGAAGAACAATGCAGAACAATGTTTACATTCGTTCGCTGTACGGCATAATATCTGGCATTGTTTCTGAAATGGCAGATTTATATTTTATATTAAAAGTGGTTTCGCCTTTTCTCCGATTTCTCATTGTTTTGCGTCTATTTGTAGTTTCCACACGACCGGTTAATGTTCTTTTTCGTCGAATGCGTCTATTTACAGTAGGATTTATCCCCAAATTAATGTCGTATTCGATCACATTATAGTGTCCTGCATCAACGGAGCCGCTAAACAATAAATGACAAATAACACTTCCATTGCCATAATCTACAACGTGGTTAGTCTCATCGTTATGCACTCTAAACAAATAATCATTAAACAATTGGCTTATACCATGGAGTTCAACATGACCAGCATATTCACCGTTCCGAGACATAAGATTTTCATACTCAAGTTGGTTGTTGAGGGGAAGGCGATAAGACTCATCGCCAATAATAAAATCCTTATAAATATTCCAGTCAGCAACAATTTTTGTAACAGTTTGCAAACGCAACTCGCTATGACGTTCTTCGTTTCGATACAAACAGTACGAAACTGCTCTAAATAAGCAATTTCCGTCACCTGTTATTGGTACAATTCTTCGGATATCCATGACAGTAAATTATGAAGAGGAGCATAGAACCACTTCGCCAGTCACCTTAATAATGGAGCCAGTTTTACAATTATATTTCCTGTACGTGTCAAGAGTCGTATTTACACAGGGAAGCCCACTCTTAAAGCTGGCAATGAATTATCGAGACAAACCGGACCAGTAATTCTGCGTAGTCACTTTCTAGTATGCCGTAGTTATGGTATATACAATGAAAGGTTTAACAATTTGTAGAAGCTGCGATATGTATTCTCGACAGAAAACGACTCACCACCAAAGACTATATAACAGAAAGATCGGAAACACAATACAAATGGCGGTTCCAACATTCGACTGCAGCGGCATCTGCTACTGAAATATAGAAGTTAATTTGGATAACAATCTAATCAAAAGTAGGCCTACATTTTGTAATACCGGTATCAGAATTTCAACGTAGGCCTACTGTATTATTGCCGTATAACTGGTAAAGGTACAATTCATTAGTGGAATTTCATGTAACAACATTTTGGACATGCCTTGTATGTTTATAAGGCAAAGAAAGAACTGAGGAAAACAAATGAGTTACGTAGCACATGGCTCGATTTGAAGACACTCGGGTGGATTCACTGCATATATTCTTCGTAATGTGTTGGAATTCGTACAATCCTTGATTCACAGTTATCCCATGTGCAAAAATATGCCAAAACTTCTGTAGCTATAAAGATAAATAGCCTACCGTTATTGCAAATGTAATCTGTCGAATGTTGGAACTTATAAAGCTTTTCAATGAAATTACCATAGCGTTTTAAGTTAAATTGAGATGGGAACGTAGAATTCCTTAGTTACGGGAATGCCAAGAGTTAAATATGTTTTGGCAATATAATAGCAATTGCAAGAAAGGAAAATACGGAAATAAAAAAATATGCCGGAGGGGGGATTCGAACCCCTTACATTGGGTGATGCATAAATTAAGACAGTACAGCGTAACCACCTGAGCTACCGAAGCACACGTAATGACGCGCAATATTAAGGGAGTTAAACATCAAGCACACTCAAAATTTGATGTCAGTTTACGTTTTTCAGCATTTTCTGTCTGGTAATTCCAGTGTATGTCATGAAAACGTAATAAGCAATGTTCCCTTCCATTATAATTCTTATACATAAACATGAAATTAAAACGCGATGGACTTGTAACCGCCATGACTGTCATAAAGCAAGGCGATTGTGCGCATGCGTGATAGGCAAGATTTCTGAATTTTTGTTTATTAATTTAAAAATATTCTGTAGCATATGGGAATGCCAAGAGTTAAATATGTTTTGGCAATATAATAGCAATTGCAAGAAAGGAAAATACGGAAATAAAAAAATATGCCGGAGGGGGGATTCGAACCCCTTACATTGGGTGATGCTTAAATTAAGAGAGTACGGCGTAACCACATGAGCTACCGAAGCACAGGTAATGACGCGCAATATTAAGGGAGTTAAACATCAAGCACACTCAAAATTTGATGTCAGTTTACGTTTTTCAGCATTTTCTGTCTGGTAATTCCAGTGTATGTCATGAAAACGTAATAAGCAATGTTCCCTTCCATTATAATTCTTATACATATCTATGAAATTAAAACGCGATGGACTTGTAACCGCCATGACTGTCATAAGGCAAGGCGATTGTGCGCATGCGTGATAGGCAAGATTTCTGAATTTTTGTTTATTAATTTAAAAATATTCTGTAACATATTTGTTTATTTTAAAGACACTCTGCAAATCTACATGCCAAGAGCTCTCGTTAGAATGCATTACGAAGTCAATCGGTTGAGACGTTATCTCATTCTCGATGTAACAAAAATCGCCTTAGTGTTTTAAATATATAGACTAGATGGAACCCGTCAAAACATGACGGACAATGGAAAACAAATTTACTGAAGAAGCTTCTTATATAAGTTACATTCTTTGTACGATTACTTTTTAACACTATTGCAACTTTAAGGGCGTCAAAATATAGCACTCTCAGCATTGCAACATATTGCTGGTCATGACTGAAAACGTGATCTTGCACAGTTTCCAGCCACTGGCCGGGTCTGTTTGGAACACAAGCCTCTCCAACGTCTTCTGTCTTCCCACCATCTCTCAGACTCCACCCTTGTCCAGTCTTCTCCTCTCTTCTTCACGCTTTCTTCCACCCCCTTCAGCCACTTGTCTCTCGGTCTCCCTCTTGGTCTCTTTCCTTCCCACTTCGTCTCGTGTATCCTCCTGGGTATCCTCTTCTCCACCATTCGTTTTACATGTCCATACCATCTAAGTCTAGATTTCTCTATACCATCCTGTAATGGTTCCTCCTTCATTAATTCTCTGGTCCTCTCATTTCTTATTCTGTCCCTCTCTGTAGCTCCAATACTGCTTCTCAAGAACCTCATCTCACTGGCCTGTATTTTGCTCTTCTCCCTTCCTTTCACAACCCAGGTCTCCGAGGCATACGTCAGGATAGGGACATAGTACGATATATGATCTACTTGCTGTTCTGAGGGACATCCCTGCTCCATAACATGCTTCTCACACTCCTCCGGAATGCTTCTGCCTGTCTTCCCCGCTCATTTATTTCTCTACCGTTTCTTCCATTCTCTTGTATCAGGCTTCCCAGATACTTGAAACTTTCCACTTTCTTCAGCTGTTCCCCACCAATTGTTATTCCCGTTGTGGTCCTTTCCTTCTTCCTTGTTGTGATCACCATCTCACTCTTATTTATGCTAAATTTCATCCCATATCCTTGTATTATTCCTTCCCACACGTCCAACTGTTCCTGTACCTCCTCCTCCTTGTTTCCACAAATCATCAAATCATCCGCAAACACCATTGCTTTCATCTTTCCTTCCCCAATTACTTGTGCCGCTCGGGTCATTATGTCATCCATCACCACAATGAAAAGTAACGGTGACAGTGCACTTCTTTGTTTCAGGCCGTTTCTCTGTTCCACCCAGTCCGATCTCTCTCCTCCCACTTTCACACAGCTCACGCTTCCCTTGTACATCTCCTTTATCCTCCTTATAGTCCATTTTTCTACTCCTCTATCCTCCAGGGACTTCCATACTTTGTTTCTGCATACACTGTCATATGCTTTCTCAATGTCCAGGAAGGCCATCAGTAGATCTGTTCCATACTCATAGTGCTGTTCTTGTAACTGACTTACAGCAAAAATCAAAGCCACTGTGGACCTTCCTGCTCTGAAGCCATGTTGTTCTTCCCTCATCCCTCCTTCTATCCTTGTCCTAATTCTCCTCTCCAAAACTTTCTCAAACATCTTTGCACAATGACTCATCAGTGTTATTCCCCGATAGTTTCTGCATTCTGTTCTACTACCTTTCTTGAAGATCGGGACAATTATTCCCTTTTTCCAGTCTTCTGGGGTCTTCCTTTCCTTCCATGCTGCCTTCATCACTCGGTACAACCATTGTATCCCCACCTCTCCTGCTGCTCTCACCATCTCCACACTCAACTCATCCACACCCGGTGCCTTCCCTCCTTACATCTTCCTCACTGCATCTTCCACTTCTTTCCATGTTAAGTCCTTTTCTGTTTGCAGTTCATCTACTGTACCTCTTCCCCGATTTCTTCTTCCTCGCCGTGGTTTCCATTTGGGTTCAGGAGTTCTTCAAAATATTCTTTCCACATTTTCTTCAGTTCTTCCCTATTTTCTATCCCTTGTCCCCTTTTGTTCACCATTCTAACATAATCCGTAGGATCCTTCCGCCTCTTATTCTTTACCATCCCATACAGGACCTTTTTTGTACCTTCACTATCCTGCTGGTCATGACTTAAAACGTGATTAGGTAAATAGCCCAATACGTTCAAGAGTTTCTCCTTGAGCTTGATTGATTGTGATAAAGTAGGCCGAGCGAATAGGACATTGTTGCCTATTAAAAGAAAATGTACTGTACCTGCAAGTGTTTTATCGGAAGGTGTTAAATCAAGTCGTAGGATTTGAGCTCTCTGCCTAATATTACTGCACCTATTATATCCGAATCCAAGCAATTTCTTACATATTTCTTACAATTAATATATTACCATATATGAGTCCTTGGGAAACGTTCAGATTTCTAAGGAGTATAACTATGGCTCAAACGTTCGGAGTATGTGGAGGCGAATCACTTATTTCCAAGGAATTGAAAAATTCAATAATAGGGAAATGAAGTAGCTGGCTTTCATCTTCAGTATCCAATCTGTTAACGCTGATGTATGTGTTTGAACTACTGGATATAAGTTCAATGACTTTTAAATTAATATCATTACATTGTTGCAGCTTGGCAAATATTTTATATTCCAGCAGATCAATTTTACCCTCACAACAGTAAAGACCAAAGTAACCACGCATAGATTTTACGCAAGAGAAATACAATGTGGAACAATGTTTACATTTGATCGTCAAAGACCTTACAGTACACTGTACTGCATAATATCTGGAATTGTTTCTGAAATGGTCTATTTATATTGGATTTTAAATGTGGCTTCGTATTATTCGATAACACTATAGTGTCCTGCAATAACGGAGCCGCTAAATATTAAATGGCAAATAATACTTCCATTGCCGAAATCAACTGCGTAGTTAGACTCAGTACTCTAAACAAATAATCATTAAACAATTGTCTTATACAATGAAGTTCAACATGACCGTCCAGAGACTTTCATACTCAAGTTGGTTGGTGAGGAGAATGCGATGAGACTGATCGCTTAAAATAAATTCCTTATAATTGTTCCTGCCAGCGAATTTTTTTGCGATAGCTTGAAAACGCAGCTCAGAATGACGTTCTTCATTTTGTTATAAACAGTACGAAACTGCTCTAAATAAGCAATTTCCATCACCTGTTATAGGTTATGACAGTACATTTTGCAGGGGAACATAGAATCACTTCGCCAACTACTGGAACGACCATAGGACTATACTCAATACTCACTTCGGCAGTCACCCTAATGGAGGCAGTTTTTTAATTATATGTCCCGTACATGTCAAACATCGTATTAACACATGGAGGCCCACCTATTCTTGTCTATCGCCCCGGAGACCCGGGTTACATTTCCTGCTCTGCCAAGAAATTAAATTCTGGTCTGAGGGCAAAAACGGCGCACATTCAGTCTCTTGAGGTATAACTAAGAAGAGGAAGGTTTAATTCCCACCTCGACAATCTTGGATGTGGTTTTCCGTGGTTTCCCACTTCCACTTAAGGCAAATACCGGGATGGTTCCTAACTTAAGGCCTTGGCCGTCTCCTTGCCATTTACCACCTTAATTACAAATACACACAGTAATGCAGCCATCACAATAACACAGGTTATGAGAGAAAATTTCACACATACACACCCAAGTACACGGGGCTGAGTGACCACGATGTCGGAGCCCTTCAATCGAATTATGTTTGCCAAGTGTCTCTTATGGCGAAAGCAATTGTGGACACGCGCGAGTGCCTGGAAAACTACTTTTTTCTTTAATAATTTAAGAGTATATCGACGATGCATAATTATAACTTTTAGTCTAGGACGCTAATAACTTGACCACCGAAGCATTGGGAAGAAATTGCAATATTAAGGTACATAAACAACATAGCCTACACATTCAACTGCCGATTAATGTTCCTCAAAATTTCCCTTCTTAAATATTCCCCTCCTTTATAATTCTCCATCACGTGAAAACGTGCCATGTCTTGGGTTTTAAATACATCGATGCAATGGTGCTGCCATCTGCTGTCAGTTACTGGAACTATATGGGCGATGTATTGCCATCTGTTGTCAGTTATAGGAACTGATTGCAAATATTTAAACGGCGTACTGAGGACAACAGTTTGCTCTTTTGATCACATGCTGTAATGCAATGGTAAAACGGAAATAAAACGTATTGAGAGGGTATGTAGAAATATGTATCTTTTACAGACATAAAACCTTACTAATACTCCTTGATTAAACAATATTTCAGTGGTAAAAAATATATATATATATCGCGAGGGCTAGGATCGAACCGGTGAACCTTGGAACCACAGTCAGTCGCCTTAACCACATATCCACTCACGCACTCTTGATCAGTAGCAGACGCAGTCATTCTTTATCTTGAAAAGCTGCTGTCTAAAGGAAATAATCCATTTCATTATCCAAATAAATCAATGTTGCACATTCGTATACGTTCATAATGTTATTATATTTTATTGTCAGAACTTGGTTAATGTATGTTTTCAATTACATGCAAGCTTATTAAATAACTTACATTTTAATGGACTTCTCACCGCCATTTTTTCATGACCTCAGGCGGATTGTGCGCATGCGTGAGGAGAAAGAATTATGCTATTTTCTATATTAATTCAAAAATATACCGAGAGGGAATGTAGAAATATGTATCTTTAACAGACATAAAACCTTACTAATACTCCTTGATTAAACAATATTTCAGTGGTAAAAAAATATATATCGGCGAGGGCTGGGATCGAACCTAGGAACCTTGGAACCACAAGTCTGTCGCCTTAACCACATAGCTACTCGCGCACTCTTGTTTTGCAGCAGACGCAGCCGTTCATTATCATCAAAAGCCGCTGTCTGAAGGAAATAATCCATTTCATTATCCAAATAAATCAATGTTTCACATTGGTATACGTTCATACTGTTATTATATTTTATTGTCAGAACTTGGTTAATGTATGTTTTCAATTACATGCAAGCTTATTAAATAACTTACATTTTAATGGACTTCTCACCGCCATTTTGTCTTGACCCCAGGCGGATTGTGCGCATGCGTGAGGGGCGAGAATTCTGCTATTTTCTATATTAATTCAAAAATATACCGTAATATATTTGTTTATTTTATAGACACTCTGCAAATCTAGAGGCCAAGAGCTTTCGTTAGAGTGCTCTACGAAGTAAATCGGTTCTGTCGTTCTCTCAATCTCGTGGTAACAAAAATCACCTTACTGTTTTAAATATATAGATGATGAGAAAAATGAGAACGATAAGCAATAAAACAAATAAGGCATTTTGAACATTTTCTTTCTCTTTTCTTCTTTTCTTAGACGTTTACCCTCCAGGTTGGTGGAGCCCACGGACTCAGCGAGGGAACTCACCACTACCGCCTCTACGGGCAGTGTCCTAGAGCTGGGAACATCTAATCGGAGTGGATACAACTGGTGAGGTGTGATTGGCACCTCACCCAGGCGGCCTCACCTGCAAAGCGAACAGGGGCCTCGTGAGGGAAGGTAATGGATGGTCAGGAGGGATAGGCAAGGAAGAGGGAAGGAGGCGGCCGTGGCCTTGAAGAAGGTACTGTACCGTTTTATTTTATTTGGTCTGATTGACGGTACATTTTCCTTTGCGAACCGCTGCCGCAAATGACAGGTTTTGACCTAGTTTGGAGAGCGCGAATAGCCATGTGGTCATTCGGCTCAGCTGGTGTCTCATCGACAACCTTCGGAAGAGTGTTTCTCTTTTAGGCCGCGAGGATGCGCGGGAGTCCTTGAGCCTTGCAGTAGTGGGGAGATCGACATTTATATTCGAACATTATATGGAAATAAGGCACAGTTGTGATGTCAAATGTATATTGAAGTTCGATATTACAGGAGAGAGAGACAGTGCTGTCCTGCTTTTATGGAAATAGCATTTGTAACGTCAAGAATATAGATTTAATATATCGACCTATCACAGAGAGATCGTCACGTCATGCGCAGGAGTGACAGCGTGCCAGCTGTGACCTGCAGGCAAACGCATGCGTGCGACAGACAGATCATTTTTAAACTCAGACGAATACACATCTAAGCAAGAATTCGTATCGCAATGTTGTTTCGGGTAGAAGAAATGCCAAGTTATCATAAGTTCACGGCGGTGCCAGTTCATGGTTATACTTCGTGTTGTGACGTATTAAGGCCAATATACTTAAAGTTCAGTGTCGAATGAGAACTTCAATCGTCAGAGCGCCTGGCAATGTATGCGGGCAATATTCAGTTAGAGAAATCCGTCTCTTTGCATGTTATTTAAATGCATGTGTAGATGAGGAGCGAAGTGCAGTGATACATTATGGGGCTTGTTTCTGAAGTCCATGCTCACTGAGAAGGTGTGCTGTCTTTTCTCACGCCAAGACTATTGCAATTCAACGTCATGTACATTCCGAGTGAAGATATTTAACCATGTATAGTGCTTGGAAACCCGAGGTGTTGGGAGAGATGTCTTGGATGTATATAAACATATTAGCCATGTGAGGCTAGGGATTTTAGTGTGGACATCGCTCTCCAAGCAAATGCAGTGGACGTTACGAGTGGCTACAATGCTGTTTGCGAAGTGGAACATAGCCCACTCGCGATGCGGACTATAAGCTTGTGCAACATGAACTTTTGGTAACATGCAGCCGAAAATAACTCAGGCTACCGTCATGTGTCCACCTGTTTATCGCGATGTTGCATTCGCGCGCGTGATGTATTTTCGGGCCGGGCTGGAACTATTCGAAATTCGGGCTAGGACAATTTCCGTGATGAGGAAGCAGTTCGTTTACTATCAGTGGACTTGGGACATTGGAGTAAGAAATTCCCAGTGCGTTCATTGGAAATTGGAATGGAACCATGTAGACCTGCTATACCATGTTGGAATTAGATGGTGGGCATCTTCACGCTTCATATCGCCTTCGAGAGTCTTCAGCCAGGTAGAGGAACAATTTTTCACGTAGCGTTGCGAAGTAGATAGTCCAGTGAAATCACTTTGCCATCTGTTTTTCATTTTGAGTAGTATGATTGTGGAGTGAAGTTTATGCATGGCCGTCCCATGGTCTGTATGACTTCATTTGCAGTCGAGTTTAGGCCTGGTTCTCCAGGTGCACTCATTTCGTAATATTTTATTATGAATTAATTGTTTATTTTTCAGCTTAATAAATTGTATTAATTAAATTCATTAAATTTATTCCGAACTTCTTGATTGTGGAGAACAGATCTACATAGGGGAAGAAATCTACGTTATTCTCAAAGGGATTTTTTTTGTGGATTCGATATTTTCCTTTTGGAATAATTCTTGTTTTTTTTATCAAGCTTTGGCTTGAGGGGTAGTCGTTCCATTATCTTCGTGTTCGACAATTGCGAGATTCGAATTTGCCTTTGCGCTCTTGCATTATAACTATTAAAATATAGTATAGAATGTGAAGTTTGATCATTCTTTTAGAATGTTTTTTTTTTCTCTTGAGAGTGAACGCTGTCATACTGAATTCTAATGTGTCAACAGGAGTTAACTAGAGTCGTTACCTGGATACATGCTGTAGACCCAGTCTGATTTTCGTGAATTCTCTTGAGGGGACATTTCTATTTTCGTCTGATCTACTTTAACGTTTGATTGTGTAGTCACGTGTACTTGGATACACCTCGTTGATCTTTGTATTAATTAATATTGCTATAACTGAATTTTGATTCAGTCTTTCGAGTTTTTCTTGTTTAGAACGTTGCTTAAGAGTACTATTTGAAGAACAAGAATCTCTTTTGAGACAAATCCCAGGGATTAACTTTAAGGGGAAGTGAATTCTTATGTGACTGTAAATACAACTCTGTAAGGCAAGCTTTCTGTGATCCAGTGGACTTGATTAAATAGCCACTCATGTTAAATTTATGATGCATTGGAATGAGAAAACATAATAGTTAAGAAACACAGCTGAATATATCTGATTACTGGTTATCGAATAAAATAATCACCATGTGGGTGATAATGTGTGAAGAAACGTCAATGGGCGTGTAATATATTTACGGTGGTACTCGTTGAAGTACGTTTATGTTAAGATGCTAGTGAAAGCATAATGTGTAATGCCATTATAAAAATATAAACTTTGTGATGTTGGTGGTAATGCCCACCTGTATTCAGAAATCGAGGTCATGAGTGACCATTATAATGACAGTATTTCAGTGCAAGGTTATACTAATTTCCGAATGTTTTTGAAAGAACATAGTCTTTGTTCTCGTTTGCATTTCTTGTTACGATTTATTGATAAAATTGGCAATTCCAATTATGGATCTAGTTTTTGTCAAGCCTCAGAGTTTGTTTTTGTGTGGCATCCCCATTTAATTAATTCTTTGGTTGTGCTCAATTTATAAGATTTAAGCAATGTTAGATATGATTCATGATCGATATACTATAAATTCTGGATGAATTTAAATAAGTACATTTATACTGAGAAGTTATTGAATCTTTAGAGATTTTGAATTACGAATTTCACGTCTTTTTAGCTTGAGTGCTTGATTGATAAAATAAATGTTGACCACATTGCTAAGGCAATATAACTTATACAAAATCAGTTTTGACAAAGCACTAATGAGGAGTGCAGAATTACCTGTTTGTGAAGGCATTTACATCTGAGGGTGTAATGATATTAATAATGATTTCGCTGTAAATAAGTAAATATATTTATACATCTGAATTAATTCGCGTGCTTGAAAATGTTGGAATCGGTGGAAGAACCATTAAGGCGATTTATTTATTTATTTTTGCTTCTTATTGGATCACCTGTTGTTCATATAATTAATAATTTCAATTGAGGGTCAAATGCATTATTGGTCCATGCGGACTGCTAATGCATTTATTGGCATGATACTAGTGCCTACTTTCTTTGTTTTGTGTCCATTCAAGGACAATTTGGTCTGACCCTCTGTCAGATTTTCTTTTGGAAATGAATATTTTGTCATTTCTTTTAATCGCGTGATGTGATGATTTACAGAAGTATAAAGAGGTCGCATTAAGGGGGGCCACAGCTAGATATTTCTAGAGTTTCCCACACTCCTGAGAGGGTGATTTCCCACGATTCTCGTGTTCTTAGAGCAGTTCGCTGCTATGCTTTGGTCTTGCTTAATGCCACCTCTGCTAGGATTTACTGCACCCTAATACTCCCTTCCCCTGTTGGTAGAATCTGGGGATTTTTCTGAGCCGGGGGGTTTTCAGGTCCTACGATACAGTTACCATCGAGGGATATCAACAGGTAAAGGGTAGGTATTTTCGGGCGCAGTACCATCCCGGCATTTGCCCGAAGACGAAGTGGGGAACCACGGAAAACCACTTCGAGGATGGCTGAGGTGGGAATCGAACCCCCTCTACTCATTTGGAACACCCGAGACTGAGTAGACCCCGTTCCAGTCCTCATACCACTTTTAAAATTTCGTGGCAGAGCCGGGAATCGAACCCAGGATCTCCGGGGCGGCAGCTAACCATGCTGACCGCTACGCTATGGAGGCGACTCATTTTGAACATTAAACAAGATGTTCAGTAAAGAACATATAGCCTACTTTCTCCTAAATGTATGAGTATAGTTATAACTCGTTGTTATTATCAAAGAGTATAATAGAATCATTTCTTGGTTGAAGACCTTAGAAACTATTTACCTCTACCAAACGCCACAACCTAGAAAAAAACTACTACCATCATTGAAGAAAGATAAGAAGTATCTCAAGAATGTTAAGGATCTCGAGACATAATCGACCGGACTGGCTGCGTGGCTCAGCGGTAACGTTCTCGCTTGCTGGGCCCTAGGTTGCAGGTTCGTATCCTGGCGCAGTCAGCTGGCATTTGAGGGTGCAGAAATGCGAGGGAGCCGTGTCAGTAGATTTACTGGCACGTTAAAGATCCCCTTCGGGCCATAATTCCGGCACCCCGGCGTATCTAAAAGCAACAGTAGTTAAAAGGGTCGTAAAACAAATAACATTATTATTATTGTTATTATTACATAATCGACCTGCCGTGGGCAACATCCAACTTTGAGTTGAGGCATGTCTTTACACGTCTGGTTGTACATGGATTTCACAACCCTCATTGAATTAACAAATCTTTCCATGTCCCTACAGAGACGTGTGTATACAAACTATGTGGATATTTTCGATTGCTATTTGCCTGAAATAAAAGTATTAATAACCTGAACTAGCACCAGCGGCTAGAATTCAGTTACTATGTGAAATCGTTTTGTTCTTTACTTCAAATAACATTTTCAAATAACGCACAATAGGCTGTTACAAACCCTTTAAAATAAGAAGTAAAAATGTATCATAGTATCATCTTGTCATTCTTCAAATTCGATGCGCATAGAATGCCAATGGTATACTATCAATGTAGACCAGTCGTGAAATCTAGTGGAGAAATATCGAACAATATAATCCTAACAGGGCGAGTGCATTCTAGCGGCCATAAGAAGAAACTTTTCAATAAAATCTGGAAGTTAATAAGTAGGCCGGCGTGCAGTTACCTTTTTGGCTGCTAGATGTCTCGAGCAAATCTGTTGGCGAAGTATGTTTTAATTAAATATATGTTTTGCACCGTAATATGCACAATATAACGCTTAATTTTAAAACGTCTGAGTCATTACAAAGCAACAAATATGTAAAATGTCAAGCAAAAAACCTAATTCTGATGGGGTTTGAACCATAGGCATATGAATGACAGACTAACGCTTTACCACGGAGCCATTTGTGCCAACGAACATTGATCTATATAAAATGACTTACATAGAACTTGTTAGCAAATAATGATTTAGACCTAACGATTTCATCAGTGGAGTATATTATTTATATATAAAGCATTTCATACAAAGTTTATTTATTTTGTATCAGTACGCTATATTGCATGCAATACTCAAATTAGTGAAATACAAGTCAGGCACAAGATATCCGCTGCCATCTTGTCTTCATACCGAGACGGCTCAGCCTTTTAAAATCACTTCTGCACTATAGTATTACAAAATAAACTTTTAATTTCGAACGTGCCTCTTCCTTTAGAACAGTTAAATCGATTCTCGGCTCGATAATCGGAACTGATGGGTACCATGATATGGATTATAAAGTTTGCATAATTCGCACGGCCGCCATCCTGAAATGGTACGGCGGATGACCTTGTAGTTTGGTCACAAGACGCGTTCTATATGAAGGTATGTTATTACCAAATTTGGTAGAGATCGGATAATTTGGTTAGTCGCTATTTGATTTTACGTTTTGAACGTTCGAGTGGCCGCCATTCAGTTTTGGTAAAGATGGCGGCGATATAAAACATGACACTGAGGTGCCCTTTGCTTGTTCTACCTCTGTACCAAATTTCGTTCAATTTGGTTTCACCGTGTTCGAATTGATAGGGGGGACCGACATTCAGAGTACACACACTCGCACACGCACACACACACACACACACACACACACACACACACACACAGACTCACACACACACATACACAGACAGACACAATTTTTGGCCCTGTAGTGATCTCATAAGTCTACTTTCATTTTTTGCAAAGATCGAAAGTAGGCTAAAAATAGATATATACACAGTAAAAACAAAAACAAAACAAAAAAAACCAAAAAAAAACAGACTAAACCTAAACTTAAAAAGTAACCTCTCTTACTCATGAACCAGATGACGAGGTCTGCTGTCAGCCCGTCATCACATAGAACAAGGGAGAGGGTGTTGGGCAGTTTGGGTTCGCAGATAGGTCAGGTCCACACACTTCAAGAGAATGTGTGCCACAGTAAGGTGGGCGTCGCAAGTACACACAGGGGGGAAGGGGGCTTATTTCTTTAACAAGTGGCAATCTCATGGCCGATCCGAAGTCGACAGAGTACCACAGCTTCCTTCCGGCTAGATCGTAAGGAAGATTTCCATACCTTCGTTGTCTCCTTGATGACCCTCAGTTTGTTGGGCAAAGGCATGGCACACCAAGCTTCCTCCCAATGCGACATAGAGAAATAAATGAATGAAGACTTGGAATAAATAGAGCCATGAAAGGCGGTTAGAAAAGGGTAAGAGGTGAGGGTCCGCCCCGTTCCCACCACAATGGGAAAACAGGAATCCCTTGGGGTCGCCAACTCCCGAACTCACTAGCCGTGAACTCTTGAGGGTGTAGCACTATCCAGAGTGCACCTTAAATGGGGGGGTAAGTACACCCTGCCTCCTTGATGGCCTTGTGCAGAAGGCAGGAGATACAATGAAAAGAAAACAAGAGGTCTGACCCCTCAAAGAATGATGGTATCAGGAATGATGAGATCGATGTGTGTCTGTCTTTCTGTCTGTGTGTGTGTCTCTGTCTGTCTGTCTGTCTGTGTCCCCCCCCCTATCAACTCCTAAGCGGCTGCAGCTATCGAAACCAAATTTGGTAAGAGTAAAGATATATACCTGAATATCTCACGGCATATTTGAAATTGACGTCTACCAACTACTGAAAAATCGCAAATAAAATGTAAGCTCTATGTTGGATACATCAGAAGTTATGCATGCGAACATGGGAAAACAAGATGTTCAGTAAAAAACATATAGCCTACTTTCTCCTAAATGCATGGGTATTGTTATAACTCTTTGTCCTTTTCAAGGAGTATGATTGAATGTTGGTTGTAGGAGCTTTTTGAAATACAACGTGCTATAGGGATATTAAACATGAATATGAGGTGCCCTTTGCTAGTGCTACCTCTGTACCAAATTTCGTTCAATTCGGTTTCACCGTGTTTGAATTGATAGGGGGAATCGATTTGCACACATACTTGGCCACCATCTGCAAACTATTGGGCTGATGTTCTTGCAGTTTGGTCAGAATATGTTTCCCACATAAAGATATGGTGTTGCAAAATTAGGTAGAGACTAGATTATTAGGTTGGTCGTAATTACATTTTAGCTTTTAACATTTGGGTGGCCGCGATTACGTTTCCATCAAGATAGCGGTGATATAAAACATGACACTGAGGTGCCCTTTGCTAGTGCTACCTCTATACCAAATTTCGTTCCATTTGGTTTCAGCGTGTTTGAATTAATAGGGGGAATCGATTCTGACACAAAGATGGCCGCCATCCGCAAACTATTAGGCGAATGACCTATTAGATTGGTCAAAGGATGCTCCCTCCATAAAGGTATGTAGTTGCAAAATTTGGTAGAGATCGGATGATTAGGTTAATCGTAATTTGATTTAAGCTTTGAACATTCGTGTGGCCGCCATTACGTTTCAGTCAAGATGGCGGCGATATAAAACATGACACTGAGGTGCCCTTTGCTAGTACTACCTCTGTACCAAATTTCGTTCCATTCGGTTCCACCGTGTTCGAATTAATAGGGGGAATCAATTTTGACATAAAGATGGCCTCCATCCGCAAACTATTAGGTGAATGACCTATTAGATTGGTCAAAGGATGCTCCCTCCATAAAGGTATGTAGTTGCAAAATTTGGTAGAGACCGGATGATTAGGTTAATCGTAATTTGATTTAAGCTTTGAACATTCGTGTGGCCGCCATTACGTTTCAGTCAAGATGGCGGCGATATAAAACATGACACTGAGGTGCCCTTTGCTAGTGCTACCTCTGTACCAAATTTCGTTCCATTCGGTTGCACCGTGTTCGAATTAATAGGGGGAATCGATTTTCACACAAAGATGGCCGCCATCCGCAAACTATTACGCTGATGACCTATTGGTTTGGTCAAAGGATGCTCCCCCCATAAAGGTATGTTGTTGCAAAATTTGGTAGAGATCGGATGATTAGGTTAGTCGTAATTTGATTTAAGCTTTGAACATTTGTGTGGCTGCCATTACGTTTCCGTCAAGATGGCGGCGATATAAAACATGACACTGAGGTGTCCTTTGCTAGTGCTACCTTTGTACCAAATTTCGTTCAATTCGCATTCACCGTGTTCGAATTGATAGGGGGGACAGACATTCAGAGTACACACACTCACACACACACACACACACACACACACACAGACTCACACACACACATACACACACACAGACAGACACACTTTTTTCGCCCTGTGTTGATCTCATAAGTCTACTTTCATTTTTTGCAAAAATCGAAAGTAGGCTAATAAAAGGAGAGTAAGATATAAAAGATTCGATGAAAAAGAAATGCCGAAATCCTCGCCGAAGAAGGATTGATGGACTTGAAAAGAAGTATGACTAAGAAAGGCAGACAGGAAAGGGATAGATGAGATGGTCCGACCCAAAGTCAGTAGAAGAAGGGAAAATTGATCCAGGTCAGGAATCCTTCGGGGGTGGCCTACTCCCGGAATCACCAACCATGTGTCCTTGAGGGTGTAGCACTATCCAAGGTGCTAGACACACTCTGCCTCCTTGAGAGCCTTGAGCAGAAGGCAGGAGATCCCATGAAAAGAAAAAGCAGACATCTGATCCCTTGAAGAATGAGGGAATCAGGAATGACGAGACAAGGGACAAATAAGGCGGGAAAGTGAGAGACATCCTAGGCATTGGTTGGTTGGTTCCTTAGCTTAGGGGCTGTGACAACGGGGTTATGTAGCCCCGTGTAATTTGGGTGTGTTTAGAATCTGTCTGATAACCGGTGTTAATTGTGATGGCTATATTAGTGTTTGTTATCTATTTTTCAATTTAAGTAAGTAATTTCAAGTAATTAGTACTTTTGCTACTAAATGCTACCGTCCACGACACCTAGCTTGTGGACTTGGCTACCAGATGGCATCGCATTCAGCACCTTGCGGTGAACGTTGGAACTAATAGAGCGTTATCAATTCTAACTTACAAATTTTGGCTTCACACAAGTGTAGTTAGTGGAAGGTTCTTTTTCATGCCATAAATCTATGACATGGGACCGCCGGCTTTACTTCTCCTCCGAAAGAAGGCATACTGAGGGATTTTTAACGCTTTTATAAAATCCGACGACTTCGGCCGGGTTTGAACCCGCATCTTAGGCATTGGCTACCATAATACCGTCGGGGTCGGAAGAGAACAAGGGTCTACCAAGGAAGGTTGACAGGATCGATAATGGAGAGGAGCCCGGGGCATGTAGTGGAAGCAATGCAAGACACTGCTGAGGTCTCGTGGTCACCAATCCTTGTTTCACAAGTTGTGAGCCCCTAGGGACGCCCTAGATGACGAACACTTGTTGCCATGGTAACCACGGAATATCCGTGTTGATTTTTGTCCATACTAATCAGCTCTAAAACATTCCGATGTCAATATTTCCTGGGGTTTAATTATTTGGCCGTAAATAGCTCTTATATTCTTTTGAATACGGTATATATTTGACATTTCATAATGGAGGCTAAGAAGAGACCTGTGACGGGCGAGCAGATATCACGTGTTCTACTTAACACAGGGATTGAGTCCCTTTATCCTGCCTGCCATCTCTATCCCCTCTGAATGAGCTCCATCCTCATCCTCCCTTTCATTCTCACTCTTGCGGTTCGTCTCCCTCTCTCCTTTAATCTCTCTCTTACCGTAGAGCAGAATGTAGTATTTCTAACACACAACATAGTGATCGTTGAAATTGCCAAATTATGGGACGTAACATCCAAGTCATCTCCTAATGGCAAGGACGGTAATTGAAGTGATGGAAGCCATTTTCAGTGGTACGTAGTTAAATTAAAGAACGCTTTTCAGTCGGTCAACAAGCTTGCCACGGTGGGTGAGTGGTTATTGTATCGAATTACTAACCCCAAGGTTCCAGGTTCGCTCCTGGCCGTGGTAGGTGATTATTGAAAACCGTCAAACATTACGACACGCATGTCATACGATGATGGCGTGTCAAATAACCCATTTGAATTCAGTAGGCCACGTTCATAATGACAAAATTAATCTCTGGAGATTCCGCCTACACAAAGTTCCTCATTTCTCTACTAGATAGCGCTATAGTGTAAAAGAGCTTAGATATCTATCCTCCTCGACTTTCATAATGCTTCAAGGAATAGCAAAATTCGACATGCAAGTTGCCCTCTGGGTGTCAAATAACAAAGATGATGATGATGATGATAAATATTGTTTTATGGGGCATAACATCTAGGTTATCAGCCCCTAAAGGTTTGGGTGATCGTGAAGAAGAAAATGAAATGTAAACTATAACTAAAATTAACTACTAACTTATATACTAGAAGAAAAAATGGAAAACAAAAGGAGAATAAGTCAAATAAAGGTTAGGAGGAAAAGAAATGCCCTCAACCCTCGAAGAGTGGGGATTGAGAGACTTGGAAGGACAGAGAGCCATGAAACGCAGATAGGAGAGTGAAAGAGCAGAGGGTCCGTCCCCATAGGTAATGGATAAAAGGGGGAAAACCCAACCCAGCTCAGGAATCCCTCGGGGTTGCCAACTCCCGAACTCACCAGCCGTGAGCCCCTGAGGGTGTAGCAATATCTAGGGTTCACCAGAAGTGGTGGGGCTACATACACCCTGCCTCCTTAAGGGCCTTGAGCAGAAGGCAGCAGATAACAGGAAAATGATGATGATGATAATTGTTGTTTTAAGGGGCCTAACATCGAGGTTATCGGCCCCTAATGATCTGGGTGATAGCGAAAATGATAATGAAATGGAAACCAGAACAAAATTATCTGAGACGGAAAATACGTACAAAAAGGAACTCACAATATGGTCTTACAAAAGGGAATTTAGAACGAAAAGATTCACAAAAAGAATATATGGAAAAATACCCACAAAACGTAGGCTAGATTCAAAATACGTACAAAATGCAATGTAGCGTCGAAATACTTACAAAATGCAACTGAAATTCAAAATAATTACAAAATGCAAATGAGATCGAAAACACGTACAAAATGCAATTGAGGTTCAAAATACATACAAAATGCAATTGAAATTGAAAATACACAATGCAATTCAGATTGAAATAGGCCCTATCCCAGTTCCAATCCAAATTATTCACAAAGTGCAATCGAAATTCAAAATACTTACAAAATGCAATTGAAATTGAAAATGCTTACAAAATGTACGGTGATTCTAACGACTCATGTGGATTGACAATACTTACAAAATGCAATTTAGATTGAAAATACTTGACAAAATGTAATTTAGATTCAAAATACCCACAAAATGCAATTGAGAATCAAAATATGTGCAAAATGCCCACCAAAAAAAATGCAATTTAGATTCAAAATTCGTGCGAAATGCGGCGTTGGTTGAAAATTCTTACAAAATGCAATTGAAATTCAAAATACTCACTAAAAGGCCCGGGCACATGCATTGAAAGACTTACTAAAAAGCAATTTAGATTATCAATCTTTACAAAATGCAATTGAGGTTGAAAACAATCGCGAGATGTAATTTAGATCGAAAAAACATACAAAAAGCAACGTCGATTAAAAATGCCTTATAAATCGCCAGAAGGGAATTTAGATACACGGTGAACCAAGTAACAAAAAACAGTGCGGGAATCTTAAAGAGAAAAGTAAATATAATGAAAAGAGGAGAGGAGAGGAGTGGAGAGGGGAGAGAGGGGAGAGAGGAGATGATGATGATGATGATGATAATTGTTGTTTTAAGGGGCCTAACATCTAGGTTATCGGCCCCAGATGGTTTGGGTGATCGTGAACATGAAAATGAAAAGCGAACTTAAAACTAAAACTAACTACTAACCTACATACTAGAAGAAGAAATGGAAAAATAAAGGAGAGTAAGGCAAATAAAAGCACAGAGGGAAAAAGAAATGCCCTCAACCCTCGGAGAAGGCGAATTAAGGGACTTGGAAGGAAGGAGAGCCATGAAAGGCATATAGGAAAGTGAAAGAGGAGAGGGTCCGCCCCAAAGGTACGGGACAAAAGGGGAAAACTGACCCAGCTCAGGAATCCCTCGGGGTCGCCAACTCCCGAACTCACCAGCCGTGAGCCCCTGAGGGTGTAGCATTATCTACGGTGCACCAGAATTGGTGGGGCTACATACACCCTGCCTCCTTAAGGGCCTTGAGCACAAGGCAGGAGGTAAAAGGAAAAGAAAAAGAAGGCTGACCCCTCACAGAAGGAGGGTATCAGGAAAGATGAGACAAGGGCCAATTAAGGCGGGAATGTGAATGACTCCCTAGGCCTCGGATAACCTAATACCGTCGGGGTCGGAAGAGAACAAGAGTTGACCAAGTGTGGTCGAAAGGAAAGAAGACAGAGAGGAGGCCGGCAGAAGTAAGTGGAAGCAATGCCGGACTCAGCTGGGGTCCCATGGTCGCCATCCCACGTCCCACTAGATGTGAGCCCCTGAGGGTGTCAAATAACATTATTATTAATCAGTCAACCCAATTAAGCTGTAAAATTCATCAATATGTATAATGCGCTTAAGGGGATCGAGGGGTACTCTAGAATTTTTTCACTTGATTTACATGTGCGGGTGTGGTACGGAAGGTCTATTACTTCCGTATCCCTATATTATATTATTATTATATTATGGCGTACAACGACGAGGCGAAGCTCATTTTCAGCCCCTTGGTGTCAGAAACAAAACTCCGCGGTCCTAAAGGAGCCCGAAAACTACATTTTAAGGCTCTAAAACCAACAGTTTCTGGGATATTCCCTGAAAACTAATTTCATTTAATACACTAACTAGGGTGCCCGTGCTGCTCCGCAGCATTATGTTTCAGTATTGGAAATAAAAACAAGATGTTCAGTAAAGAACATATAGCCTACTTTCTCTTAAATGCATGGGTATTGTTATAACTCTTTGTCCTTTTCAAGGAGTATAATTGAATGTTGGTTGTAGTAGCTTGTTGAAATACAACGTGCTATAGGGATATTAAACATGAATATGAGGTGCCCTTTGCTAGTGCTACCTCTGTAAAAAATGTCATTCAATTCGGTTTCGGCGTGTTTGAATTGATGTGGGGAATGGATTTGCACACATACATGGCCGCTATTTGCAAACTATTGGGCTGATGACCTTGTAGTCAGTCATAAGATGGTTTCCACAAAAAGGCATGTTGTTGCAAAATCTGGTAGAGATCAAATTATTAGGATGGTCGTAATTTGATTTAAGCTTTTAACATTTGGGTGGCCGTCATTCCGTTTCCGTCAAGATGGCGGTGATATAAAACATGACACTGAGGTGCCCTTTGCTAGTGCTACCTCTGTACCAAATTTCGTACAATTCGGTTTCACCGTATTTGAATTGATAGGGGGAATCGATTTGCACACATACTTGACCACCATCTGCAAACTATTGGGCTGAAGATCTTGCAGTTTGGTCAGAATATGCTTCCCACATAAAGACATGTTGTTGCAAAATTTGGTAGAGACTAAATTATTAGGTTGGTCGTAATTACATTTTAGCTTTTAACATTTGGGTGGCCACGATTACGTTTCCGTCAAGATAGCGGTGATATAAAACATGACACTGAGGTGCCCTTTGCTAGTGCTACCTCTGTACCAAATTTCGTTCCACTCGGTTTCATCGTGTTCGAATTGATAGGGGGAATCGATTTTCACACAAAGATGGCCGCCACCCACAAACTAGTAGGCAAATAACGACATTATGTATAGTTTATAAAATTTATTTCACAACACTTCCTTCCAGACAATGTTCGCTGTGCGTCGACCCTTAGGTTCAATTTCTACTTTTACATCTTTAAATGTTTGGTCTCGGGATACAATTGTCCGTGGCTAAAAACAGGATCAGGCAAGTTGATTCCAACTCGATGAAGCGTTTGACCCTGCACTTTGTTGATCGTAATACAAAACGCTAGTGTAATAGGAAATTGCCGTCTTTTAAAAGAGAACCCCATTGTAGTGTCAGATGGTGACAAATCTACGCGAGATAGCAGTATTCGCTCCCCACTATTCACACCAGTTAGAATCAATGATATTGTCGTACATTTTTCTAACTATTAGCCTCGTCCCGTTCAGTAATCCCTTAGTTGCATTGAAATTATTAAGGAACTTTACAATAGCACCCTATTTCAAAGACAGCACATGGGAAGGTAGACCGCTCAGCTGAAGTCGGTTCAAAAATTCAGTGGGAAACTGCAAAACTTCACTTTCTTCTTCAGTTACCAATGTATTCACACTCGTGTAAAATCTAGAAGTTCCTGGAAGTAGATCTGAAACTAACCTATTAATTTGATGGCAATGTTAATTTTTTGGTGCAAGAAAATGAAAAATGAGAAGTAATATTGAATGTCCAGTCATAACTTTCCTTAGAATCAGCCGATTTGAATAGTTAAGAGCTCAAATGAAATACCTTTATTCACTGAGTGTTCTTGGGCCAAAACGACCTGCGTACCTCAATTAGAACCAAAGATACGATTGCTTCAATGAGATGATGATGATGATGATGATAATTGTTGTCTTAAGGGGCCTAACATCGAGGTTATCGGCCCCTGATGAAATAAAATGGCGTGAAATGAAAGGATGAAGATAAAAAAAACAGCTCACTGCTATGGATGAAACGAAAACGGTTTAGATAAAATAGGCTGTGAGCCCCAACAACTATGCCTTATGTAGCAGGGAAAATACTTACAAAAAGGAACTCAGATTGAAACTACTCACAAAATGGAGAGCGGTAATACGTACATAAGGGAATTTCGAACGAAAATACTCACAAAAGGAATAGATTGAAAAATACGCACAAAATGTAGGTTAATTCCAAAATACGTACAAAAAGCAACGTACAGTCGAAATACCTACAAAATGCAAGTGAAATCAAAATACTTACAAAATTCAAATGAGATTGAAAATACGCACAAAATGTAATGGAGAATCAAAATACCCACAAAATTGCAATTGAGACTTAACTACTTGAATAAAGAGGGGTAGGTTGAAAATACAAAATGCAATTGAAATTGCTTACAAAATGTATGGTAGATTCAAATTTCTCATTAGGATGGACAATACTTACAAAATGCAATTTAGATTGAAAATAATTACAAAATGTAATTTAGATTCAAAATACCCACAAATTTGCAATTGAGACTTAACTACTTGAACAAAGCGGGGTAGGTTGAAAATACAAAATGCAATTGAAATTCAAAAAACTCACAAAAGCCCCGGCCCGGATATTGAAAGACTTACTAAAAAGCAAATTAGATTGTCAATCCTTACAAAATGCAATTGAGATTGAAAAACACTCACAAAATGAAATCTAGATCGAAAAGACTTACAAAATGCAACGTAGATTAAAAATACCTACAAAAAAAATCGCTAAAAGAGAATTTAGATACACGGGGAACTAAGTAACAAAAACAGTGCGGGAATCTGAAAGAGAAAAGGAAATATAAGGAAAAGAGGAGAGGATTGGAGAGGAGAGGAGAGGGGAGGGGAGAGAGGAGAGGGTCCGCCCCAAAGGGAAGGGACAAAAGGGCAAAACGGACCCAGCTCAGGAATCCCTCGGGGTCGCCAACTCCCGAACTCACCAGCCGTGAGCCCCTGAGGATGTAGCATTATCTACGGTGCATCAGAAGTGGTGGGGCTACATACACCCTGCCTCCTTAAGGGCCTTGAGCACAAGGCAGGAGGTAAAAGGAAAAGAAAAATAAGGCTGACCCCTCACAGAAGGAGGGTATCAGGAAAGCTGAGACAAGGGCCAATTAAGGCGGGAAAGTGAAAGACTCCCTAGGCCTCGGATAACCTAATACCCTCGGGGTCGGAAGAGAACAAGAGTTGACCAAGGGAGTTCGACAGGAAAGAAGACGGAGAGGAGCCCGGCACAAGTAAGTGGAAGCATGCCGGACTCAGCTGGGGTTCCGTGGTCGCCAACCAACGTCCCACTAGATGTGAGCCCCTGAGGGGGCTTCAATGAGAAACCAAGTTTGAAGAAGTTCAAGAAATCAAATAATTTGAGGAAGGCGGAAGTTAAGTTATATGTAATACTTGATAACAAATCCATGCATGAATACCATTCATTTAAAAAAAGAATGAAGGAAAAAGCGACCGGATAGAATGGCCGGACGGACTCGGTTAAGTTTTCATAAATATTTTTAACTAGCTGAAGTACCCGTGCTTCGCTACGCGTAATAAATAAATTAAAATGTGAAGGTGACAGTTAAAACAGGGGATAGGCGAGGTGCTGCGCAGAGGGAGATTAAGGATGGAACATTTTGTCCAACTACACCGCTCGGCGTTTACCGTGTTTTATAGCACACATTTAGGTTTTACTCGCTAACGGTTGGAGATACCTTTCGGATAGAAAATGTAATTTTAAACCTTGTACATGCCATCAAAAGTTTGCTATTTCTTAGCGTTCTCTTTTTATTTGAAATGGAAATATGAAAGTTGAAACCAAAGGGTGTAGTGACGTCACTAAAATGGTCGCCATCTTTAAATAGTGCAAAGTATTGAAATCAAAGGTAAATCAGCTACTTCCATGTAAATCTGACCAGTGGTACTTGCGTGATTGAGTAATACACAGACACACACCATCTCATTTTTAGATGATGATGATGATGATGATAATTGTTGTTTTAAGGGGCCTAACATCTAGGTTATCGGCCCCTGATGGCTTGGGTGATCGTGAAGATGAAAAAGAAAAGCGAACTTAAAATTAAAACTAACTACTAACCTACATACTAAAAGAAGAAAATGTAAAACTAAAGGAGAATAAGGCAAATAAAGGACAGGAGGAAAAGAAATGCCCTCAACCCTCAAAGAAGGCGGATTGAGGGACTTGGAAGGAAGGAGAGCCATGAAAAGCAGATAGGAAAGTGAAAGAGGAGAGGGTCCGCCCCCAAGGGTAAGGGACAAAAGGGGAAAACGGACCCAGCTCAGGAATCCCCCGGGGTCGCCAACTCCCGAACTCACCAGCCGTGAGCCCCTGAGGGTGTAGCATTATCTAGGGTGCACCAAAAGTGGTGGAGCTACATACACCCGGCCTCCTTGAGGGCCTTAAGCAGAAGGCAGGAGATAACACGAAAAGAAAAACAAGGCTGACCCCTCGCAGAAGGAGGGAATCAGAAAAGATGAGACAAGGGCCAATTAAGGCGGGAAAGGAAGAGACTCCCTAGGCCTCGGATACCCTAATACCGTCGGTGTCGGAAGAGAACAAGAGTTGACCAAGTGAGGTCGACAGGAAAGAAGACAGAGAGGAGCCCGGCACAAGTAAGTGGAAGCAATGCCGGACTCAGCTGGGGCCCCGTGGTCGCCAACCCACAACCCACTAGATGTGAGCCCCTGGGGGGCATCTTATTTTTAGCCTCGCTTCGCTCGCGTCATAGTCGTGTCATATTGTTATTCAATGAAATGCAGGTTTAACCCCGTTAACACCCCTTTAGAACCTGAATACCCAAAAATCCCTCCTTAGTAGACGTTTTCGACACACAACAAACATATCCCCAAAATATCATTCTTCTAACTTTAATAGTTTTGGTTGGTCGATGAGAGTGAACATCCAAAAATCCTTCCTTAGTGGAAGTTTTTCTTCCACAATTTCACCCCTGCCCATAGGCCCCATAAATTGCATTTATGAAGAAACGGTCGAACACCTATTTATTTATTTATTTATTTATTTATTTATTTATTTTTAAGCTGATTGATTTCCTCAGAGTTTCAAACTCCTCGCCTATGACGTTTAAGAGATACACGCTCCGTTAGGAATCTTTCAACCCCCACTTTTCATCCCTTTCACCTCAGAATATACACTACATCGAAAAACCATTTGACATGTGTCGACTTATTTTTAATGATTAGTATATATGCCAAGTATCACATCACCAAATGAAACCACTCGTGAGATATTGTTATTCATGAAATGCACGTTTACCCCCTTAACACCTCTTTAGAACCTGCATATCCAAAACTCTTTCCTTAGTGGTCGTTTTCGACATAGAACGAACATATCCCCAAAATTTCATGTTTCTAAATTCAATAATTTTGGCTGGGCGATGATGAGTGAGTCAGTCAGGACATTTTCTTTCATTTATTTTTGATAATTTCACCCCTCCCCATGAACCCCTTAAATTGGATTTATGAAACAAACGGTCAAACACCTATTTACTTATTTAAAGCTGCCTTCCCCCTGAGTTTGATGAGTGAGTGAGTCAATCAGCTAGGACACTTTCTTTCCTGTTTTTCCCCGCAGAATTTCACCCCTCTCCAAGGGTCCCTTAAATTGGATTTATGGAAAAACGTTCGAACACCTACTTACTTGCATTTTGAACTGTGTTTTACCGCCGAATTTCAAACTTATCGCCTATGTCGTTTCAGAGATACACGCTCCGTTAAGAATCCCTCAACCACCAATTTTCACCCCTTTCACTTCATAATATACACCACATCGATAAACCCTTAGACATATGTCTGATTATTTTTAATGATTAGTTTATATACCGAATATCACATCCCCAAAGAAACATCTCATGATATATCGTTATTCAATGAAATGCACGTTTACCCCCTTAACACCTCTTTAAAACCCGAATAAACAAAAATCATTCCTTAGTTGACGATTTCGACATGCAGCGAACATATTCCCAAAATTCCATGTTTCCAACTTTAATAGTTTTCGCTGGGCGTGATGAGTGAGTGAGTCAGACAGGACATTTTCTTTCAATTATTTTTACCAGAATCTCACCCCTCTCCATGGGCCCCTTAAATTGGATTGATGAAAAAACGCTTGAACACCTATTAACTTATTTTTTAAGCTGTCCTTGCCCCCTGACTTTGATGTGTGAGTGAGTTAGTCAGTTAGGACACTTTCTCTCCCTTTTCCCCCCATAAATTCACCCCACTCCATTGGCCCCTTAAATTAATTTATGAGAAGACGGTCGAACACCGATTTACTTACTTTTTAAGCTGATTTTTTTCCGCTGAGTTTCAAATTTCTCGCCTATGTCGTTTATGAGATAGGCCTACACGCTCCGTTAGGATTCCTTCAACCCCCATTTTTCACCCCTTTCACTTCATAATAATACACCACATCGAAAAACCCTTAGACACATGTCTGCTCATTTTTCATGATTAGTTTATATGCCGAGTATCCCATCCACAAATGAAACCACTCGTGAGATATTGTTATTCAATGAAATGCAGGTTTAACGCCCTTAAGACCCCTTTAGAACCTGAATATCCAAAAATCCTCCCTTAGTGTACGGTTTTGACATAACATGAACATATCCCGGAAATGCCATGTTTCCAACTTCAATATTTTTGGCTGGGCGATGATGAGTGTGTGAATGAGTCAGGACATTTTCTATATTTTTTTCTCTTCAGAATTTCACCCCTCACGATGAACCCCTTCAATTTGATTGATAAAAAAACTGTCGAAAATCTATTTACTTACATTAAAGCAGTTTTTCCTCCCTGAGTTTGATGAGTGAGTGAGTCAGTCAATTAGTTAGGACACTTTCTTTCCTGTTCCCCCCCCCCCTCCCCTCCAAGACTTTCACCCCTCCCCATGGGCCCCTTAAATTGGATTTATGAAAAACGGTCAAACAAATATTTACTTATGTTTTATGCTGATTTTTTCCCGCTGAGTTTCAAACTCATCGCCTCTGTCGTTTAAGAGATACACGCTCCGTTAGGAATCTTTCAATCCCCACTTTTCACCCCTTTCACCTCATAATATACACCACATCGAAAAACCTTCAGACACGTGTCTTCTTATTTTTAATGATGAGTTTATATGCCGAGTATCACATCCCCCAATGAAACCATTCGGGAGATATTGTTATTCAATGAAATGCAGGCCTACCTCCTTAACACCCCTTAAGAACTTCAATATCCACAAATCCTCTCTTAGTGGGCATTTGCGGCCCTTGAGGAAGCTGCATGCCAGATTTCATTCCAATCCGTTCGGTGGTTTCTGAGATTTCGCGATGAATGAATGAGTGAGTGGTATTTGACAGATATATTGTAGATAGTGTCAAGTCTTTGTTATGCTATACTCGGTTGACAGTGCTGTGTGAGCAGTTGAGTAACTAACGGGATTTCATGTAAAGATCCTCATTTTCTATACCGGTAGTGCAGAGCGCAACACGTATCTAGTCGGCCGTGTCTCGACTTGAGCTATGTTGCCATGGAAACTATCTGCCTTGGCATTCCTTCATGAGTATATTTTATGATTTGATTAGCCTGTGCTTGAGTGCAAAAGGGCCGAAATCAGAAGAATGAGAAAGACTATCGAAAATTCATGTAACCAGCGGTTCCTTCTGGGTCCTAAACTCTGTGTATGCAAAATTTGGTTGAGATTGGTGGAACGGTGTAGATTTGTATACGGAACCAACCCACCCACCCACCCACATACATACAGACTTTCACTTTTGTATATAAGACTAGCTGAAGTACCCGTGCTTCGCTACGCGTCATAAATAAATTAAAATGTGTAAGTGACAGTTAAAACAGGGGATAGGCGAGGTGCTGCGCAGAGGGAGATTAAGGATGGAACATTTTGTCCACACCGTTCGGCGTTGACCGTGTTTTATAGCACAAATTTAGGTTTTACTCGCTAACCGTTGGAGATACCTTTCGGATAGAAAATGTAATTTTAAACCTCGTATATGCCATCAAAAGTTTGCTATTTCTTAGCATTCACTTTTTATTTGAAATGGAAATATGAAAGTTTTAAACCAAAGGGTGTAGTGACGTCACTAAAATGGTCGCCATCTTTAAATAGTGCAAAGTATTGAAATCAAAAGTAGCCTATATGTTGTATTCTTTCAATTCTAGCCACAAGATGGCTTCACCCAGAGAAGCCATTTGTAACTTTGAAGATACAAAAATTAAATAAAAATGAATATTCTGCCTCATAAATGGCCTTTCTTTAAAATATAAGCAACTGACATAATTAGTACTGTAATTGAACAAATCCACCTTTTTGAAACTCTTCTTATCTCCGGGCGTGTGCAGATATTCTGAAAGGACTGGCTCGTACATAGGCCTTACCAAAACCTCCTATAAATTAATAAAGGCGAAGGAAGGTTTACATGCATCTAACTAAAAAGAAACTATCCAATTTAAATCTACTTTATATTCTGAAGCTGCATGCAAGAGATTGATGAATATAATAAAAAAAAGAGTGACACACAAGAAATGCAATTAAAAATATATATATAATAATATAATAATAATAATAATATTTAGGCCTTTAAAGATTTCTTATTTGTTTTTCACATTACCGGTAATGCCGTCGTCTGCCCAATATGTCCATTTCATCACCACTTTGAAGCTGGTCAGCCATGCCATTATGGTTTACCGCCATGAAGGTCTTCTTCAACTTAGCACAGTTATCTTGATGGGTATTAGCCCTACTATGATTGTGGCATTACAGCCAGAACCCAATCACGTGGTACCCTCCATACTAAAACAATTCGGAGGTACCGTACGGTCTTCAAACTTTCCGTAGAAACACCAAGCGCTCAGCTCAAGAGAGACACCCTACACAACCTGACATCTCAAAGTCCAGCGAGACAATCCCTTCCGCCGTGCACTAGGTTGCTTGCTACAACACGTCTCCCAGCCACAGCTCCTTCCAGGAAGTCTTCACAGAATTGCTATTGTCATACGCCTATTTGTCCAGACCACTCATTGCATTTGCTCGGCCACTTCCTCATCACCCCCTCGGGGTGAGCGAGCATACCTGCTCGAGACAATAGTGTCCATTAAGTGTTGCCTCCTGCACGTGTGACCAGAACATTAACCTGACTCCTGGTTCGGTGGTCTGAACAATATTAATAAACTTTCTTAGACAACATACGATTAGAGCTAGCTTCAGAATCTCGTCAAAAGTGACCTAAAATACATTGAATAATTAATAATAAAAAGCATACGTATATGATAATAGTAATAATAATAATAATGACACTGCGTCTACTGCAGACGTGTCCAATGCAATTGAACACGTTGCCAACACGATAACATGATATAAAGAAGTAATAAACCCACTAGCCTACATTAAAACTGTCATGGGGAACTCATAAAATATAGGTTACAGAACGCCCCCTTGCTTTTCATTCATTTGGTCCTATACCATAGAATAAAAAGCAATCCTTTAATCATGACTTCCCTTCCAAAATCCTAACTCCTTCCTTCCACAAATATATACACAACCAACAGGGCTACTAGGATATGTACATCCTCAGATTGGAAATATTGTAAATCCCTAGCACCCTTCCGTCCTTTGTAAGGAGCTCGTACGCACAGGCCCCTAATTTCCGTGCAATTACATACGGTCCTTCATACAAATGAAAAAATTTACTCACCAATTTCTGGTCTGCGGACGAGACATGAGGCACCCTTAAAAGCACAAGGTCACCTACATCTAACTTATCTCCTGCCCGCTTCCCTTGCTGCTTCTGCCGTTTCTTACTGGCCTTACATAAATGTTCCCCAGCTAACCTGATACTTAAATCTCTGGGTACAGCCTCCCCTGTCCTCAAACCCAAAATCATGGCAAGTTCGCTGACAGGCTTCCTGCCCAGCTGGACTTTATGGGAGTGCGACCCGTGCTCTCGTGTTTAGTTACATTGAGCCAACGTTCAACGTCCTCAAGCATCGAAAACCAGGCATTTTGTCGCTCACTCACATAAGTCCTAAACATGCGCCCTAGTTCTCTCATTAGTCTCTCAGACATGTTTCCTTGGGGATACCTAATAGAGGAATACGTACACTGTATTCCCAGTTCACTCAACTTGGTCCTCCATATCTTCGAGGTGAACTGAGAACCGTGGTCTGAGAGTATTCGGAGTGGCTTACCAAACTCCGGAACATATTTCCCCAGTATGCAATTTACACAACCCCTCCCCGTGGCCTGTCTTAGAGGATAGAGCTTAACATACTTAGAAAAGGCATCAACAACGACAAACACATATTGGTAGCCATACTGAGACTTCACCAACGGCCCATAGAGGTCAACACACACCAACTCACCTGGTTTCTGAGTTAGAACAGCCTGCCTTGGCCCCTCTAAATACCTTGTGGGGTGCTTGCACTTCTGACACAACTCACATGTTGCTATGGTTTTTCTGACTTCCCTGCCCATGTTTTTCCAGAAGAAGTTCTCCTGAATAGCACCCAACACCTTCTCTGCACCATAGTGGCCTAACTCCTTATGATAAAACCAGATAATATCATACCTCAACGACTTAGGAACCCACACGCACCATCTCTCGCCAAAGCATTTCCTAGTTAGCAAGTCGTTAAAAAGCCTGAATTCCTTATTACCCCTCTTAGCAATGCTCATATGTTCCATTTCCTCGAGTTCCCGATAAATGTCTTGAATCTCCTCGTCCTTGCATTGTTCCTCTCTCATTTTACCCAACTTTAACCTCTCCCCGTCCCTATCTGAAATCTTAGTTACACAGACCAAAATTCCTTCCTCTCTCCTAGCTTCAACTCCCTCCCCAGCAATTTCCGGGTGGCGACTCACAAAATCCGCGAAAGCGTTTTCTGACCCTTTTACGTGAAATATATGAAAATCGTACTCTTGGATCGCCAATATCCACCTAGAAAGCCGGTTCGAGGTTATCCTACATGTCCTAAGAAACGTAAGTGCGTTATGGTCTGTATAGATTAGGAATTTCCGGCCAAGCACATAGGTCCGGAACTTACCTAGCGAATATACAATGGCTAGCAATTCCTTCTCACTAGTAGTGTATCTTTTCTCCGCGGAATTTAGACCTCTACTAGCGAGTGACACGATGCCTAGATTACCATCCCCATCCTTTTGACAAAGCACCCCTGCTAAACCTAAGTCGCTAGCATCTGTCATCACTATATACTGACTATCCTGCCCGGGGTACCTAAGTGTGACAGCATCCCTAAAACCCTCTTTAAGTTTGATGAATGCCTCATCGTGTTCCTTTTCCCAAACCCACTTAGAATTCTGTTTAAGTAACCCGCTAAATGGCCCGCACAGCTGCGAATACCGCAGTACAAACCTCCTGAAATAATTACATACCCCCAGAAAAGAGCGAAGTTGTTTGACGTTACGTGGTGTCCGAGTGTTGATTATGTTGTCTAATTTCGACCCTTCTGGCGTAACCCCCTGTGGTGTAATAGTGTGGCCTAAAAACGTGATCTGTTGTGCACAAAAGGTCGCCTTCTTAAGTTTCACTGTGAACCCGGCCCGATGCAACTTCCCCAAAACGATTCTAAAGTTTTCCATGTGTTCCCCAAATGTACGTGATGCGATGACTAAGTCATCGATGTAACTGGCTGTGAAATCCCCTGTGTCGTGTCCCAGAGCGATGTTAAGTGCGCGAATGAGCCCAGCTGACGATGTTTTCATACCAAAAGGAATCCGTGTAAATTGTAACAGCTGGTTTTTGTAACAAAAAGCCGTGAATTGCCTATCCTCCTTTCGTAAGGGTACCTGCCAAAAACTAGCACTCAAATCTAATGTGGACAGCCATTCTTTACCCCCAAATCTCTGAACTAAATCCTCAGTAGTTTCCGGTCGCTGATGATCCGGCGCAATGCGTTTATTAGCTTGTCTTGCATCCAAACATAGCCTAACTGACCCATCCTTCTTAATCACTACTACCAACGGGTTGACATACTGGCTCCTACTGAATTCGATCACCTCATCGTCTAGCATCTGCGAAATGACATCATCTACTGCTTTGACATGGGCGTGTGGTATCGGGTATCTAACACCATTAAAACTAGACCTATCGGTGATCTCGAAACTATGCTCGTAAACATGTGTCCTACCAGGTTTGTCAGAGAACACCTCACTGTGGTCTCTCAAGACCTCTAACAACTGAGCCTTCTGCTCTACCTCCAACATGGTATCTTCCACAACACTTGAAAATTCGCCTTCACGCTCCTCTTCCACTACCATACTACAACTTTGAATATCCTCTGATACCATGTCACTGCTAACCTCACTGACTTCTTCCTCTTCATTTAAAACCTGGACACACACGGATATACTCACAAAAGTTCCCGAGTCCACCTGATAACTCAGACTAACCGTATCAAAATTCTCACCCCACTTGAATCTCACCTTAGATTCGCCGTAATCAAGCTTACACATCTGACTGCTTAGCCAATCCGCACCCAATATGACAGGATACACTAAATTCGCAACCACTAGAAAACTCTGACGACCACATTTCTCATCAATGTACATTGGTGCGACAACCTGTCGACGCACTCTCTGTGACTTAGTCCCAACAGCAGACAATATAAATATATTGGACACAGGAATCTCCTCAATGGATTCTCCTTTACTCTTAACCTCATCATAAAAGCCTGCCTTGATGCAAGAACACATGCTCCCTGAGTCCAATAAGGCATCGACGACTTGACCCCATATCTTCACCTTAATCACAGGACTGATCAACGTAGGCTCACATCTCTCCTGTGTAACCTCAACATGGTCATCTAACAATTCCTTTCAAACATCAAGGTCGTATTCTATCTTCTTCAACACATGAACTGGAATACTGGGATGGGACCCTCTATCTGACCGTCTTAAAGAGCCCTGTTCCCGTTTAAATTACTCGGCTGAGCTGGCTGTCTCTCTTCTTCACGCCCCCTATTCTCTAACTGCCTTTGTTCCCCAGGTCCCCGATTTTCTGCCTGCCTCTGTTCTCCGCGCCCCCTATTCCGAAAATTCCCTTGGTCACCCCTATCCCTATTTACAAAATTTCCTCTATCATTCCTCACAAAGTTACCTGGCCTATCAATATTCCTACGCTCATAATGCCTATTCCCTTCCTCCTGATACCCTGGATCGTAATTTCCTTCCCTTCCCTGTTCTTGCCTTTTGCCTCCCATTCTACCCAAAGTATCAAACCTTTCTAACACACGTTCCATGTCCTTAATCGTATTTACATCCTGCATGACTACGGCCATCTTCACCTCATCAGAAAAATGACGGGCCATACGCCTAACAATATCACCTTCAGAAGAACTAGTGTCTAAATTCTGACTGATAAGGACATGTGTGAGGAAATACTCCGTAATGCTCACCCCCTGATTCGACTGATACCTCCCAAAAGAAATCTTGTCTCTTTCTCTTCCTTTAGTCTGTTCGTTCCAGAACTTTCCCTCAAACTTCTGCCTAAAATCTTCTAACCCCTGAAAACCTCCCCTAAAAACTTGATACCAAGATTTAGCCTCCCCCACAAAAGCTAATGATATGACTTCCTCAACAATATCCCAGTCTAAAGTCCCATCTTCTAACCCTTTCGAAAACCTCTTCTGAACAACTTTAACAAACTCCATAGGGTTAAACTGCCTTCCACTAAATTTAGGTAAGTCAGATTCCCGATAGAAGTTACTATGTCCTACCGAGTGATTACAATTTTCCTTATTTGACTTGGCCTGATTCAGCTCTCTTCTTAATTTCAGTTCACTAATCTCCTTTTTTACACTCTTATCTACCATCGTTACTCTGGCTGAAGAAACCGCTAGCTCCTGTTCGAAAGACACCTGCTTATTTCTAATCTCAGTTATATCCTTCATTTCTTCCTCTACAACTATCAACCTCTCACTAACTTCTTTCTTGACAATGGCTACCTCATTACTCACCTCGCCTATCTGCTTATCAACAGTATCCATAATGCCCTGCCTCTGTAAGCTCATCTTCTCCTCAACTTGCTCGAATCTTTTATCTACCAACTCAATTCTACTGGCAATTTCCTGACGAATTTCCTTATAGCCTTTACTCATACTCTCTACAATCTTATTAATTTTGCTCTCTAAATCCGTACTTTGAATGTCTATCTTAGTACTAAATTCACTACTTTGATTATTAATTTGAGTACTTAAATCACTACTCTGAGTATCCATTTTATTACTTAAATCACTTAGTTTACTACTGAATTTAGACATCATCTGCTCCATTAACTTGATCATCTGTGAGTTTTCCCCCAGTCCTACATTTTCCTCGTCACTATTCACTCCCATTCCTAACTCCTTGCTAGTTGCAACATCATCTTTCTCGGCCCCCTCACGTCCCTCCAACGTACCAGAAATCACATCCTTATCTGCCATTTTACTAGGAACTACTCTCGAATTTGTGGAATCTGACCGCTTATTGGTCTGCCTGTTTGACTGACTCCTGCCTCTTCTAGAATGACCAAGAGTGCTTAGAACAACACTTCTAGATCTCAACTTTAATAAATCAGGCTCACTCTTATTACTTAGCATACCCTCCAAAATCACTGAACATATATACCCTTCCTAAAATACCAGATCAGATTTCACAAATTACCTGTGCGTACTGCCATACTATGCACCAGCCAGCCTTATTCACACTCCATAGTTGGGCGCCATTTGTATTCTTTCAATTCTAGCCACAAGATGGCTTCACCCAGAGAAGCCATTTGTAACTTTGAAGATACAAAAATTAAATAAAAATGAATATTCTGCCTCATAAATGGCCTTTCTTTAAAATATAAGCAACTGACATAATTAGTACTGTAATTGAACAAATCCACCTTTTTGAAACTCTTCTTATCTCCGGGCGTGTGCAGATATTCTGAAAGGACTGGCTCGTACATAGGCCTTACCAAAACCTCCTATAAATTAATAAAGGCGAAGGAAGGTTTACATGCATCTAACTAAAAAGAAACTATCCAATTTAAATCTACTTTATATTCTGAAGCTGCATGCAAGAGATTGATGAATATAATAAAAAAAAAGAGTGACACACAAGAAATGCAATTAAAAATATATATATAATAATATAATAATAATAATAATATTTAGGCCTTTAAAGATTTCTTATTTGTTTTTCACATTACCGGTAATGCCGTCGTCTGCCCAATATGTCCATTTCATCACCACTTTGAAGCTGGTCAGCCATGCCATTATGGTTTACCGCCATGAAGGTCTTCTTCAACTTAGCACAGTTATCTTGATGGGTATTAGCCCTACTATGATTGTGGCATTACAGCCAGAACCCAATCACGTGGTACCCTCCATACTAAAACAATTCGGAGGTACCGTACGGTCTTCAAGCTTTCCGTAGAAACACCAAGCGCTCAGCTCAAGAGAGACACCCTACACAACCTGACATCTCAAAGTCCAGCGAGACAATCCCTTCCGCCGTGCACTAGGTTGCTTGCTACAACACGTCTCCCAGCCACAGCTCCTTCCAGGAAGTCTTCACAGAATTGCTATTGTCATACGCCTGTTTGTCCAGACCACTCATTGCATTTGCTCGGCCGCTTCCTCATCACCCCCTCGGGGTGAGCGAGCATACCTGCTCGAGACAATAGTGTCCATTAAGTGTTGCCTCCTGCACGTGTGACCAGAACATTAACCTGACTCCTGGTTCGGTGGTCTGAACAATATTAATAAACTTTCTTAGACAATATACGATTAGAGCTAGCTTCAGAATCTCGTCAAAAGTGACCTAAAATACATTGAATAATTAATAATAAAAAGCATACGTATATGATAATAGTAATAATAATAATAATGACACTGCGTCTACTGCAGACGTGTCCAATGCAATTGAACACGTTGCCAACACGATAACATGATATAAAGAAGTAATAAACCCACTAGCCTACATTAAAACTGTCATGGGGAACTCATAAAATATAGGTTACAATGTTAACCAGGTAAATCAGCTACTTCCATGTAAAACTCATGTAAGTCGGACCAGTGGTTCTTGCGTGATTGAGTAATACACAGACACACACCATCTCATTTTTTAGCCTCGCTTCGCTCGCGCCATAGTCGTGTCATATTGTTATTCAATGAAATGCAGGTTTAACCCGTTAACACCCCTTTAGAACCTGAATATCCAAAAATACCTCCTTAGTAGAATTTTTCGACACACAACAAACATATCCCCTTCTTCTAACTTTAATAGTTTTGATTGGTCGATGAGAGTGAATATCCAAAAATCCTTCCTTAGTGGACGTTTTTCTTCCAGAATTTCACCCCTCTCCATAGGCCCCTTAAATTGGATTTATGAAAAAAAAAACGGTCGAACACCTACTTATTTTAATTATTTATTCATTTATTTATTTTTAAGCTGATTGAAACTCGGAGAAAATCAAACTCCTCGCCTATGTCGTTTAAGAGATACACGCTCCGTTAGGAATCTTTCAACCTCCACTTTTCATCCCTTTCACCTCATAATATACACCACATCGATAAACGCTTAGACATATGTCTGCTTATTTTGAATGCTTAGTTTATATGCCGAATATCACATCCCCAAATGAAACAACTCTTGAGATATTGTTATTCAATGAAATGCAAGTTTAACCCCCTGAACACCCCTTCAGAATATGAATATCCAAAAATCCATCCTTAGTGGACCTTTTCGACATACAACGAACATATCCCCAAAATTTCAAGTTTCTAACTGCAATAGGTTTGCTGGGGGATGATGAGTGAATATCCAAAAATCCTTCCTTAGTGGACTTCTTTCCCCAGAATTTCATCCCTCCCCATGAGCCCCTTAAATTGGATTTATGAAAAAACGATCGAACACCTATTTACTACTTTTTCAATCTGATTTTTCTCCCTAAGATTCTTACTTTTTTCCTCTGTCTTTTAAGAGATACTTGCTCCGTTAAGAATCCTTCAACACTCACTTTTCACACATACACCTCATAATATAAACCACATCGAAAAACCTTCAGACATGTGTCTTCTTATTCTTAATGATGAGTTTATATGCCTAGTATCCCATCTCAAAGGAAACCAATCGGGAGATAGTGTTATTCAATGAAATGCAGGTTTAACCCCGTTAACACCCCTTTAGAACCTGAATATCCAAAATTCCTTCCTTAGTGGACGTTTTCGACATAAAACGAACATAGCCCCTTAATGTCATGTTTCTAACTTCAATAATTTTGGCTGGGGGATGATCAGTGAGTGAGTAAGTCAGGACATTTTCTTTCAATTATTTTTCAGAATTTCACCCCTTAAATTGGATTTATGAAAAAAAAAACGGTCGAACACCTATTTACTTATTTTTGAGCTGTTCTTCCCCCCTGAGTTTGATGAGTGAGTGAGTTAGGACACGTTCTTTCCTGTTTTTTTCCCCCAGAATTTCACCCCACTCCAAGGGCCCCTTAAATTGGATTTATGAAAAAACGGTCGAACACCTATTTACTTATTTTTTAAGCTGTTTTTTCCTGCCGAATTTTAAACTTCTCGCTTATGTCGTTTAAGAGATACACGCTCCGTTAAGAATCCCTCAACCCCCAATTTTCACCCCTTTCACCTCATAATATACACCACATCGATAAACCCTTAGACATATGTCTCATTATTTTAATGATTAGCTTATATACCGAAAATCACATCCCCAAAGAAACAACTCATGAGATATCGTTATTCAATGAAATGCACGTTTACCCCCTTAACACCTCTTTAACACAGTAGTGGCTACGCTGGCTAAAGCGCTGCGTTAGGTCATGGGGCCAAGCTCTCTGCTGACTCGGTAGACGCGTGGGTTCGAGCCCCAACGTCGGCTGTCCTTGAAATGGTTTTCCGTGGTTTCCCATTTTCAACACCTGACTAGTGCTGATAGGCCACGGCCGCTTCCTTCCACATCCTTGCCCAGTTTCATTCATCTTCATCCATTCCGTCTGTCATCCCGACGCGCAGGTCGCCCACGGGCGTCGACTAGAAAGACCTGCACTCGGCCTCTCAGGAGGCTACACGAAAAAAAAAAACTCTTTAAAACCCGAGTAACGAAAAACATTCATTTGTTGACGTTTTCGACATACAGCGAACATATTTCCAAAATTTCATGTTTCTAACTTTAATAGTTTTCGCTGAGCGTGATGAGATAGTGAGTCTGACAGGACATTTTCTTTCAATTATTTTTACCAGAATCTCACCCCTCCCCATGGGCCCCTTAAATTGGATTGATGAAAAAACGCTTGAACACCTATTAACTTATTTTTTAAGCTGTCTTTTTCCCCTGAGTTTGATTAGTGAGTGAGTTAGTCAGTCAGTTAGGACATTTCTCTCCTTCCCCCCCCCCCCCAGAATTTCACCCCACCCCATTGGCTCCTTAAATTAATTTATGAAAAAACGGTGGAACACCGATTTACTTATTTTTTAAGCTGTTTTTTTTTTCGCTGAGTTTCAAATTTCTCGCCTATGTCGTTTAGGAAATAGGCCTACACGCTTCGTTAGGAATCCTTCAACCCCCAATTTTCACCCCTTTCACCTCATAATAATACATCACATCGAAAAACCCTCAGAAGCATGTCTGCTTATATTTAATGATTAGTTTATATGCCGAGTATCACATCCACAAATGAAACCACTCGTGAGCTATTTTTATTCAATGAAATGCAGGTTTAACTCCCTTAAGACCCCTTTAGAAGCTGAATATTCAAAATCCTCCCTTAGTGAATGGTTTTGACATACAACGAACCTATCCCGAAAATTACATGTTTCCAACTTCAATATTTTTGGCTGGGCGATGATGAGTGAGTGAGTGAGTCAGGACATTTACTTTCAATTTTTTTTCTTCAGAATTTCTCCCCTCCCGATGAACCCCTTAAATTTGATTTATCAAAAAAAAAACTGTCGAATACATATATACTTATTTTTAAGCAGATTTTCCGCCTGAGTTTGAAGAGCGAGTGTGTCAATCGGTTAGGATACTTTATTTCCTGTTTCTTACCCAGAATTTCACCCCTTCCCATGGGCCCCTTAATTTGGATTTTTGAATAAACGGTCAAATACCTATTTACTTATTTTTTATGCTGATTTTTTCCGCTGAGTTTCAAACTCCTCGCCTATGTCGTCTAAGAGATACAGGCTCTGTTAGGAATCATTCAACCCCCACTTTTCACCCCATTCACCTCATAATATACACCACATCGAAAAACCCTCAGACACATGTCTTCTTATCTTTAATGATGAGTTTATATGCCGAGTATCACATCCCCCAATGAAACCAATCGGGAGATATTGCTATTCAATGAAATGCAGGTCTACCCCTTAACACCCCTTTAGAACCTGAATATCCAAAAATCCTTTCTTCGTGGACGTTGGGGGCCCTTGGGGAAGCTGCATACCAAATTTCATTCTAATCCGTTGGGTGGTTTCTGAGATTTCGTGATGAATGTGTGAGTGAGTGAGTGAGTGAGTGGTATTTGACAAATATCTAGTAGATAGTGTCAAGTCTTTGTTATGCTATACTCGATTGACAGTGCTGTGTGAGCAGTTGAGTAACTAACGGGATTTCAAGTAAAGATCCTCATTTTCTATACCGGTAGTGCAGAGCGCAACTCGAATCCAGTCGGCCGTGTCTCGACTTGAGCTATGTTGCCATGGAAACTATCTGCCTTGCCATTCCTTCATGAGTATATTTTATGATTAGATTAGCCTGTGCTTGAGTGCAAAAGGGCCGAAATCAGAAGAATGTGAAAGACTATCCAAAATTCATGTAGCCAGCGGTTCCTTCTGGGTCCTAAACTATGTGTATGCAAAATTTGGTTGAGATTGGTGGAACGGTGTAGATTTGTATACGGAACCAACCCACCCACCCACCCACCCACCCACCCACATACATACATACATACATACAGACTTTCACATTTATATATAAAAAATATAGATGAGCTAGCAACCCGACCCGGCTTCGCCCTGGAACAGTTATGAATGCATTACGTGATAAGCGCTTTTTTTTTTCAATGTCAATGAACAATGACCAATATCGGTTTTACGTCTCGGCATGATGGGTTAAAATCACTGACAAGACTATTAATTATATTATCATGTAGATGCATGTGCAACAAATTCTTGTCAGACGTAATTTAAGAATGGCGAGGTGCATGAAACACAAATCCCCCTTCCGTCCAATCTTAACTTGACTGTGTATTTTGCGGAACGAAAAGTTCACAGGCGAAATAAAGAAAAGCTGAGTTGCACTTCGAGGGAAACTCCAAACACAACCACTCTTCTCTAAAGTTTTTAACTCAACAAGACTCGACAGTGTGCTGCTGGCTGTATCTGGGGCAATAAGCTCGTCCGCTAGCTAAGCTGTAACTGGGGAGATAGAGTCGCCCTTAGCTAGCTCGTAAACTGTCGCCTTAGTAACTGAATGGAGATTGTTGGAAGCAATGAAAACGTAAAAACACTTATAGAAGGCGTGTATTGAAGATAGAGATATGCTCTCTCGGGCTTCTTTTTGTAGAAATTTTCATGCTGAACAATATAGTATATAGATATTTTTAACGGTTTGCCCAGCGTAAGCGCACGGACGCCAGTTTTTTTCGACCTCTTCACTGAAATCGATAGTGCTTGACTTCCTTTGGTCTTAAATAAATTATTTTCTACAGAAACCTTCCTCGAGATATCCTTTACAGAATGGTGAAAACCGCATCAAAATCCATTCAGTGGTCCTCGAGATTACCTGTGACTTCCAAGAATTTGTTTTATACTAAGTAGAGATTATACGCCAATCAGTATAATTTAATATAATATAATCCCCCTTCCGTAGCATGCTGAGCTTCTATGCCCAAGATCGTGGGTTCAAATTCGGCCGAAGTCGTCGGATTTTTAAGAGCGTTAAAATCCCTCAGTATGCCTTCCTTCGGAGGAGAAGTAAAGCCGGTGGTCCCATGTCATAGATTTATGGCATGTTAAAGAACGTTCCAATAATTACACCTGTTTGAAGCTAAACTGTATAGGTTAAGATTGTAAACAAATATCTTAGGTTCCTACGTTCGTTGCCAAGAGCCGACTGCAGTGGCACCTGGAAGCTAAGTTCTGCGCTAGTTGTCGTTGACGGTGACATTTGGTGGCCTAAGTAGGAACTATTTGAAAAATTCAAAAGTCTGCTCCTTACTTGAATTAAAGAAACAGATAACACACACTAATACAGTCATCACAATTAACACCGGTTATCCGACAGATTCTACACACACCCAAAGTACACGGGGCTACACGACCGCGTCGTCGCGGCCCCTAAACTTAAGAACTAACCAACCAACCAACCCCTTCCATCCAATCTTAAATCGACTGTGAATTTTGCGAAACGAAATCTTCACAGGCGAAATGAGAGTTACACTTCCAGCGAATGGCGAGGTGAATGAAACTCAAATCCCCCTTCCGAACAATCTTAACTTGACTGTGTTTCACAGGCGAAATGAAGAAAACCCGACTTACAATTCCAGGGATTTTCCAAACACAACCACCTTTCTCAGAAGTCTTAACTCAACACGAGTCAACAGTTTGCTGCTGGCTGTATCTGGTGCAATAGGTTCGCCCGCTAGCTAGGCTGTAACAGGGATGATAGACTCGCCCTTAACTAGCTCGTAAACTGTCGCCTCAGTAGTTGAATGGACATGGTTGGAAGAAATTTAAACGTTAAAACTCTTATAGTGGGCGATGTATTGAAGACAGACATATGCTCTCGTGGACTTTTTTTTGTAGAACTTAAGATTTTTAACGGTTTACCCAGCGTAAGCTTACAAAGCGCTCGGACGCCAGGTTTTTTTCCGACTTTTCCACTGAAATCGTTACTGCTCGACTTCCTTTGATCATAAATAAATTATTTTCTACAGAAATCATCCTCGAGATATACTTTACAGAATGGTGAAAACCGCATCAAAATCCATTCAGTGGTTCTTGAGTTTACCCGTAATATCCAAGAAGCGGGGACTTTGCTTTATACTAAGTAGAGATAAATGGAAGCCGGCAACCATGACAACAGTATCTCAAGAGGGGACATCCAACTTTCCACTCCATGTATTACATATCTGTGAAAGTTTGGAAATGGCTATAAGGTTATCACGGAACCAACTAAGACTGTAAAATTCATCAATATGCTTAAGGAGATCAAGGGGTACCCTAGATCTTTTTTCACGCGATTTACACGTGCGATATGTCGTACAAGAGGTCTATTATATCTCCAAACAGCAACATTATTTTCAAAAATTCCTGAATTGAAATAGTAGTTTGTGTGGCTTTTAGGAATTTGGTTCATTTGGGACCAAACAAAAAACTGAATTTTCATGCACTATAAGCCTTTATAATTTATTAAATGGGCTTTCCTGTGGATGGGGACTTAACACAACGGCAAGCTCAGTAATCCCACGGAGATATCCCTTGAGGATGTAGCACTATCCAGGGTGCACCAGAAGTGGTGGGGCTACATACACCGTGCCTCCTTGAGGGCCTTGTGCGGAAAGCAGGAGATATCATGAAAATAAATAGTAGGCTGACCCCTCGAAGAATTAGGGTATCAGGAAAGATGATACGAGGGCCAATTGAGGCGGGAAAGTGAAAGACTCCCTAGACCTCGGATACCCTAAAAACGTCGGGATCGGAAGAGAACAAGTGTTGACCAAGGGAGGTAGACAGGAAAGATAACTTATAGGAGCCCGGCACAAGTAAGTAGAAGCAATGCCTGACTCAGCTGAAGTGTAGCATTATCTACGGTGCATCAGAAGTGGTGGGGCTACATACACCCTGCCTCCTTAAGGGCCTTGAGCACAAGGCAGGAGATAAAAGCAAAAGAAAAAGAAGGCTGACCCCTCACAGAAGGAGGGTATCAGGAAAGCTGAGACAAGGGCCAATTAAGGCGGGAAAGTGAAAGACTCCCTAGGCCTCGGATAACCTAATACCCTCGGGGTCGGAAGAGAACAAGAGTTGACCAAGGGAGTTCGACAGGAAAGAAGACGGAGAGGAGCCCGGCACAAGTGAGTGGAAGCAATGCCGGACTCAGTTGTGGTTCCGTGGTCGCCAACCCACGTCCCACTAGATGTGAGCCCCTGAGGGGGCTTCAATGAGAAACCAAGTTTGAAGAAGTTCAAGAAATCAAATAATTTGAGGAAGGCGGAAGTTAAGTTATATGTAATACTTGATAACAAATCCATGCATGAATACCTTTCATTTAAAAAAAGAATGAATGAAAAAGCGACCGGATAGAATGGCCGGACGGACTCCGTTAAGTTTTCATAAATATTTTTAACTAGCTGAAGTACCCGTGCTTCGCTACGCGTAATAAATAAATTAAAATGTGAAGGTGACAGTTAAAACAGGGGATAGGCGAGGTGCTGCGCAGAGGGAGATTAAGGATGGAACATTTTTTCCAACTACACCGCTCGGCGTTGACCGTGTTTTATGGCACACATTTAGATTTTACTCGCTAACCGTTGGAGATACTTTTCGGATAGAAAATGTAATTTTAAACCTTGTATATGCCATCAATAGTTTGCTATTTCTTAGCGTTCTCTTTTTATTTGAAATGGAAATATGAAAGTTGAAACCAAAGGGTGTAGTGACGTCACTAAAATGGTTGCCATCTTTAAATAGTGCAAAGTATTGAAATCAAAAGTAATCTATAAGTTAACCAGGTAAATCAGCTACTTCCATGTAAATCTGACCAGTGGTACTTGCGTGATTGAGTAATACACAGACACACACCATCTCATTTTTAGCCTCGCTTCGCTCGCGTCATAGTCGTGTCATATTGTTATTCAATGAAATTCAGGTTTAACCCCGTTAACATCCCTTTATAACCTGAATATAGAAAAATCCCTCCTTAGTACACGCTTTCGACACACAACAATCATATCCCCAAAATATCATTCTTCTAACTTTAATAGTTTTGGTTGGTCGATGAGTGTGAACATACAAAAATCCTTCCTTAGTGGACGTTTTTCTTCCAGAATTTCACCCCTGCCCATAGGCCCCTCAAATTGCATTGATGAAAAAACGGTCGAACACCTATTTATTTATGTATTTATTTATTTTTAAGCTGATTGATTTCCTCAGAGTTTCAAACTCCTCGCCTATGACGTTTAAGAGATACACGCTCCGTTAGGAATCTTTCAACCCCCACTTTTCATCCCTTTCACCTCATAATATACACTACATCGAAAAACCATTTGACATGTGTCGGCTTATTTTTAATGATTAGTATATATGCCAAGTATCACATCACCAAATGAAACCACTCGTGAGATATTGTTATTCATGAAATGCACGTTTACCCCCTTAACACCTCTTTAGAACCTGAATATCCAAAACTCTTTCCTTAGTGGTCGTTTTCGACATAGAACGAACATATCCCCAAAATTTCATGTTTCTAAATTCAATAATTTTGGCTGGGCGATGATGAGTGAGTGAGTCAGTCAGGACATTTTCTTTCATTTATTTTTGATAATTTCACCCCTCCCCATGAACCCCTTAAATTGGATTTATGAAACAAACGGTCAAACACCCATTTACTTATTTAAAGCTGCCTTCCCCCTGAGTTTGATGAGTGAGTGAGTCAATCAGCTAGGACACTTTCTTTCCTGTTTTTCCCCGCAGAATTTCACCCCTCTCCAAGGGTCCCTTAAATTTGATTTATGGAAAAACGTTCGAACACCTATTTACTTGCATTTTGAACTGTTTTTTCCCGCCGAATTTCAAACTTATCGCCTATGTCGTTTCAGAGATACACGCTCCGTTAAGAATCCCTCAACCACCAATTTTTACCCCTTTCACTTCATAATATACACCACATCGAAAAACCCTCAGACAGAAGTCTTCTTATTTTTAATGATGAGTTTGATGATGATGATGATAATTGTTGTTTTAAGGGGCCTAACATCGAGGTTATCGGCCCCTTATGATCTGGGTGATAGCGGAAATGATAATGAAATGGAAACCAGAACAAAATTATCGAAGACGGAAAATACGTACAAAAAGGAACTCACATGGAAACAACTCACAATACGGTCTTACAAAGGGAATTTAGAACGAAAAGTTGCACAAAAAGAATAGATTGAAAAAGACCCACAAAACGTAGGCTAGATTCAAAATACGTACAAAATGCAAAATAGCGCCGAAATACTTACAACATGCAACTGAAATTCAAAATACTTACAAAATGCAAATGAGATCGAAATTACGTACAAAATGCAATTGAGGTTCAAAATACTTACAAAATGCAATTGAAATTGAAAATACACAATGCAATTCAGATTGAAATATCCCAGTTCCAATCCAAATTATTCACAAAGTGCAATTGAAATTCAAAATACTTACAAAATGCAATTGAAATTGAAAATGCTTACAAAATGTACGGTAAATTCAAACGACTCATGTGGATTGACAATACTTACAAAAAGCAATTTAGATTGAAAATACTTGACAAATGTAATTTAGATTCAAAATACCCACAAAATGCAATTGAGAATCAAAATATGTGCAAAATGCCCACCAAACAAAATGCAATTTTGATTCAAAATTCGTGCGAAATGCGGTTTTGGTTGAAAATACTTACAAAATGCAACTGAAATTCAAAATACTCACTAAAAGGCCCGGCAACCTGCATTGAAAGACTTACTAAAAAGCAATTTAGATAGTCAATCTTTACAAAATGCAATTGAGGTTGAAAACAATCGCGAGATGTAATTTAGATCGAAAAAACTTACAAAATGCAACATAGATCAAAAATGCCTTAAAAAATCGCTAAAAGGGAATTTAGATACACGGTGATTCGAGTAACAAAAACAGTGCGGGAATCTTAAAGAGAAAAGGAAATAGAAGGAAAAGAGGAGAGGAGAGCGGAGAGAGGAGAAGGTCCGCCCCAAAGGGAAGGGACAAAAAGGGAAAACGGACCCAGCTCAGGAATCCCTCGGGGTCGCCAACGCCCGAACTCACCAGCCGTGAGCCCCTGAGGGTGTAGCATTATCGACGGTGCACCAGAAATGGTGGGGCTACATACACCCTGCCTCCTTAAGGGCCTTGAGCACAAGGCAGGAGGTAAAAGGAGAAGAACAAGAAGGCTGACCCCTCACAGAAGGAGGGTATCAGGAAAGATGAGACAAGGGCCAATTAAGGCGGGAAAGTGAAAGAGTCCCTAGGCCTCGGATACCCTAATACCGTCGGGGTCGGAAGAGAACAAGAGTTGACCAAGGAAGGTCGACAGGAAAGAAGAAAGAGAGGAGCCCGGCACAAGTAAGTGGAAGCAATGCCGGACTCAGCTGGGGCCCCGTGGTCGCCAACCCACAACCCACTAGAAATGATGAGTTTATATGCCAAGTATCACATCCCCCAATGAAACCAATCGGAAGATATTGCTATTCAATGAAATGCTGGTCTATCCCCTTAACACCCATTTACAACCTGAATATCCAAATATCCATTCTTAGTGGGCGATTGCGGCCCTTGAGGAAGATGCATACCAAATTTCATTCCAATCCGTTGGGTGGTTTCTGAGATTTCGTGATGAATGTGTGAGTGAGTGAGTGAGTGAGTGAGTGGTATTTGACAAATATCTAGTAGATAGTGTCAAGTCTTTGTTATGCTATACCCGGTTGACAGTGCTGTGTGAGCAGTTGAGTAACTAACGGGATTCAAGTAAAGATCCTCATTTTCTATACCGGTAGTGTAGAGCGCAACTCGGATCCATTCGGCCGTGTCTCGACTTTAGCTATGTTGCCATGGAAACTATCTGCCTTGGCATTCCTTCATGAGTATATTTTTAGCCTACTTTCGATTTTTGCAAAAAATGAAAGTAGACTTATGAGATCAACACAGGGCGAAAAAAAGTGTGTCTGTCTGTGTGTGTGTATGTGTGTGTGTGAGTCTGTGTGTGTGTGTGTCTTTGTGTCTGTGTGTGTGTGTGAGAGTGTGTGTACTCTGAATGTCTGTCCCCCGCTATCAATTCGAACACGGTGAATGCGAATTGAACGAAATTTGGTACAAAGGTAGCACTAGCAAAGGACACCTCAGTGTCATGTTTTATATCGCCGCCATCTTTACTAAAACTGAATGGCGGCCACTCAAACGTTCAAAACGTAAAATAAAATAACGACTAACCAAATTATCCGATCTCTACCAAATTTGGTAACAACATACCTTCGTATAGGATGCGTCTTGTGACAAAAATATAAGGTCGTCCGCCATACCATTTCAGGATGGCGGCCGTGCGAATTATGCAAACTTTATAATCCATATCATGGGTCCCACCAGTTCCGATTATCGAGCCGAGAATCGTTTTAACTGTTCTAAAGGAAGAGGCACGTTCGAAATTAAAAGTTTATTTTGTAATAATATAGTGCAGACGTGATTTTAAAAAGCTGAGCTGATTTAGTAATAAGACAAGATGGCAGCGGATATCTTGTGCCTGACTTATATTTCACTAATTTGAGTATTGCATGCAATATAGCGTACTGATAAAAAATAAATAAACTTTGTATGAAATGCTTTATATATAAATAATATACTCCAGTGATGAAATCGTTTAGTATAAATCACTATTTGCTAACAAGTTCTATGTAAGTCATTTTATATAGAACGATATTCGTTGACACTTTTAGCTCAGTGGTAGAGCGTTAGCCTATCGCTCAAATGCCTATGGTTCAAACCCGATCAGAGCTAGTTTTTTTGCTTGAAATTTTATATGTTTATTGTTTTGTAATGACTCAGATGTTTTAAAATTAAGCGTTATATTGTGCATATTATGGTGTAAAATATATATTTAATTAAAACATAATTCGCCAGCAGATTTACTCGAGACATCTAGCTGCCAAAAAGTTAACTGCACGCCGACCAGATTTTATTGAAAAGTTTCTTCTTCTGGCCGCTAGAATGCACTCGCTCTGTTAGGATTATATTGTTAGATATTTCACCACTAGATATCTCGACTAGTCTACGTGGGGCTCCATTGATTACTATACCATTTGCATTCTATGCGCATCGAATTTGAAGAATGACAAGATGATACTACGATACATTTTTACTTTCTATTTTAAAGGGTTTGTAACAGCCTATTGTGCGTTATTTGAAAATGTTAATTGAAGTAAAGAACAAAACGATTTCACATAGTATCTGAACTCTACCGTTGGAGCTAGTTCAGGATATTAATTAATACTTCTATTTCAGCCAAATAGCAATCGAAAATATCCACATAGTTGGTATACACACGTCTCTGTAGGGTCATGGAAAGATTTGTTAATTCAATTAGGGTTGTGAAAGTCATACGCAGCCAGACGTGTAAAGACATGCCTCAACTCAAAGTTGGATGTTGCCCGCGTCAGGCCGATTATGCAATAATAATAATAATAATGTTATTGGTTTTACGTCCCTTTTAACTACTGTTGCTTTTAGAGACGCCGGGGTGCCAGAATTTTGTCCCGAAGGGGATCTTTAACGTGCCAGTAAATCTACTAACACGGCTCCCTAGCATTTGTGCTCCCTCAAATGCCAGCTGACTGCGCCAGGATACGAACCTGAAACATACGGTCCAGCAAACGAGAACGTTACCGCTGAGCCACGCCGCCAGTCCGGTCGATTATGTCTCCAGATCCATAACATTCTTTAGATACTTCTTATCATTCTTTCTTCAATGATGGTAGCAGTTTTTATCTAGGTTGTGGCGTTTGGTAGAGGTAAATCGTTTCTAAGGTCTTCAACAAAGAATAGTTCTATTTTACTCTTTGATAATAACAACGAGTTATAACTATACTCATACATTTAGGAGAAAGTAGGCTATATGTTCTTTACTGAACATCTTGTTTTATGATTTGATTAGCCTGTGCTTGAGTGCAAAAGGGCCGAAATCAGAAGAATGAGAAAGACTATCGAAAATTCATGTAACCAGCGGTTCCTTCTGGGTCCTAAACTCTGTGTATGCAAAATTTGGTTGAGATTGGTGGAACGGTGTAGATTTGTATACGGAACCAACCCACCCACCCACCCACATACATACAGACTTTCACTTTTGTATATAAGAATAGCTGAAGTACCCGTGCTTCGCTACGCGTCATAAATAAATTAAAATGTGAAAGTGACAGTTAAAACAGGGGATAGGCGAGGTGCTGCACAGAGGGAGATTAAGGATGGAACATTTTGTCCACACCGTTCGGCGTTGACCGTGTTTTATAGCACAAATTTAGGTTTTACTCGCTAACCGTTGGAGATACCTTTCGGATAGAAAATGTAATTTTAAACCTCGTATATGCCATCAAAAGTTTGCTATTTCTTAGCGTTCACTTTTTATTTGAAATGGAAATATGAAAGTTTTAAACCAAAGGGTGTAGTGACGTCACTAAAATGGTCGCCATCTTTAAATAGTGCAAAGTATTGAAATCAAAAGTAGCCTATATGTTAACCAGGTAAATCAGCTACTTCCATGTAAAACTCATGTAAGTTGGACCAGTGGTTCTTGCGTGATTGAGTAATACACAGACACACACCATCTCATTTTTTAGCCTCGCTTCGCTCGCGTCATAGTCGTGTCATATTGTTATTCAATGAAATGCAGGTTTAACCCCGTTAACACCCCTTTAGAAACTGAATATCCAAAAATACCTCCTTAGTAGAATTTTTCGACAGACAACAAACATATCCCCTTCTTCTAACTTTAATAGTTTTGATTGGTCGATGAGAGTGAATATCCAAAAATCCTTCCTTAGTGGACGTTTTTCTTCCAGAATTTCACCCCTCCCCATAGGCCCCTTAAATTGGATTTATGAAAAAAAAACGGTCGAACACCTACTTATTTTAATTATTTATTCATTTATTTATTTTTAAGCTGATTGAAACTCGGAGAAAATCAAACTCCTCGCCTATGTCGTTTAAGAGATACACGCTCCGTTAGGAATCTTTCAACCTCCACTTTTCATCCCTTTCACCTCATAATATACACCACATCGATAAACGCTTAGACATATGTCTGCTTATTTTGAATGCTTAGTTTATATGCCGAATATCACATCCCCAAATGAAACAACTCTTGAGATATTGTTATTCAATGAAATGCAAGTTTAACCCCCTGAACACCCCTTCAGAATATGAATATCCAAAAATCCATCCTTAGTGGACTTTTTCGACGTACAACGAACATATCCCCAAAATTTCAAGTTTCTAACTGCAATAGGTTTGCTGGGGGATGATGAGTGAATATCCAAAAATCCTTCCTTAGTGGACTTCTTTCCCCAGAATTTCATCCCTCCCCATGAGCCCCTTAAATTGGATTTATGAAAAAACGATCGAACACCTATTTACTACTTTTTCAATCTGATTTTTCTCCCTAAGATTCTTACTTTTTTCCTCTGTCTTTTAAGAGATACTTGCTCCGTTAAGAATCCTTCAACACTCACTTTTCACACATACACCTCATAATATAAACCACATCGAAAAACCTTCAGACATGTGTCTTCTTATTCTTAATGATGAGTTTATATGTCTAGTATCCCATCTCAAAGGAAACCAATCGGGAGATATTGTTATTTAATGAAATGCAGGTTTAACCCCGTTAACACCCCTTTAGAACCTGAATATCCAAAATTCCTTCCTTAGTGGACGTTTTCGACATACAACGAACATAGCCCCTTAATGTCATGTTTCTAACTTCAATAATTTTGGCTGGGGGATGATCAGTGAGTGAGTAAGTCAGGACATTTTCTTTCAATTATTTTTCAGAATTTCACCCCTTAAATTGGATTTATGAAAAAAACGGTCGAACACCTATTTACTTATTTTTGAGCTGTTCTTCCCCCCTGAGTTTGATGAGTGAGTGAGTTAGGACACGTTCTATCCTGTTTTTTCCCCCAGAATTTCACCCCACTCCAAGGGCCCCTTAAATTGGATTTATGAAAAAACGGTCGAACACCTATTTACTTATATTTTAAGCTGTTTTTTTCCCGCCGAATTTCAAACTTCTCGCTTATGTCGATTAAGAGATACACGCTCCGTTAAGAATCCCTCAACCCCCAATTTTCACCCCTTTCACCTCATAATATACACCACATCGATAAACCCTTAGACATATGTCTCATTATTTTAATGATTAGCTTATATACCGAATATCATATCCCCAAAGAAACAACTCATGAGATATCGTTATTCAATGAAATGCACGTTTACCCCCTTAACACCTCTTTAACACAGTAGTGGCTACGCTGGCTAAAGCGCTGCGTTAGGTCATGGGGCCAAGCTCTCTGCTGACTCGGTAGACGTGTGGGTTCGAGCCCCACCGTCGGCTGTCCTTGAAATGGTTTTCCGTGGTTTCCCATTTTCAACACCAGGCAAATGCTGGGGCAGTACCTTCTGATAGGCCACGGCCGCTTCCTTCCACATCCTTGGCCAGTTTCATTCATCTTCATCCATTCCGTCTCTCATCCCGACGCGCAGGTCGCCCACGGGCGTCGACTAGAAAGACCAGCACTCGGCCTCTCAGGAGGCTACACGAAAAAAAAAAAAAAAAACCTCTTTAAAACCCGAATAACGAAAAACATTCATTTGTTGACGTTTTCGACATACAGCGAACATATTTCCAAAATTTCATGTTTCTATCTTTAATAGTTTTCGCTGGGCGTGATGAGTGAGTGAGTCAGACAGGACATTTTCTTTCAATTATTTTTACCAGAATCTCACCCCTCCCCATGGGCCCCTTAAATTGGATTGATGAAAAAACGCTTGAACACCTATTAAATTATTTTTTAAGCTGTCTTTTTCCCCTGAGTTTGATGAGTGAGTGAGTTAGTCTGTCAGTTAGGACACTTTCTCTCTTCCCCCCCCCCCACCCCCCAGAATTTCACCCCACCCCATTGGCTCCTTAAATTAATTTATGAAAAAACGTTGGAACACCGATTTACTTATTTTTTAAGCTGATTTTTCTTCGCTGAGTTTCAAATTTCTCGCCTATGTCGTTTAGGAAATAGGCCTACACGCTTCGTTAGGAATCCTTCAACCCCCAATTTTCACCCCTTTCACCTCATAATAATACATCACATCGAAAAACCCTTAGACGCATGTCTGCTTATATTTAATGATTAGTTTATATGCCGAGTATCACATCCACAAATGAAACCACTCGTGAGCTATTTTTATTCAATGAAATGCAGGTTTAACCCCCTTAAGACCCCTTTAGAAGCTGAATATTCAAAATCCCCCCTTAGTGTATGGTTTTGACATACAACGAACATATCCCGAGAATTACATGTTTCCAACTTCAATATTTTTGGCTGGGCGATGATGAGTGAGTGAGTGAGTCAGGACATTTACTTTCAATTTTTTTTCTTCAGAATTTCTCCCCTCCCGATGAACCCCTTAAATTTGATTTATCAAAAAAAAACTGTCGAATACATATATACTTATTTTTAAGCAGATTTTCCGCCTGAGTTTGAAGAGCGAGTGTGTCAATCGGTTAGGATACTTTATTTCCTGTTTCTTACCCAGAATTTCACCCCTTCCCATGGGCCCCTTAATTTGGATTTTTGAATAAACGGTCAAATACCTATTTACTTATTTTTTATGCTGATTTTTTCCGCTGAGTTTCAAACTCCTCGTCTATGTCGTCTAAGAGATACAGGCTCCGTTAGGAATCATTCAACCCCCACTTTTCACCTCTTTCACCTCATAATATACACCACATCGAAAAACCCTCAGACACATGTGGTGTATTCTTGGAATACACGGTAAGATAGAGTATTCTTTTTAATGCTCTTTGCTTGTTCATTTCATCCTTTTTCTCAAACACCAACAGTGATCTCCTAGTTTCTCTTTGGTGGTCATGTCTCTTATGTCATTGTGAGTCTGTTCTAGATATATATCTTCCATGACCCACCTAGCGTCATCTAGCAGCGAATCTCTGAAGCTCCTCAATTCTTCCTGGTGCAAGAGGACTTCCTTTTCCATCAGGCCACCAGATCTCGTTGCCATCGCCAGCTATTATATCTGTGATCAAGAGAACTTCTTCTACTCTTTCACCCACCAGGCTGTGCTAGTATCGCCTGCTATCAACTCTTTGAAGACCATTTCCTCAAGAGAATTTAAGTTTACAATATTGGTCATGCTTATATGTTTTCCTTTTGTCTCCTACCCCCACTCTTTTCCCTTCCTTGGACCCTCCGCGCTTCGCTGAGTGGGTCTCACTTGTAAGTCGGCAGTAGACTCGGTCAGTCAAGGCTCAACTAGAGCCAGTCTCCTCAAACCAAGAGGCACTCTCTACGTTCTACGCCATGTTGGCACATTAAGTATTCGTCAAAGGGAACTTCACCTTCGACATGCAACCAAGATAAGTACAGACTTAAGGTTTTAACCTCATCTTCATCAGTTTTATTATCTATATGCTTTTATTGATCATTTTATAGACAGCGTGAGATTACTTATTAGGGGCGGTAATCATTCTTCGCGGGATTTGCCATGTTGAGCTTTTGTCTGTCTAAGCCAACCGTAATAGAAAGTAGCTTTTCTTAAGCTATTTAAATGAGAAATCTTCTCACCACGTGGGATATTATCTAATACCCGCTGTCTATAAATTACCAAGCTAGTTCCTCCGCTGGATTATCTTTGGCCCCATTCTTCTATTAAGATCGTTCTGGAACCTTCCAGATCCTGTACTTTATCTACAAGTCCTGCCGTCATGTATTTTTCACTCACTTGTGAGAATACTATTTAAAATTGAAGAATCTTACTTCTGAATTAGAGCTCAATAGCGAATTTTCTTCCACCGTTGGAATGTTCTATGGCGCATTTAATTGTAATCCACAACTTTCTCAAGTAATAGACTTTCGCCTATCTAGTGCAACCAGTCCTTTTTCATCATTGCAATAACTTTCTTTGCCATAAACGTTCGTGTTACTAGAGTGAATTTTTCATCTATTCAAAAGATTATAGTGATAACTAGTGCTTGTTCAACTTTTCTACCGCGTCGCGATCGTCCGTTTACATTAAATAAGGCCATGAACATTGATCCTAAATCCCAATTGATCTTTCCTAAACCTTCTACTAACAAACCATATTAATAAAATTGTAACTCTAGATCATTTTCTATGAGGTGTCACTCTAACGAAGTGCCCTTCCATTTTGCTTGTTTATCATTAATTAATTTCTGCATAACTACGTGTTTTATACACGGTTCAAGCTTAGATTGTTTCTACCCTATAATCAGGGAAAACAATTCTTTCAACTCATGAGTGAGTTATTTCTAGGTCTCACGAAAGGGAAACTTCCCCATTTGGCTCGTGATTCCTACTTAAACATAGGAGGTCGAGAACCTTCCTTTTGACTTTCTCATCAGGTTTCACAGTAAGTGACCTGCCCTTATTTGTATAATAACCAACAGTAATTCTGTATAAATATAAGAAGTTATAGGAACTTCTCCTTCATTCTACCCGCTTTCTTTTTTTTTGTTATTTTCGAAGTTGTAACTTCTTCTAAAATAGTTACCTGGACATTTCTTAAAGTGCACTCCTTGTACTCAATTTAATGTTTAAACTTTAATCACTTCATTTGTCTTTTTTTAATCTTACAAAGATTTTAGTACATATATAAGGTGTGAAACCTAAAGAATTGTTAATTGCCTGGAGCAAACTTTAAATGTGAGGGGGTCTGCGACCCCAAATTGTTACTAAAAATTGAAACTATATACTTGTCAAATTTATTAGACTCTTTTGCCTTGTTAAATAAATTAAATATTTGTTTTTGGATTTATCATTTCTCTAATACAACGGTTAGGCAAGATCCGGTCCTCCTTGGCTCTCCCTACTCAATGCCATTAAATCTATTGATAGGGCTTTCACCACTCGTTGCATTTGAGCAAGAACTCTTAGTGGTAATCTCGTTAAAGTTTCTCTTAGCTTTAATAGCTAATCCTAACTGGCCAGTAAGGCAAGTATAGCTCGCTACGCCAGCTACCTGCTTGTGGAGATCCTCTCCGAAAACGTATGGTTGGTTTTCCAAAAGATAAGTGTTTCTCTTTGTCTAAACTTTTAGCCGGCTCCTTGCTGAGTAAAAGCTTAGCCATTTCCAAATGCAACCATTGGTTCACTTACCAAAATTACTCCCCAAGGTATAATTTTTTATCATTATCCTTCTTGGAAGCACTTGGTCGCTTTTTCAGGAACTCTATAACTTCGAAAACTAGAAATACCAAACCTGATTCAAATTATTGGCATTCTTCGAATTACTTTGCAAAAACGAATTTCCTTGAACAGACATACAATAAATCTGTTACTCTCAGTCTTGCCAGACCATCACACTTCCCCATTGTAAGCAGATGCATGCTTGAGAGGGAATATACTAAAACCACTCTCTTGCAAACCGCCCAAGTCCTATCTGCGTTTCCCGTCAGCTTGGACCAAGTCCTTACCCACTTTAGGTATCAGAGAACGAATTTGCAGTGGCAACAGCCTCTAAGTGCATTTAAAGTTAAATTCATAACTTTTGTGGGACTCTCCTCCTATTTTTCTATCCTTTTTCTCCAGTCCGAAACCTACCTTCTTTTCTTAATCATCTTCCCTTGGTGGTTAGGTTATTCCTCAGCCAATAATCTACCCAACATGTCTTCTTATCTTTAACGATGAGTTCATATGCCGAGTATCACATCCCCCAATGAAACCAATCGGGAGATATTGCTATTCAATGAAATGCAGGTCTACCCCTTAACACCCCTTTAGAACCTGAATATCCGAAAATCCCTTCTTCGTGGACGTTTGCGGCCCTTTGGGAAGCTGCATACCAAATTTCATTCCAATCCGTTGGGTGGTTTCTGAGATTTCGTGATGAATGTGTGAGTGAGTGAGTGAGTGGTATTTGACAAATATCTAGTAGATAGTGTCAAGTCTTTGTTATACTGTACTCGGTTGACAGTGCTGTGTGAGCAGTTGAGTAACTAACGGGATTTCAAGTAAAGATCCTCATTTTCTATACCGGTAGTGCAGAGCGCAACTCGAATCCAGTCGGCCGTGTCTCGACTTGAGCTATGTTGCCATGGAAACTATCTGCCTTGCCATTCCTTCATGAGTATATTTTATGACTAGATTTGCCTGTGCTTGAGTGCAAAAGGGCCGAAATCAGAAGAATGAGAAAGACTATCGAAAATTCAAGTAGCCAGCGGTTCCTTCTGGGTCCTAAACTATGTGTATGCAAAATTTGGTTGAGATTGGTGGAACGGTGTAGATTTGTATACGGAACCAACCCACCCACCCACCCACCCACCCACCCACATACATACATACATACATACAGACTTTCACTTTTATTTATAAGAAGATATATAGATGAACTAGCAACCCGACCCGGCTTCGCCCGGGAACAGTTATGAATGCATTACGTGATAAGCGCTTTTTTTTTAAATGTCAATGAACAATGACCAATATCGGTTTTACGTCTCGGCATGATGGGTTAAAATCACTGACAGGACTATTAATTATATTATCATGGAGATGCATGTGCAACAAATTCTTGTCAGACGTAATTTAAGAATGGCGAGGTGCATGAAACACAAATCCCCCTTCCGTCCAATCTTAACTTGACTGTGTATTTTGCGGAACGAAAAGTTCACAGGCGAAATAAAGAAAAGCTGAGTTGCACTTCGAGGGAAACTCCAAACACAACCACTCTTCTCTAAAGTTTTTAACTCAACAAGACTCGACAGTGTGCTGCTGGCTGTATCTGGGGCAATAAGCTCGTCCGCTAGCTAAGCTGTAACTGGGGAGATAGAGTCGCCCTTAGCTAGCTCGTAAACTGTCGCCTTAGTAACTGAATGGAGATTGTTGGAAGCAATGAAAACGTAAAAACACTTATAGAAGGCGTGTATTGAAGATAGAGATATGCTCTCCCGGGCTTCTTTTTGTAGAAATTTTCAAGCTGAACAATATAGTATATAGATATTTTTAACGGTTTGCCCAGCGTAAGCGCACGGACGCCAGTTTTTTTCGACCTCTTCACTGAAATCGTTAGTGCTTCACTTCCTTTGGTCTTAAATAAATTATTTTCTACAGAAACCTTCCTCGAGATATCCTTTACAGAATGGTGAAAACCGCATCAAAATCCATTCAGTGGTCCTCGAGATTACCCGTGACTTCCAAGAATTTGTTTTACACTAAGTAGAGATTATACGCCAATCAGTATAATTTAATATAATATAATCCCCCTTCCGTAGCATGCTGAGCTTCTATGCCCAAGATCGTGGGTTCAAATTCGGCCGAAGTCGTCGGATTTTTAAGAGCGTTAAAAATCCCTCAGTATGCCTTCCTTCGGAGGAGAAGTAAAGCCGGTGGTCCCATGTCATAGATTTATGGCATGTTAAAGAACGTTCCACTAATTACACCTGTTTGAAGCTAAACTGTATAGGTTAAGAATGTAAACAAATATCTTAGGTTCCTACGTTCGTTGACAAGAGCCGACTGCAGTGGCACCTGGAAGCTAAGTTCTGCGCTAGTTGTCGTTGACGGTGACATTTGGTGGCCTAAGTAGGAACTATTTGAAAAATTCAAAAGTCTGCTCCTTACTTGAATTAAAGAAACAGATAACACACACTAATACAGTCATCACAATTAACACCGGTTATCCGACAGATTCTACACACACCCAAAGTACACGGGGCTACACGACCGCGTCGTCGCGGCCCCTAAACTTAAGAACTAACCAACCAACCAACCCCTTCCATCCAATCTTAAATCGACTGTGAATTTTGCGAAACGAAATCTTCACAGGCGAAATGAGAGTTACACTTCCAGCGAATGGCGAGGTGAATGAAACTCAAATCCCCCTTCCGAACAATCTTAACTTGACTGTGTTTCACAGGCGAAATGAAGAAAACCCGACTTACACTTCCAGGGATTTTCCAAATACAACCATCTTTCTCAGAAGTCTTAACTCAACACGAGTCAACAGTTTGCTGCTGGCTGTATCTGGTGCAATAGGTTCGCCCGCTAGCTAGGCTGTAACAGGGATGATAGACTCGCCCTTAACTAGCTCGTAAACTGTCGCCTCAGTAGTTGAATGGACATGGTTGGAAGAAATTTAAACGTAAAACTCTTGTAGTGGGCGATGTATTGAAGACAGACATATGCTCTCGTGGACTTTTTTTGTAGAACTTAAGATTTTTAACGGTTTACCCAGCGTAAGCTTACAAAGCGCTCGGACGCCAGGTTTTTTTCCGACTTTTCCACTGAAATCGTTACTGCTCGGCTTCCTTTGATCATAAATAAATTATTTTCTACAGAAATCATCCTCGAGATATCCTTTACAGAATGGTGAAAACCGCATCAAAATCCATTCAGTGGTTCTTGAGTTTACCCGTAATATCCAAGAAGCGGGGACTTTGCTTTATACTAAGTAGAGATGAATGGAAGCCGGCAACCATGACAACAGTATCTCAAGAGGGGACATCCAACTTTCCACTCCATGTATTACATATCTGTGAAAGTTTGGAAATGGCTATAAGGTTATCACGGAACCAACTAAGACTGTAAAATTCATCAATATGCTTAAGGAGATCAAGGGGTACCCTAGATTTTTTTTCACGCGATTTACACGTGCGATATGTCGTACAAGAGGTCTATTATATCTCCAAACAGCAACATTATTTTAAAAATTCCTGAATTGAAATAGTAGTTTGTGTGGCTTTTAGGAATTTGGGTCATTTGGGACCAAACAAAAAACTGAATTTTCATGCACTACAAGCCTTTATAATTTATTAAATGGGCTTTCCTGTGGATGGGGACTTAACACAACGGCAAGTTCAGTAATCCCACGGAGATATCCCTTGAGGATGTAGCACTATCCAGGGTGCACCAGAAGTGGTGGGGCTACATACACCGTGCCTCCTTGAGGGCCTTGTGCGGAAAGCAGGAGATATCATGAAAATAAATAGTAGGCTGACCCCTCGAAGAATTAGGGTATCAGGAAAGATGATACGAGGGCCAATTGAGGTGGGAAAGTGAAAGACTCCCTAGACCTCGGATACCCTAAAACCGTCGGGATCGGAAGAGAACAAGTGTTGACCAAGGGAGGTAGACAGGAAAGATAACTTATAGGAGCCCGGCACAAGTAAGTAGAAGCAATGCCCGACTCAGCTGAAGTCCCGTGGTCGCCAACCCACGTCCTACTACATGTGAGCCCCTGCGGGGTAAAATAACCAACGTGACGATTTCTGGTGGCGCTTAAAGCTTATTTCTGCTCCATTTTCTCTGTCTGCAAGTTGTGGGGGCTGCTATTAGAACACATGCAAATATACGGATATTCATTTGAATTCAATTCCATCCCATCGCATATATATGCAGGACTTTTCAAAGACCATGAGGAAGAAAGTAAGTTTAATATCGCTGGCTACAGAATTACTGGCCTGTGCAAGGAACATCTGGCAGTGACATTACATCGGAGTTAGATGAAAACTTCCAGATGTATGGACACAGGTTATAAGGCGTAGTCCCAACGTTCTCTTGAACTTCGCGTCAAAGCCATATGTTGATGTCCAGAAAGAATATATTAAAAAGTAATACTTCCAAACTGCGTAGTATATTAACTCAACTTAAAATTCTGTTCCAGTATGCAAGATATAGTAGCAAACGTCATCACATTTATTTTAGAAGCAACGAGAATAATATTAATAACAACAATAATAATAATAATCTGTTAGTTAGCCCGAAGGCTGGTTGGATCCTCAAAAAGTACCGCCGTTAGGTTATGTGGGTGGATACAGCAAAAACCCACGGTAAGCGCTATAGTGAGGCGTAATAGGCAAGATGAGGAGTGAGGTAGTTTGCCATTGCTTTCCTCACTGAGTCAGAACAGCAGTACTAACCCTATGAGTAGAACATTTCACAGCATCCTCAGGCACTGACTGTGCCTTGAATGTCATTACTAAGCACCACCCATACCTTAGTAGCTTCCATATTATCACAGCCATGAGTGAGACTGAGACAGCGGTGAAAAGTCACATTATACTCTAGCCTGTGCCAACAGACAAATGCAAATGCACTGCATTCTTCTAAAGATGGCAAACAGGCCTATAATAATAATAATAATAATAATAATAATAATAATATTATTATTAATAATAATAATAATAATAATAATAATAATAAAGCACCAGGTGAGGATTCAATAGTTGCCGAACTCTGGAAATACGCAGGTGAAAAACCAGTCGACAAGCGAACGGATATCATCCGGGAGATTTGGGAAACAGAGAAACTGCCCAGTGATTTGACATCGGCCCTGATTCGCCCCCTGAACAAGGTGATAAAGCGGACGTTAACAACTATCGTGGCATATCACTCCTCTCGATAACATACAAGATTCTCGCGAAAGCGCTTCAAATGAGAGCGGAAGCGCAGCTCGATCAACAACTGGGCGAATACCAAGGTGGATTTCGAAAGGGGCGCTCTTGTGTTGAGCAAATCATGAATCTAAAATCAATTCTATCGTACATGAGTCTGAGAAGTAAGACATTTGTTGTGACTTTTGCTGATTTCAAGAAGGCTTACGACTCGCTGGATCGAAGTACCCTGATCCAGGTTTTAAGAGAATTTGGTTTAGATAATAAGACAAGAGCAATCATTCACCAATCCCTATTGGATACAGCTTCCAAAGTGAAATTCAGGGGAGAGATTACTGAATCCTTCGAAATAAGGACAGGGGTGAGACAGGGAGATGGGCTCTCGCCTCTGTTATTCAACTGAGTTTTTGAGAAAGTTATTCGAGAATGGCGTAAAGATTTGGGTAAGGAAGGTATAGAGAATGGGGTCAGACTAGGTTGTAAGACCAAAAACCTGACAATCGACTGTTAAGCTTTCGCAGATGATGTTGCAATTTTCTCTAATTCTCTTGACACGGCCACACAACAAATCAATCAATTACAGGTGCAAGCAGCAAAGGCAGGTCTTCAGATTTCGTTTGAGAAAATGCAGTTTATAACGAACATCAAGTCAGAACCCAGAGAATTTACGGTGAATGGAAGACAAATAACACAGGTAGGGAAATTCAAATACATGGGTAAATGGATTGAGCCCAACATTCGTGAAAAGGAAGCCTTCGCGGCACAGATTAACAAAATGGAAATGGCTTACCATTTAACCAAAGACATTTACAAAACATGATCAATGTCCTTGAAGGCCAAACTGATGATGATGATGATGATAATTGTTGTTTTAAGGGGCCTAACATTGAGGTTATCGGCCCCTAATGATCTGGGTGATAGCGAAAATGATAATGAAATGGAAACCAGAACAAAATTATCTGAGACGGAAAACACGTACAAAAAGGAACTCAGATGGAAACAACTCACAATATGGTCTTACAAAAGGGAATTTAGAACGAAAAGTTGCACAACAAGAATAGATTGAAAAAGACCCACAAGACGTAGGCGAGATTCAAAATACGTACAAAATGCAATGTAGCGTCGAAATACTCACAAAATGCAACTGAAATTCAAAATACTTACAAAATGCAAATGAGATCGAAAATACGTACAAAATGCAATTGAGGTTCAAAAAACGTACAAAATGCAATTGAAATTGAAAATACACAATGCAGTTCAGATTGAAATAGGCCCTATCCCAGTTCCAATCCAAATTATTCACAAAGTGCAATCGAAATTCAAAATATTTACAAAATGCAATTGAAATTGAAAATGCTTACAAAATGTACGGTGATTCTAACGACTCATGTGGATTGACAATACTTACAAAATGCAATTTAGATTGAAAATACTTGACAAAATGTAATTTAGATTCAAAACACCCACAACATGCAATTGAGAATCAAAATATGTGCAAAATGCCCACCAAACAAAATGCAATTTAGATTCAAAATTCGTGCAAAATGCGGCGTTGGTTGAAAATTCTTACAAAATGCAATTGAAATTCAAAATACTCACTAAAAGGCCCGGGCACATGCATTGAAAGACTTACTAAAAAGCAATTTAGATTGTCAATCTTTACAAAATGCAATTGAGGTTGAAAACAATCGCGAGATGTAATTTAGATCGAAAAAAACATACAAAAAGCAACGTAGATTAAAAATGCCTTAAAAAAACGCCAGAAAGGAATTTAGATACACGGTGAACCAAGTAACAAAAAGCAGTGCGGGAATCTTGAAGAGAAAAGTAAACATAATGAAAAGAGGAGAGGAGAGGGGAGAGAGGAGAAGGTCCGCCCCAAAGGGAAGGGACAAAAGGGGAAAACGGACCCAGCTCAGGAATCCCTCGGGGTCGCCAACTCCCGAACTCACCAGCCGTGAGCCCCTGAGGGTGTATCATTATCTACGGTGCACCAGAAGTGGTGGGGCTACATACGCCCTGCCTCCTTAAGGGCCTTGAGCACAAGGCAGGAGATAAAAGGAAGAGAAAAAGAAGGCTGACCCCTCACAGAAGGAGGGTATCAGGAAAGATGAGACAAGGGCCAATTAAGGCGGGAAAGTGAAAGACTCCCTAGGCCTCGGATACCCTAATACTGTCAGTGTCGGAAGAGAACAAGAGTTGACCAAGTGAGGTCGACAGGAAAGGAGACGGAGAGGAGCCCGGCTCACGTAAGGCCAAACTGAGGCACTTCGTTACCGTTATTCGCGCGGAGGCGTTATATGCATCAGAATGCCTGGCGATGAATGAGAAAGGCCTGGCAGAACAACTCGAAACCAAAGAGAGGAAGATTCTGAGAAAGATCTTGGGCCCGGTCAAGGAACGAGGAGAGTATAGAAGACGACACAACGATGAACTCTATCTACATGTGGAGAAAATAACGGACACCATTCGCAAAAGAAGACTCTCCTTTTATGGCCATTTAACATGAATGAACTCCGGAAGATTGTCCAATCGAATCTGTGCCTCCTTTGTGGGAAAGAAAACCAAAGGGATCTGGTTTACAGAGGTGGAAAAAGACCTACAAGAACTGGGGATATCACATGAGGACATCTTGGAACGTGACTCTTTCAAGAAGAAACTTAGGGAGATACAGAGTTTTCAGCCAAAACCTATTTTGAAAACAGGCAAGATGTGGACCGAAGAACGAAGGGAAGCTCACCGAAGAAGAACGCGCGAATACTGGGCCAATATGAAAGAACGAGGGAAAAGGCAGTTGAAATAACGTGGTCCATAGACGACCGAAAAGATTAAATAAATAATAATAATAACTATTATAATGTTCAGTGCTTTTTTATTCAGGGGGAACGCGGGGGTACGCGTACCCCTTAAACATTTGAAAACTTATTAAGGAAAGATATTGGTACATTTGTATCAAGTCCGCAAAATATAACTTCCGACTTGAAAGATCGAGTAATCCTCGATTTAAATCGATGTATCGAATCAGTTTCTTTTGGTCGGCAACTCGGCACTCCTTTCTTATAAGCACGCAGGCTAGTGTTTGGAGGTGGGGTAGGTTGTTACTTTGTGCGTGTGGTTAGTTTTGAAGATTGAAGAAAATAACGAACTATTGAATATCCACCCAGGCATCGAAAAAGCTGATTCGAAGACGAACAATGACCGGACTTGGAAAATTGCAAGATCGTGATGTTTTGTCGACTACAACTGAGAGTACCCCTTAAATCCATTTTAAAAAAAGCACTGAAATGTTTAAAAAGCTGTTGTTTGTTTGAACGGTACCATACGAATATCGTCTGTCTTTTGTTGGTGAGGCTTGCGTTTCTTTGAAGTAATTTCATTTGTAGTTGCTGATCGTTCCAGGTTCATCGCTGAATCTTACTACTTTCTGCTTTTTAATTTTATTATTCCACTTTTGAATAGTCTGTGTATTAACCAAACGCCTCTTACGTGTTGGCGGCTTGGTGACACACCCTAAACTGACAAGTCATGGACACCAAGCGTTATACTACATCTTTTGTTGTATGTAGTTCACTAAATTTTATTGACAAATATATTAACTAAACTTAAGAATGTCAATAAATCTGTTGTATACCCATTGGTGTATTCTTTGGAATACACGGTTCGTTAGAGTTAGCTCTAGCTGCTCTTTGCCTTTTCTCTTTCATTAGTTTCTTTTATTTTTCCCTTCGCAGACACCAACAGGGACCCCTTACTTTGTATTTCCCATTTTCTTTGAATGTATATTAACATTCATGTAAATGTGTTTAAGTTATGTATTCGGCGCTCCACGCGGCAACCTGTCGAAGTTTTTGGGATTCATCGAGTTCAAGAGGACTTACACACCATTGCAGCAGGCGTCGTTGCTGTCTTCAACTATCATCTCCTTGAAGAGCCTACTCCATGAAGAAAATTATATTTTGTAAAGGGTTTATATTGCTTGGATGTTGCCTACCCTGTTTTATGTACCTTTGTCACTCCCCACCTCCCCTTCGTCTTCTCGCTCGCCGTGTGTTCAAATTCTCCTTTCACTTCTCGTGTAGTCAGCTCGGGGAACAGTTCAGACCTCTCTCAGAGGTTCTCCTCCTCTTCAAATGAGGTGATTCAAACGGACGCCATGTCTGAATTTTGATTGTAACGGTCGCAGGGGGCTTCAAACTTCAATCATCATGCAACTACCTACATTGATTTTAATCCATTTTAGAAGGGTTTAAACAACATTTTGAATGCCTTCAATGAAAATTATAGGCAGTGCTGGGATTTCCGCAAAATTGAGTAATAACTGCCCCACGTGGGAACCGTCATTCTTCGCCAACCAGGCTTACTACTTAAGTTATGAAATTCAGCATTTCTTGACCTAACTAAGGGAACTCTTTTCCTGCAACGAGGGATTTCTGTTAAATTCATAGCTGTTTAAAACTTAACCTGTCTGCCTCCGTAGGATGTCTGCTTGCTCCTTTAAACTGACACTACAGTTCTGGAACTTTCCAGCCAAATAAACTCTAAACAGTGATGAACTATACTTAATACCGTCAAAATTACTGCAAACTTTAAGTTAAAGTGCATTCGTGAACTGCAATATCAAGACTACATACCGCTAAAACCTGTTAAAGTAAAACTTAATGAACCTATAAATGCTGCAATAGTGAAAATTTACGATCTATCAACAAACTCTAGTGCTACACACAGTGTCCCTTCAACAATCTACCGCGTCGCGATTCGTTCGTATTAATAAAGTTGGCCAGGACTCAAATCTCATGTTTCCTACACTCCTAATCCTTTTACTAACAATTAGGGTATAATAAAACTAGTTACTTTTCTACGAGGCCTCGCCAAAACATAGGCGCCCTCCCAAACTTTGCTCCATTTACCATTTATTCACTCTGCTTCAATAACCATGGTTATAATCCACATTTTAATAAGTATTTTTTCCTGGTTCAACCAGGAAGTTCTGATCTCCAATTGTTAAACGTTTATCTAATTTGTGTAATCCAGGTTTCGTTATTATGGCCTCCCCCATTTGAATTTAGAATTTCTTAAACTCTGTGTAAATAAAAAAAGGGGTTATAGAAACCTGTTATTAATCTGCCTTTTCGCTTATAAAAACGGCATTCTTTAAGCATTTGGAATTCTTATTAACCAATACAACGAAATATTAAACCAAATTGTAATTTCTTTATTTTATGGTTATGGGCTTTAAGCCTTTTAATTATATGTAAAATTTGAAAACTCTTGTAAAGTTTCTTATTGTTACAATAGGTCTGAGACCTCAAAAATTTACTAAAACAAACAAATTTGTTCTTAGCTCAAAATAGATTTGAAATCTAATTGTTACTATTCTTAAACTTCCTCAATTCGTTAAATAAATTCTTCATTATTTGCTTTCTATCTCTCTTGTTAGAAAAACGGTTAGGCAGGACCTTCTCTTCCTTAATTTTTGTCCTAAATTATTCTATATTCATAGAAAAAGGCAAATCACTGAATGATCAGCTTTAAGAACCCATCTCTTATTGCGTTTAAAACAAAACTTCTATTCACAACATTTACTAAGTTTCTCTTAGCTATCACAGCTAATTCTAGTGAATCATTAAGGCAAGTATAGCTCGCTCCACCAGCTTCCTACTTGTAGAGATTTTCACTCTGACTTATGTTTTACTGTCTAAGATTGTAATTTTGTTCAAGTTAGGTTTGAGGTTTTCCTCCGTTCTAAACTTTTAGTCGGCACTCTGCTGGGTAAGAGTTTAGCCTGCTTTAAATGCAGCAATTGGTATTCTCATAATAATAATAATAATAATAATAATAATAATAATAAGATTGTTAAAAGCACTAAGTTGCTTTATCTCTGCCCATTCTGGGGGCATTAGGCCTTTCTGTCGTGCATCCGACAGTGACGGGAAATAAAATTATTCAGGCTAATTAAGGTATTTCTTGCATTTTAGAAGGCCTCAGAAAATCTCACCCTTTTGAAGGGAAAGTGCATAAATCCTTCTCATTTGGCATACATTGCCTTGCCAGAGCATCCATCACCCTTCCCCATAGTAACCAAATACCTGCTCGGGAAGGAAAGAGCACTTAGCGATAGCCTGCAGATAACCGAAGCTCACGCCGCTCTTTACGTTAACAGTGCTCAGGCTTCCGCTTGTTTTAGTTACTTCACGGGCTGTGCGCAGTGTAATTATTTCTTATATCACTGTTTCTTTCTTATTTTGATGTGGATTCTCTTCCTCTTTGCCTACGATCGTTTCTACTCCTAAACCTTTCTCCTTTTCTTTGAATCATCTTCCCTCAGGTAGCGTTTAGCTCCGGATTAACCTACCACACATACAGAGTCAAATCAAAATCGAAATATCTACTTCCGGTTTGAGAAATTCGAAAATCTGCTTCCCACAAATTGAAAATAAAGAATCAAAGAATAGATTAATAAAATCAAACTTTAATCTCATTTAAATCTGTAGGACAAACGTTTTAGCATGCTTTTAGCCTACTTTCGATTTTTGCAAATAATTAAAGTAGACTTATGAGATCTACACAGGGCCAAAAATTGTGTGTGTGTGTGTACTCGGAATGTCTGTCCCCCCCCCCCCTCCCCTATCAATTCGAACACGGTGAAACCGAATTGAACGAAATTCGGTACAGTGGTAGAACTAGCAAAGAGCACCTCAGTGTCATGTTTTATATCGCCGCCATCTTGACGGAAATGTAATGGCGGCCACCCAAATGTTCAAAGCTTGAATCAAATTACGACTAACCTAATCATCCTATCTCTAACAAATTTTGCAACAACATATACTTATATAGCGAGCGTCTTTTGATTAAACTACAAGGTCATCAGCCTAATAGTTTGCAGATCGTGGTCATGTATGTGTGCAAATCGATTCCCCTAAACAATTCAAGCACGGTGAAACCGAATTGAACGAAATTTGGTACAGAGGTAGCACTAACAAAGGACATCTCATGTCATGTTTTATATCGCCGCCTCTTGACGGAAACGTAATGGTGGCTACCGAAATGTTAAAGACTTAAATCAAATTATGACCAACCTAATTACCTGATCTCTACCAAATTTTTCAACAGTATACCTTTATGTATGAAGTATCTTTTGACCAAACTACAAGGTCACCAGCACAATCCTTTGTGGATGGCGGTCATGTATGTGTGCAAATCGATTCCCCCTATATATTCAAACACGGTTAAACCGAATTGAACAACCTTTGGTACAGAGGTAGCACTAGCAAAGGGCACCTCAGTGTCATGTTATATATTGCCACCAACTTGACAAAAACGTAATGGTGGCCACCCAAATATTCAAAGCTTAAATCAAATTACGACTAACCTAATCATCCGATCTCTACCTAATTTTTCAACAACATATATTTATATGGCGGGCGTCTTTTTTTTTTACTAAACTACAAGGTCATCAGCCCAATAGTTTGCAGACGGCGGCCATGTATGTGTGCAAATCGTTTCGCCCTGTCTTTTCAAACATGGTAAAACCAAATTGAATAAAATTTGGTGCAGAGGTAGCACTAGTAAAGGACACCTCAGTGCCATGTTTTATATTGCCGCCATCTTTACGGGAACCTAATGGTTGCCACCCAAATGTAAAAAGCTGTAATCAAATTACGTTCAACCTAATCATATGATCTCTACCAAATTTTGCAACAACATGCCTTTATGTGAGAAGCGTTCTTTGCCCAAGCTACAAGGTCATCAGTCTAATAGTTTGCATATGGCGGACATGTATGTGTGCAAATCGATTCCACCATGGTGAAACCGAATTGAATGAAATTTGGTACAGAGGTAGCACTAGCAAAGGGCTCCTCAGTGTCATGTTTTATATCACCGCCATCTTGACGGAACCGGAATGGCGGCTACCCAAATGCTAAGAGCTTAAATCAGATTACGACCAATCTAATAATTTGATCTCTACCAAACTTTGCAAAAACATATCTTTTTGTGGGCAACAACTTATGATTGAAATATAAGGTCATCAGGCCAATAGTATGCAGATGGCGGCCATGTATGTATGCAAATCGATTCCCCATATCACGGTGAAACCAAATTGAATGATTTTTTTTACAGAGGTAGCACTGGCAAAGGGCACCTCATATTCATGTTTAATATCCGTATAGCACGTTGTATTTCAACAAGCTACTACAACCAACATTCAATTAAACTCCTTGAAAAGATGATGATGATGATAATTATTGTTTTAAGGGGCCTAACATCTAGGCTATCGGCCCCTGATGGTATGGGTGATCGTGAAGATGAAAATGAAATGCAAACTTAAAACTAAAACTAACTACCAACCTACATACTAGAAGAAGAAATGGAAAACTACAGGAGAATAAGGCAAATAAAGGACAGGAGGAAAATAAATGCCCTCAACCCGCGAAGAAGGCGGATTGAGGGACTTGGAAGGAAGGAGAGCCATGAAAGGCATATAGGAAAGTGAAAGAGGAGAGGGTCCGCCCCAAAGGTAAGGGACAAAAAGGGAAAACGGACCCAGCTCAGGAATCCCTCGGGGTCGCCAACTCCCGAACTCACCAGCCGTGAGCCCCTGAGGGTGTAGCATTATCTAGGGTGCACCAAACGTGGTGGGGCTACATACACCCGGCCTCCTTGAGGGCCTTGAGCAGAAGGCAGGAGATAACATGAAAAGAAAAAGAAGGCTGACCCCTCGCAGAAGGAGGGAATCAGAAAAGATGAGACAAGGGCCAATTAAGGCGGGAAAGGAAGAGACTCCCTAGGCCTCGGATACCCTAATAACCGTCGGTGTCGGAAGAGAACAAGAGTTGACCAAGTGAGGTCGACAGGAAAGAAGACAGAGAGGAGCCCGGCACAAGTAAGTGGAAGCAATGCCGGACTCAGCTGGGGCCCCGTGGTCGCCAACCCACTTCCCACTAGATGTGAGCCCCTGGGGGTCCTTGGAAAGAACAAAGAGTTATAACATACCCATGTATTTAGGAGAAAGTAGGCTATATGTTCTTTACTGAACATCTTGTTTCTTCTTCTAAATATCATTTAAGCCGGAAGTAATTTTCAAAATGTTGGCACATTTCCGGGAATTCTAGCTTTTCTACTTTTGATGATGATGATGATAATTGTTGTTTTAAGAGGCCTAACATCTAGGTTATCGGCCCCTAATGATCTGGGTGATAGCGAAAATGAAAATGAAATGGAAACCAGAACGAAAATAATGTGAGACGGAAAATACGTACAAAGAGAAACTCAGATGGAATCAACTCACAATATGGCCTTACAAAAGGGAATAAGATTCATAAAAAAGAATAGATTGAAAAAGACCCACAAAACGTTGACTAGATTCAAAATACGTACAAAATGGAAATTTGCGTCGAAATACTTACAAAATGCCACTGAAATTCAAAATACTTTCAAAATGCAAGTGAGATCGAAAATACGTACAAAATGCAATTGAGGTTCAAAATACTACAAAATGCAATTGAAATTGAAAATACACAATGCAATTGAGATTGAATTATCCCAGTTCCAATCCAAATTATTCACAAAGTGCAATTGAAATTTGAAATACTTACAAAATGCAATAGATTTGATGATGATGATGATGATAATTGTTGTTTTAAGGGGCCTAACATCTAGGTTATCGGCCCCTGATGGTTTGGGTGATCGTGAAGATGATAATGAAATGAAAACTATAACTAAAACTAACTACTAACCTACATACTAGAAGAAGAAATGGAAAACAAAAGGAGAATGAGGCAAATAAAGGACAGGAGGAAAAGAAATGCCCTCAACCCTCGAAGAATGCGGATTGAGGGACTTGGAAGGAAGGAGAGCCATGAAAGGCAGATAGGAAAGTGAAAGAGGAGAGGGTCTGCCCCAAAGGTAAGGGACAAAAGGGGAAAACGGACCCAGCTCAGGAATCCCTCGGGGTCGACAACTCCCGAACTCACCAGCCGTGAGCCCTCGAGGGTGTAACAGTATCTAGGGTGCACCAAAAGTGGTGGGGCTACATACACCCTGCCTCCTTGAAAGCCTTGAGCAGAAGGCAGGAGATAATATGAAAAGAAAAAGAAGGCTGACCCCTCGCAGAAGGAGGGAATCAGAAAAGATGAGACAAGGGCCAATTAAGGCGGGAAAGGAAGAGACTCCCTAGGCTCGGATACCCTAATACCGTCGGTGTCGGAAGAGAACAAGAGTTGACCAAGTGAGGTCGACAGGAAAGAAGACAGAGAGGAGCCCGGCACAAGTAAGTGGAAGCAATGCCGAACTCAGCTGGGGTCCCGTGGTCGCCAACCCACTTCCCACGAGATGTGAGCCCCTGGGGGCCCAAAGGTAAGGGACCAAAGGGGAAAACGGACCCAGCTCAGGAATCCCTCGGTGTCGCCAACTCCCGAACTCACCAGCCTTGAACCCATGAGGGTGTAGCACTTTCTAGGATGCACCAGAAGTGGTGGGGCTATATACACCCTACCTCCTTGAGGGCCTTGTTTTCACTTTTGGCAGAATTGACTTAAAGTTTTTGCTAATTTTGATCTTTTAGAGTGCTCTGAGCGTCATTTGAAGAATGCTTTGAATATTAACATAGTTCTGCAAAACCAGATAACTCGTGGGAGAAAAAATGCTTTGAAGCCATTTTAGGGTTGCTTAAATAACGCAATATTATCCAATCACATTTCAGTCCGTAAAAGGTATTTATGGTGGGAAATATACAATATGATGAGAATTGTTTTTTTAAAGAGGCCTGACATCTGGATTATGGACCACTAATTGCTTGGGTGACAGTGAACAATGATAATGTAATGGAACTATAGCAACAACTAACTACAGACTTACATACTGGAAGAAGAAAATGGAATTCAAAAAAGAATATCGTAAATAAGGGGCGGAGGAAAAGATGATGATGATGATAATTGTTGTTTTAAGGGGCCTAACATCTAGGTTATCGGGCCTTAATGATCTGGGTGATAGCGAAAATGATAATGAAACGGAAACCAGAACGAAAATTAAGTAAGACGGAAAATACTTACAAAAAGGAACTCAGATTGAAACAACTCACAAAATGTTCTTACAGAAGGGAATTTAGAACGAAAAGATTCACAAAAGGAATAGATTGAAACATACCCACAAAATGAAAGCTATGTTCAAAATACGTACAAAATGCAATGTAGCGTCAAAATACCTACAAAATGCAATTGGAATTCAAAATACCTACAAAATGCCATTGAAATTCAAAATACTTACAAAATGCAATCGAAATTCAAAATACTCACTAAAAGGCCCGGGCACATGCATTGAAAGTCTTACTAAAAAGCAATTTAGATTGTCAATCTTTACAAAATGCAATTGAAGTTGAAAACAATCGCGAGATGTAATTTAGATCGAAAAAACTTACAACATGCAACGTAAATTCAAAATGCCTTAAAAATCGCTAGAAGGGAATTTAGACACACGGTGAACCAAGTAACAAAAACAGTGCGGGAAACTTAAAGAGAAAAGTAAATATAAGGAAAAGAGGAGTGGAGTGGAGAGGAGAGGGGAGAGAGGAGAAGGTCCGCCCCAAAGGGAAGGGACAAAAGGGGGAAAACGGACCCAGCTCAGGAATCCCTCGGGGGTGCCAACTCCCGAACTCACCAGTCGTGAACCCCTGAGGGTGTAGCATTATCGACGGTGCACCAGAAGTGGTGGGGCTACATACACCCTGCCTCCTTAAGGGCCTTGAGCACAAGGCAGGAGGTAAAAGAAAAGAAAAAGAAGGCTGACCCCTCACAGAAGGAGGGTATCAGGAAAGATGAGACAAGGGCCAATTAAGGCGGGAAAGTGAAAGACTCCCTAGGCCTCGGATAATCTAATACGGTCGGGGTCAGAAGAGAACAAGAGTTGACCAAGGGAGGTCGACAGGGAAGAAGAAAAAGAGGAGCCCGGCACAAGTAAGTGGAAGCAATGCCGGACTCAGCTGGGGCCTCGTGGTCGCCAACCCACAACCCACTAGATGTGAGCCCCTGGGGGGCGGAGGAAAAGAAATGCCTTCAGACCTCGAAGGATGTGGATTGAGAAACTTGGAAGGAAGGAGAACCATGAACGTCAGACAGAAATGAGAAAGAGGAGAACGTCCGCCCTAGAAGCAATGGAAAATGGGGAATAAACCGGACCCAGTTCAGGATTCCCTCGGGGTTTCCAACTCGCAAGCATACCAGTCGTGAGCCCTTGAGGGGTGTAGCACTATCCAGTGTGCACCAAATGTGGAGGGACTACACACATCCTGCTTCCATTAGGGCCTTCAGCAGAAGGCAGGATATACCATGGAAAGAAAAGAAGAGGTCTGAACCCTTGAAGAATGAGGGATCTGGAAATATGAGACAAGGGCCAATTAAGACGGGAATTTGAAAGAGTTTCGAGGATAGCCTACTGTAATACAGCCGGAGTCGGAAGATAACAAGATTTGCCCAACGGAGGTCGACAGAGAAGAATACAGAGGGAAGACCGGAACAAGTATGTGGAAGAAATTCAGAACTCAGCTGTGGTCCTGTGGTTGCCAGGTCACGTCCTACTAGTTGTGAGCCATTGGGGTTTTTGAGTGATTACCTCTAGGTTGAAAACACAAATTGAAAAATAACAAGAAGTTTCGTGACGAACTAAAGAGCCTACTTTTCTTAAAATTTAAGATTCATGCCAATGATTAATCTATATGGATCTATCTAGAATAATTATGAAATTAAGTTGGTAATATCGAAATTTCTAATTAGTTCGAAATACTGTAAACCTGTCATAATGTAGCCTAATAGAGAACTACAGTTGGCAGCGCTGTTGACTGAATTTATTCTTAGTTCCATCTCTTAAGGTACAGAATACAAAATTTGGTTGAAGTCTAATGGATATCATGGACGTTACATACAGTTAAACATTGGATTTAACAGCGCGCGTAAATTCATGTTGGCAACAATGACATATATGTATTGGTCAGAAATAATCTGAAGTAATATGATCTATTGATGTGTCAATTTTGAATGAAATCCATTAGTTAGTATAGAAGTTGCATGCATTTTAAAACTGGACTTATCAGCAGGCTTAGAATCATGCTGGTAGCACTGACATATATACGTAACTCCAAATTAATATAGAATGTCAGGTTCTATACGTGTGCATAGTTTAAAGCTTTCGGCTTGCATACTTTCTGATATATGGGTATTTGGATTAAAACAATTGAGAGCATTTATTAACAGTTGGCAGCCCTGGTAGCTCTTAAGAATGCGCTCAGTCATATCTGTTTATGTACACATAGCACATACGAAATGCGCTTGAAATCCAATTGATAGTGTAGAAGTTATATGTATTTAAAATTTGAACCTATCAGCAGGCTTATAATCATTTTGGCAACACTGCCATGTATGGACTCCTGGAAATTAAACTGCAATACTATTATCCATACGTGTGCCAATTTTGAAATAGCTCCCATTCATACCTTCCAAGATATCCAACATGGAGCTCAAATTTCAATTGTGATTTTTTAGCAGTTGGTAGCACTGACATCATTTTCAAATATGGCCGTGAGATATTCAGGTATAGATCTTTACTCCTAGCAATTTTTGTTTCAATTGCTGCAGCCATTTAGGAGTTGATAGGGACACACACACACACACACACACACACACAGCCAGCCAGCCAGCCAGATAGACAGACAGACTGAAGGACAGACAGACACACATTTGCCCGATCTCATAAGTCTACTTTTTCCTCATTTTTGCAAAATGTGAAAAGTAGGCTAAAAATTGGTTTGATATGCGAGACTGATGTTGGTTTACTCATGACAAGACAAACTCATAATTTACTCAACATAGGCAACATCTCTAACGTCCGTCTGCTAGGTCTTGATGAACGGTTTCCTACGTGTTGTCAAGTGTTTTGTACAGGATGTAACGGGTACACAACTCAGTAAGTTGGGCTGTCTACAATATTATAAACTTCAGGAAAGGAGCTCGGCTAACTAATCCACTGGTGTATGGGCAATGTCTCTGCTTCAGATGTGCAGCAGAACAATAGAGACTATAGGTGAAAGCTTTGAGTAAGAACTTATGGAGCTTTACCGTCCTCTCGCTACACAATACATTGCGAACTAAACAGGTGGTGTAGAGTGTAAATACGCTTTTCTTAAGCCCCAGACACTGTAGGCAGCCCTACTCACTCAGCTGTATGTGTGGGCTGTCGTTTGCTTTTGTCACAGCCCCTACTGTTGTAGGCAGCCCAACTAATTCAGCTGTATGCATGTGAGGTATGAATACCTGCCATCGAAGCTCTTAAAATTCAGGCAGTTTAACTTACTGCAGCCAACTGAGGGTAAGCTGTATGCATGGGCTTTACGTCTGCTTTTCCTGAGTCCCTGATACTATAAGCACTGAGATGTAGGTACTGTATTTGTTATCATTTGCTTTTTCTACGCCCCTGATCCTGTAGGCAGCCCAACTTACTGAGCTGTATGTATGTGTTCCACCCTGTACATCTAGCGGTTCGAATGGGTCAGTGTAAACCATTGTTGCACAACTTTCAATAAAGACCGAAAAGGGCAGTACCAATTTGTCATTAGCGCCCATCCCTGAAACTTGGTCTTAGCGGTGTCGATCATACCATACAAGACCCACGATACTAACGAACAGCAGCTTAACCTGGTCCAGCAAGGATGATGATGATGATGATGATAATTGTTGTTTTAAGGGACCTAACATCGAGGTTATCGGCCCCTAATGATCTGGGTGATAGCGAAAATGATAATGAAATGGAAACCTGAACAAAATTATCTGAGACGGAAAATACGTACAAAAAGGACCAAATTTGGTCTTACAAAAGGGAATTTAGAACGAAAAGAGTCACAAAAAGAATACGTCATGGAAAAATACCCACAAAACGTAGGCTAGATTCAAAATACGTTCACAATGCAATGTAGCGTCGAAATACTTACAAAATGCAACTGAAATTCAAAATACTTACAAAATGCAAATGAGATCGAAAATACGTACAAAATGCAATTGAGGTTCAAAATACTTACAAAATGCAATTGAAATTGAAAATACACAATGCAATTCAGATTGAAATAGGCCCTATCCCAGTTCCAATCCAAATTATTCACAAAGTGCAATAGAAATTCAAAATACTTACAAAATGCAATTGAAATTGAAAATGCTTACAAAATGCAATTGAAATTGAAAATGCTTACAAAATGTACGGTGATTCTAACGACTCAATGTGGATTGACAATACTTACAAAATGCAATTTAGATTGAAAATACTTGACAAAATGTAATTTAGATTCAAAATACCCAAAAAATGCAATTGAGAATCAAAATATGTGCAAAATGCCCACCAAACAAAATGCAATTTAGATTCAAAATTTGTGCGAAATGCGGCGTTGGTTGAAAATTCTTACAAAATGCAATTGAAATTCAAAATACTCACTAAAAGGCCCGGGCACATGCATTGAAAGACTTACAAAAAAGCGATTTAGATTGTCAATCTTTACAAAATGCAATTGAGGTTGAAAACAATCGCGAGATGTAATTTAGATCGAAAAAACATACAAAAAGCAACGTAGATTAAAAATGCCTTAAAAATCGCCAGAAGGGAATTTAGATACACGGTGAACCAAGTAACAAAAAACAGTGCGGGAACCTTAAGGAGAAAAGTAAATATAATGAAAAGAGGAGAGGAGAGGAGAGGAGAGGAGAGGGGAGAGAGGGGAGAGAGGGGAGAGAGGAGAAGGTCCGCCCCAAAGGTAAGGGACAAAAGGGTAAAAGGGACCCAGCTCAGGAATCCCTCGGGGTCGCCAACTCCCGAACTCACCAGCCGTGAGCCCCTGAGGGTGTAGCATTATCTACGGTGCACCAGAATTGGTGGGGCTACATACACCCTGCCTCCTTGAAGGCCTTGAGCACAAGGCAGGAGGTCAAAGGAAAAGAAAAAGTAGGCTGACCCCTCACAGAAGGAGGGTATCAGGAAAGATGAGACAAGGGCCAACTAAGGCGGGAAAGTGAAAGACTCCCTAGGCCTCGGATAACCTAATACCGTCGGGGTCGGAAGAGAACAAGAGTTGACCGAGTGAGGTCGAAAGGAAAGAAGACAGAGAGGAGCCCGGCACAAGTAAGTGGAAGCAATGCCGGACTCAGCTGGGGTCCCATGGTCGCCATCCTACGTCCCACTAGATGTGAGCCCCTGGGGGGAGCAAGGATGACGATGATGATCTTAATTGTTGTTTTAAGGGGCCTAACAACTAGGTTATCGGCCCTTAATGGGTTAGGAAAGATGAGATAAGAATGGTTGGTTGGTTCTTAAGTTTAGGGGCTGCAACAACGCGGTCATGTAGCCCCGTGTACTTTGGGTGTGTGTAGAGTCTGTCTGATACCCGGTGTTAATTGTGATGAATATATTAGAGTGTGTATCTGTTTTAATTCAAGGAAGGACTGCAGACGATCAATTTTCAAGTAGTTCCTACTTTTGCCGCCAAACGCTACCGTCAACGACTACTAGTTCAGAACTTAGCTACCAGACGACACCGCAGTCGGCTCTTGGCAACGAACGTAGGAACCTAAGGGCGTTGTTTACATTCTTAACCTATACAATTTATCTTCACACGGGTGTAATTAACATGCCATAAATCTATGACATGGGACCGCCGGCTTTACTTCCCCAGCTCAGGAATCCCTCGGGATCGCCAACTCCCGAACCCAACAGTCGTGAGCCCCTGAGGGTGTAGCTCTATCCAGGGTGTACCAGAAGTGGTGGGGCTACATACAGCCGGCCTCCTTGAGGGCCTTGTGCGGAAAGCAGGAGATATCATGAAAATAAATAGTAGGCTGACCCCTCGAAGAATTAGGGTATCAGGAAATATGAGACAAGGGCCAATTAAGGCGGAAACTGAAGAGACTCCCTAGGCCTCGGATACCCTAATACCGTCGGGGTCGGAAGAGAACTAAGAGTTGACCAAGTGATGTCGACAGGATAGAAGATGGAGAGGAGCCCGTGGCACAAGTAAGTGGAAACAATGCCTTACTCAGCTGGGTCCCATGGTCGCCACTAGGTGTGAGCTCCTGGAGGGGGTGGTCCAGAAAGGACTCAACACATCTCCAACCCTATAGAAACATAAATAATAATGATCACAGGCAGACAGTAGGAAACATTGGCGATTTGTTGGTGTAGTTTAAATTAGAGGCTGAGGTCACCTTTGGCCATCAGTCCCGTGTACTTTAGTTTGACAGATCAACCTGTACTATTGTCAAAATATGTATATTCTACGACCGCTGAATACCAAATGAGGTTTAATTATTAGGTCATGTTGAGTATGAAAAGTTGAATCCATCAAAAATTTTACCAGAGAGTTAAAATGTTTGAGGCGACGAGGACTCAACCTACAACCTTCGTAATTGCGGCACAATGCTCTATCCAACTGGGTTACAGGGTTCTGACACTTTATCTCTGGTAAAGGTGCATCTACCTGGGCGGAAGAAACACCAAATTCCGAATGGCCACAGGCAACGCCTTGTTTCAAACCTTTGTATCTTCAAAATACAGCTCCACATTTCAGACTTGGATGGTGTTAATTTATAATGATGACTGTTATTGACGTGACAACGTCAAACAAATTGTCGGAATACAGTGACGTTGGTGAAAAAGTGTTATAGTGAAAGGTGATGATATCGTTTTATCTCTCTTCTGCTGCAACGCTCTCTCTCTCTCTCTCTCTTCTGTTGCTGCGCTCGAGTGTCGCAACTGTCGTTTTTGGATGTCACGGGTGAACTTCTGGATGGAGTATGATGCGGTTTTCACCATTCTGTAAAGGATATCTCGAAGAAGATTTCTGTAGAAAATGATTTATTTATTATTAAAGGAAGCCGAGCAGTAACGATTTCAGTGAAAAAGTCGAAAATAACACATGGCGTGCGTGCGTTTTTTAAGCTTACGCTAGGCAAACCGTTAAAATGTCTATATTCTATGAGTGTAAGAATTGTTCAGCATGAAAAGTTCTACAAAAAAGTCCCGGAGAGCATCTTCAATACATCGCCCACTATAAGTGTTCTTTACGTTTTCATTTCTTCCAACAATTTCAATTCAAATAAAACTCGGCTTTTCTTCATTTCGCCTGTGAACTTTCCGTTCCGCAAAATACATAATTAAACAAGTAGTTCCGTGTCGAACTAAAGAGCACACTTTTCTTAAAATGTAAGGTTCATGCCAATGAATAATCTTTACGGTATATCAGAAATTAAATGTTACATTGGAACTATCAGCGCTCGTTAAGTAATGTTGCCAACAGTGTCATGTACTGTATGTGTTGCATAGAATTACTCTGAAACATTATGATCTATTATTGTTCCAATTTTGGATAAAATCCATTTGTTAATATAGAAGTTACCAGTATTTAAAATTGAACCTATCAGCAGGCTTGGAGTCATGTTGGCAACACTGACATGTATCAGGTCTTCCAAATTAATCTAGAATGTCAGGTACTATACGTGTGTAAAATTTAGAGCTGTTGGCTTGCATACTTTCTGGTATATTGGAATTAGGATAAAAAGTATAGAGAGAACAATTATTAACAGTTGGCAGCCCTCATGGCTCTTAAGAATACGTTTAGTCATATCTGTTCTGGTACACAAAGCACATACAAAATTTGGTTGAAATCCCATTGATAGTATAGAAGTTACATGCATTTAAATGTTGGACCTATCAGCAAGCTTAAAATCATATTGGCAACACTGTCATATATGGGGGTCATGAAAATTAATATGGTATGTCATTATCTTATCTCTGTGTGTGCCAATTTTGGAACAGCGCACACAACATTAAGCTCAAATCTCAATTGTGATTTTTCAGCAGTTGGTAGCACTGATGTCATTTTCAGATATGGCTGTGAGATATTCAGGTATAGATCTTTACTCATACAAAATTTGGTTTTGACAGCTGCAGCCGTTTAGGATTTGATAGGGGGGGAGGGGACAGACAGACAGGACAGGACAGACAGACACACATTTGCCCGGATCGATCTCATAAGTCTACTCTTTCCTCTCTTTTTTTTTTCTCCAAAATGCGTAAAGTAGGCTAAAAATGTACGAAGCTGAAATTTCGCATGAGTGACAGTTTAAACAAATTTGTCTGAGAATACGTTGTCACGCTCAATTATCGCCGCGCGTCGTAGTTGCACACACCCAATATATTTTTAAGAGCCCAACATCTAGATAATCAACCCCTAATGATTTGGGTAATAATGAAAAATAATGGAATGAAAACTAGAGCTTAAACTGACTAACCAACTACGTACTTTCGACTAATTTATAACTAGAAGAAGAAAAGAACGAAAAAGAAATAAGGGAGAGAATAGACAGGGAAAATAAATTTCCTCAATTCTCGAAGGATATGGGTTGAAGGACTTTGAAAGAAGTGGTTACATGAAAGATGGATGTAAATGAGAGAGAAGAGGGTCGGCCCCCAAGTCACTGGAATAAGGAGAAATACCAGACAGCTAACGAATCCTTCGGGGTTGCCAACTCCTGAGCTGACCAACCGTGATTTCTAGACTGTGTAGCACCATCTAGGGTGCACAATGTATCTTGGAGCTATCTCACTTAGGGCCTTGAGCAGCAGAATTCATAAGATACCACTTTCGAAGAACGAGGAGAGATTGGACAAGTGGCAAATGAGAGACATCCTAGGTCTGGAATACCCAAATACTGTCGGGGTCGGAAGAAAAGGAGAGAGAAGCCAGATATAAGTAAGTGGAAGCAATTCCAAACTCAACTGGGCACCTGTGGTTACCAACTCACGGCTCACTAGTTGTGAGCCTCCGGGAGAGACGTGGACGGATCGATTACACCACTGTAGATTTGTAACTTCACTCTCAGGCTAAGAAAAGCAATTCATAGGTCTATGTGGTCCACTTACAATAAGTTGCCGACCGAATTGATAGCAAGCGTATTATTCAGTTTTTCCTGCCAATTTCTGTTTTTTTTTATTGAAATTTTGTTTGGGACATATTTGAATATTCCTGCTTCGTCTCGTAGAGTTTCATTAATTCCCGATAGGTGGCAGCACAATAACTAGCCTTGAAAATGGCGTCTGTAACAGAGGTGCGTACCAAACAGAGAGCTAACGCAATAGAAGCAGACAGGCAGGCAAGCAGCAATGCTGGAAGGGCTGCCTATCTTTTGGCGGAAAACCAGCGATCACAGATATTCATAGGCGCTTGCAGAATGTCTACGGAGACCAGTTGGAGTATTCAAAGCTTTGTTCCCGCTGGGTTCCTCGACACTTAACGGGAGACCATCAAGAGCAAAGAAGAAACATCTGTGCGGAATTGCTTGCAAGCACTACGTGGATGATGGGGAAGTTATCGATGAAGCACGACGTTGGCTCCGACATCGACCAGTCGAATGGTACCATGCAGGCATACAGATTACTGTGGCGTAAGGCCATAGTATTGAACGAAGGCTATGTTGAAAAATAGGGTGTTGTACCAACGGATTGGGGAATAACATGGTGTATTTGAATCCTCAATAAATACAACCTGCTTTTAGGAGAAAAAAAAATGTGTTGCATTATACAGGGAGTCCGGAAATGTTCTCCGCAGTGGCTACGTGCATCTGCGAGTGGTTGTGTCATCAGTTTAGTTGGCAGCACAGTGTTCTTGATAGGATGAAGGCCACATGTGTGGACTGTGGGCTGTCGAAATCGTCAGTGCGTATAATTAGATTATTGGAAGAGTGCAACATTATGTTATGAATGGCTGTGGTGAGTATAAAGTTTACTGTTTGTTATGATACAAACGACAGCCGTGCTGCCAACGTAACTGGTGACGTAGGCACTGCTGAGAATATTCCCGGACACCCTGTATATTGAACACCCTTCGTAGTTTGAGAAAAGTACTGTATATTTAATTCTTGATACAACTAATCCTTTTTACCGTTCACAGTCCTCGTGCCCTGAAGTTCATGTTATCACCCGCATTTAACATCTACTATTTTATCTCCAGGCATCTTCTTTTAGGTTTATTGTTATAACAGGGGACGTAACCACCCGGGAGTACTTATCTGGACATGAGTGTGCAAGGCCAGTTTCCGGTAAGACATCGCGTAACGAGGCGATAAGGAGTTTAGTGTAGAGCTGACCCCGGTAGTAAATTGTGTGTGTCACTAGCCAGCGCTGCCCTGCCTGCCTCCCTTCCACCGTCACTCCCCAGGGGGTTGTGTTCTAGTCCCCGTGCGGCAGTGATTCATGGAGTGCCCTCACATCAGATATTACTCCGTCGGTAGAATTTCTCCGTTTTACTGATGCTATGGGAGTATATTCAAAATTACCTGGTCTATCTTGGTTATCGGCCCCTAATGGTCTGGGTGATAATGAAAATGAAATGGACACTAACTAAAACAAACTACTGACTTTAAAACTAGAAGAGGAAACAGAAAACAAAATGAAGAATAGAACAGGAGGAAAGGAAATGCACTCAACCCTCGAAGAACTAGAATTAAGATACTTGGACGAAAAGAGAACCATGAAAGGCAGACAGGAATGGGAGAGACGAGAGGGTCCTTCCCAAAGGCAATGTAAAAGGGGGAATAAACCGGTCGTGGTGGTGGAGAGCATTAACGCACTACCTCGTACATCGCTGGCATCGGGAGAGCGAGAGTTCGAATCCCACCTCAACAGTCGTGAAAATGGTTTTCGTGGTTTTCCGTTTTCACTACCAGGTAAATGCCGGCACGTTTCCTTTCAATAGGTCCACGGCCGATTTCCTTCCAAAATCCCTTCACTGGCCCGTCTTGAAAAGAAAATACATGGCCATTGGCTGCATTGATAATAATAATAATAATAATAAAATGACAAAAAAGGTTGACCAGCTAACGGGGTCGCCAACTTGCCAGCTGTGAGTCCTTGAGTGCGAAGCACTATCACGGGTGCACCAGGCCTCCTTGAGGGCCTTGATGAGAAGGCAGGATATGCCATGAAAGGAAAAATAGGAGGTCTGACCCCTTGAAGAATGAGGGTATCATGAAAGATGAGACAAGGGCCAATTAAGGCGGGAAAGTGAAATACTCCATAAGTCTCAGATACCCTAATATCATGGAGGTCGGAAGAGCACAAGAGTTGACGAAGGGAGGTTGACAGGAAAGAAGAAGGAGACGAAAGATGACAGAGCAGCCCGGCACAAGTAAGTGGAAGTAATGCCGCTCTCACCTAGGGTCTCTTAGCCGCTAGCCCACATCCCACTAGTCGTGAGCCCCTGGGGGACGGAAGACAATGAAGCTAATTAAAATTCATCTGTGAAATAGGTTCAATCAGCATTGAGCATAACGTCATAAAAAAAACGTAGTTACCTAGGTCGAGGACCATTCAGTGTGTTATCAGAACATAACCCGAATTGAGTCGTCCAGTTGCAAAACTCGTTTAATCCACTTGTGAATAAGGATCATTTTCATGAGAAACGTTTCTCTGGACTATGCCTCACGTATCTTTTGTGTTTGTTGTTTTCTACTTTTTTCTTTTTGCTTTGTGATTTTGGTTTTTGGTTTGGTGTTTGCTTTGTGCTTTTGCTTTTGAATTTTACTTTTTGCTTTTCTTTCTTGGTTTTGGTTTTGCATTTGCTTTCTGCTTTTGCTTTTTTTAAATTTTGCTTTTTGCTTTGCGTTCCTTGTTTTTTGATTTCTGCTTTTGCTTTTGTTTTTGCTTCGTGTTTTTTGTTTTTGGTTTATGTTAGTTTTCTGTAAAATCAAAATAAAATAAAACAAAATAAACAAAACAAAATAAAATAAAACAATTTAAAACAAAATAAAACGAAATAAAACAAAACAAAACAAAACAAAATCAAAATAAAACAAATAAAAATAAAATAAAATTAAACAAAACATAATAAAATAAAATAAAATAAAATAAAGTAAAATAAACTAATTATATTCATGTTTTTTTTAAGTTTTGGCACCTTAGTTATAACTGGATTAGTAACTCACTTAGATGGTTCCAAGTTTCACAGGCCCGCGATGTAGTCCCCACCGTTGCGTACAACGTGTTCCCAGCGATGCGGAAGTCGTTGTATCCCGTTGGCACTGCCCAATCTATTGATGGTACGAAGAGAGCGCTCGGTAGCCTGCTTAACGTTATTGTCATCTTCATCTTCGGGATGAGATCATCGTCGCAGGGACTGATGTCGGGAGAATATGGGGGGTGATAGAGGACCTCCCAGCCCCAGCGATCCAACAATGCCGACACAACGCCTGCTGTGTGTGCCCTAGCATTGTCATGCAGAAGGATGGGCGGTGTAACCATGTGGTGGCGCCGTTTCCTTCTCAGAGCTCCTCGGAGATGGTCTTGCAGAAACGAACAATAGTTCGCCGCATTAACAGTTTGCCCTCGGGAGCAGTATGGCAGCGCTTCCGTACCATTGAAGACGTTAAGCAGGCTGCCGAGCGCTCTCTTCATACCATCAATAGATTGGGCAGTGCCAACGGGATTTAACAACTTCCGCATCGCTGGGAACACGTTGTTCGCCACGGTGGGGACTACATCGCGGGCCTGTGAAACTTGGAACCATCTAAGTGAGTTATTAATCCAGTTATAACTAAGGTGCCAAAACTAAAAAAAAACACCCATGTACATACTTTTACGGCATAATCCTTATTCAGAAGTGGATTAAACGAGTTTTGCAACTGGACGACGCAATTGGAAAATAGGGAGCTTCAGGTTCGCTCATCAATGGTGGTCTGCCTTTTAAATCGTGACTGTTGAGGTTTGTCATACACAGAGATGATGATGATGATAATTGTTGTTTTAAGGGGCCTAACATCTAGGTTATCTGCCCCTGATGGTTTGGGTGATCGTGAAGATGAAAATGAAAAGCAAACTTAAAACTAAAACGAACTACTATCCTACATACCAGAAGAAGAAATGGAAAACTAAAGGAGAAGAAGGCAAATAAAACACAGGAGGAAGAGAAATACCCTCAACCCTCGAAGAAGGCGGATTGAGGGACTTGGAAGGAAGGAGAGCCATGAAAGGCAGATAGGAAAGTGAAAGAGGAGAGGATCCGCCCCAAAGGTAAGGGACAAAAAGGGAAAACGGACCCAGCTCAGGAATCCCTCGGGGTCGCCAACTCCCGAACTCACCAGCCGTGAGCCCCTGAGGGTGTAGCATTATCTAGGGTGCACCAAAAGTGGTGGGGCTACATACACCCTGCCTCCTTGAGGGCCTTAAGCAGAAGGCAGGAGATAACATGAAAAAAAAAAAAGGAGGCTGATCCCTCGCAGAAGGAGGGAATCAGAAAAGATGAGACAAGGGCCAATTAAGGCGGGAAAGGAAGTGATGATGATGATGATAATTGTTGTTTTAAGGGGCCTAACATCTAGGTTATCGGCCCCTAATGATCTGGGTGATAGCGAAAATGATAATGAAACGGAAACCAGAACGAAAATTAAGTGAGACGGAAAATACTTACAAAAAGGAACTCGGATTGAAACGACTCACAAAATGTTCTTACAAAAGGGAATTTAGAACGAAAAGATTCACAAAAGGAATAGATTGAAAAATACCCACAAAATGAAGGCTAGGTTCAAAATACGTACAAAATGCAATGTAGCGTCGAAATACTTACAAAATGCAACTGAAATTCAAAATACTTACAAAATGCAAATGAGATCGAAAATACGTACAAAATGCAATTGAGGTTCAAAATACTTACAAAATGCAATTGAAATTGAAAATACACAATGCAATTCAGATTGAAATAGGCCTTATCCCAGTTCCAATCCAAATTATTCACAAAGTGCAATCGAAATTCAAAATACTTACAAAATGCAATTGAAAATGAAATTGAAAATGCTTACAAAATGTACGGTGATTCTAACGACTCATGTGGATTGACAATACTTACAAAAAGCAATTTAGATTGAAAATACTTGACAAAATGTAATTTAGATTCAAAATACCCACAAAATGCAATTGAGAATCAAAATATGTGCAAAATGCCCACCAAACAAAATGCAATTTAGATTCAAAATTCTTGCGAAATGCGGTTTTGGTTGAAAATACTTACAAAATGCAATTGAAATTCAAAATACTCACTAAAAGGCCCCGCAACCTGCATTGAAAGACTTACTAAAAAGCAATTTAGATTGTCAATCTTTACAAAATACAATTGAGGTTGAAAACAATCGCGAGATGTAATTTAGATCGAAAAAACTTACAAAATGCAACATAGATCAAAAATGCCTTAAAAATCGCTAAAAGGGAATTTAGATACACGGTGAACCAAGTAACAAAAACAGGGCGGGAATCTTAAAGAGAAAGGAAATAGAAGGAAAAGAGGAGAGGAGAGGGGAGGGGAGAGAGGAGAAGGTCCGCCCCAAAGGGAAGGGACAAAAGGGGAAAACGGACCCAGCTCAGGAATCCCTCGGGGTCGCCAACGTCCGAACTCACCAGCCGTGAGCCCCTGAGGGTGTAGCATTATCGACGGTGCACCAGAAGTGGTGGGGCTACATACACCCTGCCTCCTTAAGGGCCTTGTGCACAAGGCAGGAGGTAAAAGGAAAAGAACAAGAAGGCTGACCCCTCACAGAAGGAGGGTATCAGGTAAGATGAGACAAGGGCCAATTAAGGCGGGAAAGGAAGAGACTCCCTAGGCCTTGGATACCCTAATACCGTCGGGGTCGGAAGAGAACAAGAGTTGACCAAGGAAGGTCGACAGGAAAGAAGAAAGAGAGGAGCCCGGCACAAGTAAGTGGAAGCAATGCCGGACTCAGCTGGGGCCCCGTGGTCGCCAACCCACGTCCCACTAGGTGTGAGCCCCTGGGGGAGAACATCCAGGTTATCGGCCCCTAATGGTTTGGGTGATCGTGAATATGATGATGAAATTTAAACTATAACTAAAACTAACTACTTATATACTAGAAGAAGAAATGGAAAATTAAAGGAGAATAAGTCAAATAAAAGGACAGAAGGAAAATAAATGCCCTCAACCCTCGGAGAAGGCGGTTTGAGGGACATGGAAGGAAGGAGAGCCATGAAAGGCATATAGGAAAGTGAAAGAGGAGAGGGTCCGCCTCCCAAAGGTAAGGGACAAAAGGGGAAAACGGACCCAGCTCAGGAATCCCTCGGGGTCGCCAACTCCCGAACTCACCAGCCGTGAGCCCCTGAGGGTGTAGCATTATCTAGGGTGCACCAGAAGTGGTGGGGCTACATACACCCTGCCTCCTTAAGGGCCTAGAGCACAAGGCAGGAGGTAAAAGGAAGAGAAAAAGAAGGCTGACCCCTCGCAGAAGGAGGGTATCAGAAAAGATGAGACAAGGGCCAATTAAGGCGGGAAAGGAAGAGACTCCCTAGGCCTCGGATACCCTAATACCGTCGGGGTCAGAAGAGAACAAGAGTTGACCAAGTGAGGTCGACAGGAAAGAAGACATGATGATGATGATGATAATTGTTGTTTTAAGGGGCCTAACATCTAGGTTATCGGCCCCTGATGGTTTGGGTGATCGTGAAGATGAAAATGAAAAGCGAACTTAAAACTAAAACAAACTAATAACCTACATACTAGAAGAAGAAAGGGAAAAATAAAGGAGAATAAGGCAAATAAAAGGACAGAAGGAAAAGAAATGCCCTCAACCCTCGGAGAAGGCGGATTGAGGGACTTGGAAGGAAGGAGAGCCATGAAAGGCAGATAGGAAATTGAAAGAGGAGAGGGTCCGCCCCAAAGGTAAGGGACAAAAGGGGAAAACGGACCCAGCTCAGGAATCCCTCGGGGTCGCCAAATCCCCAACTCACCAGCCGTGAGCCCCTGAGGGTGTAGCATTATCTAGGGTGCACCAGAAGTGGTGGGGCTACATACACCCTGCCTCCTTAAGGGCCTAGAGCACAAGGCAGGAGGTAAAAGGAAGAGAAAAAGAAGGCTGACCCCTCACAGAAGGAGGGTATCAGAAAAGATGAGACAAGGGCCAATTAAGGCGGGAAAGGAAGAGACTCCCTAGGCCTCGGATACCCTAATACCGTCGGGGTCGGAAGAGAACAAGAGTTGACCAAGTGAGGTCGACAGGAAAGAAGACAGAGAGGAGCCCGGCACAAGTAAGTGGAAGCAATGCCGGACTCTGCTAGGGCCCCGTGGTCGCCAACCCACGCCCACAAGATGTGAGCCCCCATACACACAGAACGTAGACTGAAAATTATTATGATGATGACAATAATTGTAGTGTTAAGGGACTTAACATCTAGATTATCGGCCCCTAATGAAGTGAAATGTTATGAAAGGATAAAGATAAAACAGCCCACTGCCTGAGATGACAATGGAAATGGTTTGTATAAAACGGTCCGGTCCGTAAGCCCCAACAATAATCATATATATTATTTGAGTAGTATGCATCCCTCCTGCGCGCTCAGAAGCGAGCGATCGTGACAAATGAGCATTCAAATGAAAGAGAATAGACATTAGCAGTGACTTATTACACTGTAATTTCATAAATATCTATAATTTCTTTAAAAATTGACATTAAAAAAATTGTACGAAGTGTGCGATTTGCAAACACCGTTGATGTAGGAAATTACGCTCCATAATTGATGTTCACGGGCAGCTGTGACGCCTGTTTCATGTCATATTAACATTCTGAGGTCTTTCCTTTATCCTGAAAGGTAAATCGTGTTCTATAATCATTTGGCTGAAAAAAAAACCTTTCTCCTTAAGTGTTTCATTATAAACCTATTGGGGAAAGTGTGGTTTATGAACATACGAGATTTCTCGCACGGGTCCTCTAGTTATGACATATTTGGATAAAAAGGAGTAAAAATATAGGATGGTAAAAAACACGGCATATTAAACAATTAAAATGGGTATTATTACAATAAAAACATAAAACAGACTAAAACTAAATTAAAAGATTTTAACTAGATTCAAACTTGAAGAAGTAGCCACTCTCCCTCATGAACAAGATGATGAGGTCTACTGAGGGCCCGCCATCACGTAGACCAAGGGAGAGAGTGGTAGGCAGTTCGAGCGTTCTTCGCAGATCAGTCAGGTCCACACACTTCAAGAGAATGTGTGCCGCGGTAAGATGGACGCCGCAACTACATACAGGGGGGCTTACAAGTGGGCGTGCGTAGCAATCCAATGGCCAATCTGGAGTCGACAGAGTACCACAGCTTCCTTACAGAGATCTCAGAAAAAAGATAGTCTATCCGCACCTTCGTTGACTTCTTGATGCCTCTCAGTTTGTTGGGCAGAGACGTGCCGCTCCACGCATCCTACCGAGTAGACAAAATACTTCTATTGGACAACCCTCGTAAGTATGAACAAACTCATCTAAGCGCATTATGGTGATGAGGGCTTCAAGAGATCATTCCAGAGCGAGTCCTTCATTACTGCAAGGATTTGCGGGGCCACACAGATCCCCTGGGAGTGTCGTAAACTGCGATGGTCTGGGCTGGGCAAGGCTCTGCAAGTGATATATCGCCACGTTAAAAGCCACTTTCATTTCACTAAATTACAAGTAAATTACTGGCCTTGTATAATGTTAACCACTACATCCACAGTTCTTTATCAAATGTGCTGTGCGCTAGGTATTTTGGACAATGCGTGAGGGTCAGTGGTTTGGGTGATCATGAATAATGAATATGATGATGATGATGATGATGATGATAATTGTTTTAAGAGGCCTTACATCTAGGTTATCGGCCCCCTAATGGTTTGGGTGATCGTGAAAGATGAGATGAGAATGAAAACTGTAACTAATACTAACTACAAACTTACATGCTAGAAGAAGAAATGGTAAACAAATAAAGGATAAGGCAAATAAAGGACAAGAAGAAAAGAAATGCCCTCAACCCTCGAAGAATGATGATTAGACTTGGAAGGAAGGAAAGCCATGAAAGGCAGATAGGAAAGGGAAAGAGGGAAGGGCCCGCCCCGAGGTCACAGGAAAAATGGTACAAATCGGACCCAGCTCAGGAATCCTTCGGGGTCGCCAACTACCAAACTAGTGAGCCCTTGAGGGTGTAGCACTATCCAGGGTGCACCAGAAGTGGTGGGGCTACAAGTACCCTGCCTCCTTGAGGGCCTCGTGCCGAAGGCAGAAGATAACATGAACAGAAAAAGAAGGATGACCCCTCGAAGAATGAGGGTATCAGGAAAAATGAGACAAGGGACAATTAAAGCGGAAAAGTGAAAGACTCCCTAGGCCTCGGATACCCTAATACCTTCGGGGTCGGAAGAGAACAAAAGTTAACGAAGAGAGGTCGACAGGAGAGAAGACGGAGACGTTCCCGGCACAAGTAAGTGGAAGCAATGCCAGACTCAGCTAGCTTCCGTGGTCACCATCCCACTTCCCACTAGATGTGAGCCTCTAGGGGGGGGGGGGGGGTAATGAAAATGAACCTATGAGTAAATCTAACTACAAAATCACAACTAGAACTAACTACAGCGTCAATTAATTAGATGAGGCGCTTAGGCGGAGAGGGAGAGGGGGTTTCCAGCAAATACCACGTGTTTTCTTCTTCTTCTTCTTCTTCTTCTTCTTCTTCTTCTTCGCAAGAAACTGTAAATTTGTGAGAAAACTGGATTTCAACCTTTGCACGCGTTCATCAGCTTGCCCTATGACCTCTGATGCTCAAGTGTACGTGGTGATCTAGAAAAGAGATGATGCAGTACATGCGGTATCTAGTTTTCATCTATCACAAGAGGTTCAGAGCACCAGCGCACTCGCGGGTTGTCGCACGTCGAGCTACTGACCTGCTGTGTGGAAGCGATAAAGGTTTAAAGTGGCAGGAGCAGATGTTCTCACAGAAAATTACATGGACATGATGGTTCCATTAGTCTCTCTTAAGATCATACATAAGTGTCCGTGCACTGCATTAGAATGAATATTCTTATACGAATTTTAAGAGTTCCTAATTAAGTATTTTATTGTTCAATGTTCTCACTGTGATTCTAGACTACGTTCTTAACTATTAGCCGTAACTAAACTTAGTAAAAATGAATTAAGCAAATTGATTTTAAAAAAACCAACGCAATCAAGCACAGATTAACTTATTTACATTAAAATTACGCATTTTGATAAATCTCACGTGAGATTAGGGAAGGGGAGGGAGGGGGTTGAGCAAAATCTCATGAAATCTCACCAAGGGAAGAGAGGGGGAGGGGGGGGGTCGAAAAATCGCCAAAATCGCCCCACGTAATTAATGGATGCCCCCTTACACACTAGAAGAAGAAAAGGAAAACAAAAGAATAAGGGAAATAAAAGAATGAGGAAATAAATGCCCTCAACTCTCGAAGAATAAGGATTGAGGGACTTAGAAAGAAGTATAGCCATTAACGGTGGATAGGAAATGGAAAGAGGAGAGAGCTGACCCCAAGGACAATGGAGAGAGGGGAATAAACGGACCCAGCTCAGGAATCCCTTGGGAGTCGCCAACTTCCAAACTGATGAGGATGATGATGATAATTGTTTTTTTAAGGGGCCTAACATCTAGGTTATCGGCCCCTAATGATCTGGGTGTTAGCGAAAATGATAATGAAATGGAAACTAGAACGAAAATTAAGTGAGACGGAAAATACTTACAAAAAGGAACTCAGAGTGAAACAACTCACAAAATGTTCTGACAAAAGGGAATTTAGAACGAAAAGATTCAAAAAAAGAAGAGATTGAAAAATACCCACAAAATGTAGGCTAGGTTCAAAATACGTACAAAATGCAATGTAGCGTCGAAATACTTACAAAATGCAACTGGAATTCAAAATACTTACAAGATGCAAATGAGATCGAAAATACGTACAAAATGCAATTGAGGTTCAAAATACTTACAAAATGCAATTGAAATTGAAAATACACAATGCAATTCAGATAGAAAGATCCCAGTTCCAATCCAAATTAATCACAAAGTGCAATTGAAATTCAAAATACTTACAAAATGCAATTGAAATTGAAAATGCTTACAAAATGCACGGTAGATTCAAACGACTCATGTGGATTGACAATACGTACAAAAAGCAATTTAGATTGAAAATAATTGACAAAATGAAATTGAGATTCAAAACACCCACGAAATGCAATTGAGAATCAAAATATTTGCAAAAATGCCCACCAAACAAAATGCAATTTAGATTCAAAATTCTTGCGAAATGCGGTTTTCGTTGATAATACGTACAAAATGCAATGTAGCGTCGAAATACTTACAAAATGCAACTGAAATTCAAAATACTTACAAAATGAAAATGACATCGAAAATACGTACAAAATGCAATTGAGGTTCAAAATAATTACAAAATGCAATTGAATTTGAAAATACACAATGCAATTCAGATTGAAATAGGCCCTATCCCAGTTCCAATCCAAATTATTCACAAAGTGCAATTGAAATTCAAAATACTTACAAAATGCACGGTAGATTCAAACGACTCATGTGGATTGACAATACTTACAAAATGCAATTTAGATTGAAAATACTTGATTAAATGTAATTTAGATTCATAATACCCACAAAATGCAATTGAGAATCAAAATATGTGCAAAATGCCCACCAAACAAAATGCAATTCAGATTCAAAATTCGTGCGAAATGCGGTTTTGGTTGAAAATACTTACAAAATGCAATAGAAATTCAAAATACTCACTGAAAGGCCCGTCTACCTGCATTGAAAGACTTACTAAAAAGCAATTTAGATTGCCAATCTTTACAAAATGCAATTGAGGTTGAAAAAAATCGCGAGATGTAATTTAGATCAAAAAAACTTACAAAATGCAACGTAGATCAAAAATGCCTTAAAAATCGCTAAAAGGGAATTTAGATACACGGTGAACCAAGTAAAAAAGACAGTGCGGGAATCTTAAAGAGAAAAGGAAATATAAGGAAAAGAGGAGAGGAGAGGGGAGAGAGGAGAGAGTCCACCCAAAAGGTAAGGGACATAAGTGGAAAACGTACCCAGCTCAGGAATCCCTCGGGGTCGCCAACTCCCGAACTCACCAGCCGTGAGCCCCTGAGTGTGTTTCATTATCTAGGGTGCACCAGAAGTGGTGGGGCTACATACACCCTGGCTCCTTAAGGGCCTTGAGCACAAGTCAGGAGGTAAAAGGAACAGAAAAAGAAGGCTGACCCCTCACAGAAGGAGGGTATCAGGAAAGATGAGACAAGGGCCAATTAAGGCGGGAAAGTGAAAGACTTCCCAGGCCTCGGATATCCTAACACCGTCGGGGTCGGATAGAACAAGTGTTGACCAAGGGTGATCGACAGGAAAGATAACAGAGAGAAGCCTGGCACAAGTAAGTGGGAGTAATTCCAAACTCAGCTAGGGTCCCGTGGTCGCCAACCCACGTTCCACAAGTTGTGAGCCCCTGTCGGAGAGAAAGAGGACGGAGACGAGCCTCACACAAGTTACTGGAAGTAATACTGGACTCAGCTGGAGTCCCATGGTCGCCAACTCAGTTTTGCCAAGTTGTGATCCCTAGGGGGACAACTGCCGTGAGGCATTGAGGGCGTGAAGCTGTCTAAGGTGCACAATGGATGGTGGTGGCTTCATACACCGTACCTCCTTTAGAGTTTTGTCGAGAAGGCAGGAAATACACGGAAATGAAGAGATGGTCTGATTCCTCGAAGGATGAGTGTTTCAAGTAAGAGGAAAGGAACGTCCAAATAAGGCGGAAGAATAAACTATACTCTAGGATTCGAAGCCAGACACAAGTAAGTTGAAACATTTATTTATTTATTTGTTGATGGTACTCAACAGGGCTCAGTGTGCGCCCCAATAATAGTGCACCTACACAGTAAGATACATTTCCTGATATGTCTGCATTAAGTATTAATATCTTAATGTAATTCTTAAAACTAAGAAGTTCACACAGATCAAAATGCATAGTAATAAAAAGATAATAGAAAATCTAAATCTAAATTTGATCTAATGCCAAATATAAAAACAGGTTTTGAAATTATTACATAATAAACTAAAAGGTAACATTAATAACTAGGGAACAGGCCTATCCACTTAATACATTGCTGATTCTGTTATGCGTGATAATTTTATTTCAAGTATGAATTAGAGTGACTGGATTATAATTTCCAAGAACGGTCTGATTGAGAGACAGAAATCTAGTTTCCAGTTTACACGAACCGCATCGTTGTAAATACTGCAAAGCCTCCATACAGGTGAATTATTATGTGAAGTGGTATTGGTTATATCAATTTTGAATGTTATGGTTGATCTTGTAGTTAAGCGAGGGATGTTGAAATTTAGGAGCGATAGGAAAAATGAGTTATCAATTTGACCGTTAATAACTTTATAAAGGAATTTCATATCATTCACTTGCCTTCGAGACTCCAAACTAGTCATGCCGAAATTCAACGAAAGTTCAACGTAGGGTACCATGTGTGGGTAATTGCCCGTTATTTTGAGGTGTAAGTATCTGAGGAATTTCTTTTGAACTTGCTCAATGGACTTAATGAATGTTTTCTGCCAGGGACTCCATACTTGGCTGGCGTACTCGAGCTTGGATCTCACCATGGCAGTATAAAGGTTTATGCAGGTACTGGTCCTAATGAATGGCTTAGTGTTTCTTATTATAAACCCTAACATGCGGTAAGAATCCCCGACCGTCTTTTGCACATGATAAGTGAAAGCAAGCTCTCGGTCAAACATAATCCCTAGATCTTTCTTCTCGCTTACTGTTTTCAATGACTTAGGTCCAATTCCATAAGCAAATCTGATTGGGTTCTTCTTACGTGTAAAGGTCATAACAACACACTTCGGTACGTTTAAGTATAATTTGTTTTCTAAACTCCATTTGTGTATATTATTTAGGTCATTTTGTAGTAGAGTGCAGTCATTAGTGGAAGAAATTGATTTAAAAATTTTGAAGTCCTCTGCATATAAAAGACTATTTGAGTGCAGTATACATCGTGGCAAATCATGTATCATTGCTAGAAAAATGAAAGGTCCAAGATGATGATGATGATAATTGTTGTTTTAAGAGGCCAAACATCGAGGTTATCGGCCCCTAATGATCTGGGTGATAGCGAAAATGAGAATGAAATGGAAACCTGAACAAAATTATCTGAGATGGAAAATACGTACAAAAAGGAACTCAGATGGAAACAATTCACAAAATGTACTGACTAAAGGGAATTTAAAACGAAAAGATTCACAAAAAGAATACATTGAAAAATACCCACAAAATGTAGGCTAGGTTCAAAATACGTACAAAATGCAATGTAGCGTCGAAATACTTACAAAATGCAACTGAAATTCAAAATACTTACAAAATGCAAATGAGATCGTAAAGACGTACAAAATGCAATGGAGGTTCAAAATAAATACAAAATGCAATTGAAATTGAAATTGAAAATACACAATGCAATGTAGATTGAAAAAGGCCGGTTCAGATTCAAAATACTGACAAAGTGCAATGAAAATTCAAAATACTTACAAAATGCAATTGAAATTGAAAATGCTTACAAAATGTACGGTAGATTCAAACGACTCATGTGGATTGACAATACTTACAAAATGCAATTTATATTGAAAATACTTGACAAAATGTAATTTAGATTCAAAATACCCACAAAATGCAATTGAGAATCAAAATATGTGCAAAATGCCCACCAACAAAATGCAATTTAGATTCAAAATTCGTGCGAAATGTGGTTTTGGTTGAAAATACTTACGAAATGCAATTGAAATTCAAAATACTCACTAAAAGGCCCGTCTACCTGCATTGAAAGACTTACTAAAAAGCAATTTAGAGTGTCAATCTTTACAAAATGCAATTGAGGTTGAAAACAATCGCGAGATGTAATTTAGATCGAAAAAACTTACAAAATGCAACGTAGATCAAAAATGCCTTAAAAATCGCTAAAAGGGAATTTAGATACACGGTGAACCAAGTAACAAAAACAGTGCGGGAATCTTAAAGAGAAAAGGAAATATAAGGAAAAGAGGAGAGGAGAGGAGAGGGGAGAGAGGAGAGGGTCCGTCCCAAAGGTAAGGGACAAAAGTGGAAAACGGACCCAGCTCAGGAATCCCTCAGGATCGCCAACACCCGAACTCACCAGCCATGAGCCACTGAGGGTGTAGCATTATCTAGGGTGCACCAGAAGTGTTGGGGCTACATACACCCTGCCTCCTTTAGGGCCTTGAGCACAAGACAGAAGGTAAAAGGAAAAGAAAAAGAAGGCTGACCCCTCACAGAAGGAGGGAATCAGGAAAGGTGAGACAAGGGCCAGTTAAGGCGGGAAAGTGAAAGACTCCCTAGGCCTCGGATACCCTAATACCGTCGGGGTCGGAAGAGAATAAGAGTTGACCGAGGGAGGTCGACAGGAAAGAAGACAGAGAGGAGCCCGGCACAAGTAAGGGGAAGCAATGCCGGACTCAGCTTGTGTCCCGTGGTCGCCAACCCACGTCCCACTAGATGTGAGCCCATGAGGGCCAAAGGTCCAAGTTTCGAACCTTGGGGTATTCCGGAATGGACTATGTATTCCTTTGAGACAATTTTCTGTAACAAAACAAATTGTTTCCTGTCTCTGAGGTAGGAGATGAATAATTTGAGTAATGGGTGGGAAAATCCCAAAATACATAATTTTTTAAGAAGGATATCGTGATTTATTGTGTCGAAAGCTTTCTCGAAATCTGTAAATATGACATCCATCTGCCCTCCTTTATCTAACTCTTTTGATATAATTTGAGTAAAATTAATTGCATTCGTCACTGTAGATTTTCTGGATAGGAAACCATGTTGGTTATCTGTTACGAGTGGTCTGAGAAATACTGATATTATTCCGTGCAATATGAATTCAAATACCTCGGCTACTGCAGATAAAATAGATATAGGACGGTAGTTATTAATTAGTGATGGATCTCCCGATTTTAGTATAGGGCAGACGCGAGTGATTTTTCAGGCGTCAGGGAACGCACAAGTTTGTATGGCTAAGTTAAATATAAAGTGTAACGGGTCCCTGAGACTTTCAGCACATCCCTTAACTACATACGGTGGAATATTTTCAGGACCAGCCAACGACTTAGGTTTTAATTTTTTAAATGCCATTTCTATCTCTTCCTTTGAGACAAGTTTTATGTGAATGGTGTTGGGAGTATTCGAATTGCAGGCTGGGACTTTGTATTGGTCTGACTGAGAGTCATACACTGATTTGAAATATGACGCGAAACCTTCAACAATGGAATGACCCCTGACCAATTCTTCATTATTATATTTAAAAGTGTCGCATATGTTCCTACTTTTTTTTCTTGTTTTTAATAAACGTCCAAAATTTCTTTGAGTCCCTGCTAATGTTTTGTTCAATATTATGGATATATTTCTTATAAGATAATTTAATGTCCTTTTTAATTTCTGACCTTAATTCTTCAAAACGTAGTCTATGATGATCTGAGTAATATTTTCTCTTCCTATGGTGTTCCTTCTCCTTCAATTTACTCTTTGTTTCCTTAGAGAACCAGACAGGATATTTTCTGCCCGTTTGTCGTTTACATATAGGAACGGTTTCGCCAAGTACTTTGTTAAAAATCTGATAAAACAGGTCTACTGCAGTATTTACAACAGTGCACTCGTATATTAGACCATGCTGGGGTTCCACGGTCGCCATCCCACGTCCTGCTTGTTGTAAGGTATTAGGGGTGGGGTTAGTTCTTCTTAGTAATTTTTAAAACCAAATCCGTTTTATGGCTTGATTCATGATCCAAAATGCAGCAAATTAGTCTAAGGGCTCAGCGTAATACGGCGTGTGAAACAAAAGGGAGCAGTGATGAACATTTGGCAAAGTCTAGCTTGGGTGTGTGATGACAGAGGATAAAAGATCGACTTCCATCCGCCCAAAAGAATGGCCTGTCCAGATATAACCTTCCTACTGGATTACGTGCAAGAGTGAGATATCGGGCTCGTATATCATGATAACGCTCCAAGCCAATCAATATAGTGACTGGCGGCGTAACAAAAGAGCCGCTCTGACCGGCGGTGCCGATTAGGAGGCCCAACATCTGCAAGGAATGGCTTTACTCTGAAAAATTCATACTTAGGTTTTGCACTGTTCAATTACGGTACCTTAAATCCGTATCACGCGACACTCGCTGGCAAGGAAGCTTTTGTGATAGCTGTAGAAAATTCTATTTGATTCTGATGATGATGATGATGATGATGATAATTGTTGTTTTCAGGGGCCTAACATCTAGGTTATCAGCCCTTAATGGTTTGGGTGATCGTGATAATGACATAATGCCACCAAACCTACAACTAGAACTAACTACTAACTTAACAACTAACTTACATACTAGAAGATGAAATGAGTAAATTAAAAAGGAAAATGAAATAAATAATGGACAGGTGGAAAAGACATGCCCTCACTCCACAAAAAATGAGGATAGAGGGACCTGGAAGGAAGGAGAGCCATGAAAGGCAGATAGGAAAGAGGAAAGAGGAGAGGGCACGCCTCAAAGTCAGTGGACAAAGAGGAAAAACTGACCCAGCTCAGGAATCCCTCGCGTTCACCAAATCCCAAACTCACCAGCCGTGAGCTTTTGAGGGTGTAGTACTATCCAAAGAGCATAACAAGTGGTGGGGATACATACACCCTGCCTACTTGACGACCCGATTCTGAAGCCAGGGAACATCATGAAAAGAAAAAGAAGGCTGACCCCTCGAAGAATGAGGGTGTCAGGAAAGATGATGATGATGATAATTGTTGTTTTAAGGGGTCTAACATCTAGGTTATCGGCCCCTAATGATCTGGGTGATAGCGAAAATGATAATGAAACGGAAACCAGAACGAAAATTAAGTGAGACGGAAAATACTTACAAAAAGGAACTCAGATTGAAACAACTCACAAAATGTTCTTACAGAAGGGAATTTAGAACGAAAAGATTCACAAAAGTAATAGATTGAAAAATACCCACAAAATGAAGGCTAGGTTCAAAATACGTACAAAATGCAATGTAGCGTCGCAATACCTACAAAATGCAATTGGAATTCAAAATACTTACAAAATGCAAATGAGATCGAAATTTCGTACAAAATGCAATTCAGATAGAAATATCCCAGTTCCAATCCAAATTATTCACAAAGTACAATTGAAATTCAAAATACTTACAAAATGCAATTGAAGTTGAAAATGCTTGCAAAATGTACGGTAGATTCAAACGACTCATGTGGATTGACAATACTTACAAAATGCAATTTAGATTGAAAATACTTGACAAATTGTAATTTTGATTCAAAATACCCACAAAATGCAATTAAGAAACAAAATATGTGCAAAATGCCCACCAAACAAAATGCAATTTAGATTCAAAATTCTTGCGAAATGCGGTTTTGGTTGAAAATACTTACAAAATGCAATTGAAATTCTAAAATTCTCACTAAAAGGCCCGGCTACCTGCATTGAAAGACTTACCAAAGAGCAATTTAGATTGTCAATCTTTACAAAATGCAATTGAAGTTGAAAACAATCGCGAGATGTAATTTAGATCGAAAAAACTCACAAAATGCAACGTAGATTAAAAATACCTTAAAAAATCGCTAAAAGGGAATTTAGATACACGGTGAACCAAGTAACAAAAAAGTGCGGGAATCTTAAAGAGGAAAGGAAATATAAGGAAAAGAGGAGAGGAGAGGAGAGGGGAGAGAGGAGAGGGTCCGCCCCAAAGGTAAGGGACAAAAGGGGAAAACGGACCCAGCTCAGGAATCCCTCGGGGTCGCCAACTCCCGAACTCACCAGCCGTGAGCCCCTGAGGGTGTAGCATTATCTAGGGTGCACCAAAAGTGGTGGGTATGAACACCCTGCCTCCTTGAGGGCCTTGAACAGAAGGCAGGAGATAACATGAAAAGAAAAAGAAGACTGACCCCTCGCAGATGGAGGGTATCAGAAAAGATGAGACAAGGGCGAATTAAGGCGGGAAAGGAAGAGACTCCCTAGGCCTCTCATACCCTATTACCGTCGGGGTCGGAAGAGAACAAGAGTTGACCAAGAAAGGTCGACAGCAAAGAAGACGGATAGGAGCCCGGCACAAGTAAGTGAAATCAATGCCGGACTCAGCTGGTGTACCGTGTTTTTGTTAAACTCCATGATTTTGCACCGTACGTTATAACTGGCCTAATGATTTTATTGTATACTTTCAGTTTTGCATTTCTCGTCAAATATTTCGATCCAAATAAAAACTGCAGAGAGTAGTAGGCTATACTTTGTTAGCATTCTGTATCCTAACATTAATTTCCACATCTCAATGATTATGTTCATCAATCATTTTTCCTAAGAATTTGAAATGTTCAACCCATGCAAAACTATGCTAGCCGATAAGAAGAGGTAACCGATTCCCATACACGAAATACTGGCAGAAAACTTTGGTTGAGTAAATATTTTGATGATTTCATTTTTTATAATTTAAGATCATTTAACTTGGAGCTGGGCGGCTGCGGTGGCGTAGGTCGTAGCATGCTGAACTTCTATGCCCAAGGTTGCGGATTCGAACCCGATCGAAGTCGTCGGATTTTTTGAGAGCGTTAAAAATTCCTCAGTATGCCTTCCTTCTAAGAGGAAGTAAAGCCGGTGGTCCCATATCATAGATTTATGGCATGAAGGAAAACCTTTCACTAACTACACTTGGGTGAAGCCAAAATTTGTAGGTTAGAATTGATAACGCTATATTAGTTCCAACGTTCACCGCCAGGTGCTGACTGCGATGGCATCTATTAGCCATGTCCGTAAGCTAGGTGTAGTGGACGGTAGCATTTGGTAGGAACTACTTGAAATTATCGTTTTCAGTCCTTACTTGAATTAAAACAGATAACACACACTAATACAGCCATCACAATTAACACCGGTTATCAGACAGATTCTACACATACCCAAAGTGCGACATTGACAAACCTTTTTATTATTTGTAAAGATAAGAGCTTTGTTCATTTAATATGCTAGAGGAAATACCTTTTGAAAGAAGATTATTCAAATCTTTGGCTACGAATTCAAAGCTAGTTTATCCCGGTCAAGATTGGATTCTATCTGACACTATAAATAACATGTGTGTTATTTTACTCTATTAGTGTAACATCACGTCATTTTGTCGACATGATATTACAACGATAAACAATTTAAAGCTTGACAAGTGAGGTGAGACAAGAGTATTATTTTATTACATGTATTTGCGACAGACGAGTTAATAGTTAATTACCTTGTTGTGGAGTAAACTTTAGGACGTTAATCACTACTGTCTAATATCGTTCATTACAATTGGTAGTTTCGTTTGAAGAACTTAAGCATGTATAATTCTAGTCCAGTAGTCATGTGGAATGATACTGAGTGTCATGCCATTAATTGTGGGAAGTGCCTACAGAAGATATGTTAATAACAATTAATCCTTTTTGGTTATTGTTTAACATAGTGGATGATAATTGTTTATGCCATATATACTGTTATATGAGGATTTGTAGTGCTATGAAGAGTGCACGTGCGAGGGAGTTCGGCATTTTAAGGGAAGTCAAAGTATTGTTGTTCTTTGATAAGAAGGCATGGATCATGATAAGAGCCGTTGTATACAAGTAGTCCAGTTCTTGTGAAGTAACGATTTAGCTCTGTTAACAGGAGGGTTTCAGCGGAAATACAACTTGAGAACGATTGTCTACTCATGTCTAAAATACTATTATTATATTTTATTAAACCCAAAGTTATGTAATTGCGTACAGTTAACTTTAATTAGTCGACTGTATTATACCGACAATGTAATGAAACCTATATAAGACGATGTGTAAGCAGTATATCAAAACTACAGAAGGTTAGAGAAGGGTTATGTGAAAAACCAGTGTATATAGTTAGCTGAGAATTGTATTGTAACCGAGGAGCCATAATCTCGAAAGTATCGTGTTAGCAACACTAAATAATGTATATTATTATTAACATATTATATGTAAATAATGTTTGAAAATGATTTAATTAGTTAAATAATTTAGAGGGATTTATTAATCAATTGTTTTGAAATAGCGTGTGTTTTATGAGCGGATGTTTTTGGTATGAATGATTGTTCACTGTTAAGAGTAAACGTGGAACCGGATTGGTCGTGAACAATTGCGGGGTGCGAATGAAAGAGTGTATAACAATTTTTAGAATGATTGTTTAAGAAACAGAATAGTTATGTGAACTTTTGTAAGATCTAAATGTTATTTTTACGTGTTTTTATAAACGCACACAAGAGCAGTCTCTCTAGCGAGAATGATTCACCGTTAGGTATGGAGAACGATGTGACATAATATAAGCAGATGGACACTCACCGCCTTTTATAAATTGTATAAACCAGTTCCGAGTGCGGCGTGGTGTTAGTATTTCATTGATGAAACAAGGCCACTGCACGTGCGTTCTACAAACGCAAGCTAGTGAATGAAATCAGGTGTCTGGAATGCCACGAATGTAAGAGCCTTCATTAAACGGTTTTATTTTTACGCTGTGTGGGCCTAAAACAAGCCAAGACTGTATGCTAATAATTTTTATACGCAGCATTATAGTAAGATGTAGAGTTGAAAGGAAGTGTGAATGATTGCGTGTTTTTATTTTTATTTCTATTGTTAAATTAGTTTATTGTTATTTTGTTTGTACTAGATTAGTTTACACTATTGTTAATAAATTTTATTCAGTTTGTTATACGTTGTTGTTGGAGTGTGATTCATTTCAAATATAAGGAGGAGAGTATTGTGGATGTATTGCAGGCGAAGCTGAATTCCCATTCCCCGAGAAAGTAAGTAAAGGTAAGTGCCCCGTGTAGTTGGTTGTTGATCCACAATATTCTTGTAACTGCTGTATGTAAATCCCTAAAGGACATGTTGGAAGCGATTTCTAATGTAGTAATTGCCGGAGCTGTTAGAAATAGGCAATCCAGCTGGGGCAATTGATATTCCAACAGAATCCTTTCTGGATTTTCGGGTACAGTACCATTGAAGGAAAATTATTGCGTAGGTTCATTATTCAAACTTTCACTTCGATCGCATGATTACGACACAAGAAATAATAACTTACTTTTAAAATTCGCAAAGCCGCCATCTTGAGGTTATGTAAACAATTGAACTAAATTAGATACCAGTGCATTACAATGTGTATAAACATTTCCTGTACCAGATTTCATTGCGTTTAGAACATTAAATCGCGAGAAAGGTCTATTTAAAATTTTAAAATTCGCTTGGCTGCCATGTTCGTTTTCTAGTTAACCGATTTTTGAAAGTCTTATAGATGAACATCCAGTTAGGCCCTTTATCTCTGTACATAATTTCAGGGTGATACCGCAAACAGTTTCAGAGATTTAGAATGCCGGTGAAATATTTCGCATATCTGCCATCTTGTGGTTATGTAAACATTTGAACTAAGTTAGATGTCGGTGCATTACAATGAGTATAAACATATACTGTAACATTATTTATTGCGTTTGGTTGGTTAAATCGCGAGAAACGTCTATTTAAAAGTCGCAAATTCGCGTGGCCGCCATGTTGGTTTTGTAGTTACCAGTTTTTCAAAGGTCACATAGGTGAACTAGTAGTTCCCTTTATCACCGTAAAAAATTCCAGGGAGATGTCGCGAATAGTTTCGGAGATATTGAATGCTGGTGAAATATTTCACACAGCCACCATGTTGGATTGGTGAGAGGTAACAAAATTTGAAGGGCACGGTCGGGGTCGTCCGGAATAGTGCTATGAACTTACCGAGTTTCATTGAAATCGCTCCTACCGTTTAGATTTTATTTGACACACACACACACACACACACACACACACACACACACCTCACACACACACACACACACGCACACACACATGGAGAAAAGGTGATCTCATAAGCCTATTTTTTTTAAATTGAAAATAGGCTAAAAACAGTGCGGGAATCTTAAAGAGAAAAGTAAATATAATCAAAAAAAAGAGAGGAGAGGAGAGGAGAGGAGGGGAGAGGAGATGGGAGAGAGGAGAAGGTCCGCCCCAAAGGTAAGGGACAAAAGGGGAAAACGGACCCAACACAGGAATCCTTCGGAGTCGCCAACTCCCGAACTCACCAGCCGTGAGTCCCTGGGGGTGTAGCATTATCTAGGGTGCACCAGAAGTGGTGGGGCTACATACACCCTGCCTCCTTAAGGGCCTTGAGCACAAGGCAGGATGTAAAAGGAAAAGAAAAAGAAGTCTGACCCCTCACAAAAGGAGGGTATCAGGAAAGATGAGACAAGGGCCAATTAAGGCGGGAAAGTGAAAGACTCCCTAGGCCTCGGATAACCTAATAACGTCGGGGTCGGAAGAGAACAAGAGTTGACCAAGGAAGGTCGACAGGAAAAAAGACGGAGAGTAGCCCGGCACAAGGAAGTGGAAGCAATGCCGGACTCAGCTGGGGTCCCGTGGTCGCCAGCCCACGCCCCCCTAGATGTAAGCCCCTGGGGGGATTTATTGATGTGTGCTCTGCATTTATGGTCGTTTGACTTAATGTCATTTAAAAAAAATGTAAAGGACTCATTTTTTTAAGGATAATCGAATAGGAATGAACTATGTAGATATTCCGATCAGAGATTTAGAATTGTTAAAACCAAGTAATGTGACAGAAAAGAGAAAGTGTTGAATGCTGTGTTGCAGGCAATGAGTAATGGCTTGCAATCACTACACTGAATGTCATAGCCGTGGTCAACATCATGTATTTACATGCTTTAGCTTGTCGCTTGTACCACACAGCGTTGCATTTGCTCGTAAATGTATCGTGGGAATGAACACACGAGATAAATTCGACGTTAATATTCCAACACTGAACAGCTCTTGTTCTATGGTTGCTGCAGATTACAATCCGTCTGTCCGTCCGTCCGTCCGCCCGCCCGTCCGTACATCCATCCGTCCATCCACTCTCCTCGTTATTGAGGGATTGTGATCCTATAGTTAGGTGACTAGATTCTTTCGTACAAATTCGGTGACATTCTAAGTTTTGAAGAAAATTGTTGCTTTATGGGAACCAACAACTAGGTTATCGGTCCCTAATGGCTTAGGTGATAGTGAAAATGATGATAAAATGGAAACTTCAACTAAAACTAACTGCTAACGTAACAACTAACTGATGTAAGGGAAGAAAAGGACCAAGAAAATTAAATGCATAAAGGATAGGGAAATAACATTCCCTCAACCTTCGAAGAATAAGGATTAAACCATAAAAATGGATATGATCACAATAAAAACATAAAACAGGCTAAAACTAAACAATGTCTTGAGTTACATTAAAACTAAAAAAGTAACCACTCTCCCTCATGAACCAGATGACGAGAGTGCTTCGCAGATCGGCCTGGTCCACACACTCCAAGAGAGAGTGTGCCACAATAAGGTGGGCGCCGCAAGTCTTCTCTCTTGAACAAGTGATGATGATGATGATGATGATGATGATCATTGTTGCTTAAAGGGGTCCAACATCTAGGTTATCGGCTCTTAATGGTATGGGTGATAGCGAAAATGACAATTTAATGGAAACCGTAACGAAAATGAAGTGAGACTGAAAATACTTACAAAATGGAACTGAGATTGAAACGGCTCACAAAATTTAGAGAGGAAATACTTACAAAGAGTAATTTAGAAGGAAAATACTCACAAAAGGAATATATTAAAAATACGCACAAAATGTAGTTTAGGTTCAGAATATGTACAAAATTCAATGTATATTCGAAATACAGTAGTGCCGAAAAGTTTAACATAAGTTACGAGTAAGCAAGGCAACTGGAAATAGACCGCAAATCGCACGACATATGCACCTACCTGCCTTACGTGTTCGCTCTCTACAGTAAAGGAGAATTCCTTGCTTTTAGTAGTGGCGTAACCACAAGGTAAACACAGCCAGTGCCTGCGTCCCATATTCCCTCAGTCGTGTCTGCCCTGTTATAGTGTGCGGTGTGTAGCCTCGTGGTAAAAATGACAACATAATGGTACAACGACATCATTTGGACCCCGTTTTGCAGGGTAGAATACTCGGCCGCCTGGAAGCAGGCCAGACACAGACCGAAGTCACCGTATCCTTGAATGTGCCACAAAGTGTCATTTCCAGGCTTTGGAGACGATTTCGAGAAACAGGGGATGTTAGTCGTAGGCCAGTACCAGGTCGACCAAGAGTAACCACCCCACGGCGATGTATTTTCTACAAACACTATGTACCCTCTTCAGCCAGCCCCGTGGTGTTGGGGTAGCGCACCTGCCTCTCACCCGGAGGCCCCGGGTTCGATTCCCGGCTCCGTCAGGTATTTTAGGAACTGACGTGAGGGCTGCAACGGGGTGCACTCAGCCTCGTGAGGACAATTGAGTAGCTGTCTGACAGTGACGCAGCGCCCCGATCACGGAAACCCAGATTAATGGCCGAGAGGACCCGATGCGCTGTTCACGCGTCACCCCAATATATGCAGGTCAAATGGCTGGAGAGCGGTCGCTTGGTACGCCTAGGCCCTTCACGGGCTGTAGTGCCAGGGGTTATTTTATTTTTTATTTATGTAGTCTCTTCATAAATATGCATGATTGATGCTTATATTTTTGGACTTAACTTGGAGATTATCAGCTATTTACTCCAGTGTATCGCATGCTCCCGTGTTGACCAAATGAACTCTCAGTATACAATGTAGAACCCCAGCCATTACTGTGCATGAGACAACACATTGGAGAGACTACGACAAGCACATAGAGCAGATATTTGAATTAAGTTTTACAGTATATGTAGCCTAATATGAGCAATTTAATGATGATGATATTTCTTGTTTTAACGAACCTTACATCGAGGTTATCAGCCCCTAATAAAATTAAATTTTACGAAATGGGATGAAGTTAAAAATAGCCCACTGCCAGAGATGAAAGCGAAAAGGGTTTGCATAAAACTGACTGCCAACCCCAACAATTATGCCTTATTTGGATAAGATGATGATGGTAATTGTAGTTTTAAGGGACCCAACATCTAGGTTATCGGCTCCTAATGGTTTGGGTGATCGTGAAGATGATGAGAATGAAAACTATAACAAACTAACTACTGACTTAAATACTAGAAGAAAAAATGGAAAACAAAAGGAGAATAAGGCAAATAAAGGACAGGAGGAAAAGAAATGCCCTCAACCCTCGAAGAAGGCGGATTGAGGGACTTGGAAGGAAGGAGAGCCATGAAAGGCAGATAGGAATGTGAAAGAGGAGAGGGTCCGCCCCAGAGGTAAAGGATAAAAGGAGGAAATCCTAACCCAGCTCAGGAAACCCTCGGGGTTGCCAACTCCTGAACTCACCAGCCGTGAGACCCTGAGGGTTTAGCAATATCCAGGGTGCACCAGAAGTGGTGGGGCTACACACACCCTGCCTCCTTAAGAGCCTTGAGCAGAAGGCAGGAGAAATCATGAAAAGATAAAGAAGGCTGACCCCTCACAGAAGGAGGGAATCAGGAAAGATGAGACAAGGGCCAGTTAAGGCGGGAAAGTGAATGACTCCCTAAGCCTCGGATACCCTGATACCGTCGGGGTCGGAAAAGAACAAGAGTTGACCAAGTGAGGTCGACAGGAAAGAAGACGGAGAGGAGCCCGGCACAAGTAAGTGGAAGCAATGTTGGACTCAGCTGGGGCCCCGTGGTCGCCAACCCACATCCCACTAAATGGGTTACAAAATGGAACTCATAAAATGTAGAGCGGAAATACTTTCAAAATTAATTTAGAAGGAAAATACTCACAAAAGAAATAGATCAAAAATACGCACAAAATGTTTTTTATGTTCAAAATGCGAGTGAAATTCAAAATACTTAGAAAATGCACTTGAAATTGAAAGTAGACAACTTACAAAATGTAATGTAGATTCAAAATACTCATTGGGTTTGAGAATACTTACAAAGAGCAATTTAGACTGAAAATACTTACAGCGTGTAATTTAAATTCAAAAAAAGTCCTCTCAGCACGCCGGAAGGCGGAGGTAGATTTCACCGGACAAACTTGGGGATAGGCGAAAATAGGCAGAATATGCAGGTTTTCGTATAAGGATCAGACGTCATTTATTGCGTGAAAGTATTTTATAATTGGAGATTAATTAACTTTGTTTTTCGTCATTTTATGCATATTTTAAACATTTTATTGTCTTATGATGACGGTAACCTTCTTGTCATTTGGAGTCCATTTTTATACTTGTGGTCACACTGTCCTTATGCGAGGTTTCGACACTGATGTGTAACTATGTAACGGTCTGTTACTTCTTCACGCAAAATTATATCTCCCGCAGAGATTTTGGTTGGTTCCTCAGTTTAGGGGCTGCGACATCGCGGTCATGTAACCCCGTGTACTTTGGGTGAGTGTAGAATCTGTCTGATAAACGGTGTGAATTGTGATGGCTGTATTAGTCTGTAATTCAGGTAAGGAATGCAGACGCACAATTTCAAGCAGTAGTTCCTAATGTTGCTACCAGATACTACCGTCAACGACACCTAGCTGTGAACTTACTACTAGATGCCACCGCAATCAGCAACTCGCAACGAACGTTGGAACCTCCCCTCCAAAGGAAAGCATACTGAGGGATTTTTAGCGCTCTTAGAAAATCCGACGACTTTGGCCGGCTTTGAACCCGCGACATTGGGCATGCTACCAGTTACGTCACCGAAGCCGCTTCACACTTAGTCAGATGGAAATCTGAATCTGATCTCGCGCAAGTGCGTTGTCATGGCAACGTCTGATGGCTCATCCCTAATCAATTTAGTAGTGTTGCCATGGCTACCACTGATAGCTCTTGGCATTTTCTTATAATTCTGAAATCATTTTTCTCATCCCTTGGCGTAATGGTGGGTCATATCAAAAATTCTTTCAGACAAAAGTTTTAGGTAATTATTAGGGAATATTGTCCATTTTGTACGGTTTTGATATTGTGCCTATTAAGAGAGATATGATTAATGTTTCCCGAGAAACCCACTTTTTCCCACCCCTTTGGTCAATGGTTGGTGCTATAAAAAAACCTCTTCAAACATAAATTTTTGAGCTTTATCCGGCACATAGTATGAACTTTGAACGGATTCGATATTTCACATATTAAGAGAGTTATAGCAAGATTTCATTTTTTCGAAAAAAGTCCCCCATTGTCATTCCCTTCGACCGATTTAGCCCAGTAACAAACTCGACCGAGATTTTATGGGTATACATATTCGGTAAAAATTTCAAAGTGATTGGTGCAAAATTACGGCAGTTATCGTGTCCACAAGAAACTGATATACATACATATATACACACATCAAAAAAAGTTTTGCATCACCTCGGTTCCAAGAGTTCCGGAACCGTTAAATACAAAGGGAATAGAGATCAACACAAACAACATTTCAGCTCGTTTTATTGCTCATGAGACCCACACATTGCATGTTGTACCATCATACAGCTAGACTTTCAGCATTTGTGGTCCAGATTGCAGTACACACCACTACCTCTAATACCCAGTAGCACGTCCTCTTGCATTGATGCATGCCTGTATTCGCCGTGGCATACTATCCACAAGTTCATCAAGACACTGTTAGTCCAAATTGTCCCACTCCTCAACGACAATTCGGCGTAAATCTCTCAGAGTGGTTGGTGGGTCAAGACGTCTATAAACAGCCCTTTTCAACATATCCCAGGCATGTTCGCTAGGGTTCATGTCTGGCGAACATGCTGGCCACTGTAGTCGAGCGATGTCGTTATCTTGAAGGAACGCATTCACAAGATGTGCACGATGAGGTCGAGAATTGTCGTCCATGAAGACAAATGCCTCTCCAATATTCTGCCGATATGGTTGCACTATGGGTCGGAGGATGTCATTCAGGTATCGTAAAGCCGTTTCGGAGCCTTCCATGACCACCAGTGGCGTACGTCGGCCCCACATAATGCCACCCCAAAACATCAGGGAACCACCACCTTGCTGCACTCGCTGGACAGTGTGTCTAAGACGTTCAGCCTGACCAGGGTGCCTCCAAACACGTCTCCGACGATTGTCTGGTTGAAGGCATATGCGACACTCATCGGTGAAGAGAACGTGATGCCAATTCCGTGGGGTCCATTCAGCATGTTGTTGGGCCCATCTGTACCGCGCTGCATGGTGTCGGGGTTGCAAAGCTGGACCTCGCCATGGACGTCGGGAGTGAAGTTGCGCATCATGCAGCCTATTGCGCACAGTTTGAGTTGAAACACGACGTCCTGTGGCTGAACGAAACGCATTATTCAACATGGTGGCATTGCTGTCAGGGTTCCTCCGAGCGGCAATCCGTAAGTAGCGGTCATCCACTACAGTAGTAGCCCTTGGGCGGCCTGAGCGAGGCCTGTCATCGACAGTTCCTGTATCTCTGTACCTCCTCCATGTCCGAACAACATCGCTTTGGTTCACTCTGAGACGCCTGGAAACTTCCCTTGTTGAGAGCCCTTCTTGACACAAAGTAACAATGCGGACGCGATCGAACTGCGGTATTGACCTTCTAGGCATGGTAGAACTACAGACAACATGAGCAGCGTACCTTCGTCCTGGTGGAATGACTGGAACTGATCGGCTGTCGTACCCCCTCCGTCTAATAGGCCCTGCTCAAGCATGGTTGTTTACATCTTTGAGCAGTTTTAGTGACATCTATGAACAGTCAAAGGGACTGTATCTTGGATACAATATACACAGTCAACGTCTATATGCCGGAGATCTGGGAACCGAGGTGATGCAAAACTTTTTTTGATGTGTGTATATATAAACATACATAAATTATATATAAACTTTTGAACTGACGGTGGTTTTGGGGTCTGGGGGATGTGAAACGCGAAGATATGTCGAAATTTTCCGGAAATCGAAACATGGTACCCATTGCAATAGCTTTCTAATGAAATCTACCTAAAATACTACCATCAACGACACCTATCTGTGAACTTGGCTACTAGATGCCACCGGAACCTTCAACTCACAACGAACGTTGGAACTTCTCCTCCGAAGGAAAGCAAACTCAGGGTTTTTAGTGCTCTTAGTAATTCCGACGACTTCAGCCGGGTTTGAACCCGCGATCTTGGGCATAGAAGTTCAGCATGCTACCAGTTCCGATACCGAAGTCGCTTCCCACATACAGATGGAAAACTGAATGTTATCTCGTGCAGTGGTGTTGTCATAGCAACTGCTGATGGCTCATACCTTATCAATTAATAGTAAAGTTGTCATGGCAACCTCTCTTGGCACTAGGCATTTTCTTATAATTTAAATTATTTTGCTCACCCCGTGGCGTAATGGTGGGTCATATCAAAAATTCTTTCAGACAAAAGTTTTAGGTAATTATTGGAGGAATATTGACCATTTTGTACGGTTTTGATATTGTGCCTATTAACAGAGATATGATTAATGTTTCCCGAAAAACCCACCTTTTCCCACCCCTTTGTTCAATGGTTGGTGCTATCAAGAAACTTTTAAAACATAAATTTTAGGGCCTTGTCCGGCACATAGTATGAACTTTGAATGGATTCAATATTTCATATATTAAGAGAGTTATAGCGATGTTTCACTTTTTCGAAAAAAGCCTCCCATTTTCACCCCCTTTGACCGATTTTGCCCATTAACGAACTCGACCGAGATTTTAAGGGTTTTGGGGTCTGGGGGATGTGAAACGCGAAGATATGTCGAAATTTTCCGGAAGTCGAAACATGGGACCCATTGCAATAGTTGGCTTTCTAATGAAATCTACCTAATACTCACAAAAAACAACTGAAAATAAAAATACTTGCAAAATGCCATCCTACAAAATGCAATTTTGTTTGAAAAGGCTTGCAAAACGCGGGTTCGGTTGAAAATACTTACAAAATGCAATTGAAATTCAGAAAACTCACAAATATGGTCCCCCACCATCAAGGACTTACTAAAAAGCAATTTAGATTGTCAATCCTTACAAAATGCAATTTAATTTGAAAATACTCGCAAAATTCAAATTCAATTCCACTTAGATTGAAAATACTTACAAAATGCAACCTATATTCAAATACCTACAAAATGAAGTGTTGAGTGAAAATATTCACAAAATGGATTTTTGAATCACGGGCAGCCAATTCATAAAAACAGTGCGGGAATTTTACAGAGGAAATGTGGGATCAGGAATGATGAGAGAAGGGTCAATTAAGGCGGGGAGGGAGAGACTCCCTAGGACTCGGATACCCTAATACATTCGGGGTCAGAAATGATGATGATGATGATAATTGTTTTAAGGGGCCTAACATCTAGGTTATCGGCCCCTAAAGGTTTGGGTGATCGTGAAGATGAAAATGAAATGTAACTAACTACTAACTTATTTAGGGTAGGGTGGGGCTACTTGAACCAATTTGACTTTAGTCTCAATTCACACCCACAGAGTTCCAATTTTGAAAATTGGATCATCATTTTATAATGGGTTAGGTGTTCTCTATTAATAAATAGCAATACATTTTCTCGTACATGACCATATTTCAAGACAAACACGATGTATTCGAGGTTTGCAAAACATTGGTTTATCAAAAACGGTGGGGTTATTTGGATCAATGGTGGGGCTATTCAGATCACATATTTAGTTCCAACAGAGTATTGAAATACAATCCTACAATGTCGTAAATTATAAGATCCATTATTATAAATTAATAACACGAAGATACAGTAGTTAAATTAAATTTTTTTCGTCCAACTGCTTCTACACACACATCCTGGTACCAGGTTCTGCATGACTCGCATCTTATCCAATCGCCTTTTGTAAAAGACTTCTTATCAGAGTACTTGATACCGCAAAAAAACACATAGTTCACCTTCATCTTCTTGATGATGATGATGATAATTGTTGTTTTAAGGGGCCTAACATCTTGGTTATCGGCCCCTAATGATCTGGGTGATAGCGAAAATGATAATGAAACGGAAACCAGAGCGAAAATTAGGTTAAGTGAGACGGAAAATACTTACAAAAAGGAACTCAGATTGAAACAACTCACAAAATGTTCTTACAGAAGGGAATTTAGAACGAAAAGATTCACAAAAGGAATAGATTGAAAAATACCCACAAAATGAAGGCTAGGTTCAAAATACGTACAAAATGCAATGTAGCGTCGAAATACCTACAAAATGCAATTGAAATTCAAAATACTTACAACATGCAAATGAGATCGAAATTACGTACAAAATGCAATTGAGGTTCAAAATACTTACAAAATGCAATTGAAATTGAAAATACACGATGCAATTCAGATTGAAATATACCAGTTCCAATCCAAATTTTTCAAAAAGTGCAATTGAAATTCAAAATGTTTACAAAATGCAATTTAAGTTGAAAATGCTTACAAAATGTACGGTAGATTCAAACGACTCATGTGGATTGACAATACTTACAAAATGCAATTTAGATTGAAAATACTTGACAAAATGTAATTTAGATTCAAAATACCCACAAAATGCAATTGAGAATCAAAATATGTGCAAAATGCCCACCAAACAAAATGCAATTTATATTCAAAATTCGTGCGAAATGCGGTTTTGGTTGAAAATACTTACGAAAAGCAATTGAAATTCAAAATTCTCACTAAAAGGCCCGGCAACCTGCATTGAAAGACTTACCAAAAACCAATTTAGATTGTCAATCTTTACAAAATGCAATTGAAGTTGAAAACAATCGCGAGATGTAATTTAGATCGAAAAAACTTACAAAATGCAACGTAGATTAAAAATGCCTTGAAAAATCGCTAGAAGGGAATTTAAGACACACGGTGAACCAAGTAACAAAAACAGTGCAGGAATCTTAAAGAGAAAAGTAAATATAAGGAAAAGAGGAGTGGAGAGGAGAGGAGAGGAGAGGGGAGAGAGGAGAAGGTCCGTCCCAAAGGGAAGGGACAAAAGGGGAAAACGGACCCAGCTCAGGAATCCCTCGGGGGCGCCAACACCCGAACTCACCAGCCGTGAGCCTCAGAGGGTGTAGCATTATCGACGGTGCACCAGAAGTGGTGGGGCTACATACACCCTGCCTCCTTAAGGGCCTTGAGCACAAGGCAGGAGGTAAAAGGAAAATAAAAAGAAGGCTGACCCCTCACAGAAGGAGGGTATCAGGAAAGATGAGACAAGGGCCAATTAAGGCAGGAAAGTGAAACACTCCCTAGGCCTCGGATACCCTAATACCGTCGGGGTCGGAAGAGAACAAGAGTTGACCAAGGGAGGTCGACAGGAAAGAAGAAAGAGAGGAGCCCGGCACAAGTAAGTGGAAGCAATACCGGACTCAGCTGGGGCCCCGTGGTCGCCAACCCACGTCCCACTAGATGTGAGCCCCTGGGGGTTTAAAAGAATACCCACTATTCCTCATGCACTGGATGACGAGGTCTGCTGACGGCCCTACAACAGGTAGAACAAGGGAGAGGGTGTTAGGCAGGTGAGAGTCCTTCAGAGATAGGCCAGGACCACATACTCCAAGAGAATCGACGCACCGTACGGTACAGTGGGCAATGCAAGTACACACAGGGAACAATTTAATAAATCACTTATTATTTATTATTCTAGCGATGGATACAAAATCTTAATAACATAACTAAAATCAGGATTTTCGATCTTTTGTAAATATGCTTTTCACTTGCTTCCAAAGCACGGAATGGCACTATGGCGGGGGCGCCTTACAGTGGTCTTCTAAGGCAACCCATCGTACAGAAGAGCTAACGGGTTGCCTAGACTGCAGGTTGTGTACTATGATCCCAAGGCATGCTGGTATTCTTGACAATCAACCGTTAAATCTCTGTCTGCAACGCCATCTGAGCAATTCTGATTTTATAAACACGATAATCCATCTAGGCTTTCTTTCATTTCTGGATTAGAATAACAATTTCTTATCATAATTCCTGTTGTAAGAGGTGGAACAGCGAGGTCATTTCCACCTTGTAACATAGTTCAAACACAAATTCAGATTAGTTATAATTAGGAGGTGAAAGTTTAGTGATGGAATATTAATAAAATATAAGGTAAAATAAAGTCAATAATAATAATAAAAGTAAACAAAATACACGGAATACAAAAAGTAGTTTTCAATTCTAAAACACTTTTTACAAAAAAACTAAGTTGGCTAATAATAGATGCTAAATATACGATTGCGTCCAAACGCAGCAGCATTTGCGGTGTAATGTTGTACGAAGATCTCGCTAAGTCCCACAGAGCCGTACTTTGGGATCAGCAACGTTGTTTAGCTAATTGCGGGCAGTAAGGATTACAGGAGATATCTAGGATTTATCCTCCCACTTTACATTGATCCCTGCGCTGCCTTGGTCAGCCACTGCAGAGCCGACCGGCCGGGTTTCTGTTCAACTACAATGGCGTGAGGTTTAATACTGACAACAGATGAATGAATCCATTCACCTACTGTGAAGGTAGTGGGAACGTTGAAGATGGAAATGATAATTGGCGATTTAAGAGGCCTAACCTCTAGGTTATCGGCCTCTAATGGTATTAGTGATAGAGAAAATGAAAATGTTCAAACTAAAACTAAATTCTGACTTACCATCTAGAAGAGCGAATGGGAAACAAAATGGTGAAGAATGTAAATAAAAGACAGGAGGAAATGAAATTCTCTCAACCCTCGAAGAATGAGAATTGAGGGACTTGGTTGGTTGGTTCCTAAGTTTAGGGGCTGCGACAACGCGGTCATGTAGCCCCGTGTACCTTGGGTGTGTGTAGGATCTGTCTGATAACCGGTGTTAATTGTGATGACTGTATTAGTGTGTGTTATCTGTTTTAATTCAAGTAAGGACTGCAGACTTTGAATTTTTCAAATAAATCCTACTTTCGCCGCCAAACGCCATCGTCAGCGAATACAAGTTCAGAACATAGCTACCAGACGCCACCGCCGTCGGCTCTTGGCAACGAACGTAGGAACCTAAGGGCGTTGTTTACATTCTTAACCTATACAATTTAGCTTCACACAGGTGTAATTAGTGGAAGGTTCTTTAACATGCCATAAATCTATGACATGAGACCGCTGGCTTTACTTCCCCTCCAAAGGAATTGAGGGACTTGGAAGGAAGGAGAAACATCAAAGGCACAGAGGAAAAAGGAGAAGGTCCGTCCCAAAGGCAATGGAAATGGAGAGAAAACCGGACCCAGCTCACAAATCATTCATGGTTGCCTAATCCCGAACTCACCAGCCGTGGACCCTTGAGGGATGTAGCACTATCCAGGGTACACCAGGGTACACACATACACCCTGCCTCCTTTAGGGCCTTCAGCAGAAGGCAGGAGATAAGAGGAAAAGAAAAGGAAGGCTGACCCCTCGCAGTAGGAGGGTATCAGAAATGATGAGAGAAGGGCCAATTAAGGCGGTAAAGGAAGAGACTCCCTAGGCCTCGGAGACCCTAATACCGTCAGGGTCGAAAAAGAACAAGAGTTGAGCAAGGGAGGTCGACAGGAAAGAAGACGGAGAGGAGCCCGGCACATGTAAGTGGAAGCAATGCCGGACTCAGCTGGGGTACCGTGGTCGCCAACCCACATCCCACTAGATGTAAGCCCCTGGGAGTGCCCAATTATAGCAGTGCTCATAATTAGTAGCCTACATGTAATTTCTTCCAGGAGCGTTATTTATTTTTGTACAACATTATATTACATATATTGTACCCCACCCACTCTTTGGGCAATATTCATGTTGACTGACTGAAGAGCTACATAGTTGCCTCACTTTCCTGGTTAACGTGCTGCTCGCCTCGAAATTTAGCTGGACGGACATGTTTACATTCCATTGCACCTGGGACCAAGGCTGTCCCAGCGTGAGGCACAGCGATTTCAAATTTCCGCCGTAGCCACTGAGGGAAAGCAGCGAGACTGGACAGAACTATGTGCAGATGTGCAACAAGGGACACTGATACCTGTCGGAGACAAAAGCTAGCCACCAGGGTGGGACTTAAAAGTCCACGTGGAGTGATAGAGAAAGCATTCTATTGGTCAACAACCGTCAGCTATTGGTCAGTAGCGAACAATGGTTATTGTGCTACAGCCTTACGTTTGAGTCGCCGCTCGTTAACCAGGAAAGTGAGGGAACTTATATAGGCAACACTAAGAAATGGCTTCCAAACTTTACATCTCACAACTAGAGTGTTGCCATGAGCATAGAATTGCCTCTGCGACATGCAATACAGTGCGTGCCGGCTCTAATATCATGTGTAATGCGACACGATGAAAGGCTATATCGATGTCAGTGGAGGGCAATTGGAAGCTGATCCGATAAAGCACGGCGTCAAGTGTTCTCCAATATTGAGCTGTTTGTTCTGTCTCCAATGTGTGAATTCCTTCAATTGATTAAACTTCTAGTTGTTGATTCATTTAGGGGCTTGCGAAAGCCAGCCCCCTTGTACTTGGTTATGTCTGATAACCTGTGTAATTTTAATATTTGAATTATTGTATGTTTATTTGTAATAAAGGTCTGCCCGTGATGTTGGGATAGCACGCCTTCCTCTCAACCGGAAGCCTCAAGTTCCATTCCAGGGAATTTAGAAACTGATGATACAAATTGTTGCTTTATGGGTCCTAACATCGAGGTTATCGGTCTCTAATGAAGTGATTTGAATTTAAAGGATGTAAATAAAAATAATAATAATAAAATGATGACAATAGTTCTTGTTTCAAGGACCCTAATATTGAAGTTATCGACCCCTAATGAGATGGAATGTTATGAAATGGGATAAAGATAAAAAGAGCCCACTGCCAGGGATGAAAACGAAAATAGTTTGTATAAAACAGACAGTGAGGCTCCACAACTATGCCTTATTTGGATAAAAGGATTAAAGCGGGGATACAAAAAAACAATTAAACAAATAATTCATACTGAACAATAAAGATACAGATGGACAGTGTAAGAACATAAAACAGTCTAAAACGAAACTAAAAGTATTAAACTACTTGTATATTCAATCTTAACAAAGAAAAAATCTCCCCCTCAGGAACCAGATGACGAGGTCTGCTGACGGCCCGTCATCACGTAGAACAAGGGAGAGGGTGCCACACGAGAAAAATTATACAAAAGGAGAGTTATTTTGGTAAATTTTCCACATGTTTCCTTCAGCTTAGAATCTTGTGTCTAGAAAGCTTTTTCTGTTTGTTTTGGTGTTCAAGTGGAGACATGAATCCATTTTATTGCTAATTGAAGGGTTCTGCATGAGGGAGGAAATACTTTTGTCTGGGAAGATCACTCAGAAAAGGGCATGGGACGAAATTTCCACTATTCTCGGCGGAAAGGTTATGATGAGATTGACCCTCAGTTTCATACACTGAAGAAACCTAATTAGTGACCAAAATAAATAACTGGAGAAACTCCAAGGATTGAATTTATATTGACGTAAGTAGTCCCCTATTATAGAACAAGAAGTGCAAGGACGCAAAAGAATGGTTGAAAGAGAAATCTGCAGGTATACTATAGAAATTTGTCAGAAATTAGGAAAGCTAGATACAGTTTATCGAAGGATTATGAGTAATTTTGTGAAAAGGAAGTCTAAGTGCTGTAATATTAAGGACTCAGATAGGGAAAAATGGTTGAGAGATGGAGATCTTACATAGAGTATTTGTATAAGGGAAAGGAGATTGAGAATCATGTTAAGGAAAGGGAAGAGGTAATTGAGAAAGGAGATTTAATATTGAGATTTGAATTTGACAGATCATTGGAAGACTCAAGCAGGAACAAAGCACCAGCCATAGATGATATACCGATTGAGTTGCTAAGCTGCATAGGTATTGAAGGACAGATCAGGTTATTTCACTTGGTGTTGTACCCGTTCGTCCTGGGGATGCGATGACCCATCTGCTATTACATCGCATTCCTGGATTTCCAGGACAGAGCGGAGTTAAATGAACACCTAGTCAAATAAGGAATGTGTCGGAAATTCAGTTGAAATATCTCAAAAGCAGAGGGTAACACGAGATAAAGTATCTCCAGGGTCGTTACGGGTTTAAATTTAATAAAAAAAAATACAAATATCAATGGGCGCCATCAACTGAATCCCTAGAAAACCACATCCTTCCTGGTTAAGCCTTAATTAAGACAAGGAAAGAAAATAGGAAAATCACATCATCATCAGATCACAACTAAGATAAAAACAAATTTATTCAACTTTGATAGTCAGACAGACATATTAAACACTCATCCTACCTAAGAGCATGGTCGAATGCCAACGTTAAATTGTCATTGTCCAGAAAATCGAACCATCTCCATTCTTCTCAAAGTGTATTTAATCCACATAAAATAGGACAAATTTCTAAAGTTCTCTTGGGTTCTCAGGATCACCGTAGCACTATGTCTTTGCGTCACTGACATTCGTGATAACTGAGACCTAATTTCTCTTTAAATTAACATCATGAATGTGGATGTAAAAACATATTATTAATCTGTCTAAACACACATATTATAATCACATATTTTAAATATCACATAATTTATGGCTTGCATGGCATTGCAATTCTTCAAATCATTTCTCAAATAAATGTATTTAAATTCATTTAAATTTATTAATCATCAGCTTCTTTATTTAATTATCACCTTCTAATTCAGTTATTCATCATCTATTCAATCATCTATTAATTTATTTAAATCAGCTTATTTATTCAAACTTTAATTCATCCATTTATTTAATTCATTGATCTATTCCAAAATTTAATTTATCAACTTATTTAAATTTTATTCATCTGGTTATTTAGATTTTTATTATTTCATCTAGTCATTCTGATTTTTATTTCATTAGGTCAGATCGTTAATATGCTTAAATCTCAGATTATTATTTCATTAATTATTATTATCAGAAAATCTTGTATTATCAACATTATTTATTTGTTTAATTTCCTAAAAAATTGTTTAATATGGGTTATAGAAAGTTGTCTTACAGTTTTATCACTTCCAAGTTATATCTCGTATTCAATTATCATGCCAAAAAATATTATTGCCTTCACAAATTCACGTTGGATCTCACTATCCACAATTACTATATATATTTTCACTTTATCAAATATCACATTTGAATACCACAATTATTCCACAAACTCCATAAATATTCAGCGCACAGCATGAATCTCAAAAATTATGCTAGACTGGGTTCGACAACCTCATGTCTGCTTCAAAATACATTAGCAATATTTCAACTTCCACTTGGCAACTTCCACAAAATGCCTATTACAAACTTCACTTAATCACGTTGCATGATCTACAAAAATACATAACTGGCTTCAAATTATCAACGCACACGATCTCCAATAACCGTAATTAATCTGATCACATCTAGACAACTTCTTAAACAATTAGGAAAAATATTACCTTAGTAATCGAAATCAAATTCAAAATCTGCTTTCAAATAGCATAAATTCTCTCAAAATTCTCATAATTCACTTCACAGAAAAACACCATTGTGCTATAATCACTCACATCGAAATATGCAATACTGATCTGCCTTAAAATAAATCTGACCATTAATGATTCATCTTATAAGATTCAATTACTTTAAATCCTTCTCAAAGGTATCAAATTCAATCATAAAGATTATCAAAAGCAACAGCTGTATCAGCTGTTAAACGAAAGTACTCTCAAATGAGTATAGCAACAAAATATTGGATTGGCAAACAAGAATTACAAAATGTAACCCTGCTGACATATATTTTTAATTTATTTAACAAAATTCGACTGATATGTGACTAGTAGTTCCTTATTTGATCCTCTTACAATCTCAAGTACACTCGGATGATAAAAATGAGTTCCTCAATGGCAAGTAAGATGAGTAACCACCACACGATCGTATAAATACGAAAGGCCTTGCCCCGTCGTCTAACATGATAATGCCCTGAACGATGGGTAAAGATGTGTACCACCACGCAATCGTATAAATACGAATGGCCCCATCTCGTCGTCTCAAGAGTGAATGTACCAGATTGGAATTAACAAGTCTCTAGTTGTCACATAAAAGCGATATTCATTCACTTGAGTGAATAACATCTTAATATCTCCAAACAATCCACTGGAAAAAATCCCTACTGATGAATAATACACACTCGCTAGTATGCAATGAACTGACGAAGTGATTTAAATAATCCAATTGCAGATCACGAGTTCGAAATACTCGCCACAAAAATAACTATCCAAGAAAAACTATCCTTACTGGAAAATGTCTAAAAGACCAAATATCTGCTTAATAAAGCCAACCAATGGTGAGAATTTCGTATAATGGTGCCTGCCATATCATATGGTAACGCCATATTCTAGCAATACTCGGAGCAAATAATGTTTAAGCCATGTCTAAATAATCGTATAACTCCTACTAGAAAATATAAACAGGTATGCCCAGTGTTCATGAAAATATCATATTAGAAAGTCATAACTCTTACAGTACCTTCTCATATCAGCTGTTATTATATTTCAAAGATCGTCGATTATTCGTGTGTAATACATTTCTCGAAAGATCGACGTAAATCTCGTTTCACCCACGCGATAACGATCGCCTTCATATCCCAAGTGAATCAGCTGTTAGACCTCCTCTTCCTCAGGAATCGCTCCGTGGTGCCATCGCGTCTCTGTCTTCGTTTACTCCGACATGATGAACTGCATGTTATCCATAATGGATACTGTCCAAAACCATACGTAAAAGTTCATAAAAGCAGCGTACCCCATATTCTTCTTCTATGTTACGCCACTGTCCCATATAATGTTCGGTTTGCTTGTTAAAAGTTCAATCTCCACAGCGGTTAAGTCTCACTTGTAGAAAATAAATTTTATTTATGAGAGTGTATAAGTTTTTGAAACACCCTGTAGCTGTGTTCGTACTCGGTATTTTATGATAATTCATGAAAACGAATTCTATTAATGCACGTGCCAATGTTCATAAGTGCATATAATTGTAACAGTTCGTTTGCTTAAAAGCGTTAATGTTGTTTGGACCCCATGGTCGCTCTACATATTCCGTTATGAAATGCATAGTCGTAATGTAATTTGAATATCTAAGTTCATAATTGCAGTATATTGTAACTATCTGCCTGCACAATTCTATTACTGAATACAAGTCCCAACTCAATGTTGTAACTGAATGTTGAAATGAAGTTCAGCTTCGTTAATGTTGCCTGCGTATAAAAGTCGGAACTAGCCCGCTCGGATCTACTGCATTGTTCCAGAATGAACTATGCTTAAAGCCGGCCTCGCCATGCCGCTTTGCTATACTGTTCTGTTTTATAAAATGCAGCTCGAAATAAAGTTCTCAAACTCGTATTACAATGCTGTTCTGAACCCCGGCTTTTCTCCTCCGTACACGGCCCTCATAGCTTGCATCGGAACCGGTCTTCTCGCCGTCTGCCCTGCGTTGCTCGCCTTGGCTCACTGACCTACTTCCTGCTCTCTGCTTGGTTAAGTAATACTGTCGCCTTCGCTTTACGTAACAAGTGCAGTTCACCGCTCGACTTTACCGTACGCTCTGCGCATGTGTACCACTTCAGCTCGCTGGCTGAACTCGACTGACTTCTCTAAACTGCATTGACCAGCTCCTACCTGGCGCGGTCACGTGATGCTCTCCCACTTTCTGCTGTCGTGCGTCACAAATATAATCTCGACCACCTTCATCTCGGCTATTAAGTTATACAATAACTTGCGGGATTATCTGTCTTTCTTCAAGTTATTATCATATATAATGCTTGTTATTTCTTCTCTTCTGAGATTATTAAATACTATGTTCCATTTAGATCTTAATAAAACTTTAATATTCCTCCCATAATTCCATCTACTTGACTGGCAGTGCCTTCTTGATCCTAGGCCCTCTACGTCATTTCCTAATATTCTCCTCTACTCGATGTGAGCGCTATCTTTACAATTTTTTCCATAAATCTCAACTACGGCTTAATGTCAGCTGGCGTAGCCGATAGCCTCAACTAGGTATCGGGTACATCACTCCCGTACATCTCCTTTTTTTATCAGGCTTGAGAAAAAAAATACACTCTCAGGCATTCTATACACAACATATGTACACGATAGCTCTATAATCCTCTTATTCAGCATAATGATACTTTCTAATGCTAGCTGCGTTAAAAGTCCCCACAACTTCATTAGTATCCATTCTGACAATCTTATAGCTGTTATTTCGGTACGTTTCATCAATTCGGAATGGACTCGCGTACAGTGGCGCAAATTTATGGTAGATCTTCAGTTGAAGATTCGATGTGACTGGCTTCCTAATCAGCACCTCGTCATTTTCTTGAAATGGCTCGTGAAACCTCCTTCCTGCGTGTCTCCTAGCTCTCTTCTCCGCCTGTCTTCTGAGTCTCTCTTCTGCCATCTCGACTCTTCTTTCTTGTGTAGGTTGAGGATCTACTGGTGCCTTCACGATTCGGTCCCATGGTCTGTCAGGTTTCAATCCATGATGAAGCATGGACGGAATCTGTCCTGTGCTTTCATGTATGGTGGAATTCAAGCATTGACTAATGATGGGTATCACTTCCATCCATCTGTGGTGTTGTCTTGACACATATAAGCGACACATTTTACTAATTTCCGGCATAATTCTTTCGGCTGGATTTCCCTCTGGATACCGCACAGAATTAAATACATGCCTAATTCCTAAACGTTCCATCGCAGTAGAAAATTCCATACTGGTGAACTGTGATCCATGGTCACTCAACAAAATTTCAGGTTTCCCCATACTTGGAATAACTGTTTTCTCTAATCTGTTGATCACGTACTTCGATGTAGCTTTCTGGATAGGACATAGAGATACGTATTTAGAAAATACGTCTACTGTCACCAAAACAAACTGGTTTCCTTTCGTCGAACGAGGAATCGGACCGAAAATGTCCGTAGCGAAAAGTTCTCTCGGCTTACTGGGTAATATTGATCTAGGAACTTCCTTCATTAGCTTAGATGAATATTTGCTTCGCTGACAACTGTCACAGTTCTTTATGACATCGCGGATCGTTTGTCCCATTTGTCTCCAAACGAAAGTTTCTTGGGCAAGAGCCAAAGTCTTGTCTACACCTACATGAGCTGCGGTTCGGTGTATCATCCAAATAACTGGTTTGACAAGCTTGGGTGGGAACACTACTCTATGGTTAGTATGATCCTGATCAATATATTGGCATATAACACCTCCCATAATGTGATATTTTCTAGCTTCTATTTCAGTTCTTCGAAAATCTGGATCAGCGTTGTCCATCCTGCGTGTTAAAAAACGGTAAATTCTTCGCAAAGGTGCATATCTCTTCTGAGTTTGCGCTAACAACTTCAACTTTTTTGGAGTTCCCTGGTCCTCTTGAATTAGATTTATATGGTTGACAATCACCTCCTCACAAGGGTTTCTGCTCAACACATCCGCTAACAGATTTAATTTCCCAGGTCTATGCACAATAGTTGGGTTAAATTGTTGTAAGAACAGAGCCCATCTGGTGATGCGGTCACTTGCTAAGTTTGTCTTCATAATAAATTGGAGGGCTTTATGATCTGTGATCACCGTTATGTCATGTCCAAATAACACCTTCTTCCACGTCTTAAGAGCATGAACCACTGCTAATGCCTCTAACTCGGTTGCATAGTAATTCTTTTCACAATTCCTGAGCTTTCGACTGGTGAAAGCTAAATATCTGTGTTTGTTGGTATCGTCCAACTGATATAGGATCCCACTGATGCCTATTTTGGATGCGTCTGTCTCCACAAAAAATCTTCTTGCAAAATCTGGGTATTCAAGTTTTACATTCTGGATCAACATGTTCTTAGCTGCTAAAAACGCTTGATTGCATCTATCGTCCCATTTCCATCGATTTCCCTTTCTTAGGAAATCCTGCAGAGGTGCCATCGTTTCAGTATATTCAGGACAATGTGTTGAAAAGAACTGACACATTCCTAAAAACTGCCGTACTTCTTTAATCTTTCTTGGGGTTGGAAATCCTGAAATAGCCATGATCTTCTTTGGATTGGGCCTATAACCATCTCCATCGATTCTATGTCCAAGAAATTCGATTTCTTCATGAAACAACTGACATTTGTTGAAATTCACCTTGAAGTTCGTCTTCCGGAGATCTTCAAAAAGCATTCGAAGGTGCCTGATATGCTCTTCCGCTGTCTCAGACGCTATAATCAGGTCATCAATATAGCTCACTACATGCTCCTTAACTGCATCTGATAAATTCTCATCTAGTGCTCGGATCATCACCGGACCACTATTCTTTACTCCAAAAGGTAACCTATTGAACACATATGTTTTATGATCAAATAAGAACCCTGTATACTGTTTGCAGTCTTCTGCTAGCTCTATATGATAATAAGAACTAGTCAGATCAATAGTGGAAAAGAAACTCTTTCCTCTGAATCTGCGCAACAATTCACGAATAACAGGTGGCCTGTCGTGTTCAGGAAGAACTCTTTCATTAAGGGCTCTAGCATCTAGGCGAATCCTCAGCTTACCATTAGGTTTCTTGACAACAGCTAAAGGATTCAAATAAGCAGTCGGCATCTTCTTGATAATTCCATCTTTCTCCATATCGCTTATCATGGTACTGACTTCCTCCTTCCATTTATCCGGAATGGGATATAAATTCTTATGGTATGGTTTGTCATCCATCAACTTGATGCTGTAGGTAAAATTTTCTATGAGTCCTGGTTTATCATTGAATATGTCCTCATATTCTGAAATTGCTTGATCAAACTGCTCCTTGATTTCTGGATTTATCTTACTCTTCGTGTTAGTTTTATTCTCTATAGATCTTTCAATGCTGCATACTATCTCATCCAATATATTCTCTCTAAAGAATGTCATCTCGGATTGCTGATTTTCTATGACCCCTTCTTGAAAGTACATGCGCCTACTCTGCATATCTATGATCAGGCCACTCTCACTTAAAAAATCCACTCCTAGGATCATATCGAAATGTAGTTGACCCACAACTAGGAACATCTGTTCCAAATATCTGGTTCCAATCCCAACATCTAAAAGTACCTGACTTTTACATTTCATACTTTTGTCTGGGATCACCCCTTGAATTTTGCTAACAACAGTTGGCAACATCGTAATTTCTCCTGACAATTTCAATTCATCCAGGCAGCCTATGGATATCATACTCACCATAGCTCCCGTGTCCACTAATGTCTTTATTTCCTTTCCCATGACTTCCACACTGATAAATGGCAATTCATGTCTATTCCCTCGATGTACTACGTCTTCCTCTTCAATTAAATCCTCGTCCTTGACCTGATACGTTTCAACAATGACGATAGATTCCCAATGATTAGTATTCTGCTCTGAAATTAATTTGTCGTTTTTTTTCCTTCACCACTCGTGCTTTCTTGCTCGATTAACATCTCTAGTTATCTCTTCAGGTGGTGCACTAGGCTGTCTACTTTCTTGCCTTGATCTCCCATATTCTCGATTGTCTTGTCTTTCATTTGGATCATTTCTTCTGCTATCCTGCCTATCGTTCTGATTAGATTGCTGACCTTGGTTCCAGTTGTATCGACCTCGATATCTATTATTGTACCTATTCCTATTCTGGTATCTGGAATTCTGATCATAGTTCCTGTATCTACTGTTTCTTGCGTCCTGATCGTATGGCCTCTCGTATGGTCCTCGATATCGATCATTCCCGCGAACGTTGTGAATATTACCTCCATTCCCTTCGTCCCTTCTGTTTCCCCAGGAATCTCTTCTATCAGTCTGTGCTGCGTTATCGACAACTACCGCATTCACCTCTTGCGTGTTTCGATTCTCGTTCCGTGCAGTTCTGGGTGTGATTTGAGCTCTTGTATAGTCTAATCGTCGTAAGATATCGTCATAGTGCTCAAGTGTGTTCGCTCCCGATGCTATGAGTGATCGATGTACCTCAATTGGCAACTGTCTTGCTATAGCTTGCAAAAGCTCTTCTTCTGGCAATGGAGGAATCAAAAACTGCAACTTAGCCAATTGCAAAGTAAAGTAATTAGCATAATGCGTTGGATGTGACGTAGAGTAACGCTTCGAATACATTTCTGCTCTTACGTTCAGCTGATCCTCTGCACTACAAAATCTCCTTAAGAATGCTATGGCAAATTGTTCCATATTCGCAAAATTGCTCCTGAATGCGCGAAACCAAGTTAACGCAGGCCCATCTAAGGCGCGTTCGACTATCCTTAGTTCCCTTTCCTTGGCTACTCTATGTTCCGCCATATAATCGCGAATATCTCTCAGAAAATCGACTGGTGTGACTCCTGTGTTTCCTGAAAACTTCCTTGGTCTGTCGTCCAAATTTCTGATGATGGTCACTGGACCTGAGTATCGTTCACTCGTACCAAACGTACTCCTATTCGAATTCGGATTATCTTGAGGGGTTGAACTAGCCCTTTCGAATGTTACATTCTGTTGCGTTTGACGGTCTTCTCCCACGCTAACCTCTTGACTGTTCATACTGCGGTCTATCGGTGTCTGATTCATCGATACCTCCCCCGTTGTAACATTTTGACTTGTGAAACTCTCTATTATAGATTCTATTTTAGTCATCCTATCTTCTGTTCTTTTTTCTACGGTCTTGACCTGAGTCTTCAAATCATCTAACGACGTAACATTCTGCGTTCTGTTACTCTCTTCTAAATCGTTCTTTAATTTGTCTATCTTGTCTTCGCATGTAGTCTTTACTGACGCAACTTGTTCCTTTAACTGATCAACATCTGTCCTAAACTGAGTTGAATCTATCTTCATCGCTTCCTTATTCTCAGTAAATCTCGCTTCCAAGTTCGCCATACCTGCGATTAATTTCTCATCCAACCCTGCACGTTTTTCTTTTGCTTCGGCATCGACCTCACTATACTGTTCTTCCACTATTGCACCGACTCTATTTTTGAATAAAGCTAAGTTTTCATTAACCTTTTGCTCTATATCATCATCAATTTTCCTAATGTCTATCTGCAATTGGTTTTCTAAGGATTTCAAGTTAGAATTAACCTCTCCTAAGACTTCCACTTAACGGTCCCAATTACTGACTTTAAACCTTTGATTTCATTACCGAGATTAATTTCTAGACCTTTGATTTTAGTTTCGAAAGAGACTTCAGTAGACCACTCTTGTATTTTGCCTACATCTGCCACTAAACCATCAATGTCGATTCTCAACTTCGATACATCCGATTTAATGTCTTTCTGAATAGGCATAACATCTGTTCTTAAATTAAGAATGTTTTCTTCTTCTCTAATTTTTAAATCAATAATATTCTTCCGTAACATTTGCACATTTCCTCTCCTTTCATTTCTACTGCTTTTATATCTAATTGTAAAGCCTTAAATATTTCATCATTCTTTAACGTTAATCTATTCTCCAAACTAGTTAAATTGTTTTTCAACTCTGTGTTATTTTCTTCACTACGAGCTTGTAATCTAGTTTCTAATAATTAAAAACTATCCTTCAAGTTAGCTTCATTAGCTTTCAAATTGCTTTCAGTACTGGTCTGTAATCTAGTTTCTAATGATTTTAAATTTTCTTCATTGCTAGCCTGTAATGATTTTAATTCATCCCTACTACTGGACTGTAATCTTTCTTCCAATAATCTCAAATTATTTTCGTTACTAGTCTGCAATGACATCAACTCATCTTTACTATTTGACTGTAACCTGGTCTCTAATGACTTTAATTCATCTTTACTATTTGACTGTAATCTAGTCTCTAATTACTTTAAATTATCTTTCAGATTGTCTTCATTACTAGCCTGTAATGATCTCAAATTCTCTTCATTACTAGTCTGTAAAGCTTTTATGTTTTCCCTACATCTAGCTTCTGAATCAGTTATCTGCTCTTTAACTTCTGTTTCCATTTTAGAAATAGTTACTGCAATACTAGACATGCCATTCTGTAACTCTCCTAACACCTTAGCTAAATCTTCCGGTAACATAATTATATATTTCAATGAACGTTTTATTCAGAGACGTCAGACAACAACACATCACAATGTATCTATTCCTGCATTCACTTGGGTATAAGAAAAATGGCTTATAACTAAACATGATATAACACTAATATGATTAACATGATCACTGGAATGGGCATACAAGTATATTGTCTGACTAAGTTTAATAAATTTTATAACACCATTAAATGAAATTGAGAACAATCTCTTCGTAATCTAATGCTGATGTGATTCCATAGAATAAACAAAATCGAAGCCCCACAGATGGGTAAAGCCAATTCTCCCTCTCTCTCTGTGCCCGTTCGTCCTGGGGATGCGATGACCCATCTGCTATTACATCGCATTCCTGGATTTCCAGGACAGAGCGGAGTTAAATGAACACCTAGTCAAATAAGGAATGTGTCGGAAATTCAGTTGAAATATCTCAAAAGCAGAGGGTAACACGAGATAAAGTATCTCCAGGGTCGTTACGGGTTTAAATTTAATTTAAAAAAATACAAATATCAATGGGCGCCATCAACTGAATCCCTAGCAAACCACATCCTTCCTGGTTAAGCCTTAATTAAGACAAGGAATGAAAATAAGAAAATCACATCATCATCAGATCACAACTAAGATAAAAACAAATTTATTCAACTTTGATAGTCAGACAGACATATTAAACACTCATCCTACCTAAGAGCATGGTCGAATGCCAACGTTAAATTGTCATTGTCCAGAAAATCGAACCATCTCCATTCTACTCAAAGTGTATTTAATCCACATAAAATAGGACAAATTTCTAAAGTTCTCTTGGGTTCTCAGGATCACCGTAGCACTATGTCTTTGCGTCACTGACATTCGTGATAACTGAGACCTAATTTCTCTTTAAATCAACATCATGAATGTGGATGTAAAAAAATATTATTAATCTGTCTAAACACACATATTATAATCACATATTTTAAATATCACATAATTTATGGCTTGCATGGCATTATTCAAATGCTGAATATGTTAGTAAAATGCTCCTAAACATCGAATAACTAATTTACACTATTTACACTGTCATTATTAATTGCTGGTTTGTGAATCACAGAAAATCCACTATTCATTGGTTATAATCATCATCATCATCAAAATTAAATATTTAATTCATCAACACAAGTTGCAATTCTTCAAATCATTTCTCAAATAAATGTATTTAAATTCATTTAAATTTATTAATCATCAGCTTCTTTATTTAATTATCACCTTCTAATTCAGTTATTCATCATCTATTCAATCATCTATTAATTTATTTAAATCAGCTTATTTATTCAATCTTTAATTCATCCATTTATTTAATTCATTGATCTATTCCAAAATTTAATTTATCAACTTATTTAAATTTTATTCATCTGGTTATTTAGATTTTTATTATTTCATCTAGTCATTCTGATTTTTATTTCATTAGGTCAGATCGTTAATATGCTTAAATCTCAGATTATTATTTCATTAATTATTATTATCAGAAAATCTTGTATTATCAACATTATTTATTTGTTTAATTTCCTAACAAATTGTTTAATATGGGTTATAGAACGCTGTCTTACAGTTTTATCACTTCCAGGTTAAATCTCGTATTCAATTATCATGCCAAAAATATTATTGCCTTCACAAATTCACGTTGGATCTCACTATCCACAATTACATTATATATTTTCACTTTATCAAATATCACATTTGAATACCACAATTATTCCACAAACTCCATAAATATTCAGCGCACAGCATGAATCTCAAAAATTATGCTAGACTGGGTTCGACAACCTCATGTCTGCTTCAAAATACATTAGCAATATTTCAACTTCCACTTGGCAACTTCCACAAAATGCCTATCACAAACTTCACTTAATCACGTTGCATGATCTACAAAAATACATAACTGGCGTCAAATTATCAACGCACACAATCTCCAATAACTGTAATTAATCTGATCACATCTAGACAACTTCTTAAACAATTAGGAAAAATATTACCTTAGTAATCGAAATCAAATTCAAAATCTGCTTTCAAATAGCATAAATTCTCTCAAAATTCTCATAATTCACTTCACAGAAAAACACCAATGTGCTATAATCTCTCACATCGAAATATGCAATACTGATCTGCCTTAAAATAAATCTGACCATTAATGATTCATCTTATGAGATTCAATTACTTTAAATCCTTCTCAAAGGTATCAAATTAAATCATAAAAATTATCAAAAGCATCAGCTGTATCAGCTGTTAAACGAAAGTACTCTCAAATGAGTATAGCAACGAAATATTGGATTGGCAAACAAGAATTACAAAATGTAACCCTGCTGACATGTATTTTTAATTTATTTAACAAAATTCGACTGATATGTGACTAGTAGTTCCTTGTTTGATCCTCTTACAATCTCAAGTACACTCGGATGATAAAAATGAGTTCCTCAATGGCAAGTAAGATGAGTAACCACCACACGATCGTATAAATACGAAAGGCCTTGCCCCGTCGTCTAACATGATAATGCCCTGAACGATGGGTAAAGATGTGTACCACCACGCAATCGTATAAATACGAAAGGCCCCATCTCGTCGTCTCATGAGTGAATGTACCAGATTGGAATTAACAAGTCTCTAGTTGTCACATAAAAGCGATATTCATTCACTTGAGTGAATAACATCTTAATATCTCCAAACAATCCAATTGAAAAATCCCTACTGATGAATAATACACACTCGCTAGTATGCAGCGAACTGACGAAGTGATTTAAATAATCCAATTGCAGATCACGAGTTCGAAATACTCGCCACAAAAAAATAACTATCCAAGAAAAACTATCCTTACTGGAAAATGTCTAAAAGACCAAATATCTGCTTAATAAAGCCAACCAATGGTGAGAATTTCGTATAATGGTGCCTGCCATATCATATGGTAACGCCATATTCTAGCAATACTCGGAGAAAATAATGTTTAAGCCATGTCTAATTAATCGTATAACTCCTACTAGAAAATATATACATGTATGCCCAGTGTTCATGAAAATATCATATTAGAAAGTCATAACTCTTACAGTACCTTCTCATATCAGCTGTTATTATATTTCAAAGATCGTCGATTATTCGTGTGTAATAAATTTCTCGAAAGATCGACGTGAATCTCGTTTCACCCACGCGATAACGATCGCCTTCATATCCCAAGTGAATCAGCTGTTAGACCTCCTCTTCCTCAGGAATCGCTCCATGGTGCCATCGCGTCTCTGTCTTCGTTTACTCCGACATGATGAACTGCATGTTATCCATAATGGATACTGTCCAAAACCATACGTAAAAGTTCATAAAAGCAGCGTACCCCATATTCTTCTTCATGTTACGCCACTGTCCCATATAATGTTCGGTTTGCTTGTTAAAAGTTCAATCTCCACAGCGGTTAAGTCTCACTTGTAGAAAATAAATTTTATTTATGAGAGTGTATAAGTTTTTGAAACACCCTGTAGCTGTGTTCGTACTCGGTATTTTATGATAATTCATGAAAACGAATTCTATTAATGCACGTGCCAATGTTCATAAGTGCATATAATTGTAACAGTTCGTTTGCTTAAAAGCGTTAATGTTGTTTGGACCCTATGGTCGCTCTACATATTCCGTTATGAAATGCATAGTCGTAATGTAATTTGAATATCTAAGTTCATAATTGCAGTATATTGTAACTATCTGCCTGCACAATTCTATTACTGAATACAAGTCCCAACTCAATGTTGTAACTGAATGTTGAAATGAAGTTCAGCTTCGTTAATGTTGCCTGCGTATAAAAGTCGGAACTAGCCCGCTCGGATCTACTGCATTGTTCCAGAATGAACTATGCTTAAAGCCGGCCTCGCCATGCCACTTTGCTATACTGTTCTGCATTATAAAATGCAGCTCGAAATAAAGTTCTCAAACTCGTATTACAATGCTGTTCTGAACCCCGGCTTTTCTCCTCCGTTCACGGCCCTCATAGCTTGCATCGGAACCGGTCTTCTCGCCGTCTGCCCTGCGTCGCTCGCCTTGGCTCACTGACCTACTTCCTGCTCTCTGCTTGGTTAAGTAATACTGTTGCCTTCGCTTTACGTAACAAGTGTAGTTCACCGCTCGACTTTACCGTACGCTCTGCGCATGTGTACCACTTCAGCTCGCTGGCTGAACTCGACTGACTTCTCTAAACTGCATTGACCAGCTCCTACCTGGCGCGGTCACGTGTTGCTCTCCCACTTTCTGCTGTCGTGCGTCACAAATATAATCTCGACCACCTTCATCTCGGCTATTAAGTTATACGATAACTTAAGGGATTATCTGTCTTTCTTCAAGTTATTATCATATATAATGCTTGTTATTTCTTCTCTTCTGAGATTATTAAATACTATGTTCCATTTAGATCTTAATAAAACTTTAATATTCCTCCCATAATTCCATCTACTTGACTGGCAGTGCCTTCTTGATCCTAGGCCCTCTACGTCATTTCCTAATATTCTCCTCTACTCGATGTGAGCGCTATCTTTACAATTTTTCCCATAAATCTCAACTACGGCTTAATGTCAGCTGGCGTAGCCGATAGCCTCAACTAGGTATCGGGTACAGTGTGTAGGACTAATGAGAGAGGTGAGGTACCCTCTGATTTTAAGAAGAATGTTATCATCCCTATACCAAAGAAAACAGGAGCTGACATATGTGAAAATCACCGTACAATCAGTTTGATCGCTCATGCTTTAAAGATCCTGACTAGAAGAATGTATAAGAGGATGGAAAGACAGACAGAAAGAGAGTTGGGTGAAGACCAGTGTCGCTTCAGGAGAAACGTAGGAACAAGGGAAGCTGTACTACAGTAAGTCTTAGGCTGATTTTGGAAGCTAGAATGGGGAAGGATAAGAGAACGTTCATGGCATTTGTTGACTTAGAAAAGGCTTGATCACATAGTTGGAGTAAGTTGTTGGATATTTTGAAAACGATTGGATTAATGTAGAGGGATAGGACGGTGCTCTACAATCTATACAGAAACCAGACAGCATTTATTCGAGCTTAAGGACATGAGAGTGAAGCTGGTATTCAGAAAGCAGTAAGGCAAGGCTTATCACCCATACTTTTCAATCTACACATTGAACAAGAAATGAGGAAATGAGAGAGAAATTAAATCTAGGATGAAGGATTCATGGAGAAATAATTTCTACTCTGAGATTTGTTGATGTCATCGTCATCTTAGCCAACACACCAGAGGATTTGAATGAGTTTTTAAATGCTATGGATCCATACTTGAGGAAAGAATTCATGATGAAAGTTAATTAATGTAAAACAAAATACTGGAATGCAGTCGAAATAAATCAGAAACCCCTATGGATGTCGAATTGGCATGAGGAAAGCTAAAGGAAGTAGGTAACTTCTGTTACTTAGGAAGGAAAATAACCAGTGATGGACGAAACAAAGAAGATATAGAAAGTAGGTAAACACAGGCAAGAAAAGCATTTATACAGAAAAGGAATCTGTTGACATGGAATACAGATTTAGGTATTAGGAAGTCATTTTTGAAGGCCTTTTTCTGGAGCATGACACTCAATGGGAGTGAAACGTGAGACTGTTGGTGCATCACATAAGAGGGAAATTGAAGCGTTTGAAATGTTGTGTTACAGGAGAATGATGAAGATCAGATGGGTAGATAGGGTTACGAATGAAGAGGTAGTAAGACGAGTGGGAGGGGAGAGATGTTTCTGGCGACTGCTAATGAAGGGAAGAGATGGGCTGGTTGGACACATACCAAGACACCCAGGAATAGCAAACTTAGTTATGGAAGGAAGGTTTGAGGACAATAACTGTAGGGGTAGACCAAGGTTAGAATATGTTAAAACATATTGCCTCGGATGTAGGGTGTGGTAGCTATGTAGAGATGAAACAATTAGCTCAGGAAAAGGAAGCATGGGCAGCTGCATCAAACCAGTTGAATGACTGAAGACCCAAACAACAGGAAATAGTATAAATTGCATGGATCAAATCATAAATGGACTATGTCGATGTTTTTAATGAATCCATGTTTTAGGTTATGAAATCAATCCTGGGAGAGAGGCTGTATATGAAGCCTGCAACGTTATCAAGCTGCATACCGTTCTCTGTGGCGGGTGCAGGACAAGTCCCATCGTGCCAGTCCCAAGTCGAGTAAAGTACACTATCTCATTTTTCCTGTCAGTTCCGATATTTTTCAAAATAGCAAGGTGACTTGTCATGTAATTCAAATTGGTGGTTGATGTATGATTGATTAGCAGTAGTAAATTTTTATTGATCAGCAGAATCACTATTCAGTCGCGTACACAAGTCAACAAACAAAACATTTTGTGTTTGAGTCTATTATTTAAAGCATATAATTTCACTGTCTACATCGAATAGTAACCAAAAACGCCATTCATAATTAACCAAGTATTATTTTGTACTTTACGCAATCCCTCCCTATATTTTTCTGCAAAGGTCCCATTCCAGTTTTGTACCGAAAATAAGGTCCCATTAACACCATACTTAACATATGGGGTACCTACAGGTTCAGCATAACCCAATGTGTAAGCGAAACGCATTCACTTACTATTTAAATGCCACACAATTAAATAAATACCTTAAAACATGTATATTTACAATGAAATAATGAAAGAATGCAACACGGTAACCATGGTAACAGAATTTCACAGGTCCATCTATTTCTATAAGGCGCAATGTAATCCCAATTATTACATTACTGTGAAAGTTTCCAGACGGTTATAAAGTTATCACTGAACCAAATTAAGCTGTAAAATTCATCAATACATACAGTATAATGCGCTTAAGGGGGTCAAGGGGCACTCGAGAATTTTTTTTCGCAATTTTCACGTGTGAGTGTGGTACGAAAGGTCTTTTTCACCCAACTATAAAGGGTCTCCGAAAACCAGATTTAAAGGCCCTTAAATTAACAGTGTCTGTGATATTCCCAGAAAACTAACTTCGCTCTGATATACCTATGAAGGAATGACAAACCCCTAACCACTGCACCAGTAGCTGAATTGATCAAGTCTGATTATTCATACCAAGGATAAATCAGTCATAGCTTTCCTGATTGAGATTTTGCTAAGTGTACTCTTTACAAATAGAATATTTGCGGGCTAAGCTGCGACGGGTAATGCTAGTGGTAAATAAATTAATAGCCGTTGAAGAATTTTCACAATTACAGTACTCAACCCCTACGAAAAGCAAGCATGGTGCAGCCTTAAAGCAGTGATCCATAGCTTCTTTGTAAATAAGATGATGATAATTGTTGTTTTAAGGGGCCTAACATCTAGGTTATCGGCCCCTATTGATCTGGGTCATAGCGAAAAGGATAAGGAAACGCAAACCAGAAGGAAAATTAAGTGAGACGGAAAATACTTACAAAAAGGAACTCAGATTGAAACAACTCACAAAATGTGCTTACAAAAGGGAATAGTGAACGAAAAGATTCACAAAAGGAATAGATTGAAAAATACCCACAAAACGAAGGCTAGGTTCAAAATACGTACAAAATGCAATGTAGCGTCAAAATACCTACAAAATGCAATTGAAATTCAAAATACTTACAAAATGCAAATGAGATCGAAATTACGTACAAAATGCAATTGAGGTTCAAAATACTTACAAAATGCAATTGAAATTGAAAATACACGAAGCAATTCAGATTGAATATCCAAGTTCCAATCCAAATTATTCACAAAGTGCAATTGAAATTCAAAATACTTACAAAATGCAATTGAAGTTGAAAATACTTACAAAATGTACGGTAGATTCAAACGACTCATGTGGATTGACAATACTTACAAAATGCAATTTAGATTGAAAATACTTGACAAAATGTAATTTAGATTCAAAATACCCACAAAATGCAATTAAGAATCAAAATATGTGCAAAATGCCCACCAAACAAAATGCAATTTAGATTCAAAATTCGTGCGAAATGCGGTTTTGGTTGCAAACACTTACAAAATGCAATTGAAATTCAAAATTCTCACTAAAAGGCCCGGCTGCCTGCATTGAAAGACTTACCAAAAAGCAATTTAGATTGTCAATCTTTACAAAATGCAATTGAAGTTGAAAACAATCGCGAGATGTAATTTAGATCGAAAAAACTTACAAAATGCAACGTAGATTAAAAATACCTTAAAACATCACTAAAAGGGAATTTGGATACACGGTGAACCAAGTAACAAAAACAGTGCGGGAATCTTAAAGAGAAAGGAAATATAATAAAAAGAGGATAGGAGAGGAGAGGGTCCGCCCCAAAGGTAAGGGTCAAAAGGGGAAAACGGACCCAGCTCAGGAATCCCTCGGGGTCACCAACTCCCAAACTCACCAGCCGTGAGCCCCTGAGGGTGTAGCATTATCTAGGGTGCACCAGAAGGGGTGGGGCTACATACACCCGGCCTCCGTAAGGGCCTTGAGCACAAGGCAGGAGGTAAAAGGAAAATAAAAAGAAGGCTGACCCCTCGCAGAAGGAGGGTGTCAGGAAAGATGAGACAAGGGCCAATTAAGGCGGGAAAGGAAGAGACTCCCTAGGCCTCGGATACCCTAATACCGCCGGGGTCGGAAGAGAACAAGAGTTGACTAAGTGAGGTCGACAGGAAAGAAGACGGAGAGGAGCCCGGCACAAGTAAGTGGAAGCAATGCCAGACTCAGCTGGGGCCCCGTGGTCGCCAACCCACGCCCACTAGAAGTGAGCCCCTGGGGGTGAAAATAAGAAAGATGAGAATTACAAAGAGCTTATTTCCACTTGAAACTCATTTAATTGTGGTGTTTGAAGCCATATTTTCAGTGTTGCCTTAGTAAACAAGAGTTTAGTGCTTTTCAGTCGGTCAACACGAATGTACCCAAAAGAGATGGGTTATGCCCTAATCCTGAAATAAATTACATGAGATTAATAAAACACTAGGATGACCAGTTTCGATCGTCAAGCGATCATCATCAGATCCAATACACTTAGGCTATAAAATCTATGTTTGAAATACAGGTGAAAATATTTACAATATGTACAATTATTTAGTTGCAGTATTGGTACTGCTACTGTCAGTGTATGCTAAATGCAGTATATATGTTAGATGCAATGCTAAATGGTGATGGCTATCCGGAGATTGTACGTTAGAGAGATTATATGGTTGTAAACTATGGTTAAACTATAAAATTTTAGGCTAACTACTTATCTGATTGTCTTCCGTACTACAGCTATTCGCAGTTTCCGTGCTCACTTGAACTCGCTGTGCGGTCGACTGCGGTGGTTATCTTAACGACTGGTTTTTCCCTGCCTTCCCCCCCTGTCCCTACGTGCTGTAGGGAGTGATCGCGATGTGTTTATGTGAGGTGTTGCCAACCTAGATAAGATGTATGTTATTGAATGAGGTGGATCTACAACTATTAAAGACCGTGGATTAGTCCTCGCCACGCGTGGAGCATAACCCATTCGAACTAAGCGTTGACGGTCTTATGAGGACGTCCCGGCACCTTTAATACTGCCTCTAATATGGGCCTTGGTATATTGCAGAAGAAAAGTACATCGTACACCTGATCCAGATAACATTTACCTATTAAAAACCCCTAATTTCCCCCCTTTTTTTTATCTAGCTTGGCTGTGTGGCTAAATTGTGTTTTGTTTCCGACAGGGTGTGTTTTTTAGTAGCGTGAAGAGGGGTGAGCTCTCCATGAACGTGTGTTCATTTAGATTGTTGGGATTGTTTTGTTTGGCTAGGTGTATCTCGATTGCTTCCTTTATGTCAAGAGCTCTGCCTTTCGATTCGTGATGGATTATTTTAAGGTCCGACTCTATGTTGGTAAAGCTATGCCCTGCGTCACACATATGTTCGCACACGGCTGAATGTGTTCCGTATCTTATCGCATTTCTATGTTCATTATAACGTGTGTCTACTCGCCTTCCACTCTGCCCGATGTAATTAGCTTGACAATCGGTGTCTTGGCACGTTATAGAATATACCCCTGACCTTGAATACGGGTCACGTTTATTTAGATTACTATTTAGGAGGTGCCTAGCGGTTGTGTTTTTCGTCGTGAAAGCTATCTTTATGCCTTGCTTTTTGAATAGGTTAGTGATTTTATATGTATTCGCATTCACATAGTTGAAACGCGCAAATTTTTTCTCATCACTGTCCGGTTTGGGAATCGTTTTATCTTTACTTTTATGTTTGGCTATAATTTGATTTATTTTGCTTGGCGAGAAGTTGTTTTCCTTTGCTATTTGCATAATAGTTCTTATTTCCTTATTATAGTTGTCTTTTGACATGGGTATGTTTAATGCCCTGTGCACCATTGAATTGAAACCCGCTAGTTTGTGCGTACTGGGGTGATTAGACTGATTGTCGATTGCATGCGAGGTTTGTGTAGCTTTCCGGAATATGGAATATGAAAGGTCGTTGTCTTTACGTTCAATAGTTATATCGAGATAATTTATTTTCCGGTCTATTTCGGATTCCTTAGTGAATTTGATAGAATGGTGAAGGCTATTAATGGATTGGAGAATTGTTTCTTCGCTTGTTAGTTCAGTATCGTAGATGCAAATTACATCATCTACGTATCTTTTCCATATTACTATTCCCTTTGTTGAAGTCTTTTCTAAGAACGCATTTTCTAGTGCATTGATGAAGATGTCAGCGATTAACCCACTTAGTGGCGATCCCATTGCTAGGCCATCTCTCTGTGTGTATATTTTATTGTCGAATTGAAACACGTTTTGGGTGAGAACGACCCTCAGTAATCTCACAATCTCTTCAATTTCTTTTACCGAATTGTTGGATTTTAAGTTGTTTTCGATAGTGTTGATTGCTTCAATAATCGGAATATTGGTGTACATGTTAGTTACGTCGAAGGATACTAGCCTGAAGCTAGGTTTCATTTGTAGGGTGTTCAATGCTGTTACTAGTTCTGTTGTGTTCTTTACAGAGTTGTTTTTGTCGTTGGAAAGACGGCATTTTAAGATTTTTAGTAACTCTTTGCTGATTTTGTAATTAGGGGCATTCCTACAATTGACTATTGGTCTCATTGGGCATTCCTTTTTGTGTATTTTTGGTTGTCCCCTCAATGACGGTATTTTCGGGTTCATGTTTATTAGTTTTGATTTTTCAGCTTTGGTCAGTATGTATTCTGTTTCTTTTAGCGCACTTTTTATTTGTTTTTGGAATTTGTTGGTGGGGTCTTTTGTTAATTCCTTGATTTCGTTGTTGTTTAGGAATTCGACTGTTTTTTCAATGTATTCTGTTTTGTTCAAAATTACTGTAGTGTTTCCCTTATCTGCTTTTGTGATGATTAAGTCATGTTCTTTTATTTTTTGTTTCAACGACTTTATTTCTTTGATTTGTTTGTTGTTTTGAATGTTATTGCTATCGCCCTCTCGTTTGAGGATTTTTTTGGCTTCGTTGGTGGCGAGATTTTTGGTTAATTCCCTGTCTTCTGCTGGGAGCTTGTGACTGGCTATCTCAATATCTGTGATTAACTGTTTTATATTGTGGTTCGTGTGTGCGTCTGTGCAGTTGTATTTCAAACCTTTGTCTAACATATTCATTTCACCTTGAGAAAAGGTTACGTTCGTTCTGTTGTTTACTCTGCTGTGGAAATTGAATTCATTGTTATTCGTGTGTTGTTCGTTAGATTGATGGTTCTGTGTTTCTCCTAGTTTTCTTAATTTATTTTCTAGCGTTTCATGCTTCCTCGTTGCTCTGATTTTGATGGTGTCATGTAGGTGTTCGGTGAAGCTGTCCCATTGGGCTGCGTGCCAGAAATTACTTAGTTGCAATTGAATGTCGTATAATTGTTGGTTAATTTTTTGCTTTCTTATGTATGCAAATCTTAATTCGTTTTTTATCCAAAGCGCTTTGGCTTGTTTAGTTGAAATGATCGAGGCTGGTGTGTTCGGTACGGTTTTAATTGGTACGTATTTAGGGGTGAGGTTTAGTTCTATACATTTTTTGTTGAACCAAATTGACTTGTCTAAATTCATGAGTTTAAGCCTGAGTGATTTGAATTTCTTGGCTTCACGATTTGCCTGACTAGCCGTGAACATTGTGGTGTTTGAAGCCATATTTTCAGTGTTGCCTTAGTAAACAAGAGTTTAGTGCTTTTCAGTCGGTCAACACGAATGTACCCAAAAGAGATGGGTTATGCCCTAATCCTGAAATAAATTACATGAGATTAATGAAACACCCAAACTCATTTAACATGTTACATACTCATGGACCAATTTTAAGATACCTTGAGGACATATTCGGAAGAAGTGCAACGGAAACGTTCTCACCAAGACGTTAAGAACTTTGAGCAAAGTTATCAAGGGCAAATAATGAGAACATGATGGGTGATTAGGAGAAAGTTCATACCCACACAGAACTAGTACCAAAAAAATTCATTTTAAGGCTTGATTGTATTGTATTTTTGATGTGTGAATTAATGTTCACTATGTTTTGTAAGTAAACTTGATGTAAATATATAAACAAAATGTTCAGCCTACCTTGTCCTAAATGTATGGTTATAATTATAACTCTTTGCCCATATCACCCCCTATTTTCTTCCCATTCGAAATGCAAATTGGCACACTGGATTCGAGCAGCGGCGTTCAAACCATAGTTTATAATTTACCCCAGCATATTGCAATTGCATCAGCAAACACTCCAAACAACAAAGGAATCAGTATATTAACACCGACTACTTACAATAATTGAAACTTCGTTGGTCTGAACGTATCACTGGGAGAAACATAATTAATATACCTACTGCATACCTAATTTTAATCGCGCCTATTCTTGGGAGTGCGCTCTATCAGCAACAAGAGGACATTTTCAATTACACCGTAGGCATGGGTTCACTAACTGGCTGGTATAGAGCGCAGCTCGCATCTAGTAGGGCGTGGATAGCTCCCGCATACTGTAGTTCAACTGGTTTATAGTTGATGACACTCATGCAGATCCGTTTAGTTTTAATTAAATATATATTTTCCATTGCAAATACACAATAGGCCTATAACGCTCAAATTTATAACGTCTCAGTACTCATAAACAATAAATATAAAAAGTTCAAGCAAAAATATTCAACTCTGTTAAGATTATAATCACATCCGGCCAGGTGAATGACCAAAACTCTAACCACAGAGCCAAATAAATCATCCCAAGTTGAATTTTATCAATTGATTTAGATACGTCTTAGCAAATAATGACTTTGACTAAAATATTTCTTCACCAGAGTATATTTAAAACAAGGTTCATTTCATACAAAGTTCATATTATTTCTATCATGCAACATACTCAATTTAGTGAAATATAGGTCAGAACGAGAGATCAGCTGCCATCTTGTCCAGCAACCGAGACGACTCTCTATTATCACAATATAAACTTTTAATTTCAAACGGGCCATCCATTAGAACAGTTTGAACGATTCTCGGTTCGATAATCTGAACTGGTAAGTTCCATGTTATGGAATATAAAGTTTTCATAATTCACACGGCCGCCATCGTGAAATATTACGGGTGATGACCTTTTAGTTTTGACACAAGACGCGTCCCATATGAGGGTATGTTCTTACCAAATTTGGTAAAGATCCGATGATTAGTTTGGTCGTAATTTAATTTTAAGCTTTGATGATTTGATTGGCCGCCATTACGTTTTGGTAAAGATGGCGGCAATATACTGGGTGATTACAAATGATTCATCGGGTTTCAGATGAATGTATTTCACAAAGTATTATAAACAAAATAGTGAATGATACAATGTATGAAAAAGCACATTTTCAAGTTTCTTACACATGATTACAAATATTCTATGTGCTCCCCTTGTGTTACACGACACACAGTAGTCAAGCTCAGCCCATACACGTTCGAGCGTGCCCCTGTCAATGTACATCAGTGCAGCATTGATGCAATCCTGGAGTTCAGCCAATGTTGTCGGCAAAGGTGGTACGTACATTTTTTCTTTGGGTGTACGTGAAATTCTTTGGGTGTACGTGAAAAACAATATCACAAACTGTAAGGTCAGGAGACCTTGGGGGCCACCTGAAGAGTGTCAAATCATTCTGAGAACATCGTCCAGTCCACCTGTTTTGAAGTTCCTCGATCAGATCGCATCGCTGTTCTCCATGCCAATGAGGTTGTCTTGTTGGAATATGAAGTGTGGGTTATCAGCTAAAAGTCTTGTAACATGTGTAGGTACGTCATATCTGTCACAGTTTTCCCCGAAAAAAAAGTAGAGCTCGTAAACGTTGCTATGTGACACAACACAGAAGTCCTTTGGAGATTCTCTTTCAATATCCACTGTACCATTGGGATTTATGATGCACCATATGTTGGGGTACTGTCTTCGGAACGCACGCTGCTCGGTAGTGCCAGATTCTGACAGATTCTGTATTTTCAAATTGCAACGCACAAAATGCTTTCTGTTGATTAGCCGCCATTTTACAAACTGTTATCACCCTGCCACCTGGTGAGTCACAATGAAGCCAGCAGTGACTTAAACAAATTTTTAAAGCATGCTCTTTTGATTGGTTATTGGTACAGATGGGTGGGCATTATATATTTGAAGCCATAAGACGTCAAAACCCGATAAATCATTTGTAATCACCCTGTAAAACATGACACTGAGGTGGTTTTTGCTAGTGCTACCTCTGTACCAAATTTCGTTCAATTCGGTTTCGTCATGTTTGAATTGATAGGGGGAGGGGGAAGTGAGGGGGAGGGGGAGAGGGGGAGGGGGAGGGCGGGGGAGGGGGAGAGGGGGAGAGGGGGGGGGGGAGAGGAGGGAGAGGGGGAGGGGGCAGGCATACAGGGTACACACACAGACAGACACACATGTGTAGATATCATAATTCAACTTTCGGCTTTTGAAAAATTTGAAAGTAGGCTAATTATGGTTTGTTTTCCTTTGCACATATAACAAGAAGTTCCATGACGAACTAAAGAGCCTACTTTTCTTAAAATTTAAGATTCATGCCACTGATTAACCTATATGGATATATCTAGAATAATGACGAAATTAAGTTGGTAATATCGAAATTTCTAATTATTGCGAAATACTGTATACCTGGCATAATGTAGCCTAATAGAGAACTACAGTTGACAGCCCTGGTGACCGAATATATTCTTAGTTCCATCTCTTAAGGTACAGAATACAAAATTTGGTTGAAGTCCAATGGATAGTATGGACGTTACATGCAGTTAAGCATTGAATCTAACAGCGCGCGTAAAATCAGTTGGCAACAATACATGTATTGGTCAGAAATAACCTGAAAAAATATGATCTATTGTTGTGTCAATTTTGAATGAAATCCATTAGTTAGTATAGAAGTTACATGCATTTTAAAATTGGACCTATCAGCAGGCTTAGAATCATGTTGGCAGCACTGGCATAGGCCTATATTAGTTACTCGAAATTAATCTAGAATGCCAGGAACCATACGTGTGCAAAGTTTAGAGCTAATGGCTTGCATACTTTCTGATATATTGGCATTAGGGTAACAAAAATAGAGACAGTATTTATTAACAGTTGGCAGCCCTGTTTACTCTTAGAAATCGGCATAGTCATATCTGTTATGGTACACATAGCACACACGAAATTTCGTTGAAATCCAAATGATAGTATAGAAGTTACATGTATTTAAATTTGGAACTCTCAGCAGGCTTAGAATCATGTTGGTAGCACTGACGTATATAAGTTACTCCAAATTAATATAGTATGCCAGGTAGTATACGTGTGCATAGTTTAAAGCTGTCGGCTTGCATACTTTCTGATATATGGGTATTTGGATTTTAAAAAAATCAGTCATATCTGTTTATGTACACATAGCACATACGAAATTTGGTTGAAATCCAATTGATAGCGTAGAAGTTATAGGCTTTTAAAATTTGGACCTATCAGCAGGCTTATAATCATTTTGGAAACACTGCCATGTATGGCCTCCTGGAAATTAAACTGCAATATTATTATCTATACGTGTGCCAATTTTGAAATAGCTCCCATTCATATCTATCAAGATATTGTTTTAGATCCCTTAGTTGGGGGGGGGGGGTAGTTAGGGCTAAAACACTTATGTTATTGTACTAATTTGGAAGGTGGTTTCTAGGAGAGGGTAGCTTCCCGTAGCTGGGTGAGCTTACCAGTGTAGTGTGTTGTGTGTTTGGATGCTAGGGGGTGCTCCTATAAAGACGTAAGTATTTGTTAGGGGATGGTCCTCTGGCTGCAGGCTGCTGTGCTGGTCTGCCAGCTGGACGGAGTGAGTGATATAACAGACGTGCTTATGTCAGCGGCTCGCTGCTATGCAGTCGAGTCGCCTGCGGGAAGCACAATGAAGCCTGAGCAAGCAATTACTGGCTACAATGGTCACGGCCAATCGTGACGCGAGTCAGGAAGGGTATGAGGATGTAAAAAGGCGTGTAATTATCAAGACAAGTGTAATTTACTGACCATGTGTTTATTGGTCAGTGAGTGTGAAATTGTAAGTCCCTTTTAGGGGAATGTAAGTACTGATACAAGTTAAGTGTACAAGATTGTGGATGGGTGTTTACAAAGTAAAGGATATCTGAACACTTGCTGAGTCTCACCTGATGATGGTAGCTGGAGCAGGGCCTTCGGCGACACACACTGTATGACAGATAATGCTCCAAAAAGCCTTCCTTCTTATAGTTCCTGTTGTTGCTTAGTCAGCATTCCATTGACGTCGCTGCCCCAGTTAGTTGTAGTGTTAATGTTTATGAATGTGTTGCAAGTGGTTGGCTAACCTCCCGAGCTGGGTGGTCGCCTCTTGCCGTGTAAAGGTGATGTTCTGGTCTTATGATGTTGCCAGTTGGGGTGGGTTTTAGTAGAAGATGGGGTTGGCTCTCAGGGGGTACAGCCCCCCGGGCCTGTACATGTCTTCTTCTTCGATTAGTTCGCGTCCCCGCGAACGGGAACGGAACGTGGAGTGGGGGTGACGATGGATAGTTTTTGGTTTCTTCTTGTACCTCTTCTTCTCTTCTTCAGTGTTGGTGTAGATGTAGGTGTGTTGATGTCGTGGTGATGTGAGATCAGCTTGTGCTCAGAGGGGTAGGTTTTGGGATATACATATGATAATTTATAACATTTCATTTAAAAAGTTGACATTTGAAATATTAAAAAGTACAATAACAAAAAATACGTGATTTTGACATTATATATGTGTTGGTATTGTGCAGGGAGGAAAAAACCCAGGGCTGGACGGGTGGTTGTGCCGTCCGGCGCTGTATTGGGGAAAAAATTGCTCCCTGCAATGTTTTAGTGTGAAAGATGGAAGAAAATAGAGAAAAATAGCTGTCCCAGGGTATAAGTTAAAGAATACGTAAAATATAGTTTATTGTGTTGGGGTAAAACGGGACACCTTCACAAATTGTATCGTTAGTAGAAAGAAAAATGAAAGAAACAAAAGCATTATCAGTGTGCGTGTATGTGTGTACATTGGTGGTCATGATGATGATAACAGGTATGACCTGATAATAATAATAATAATCATTACATTTATAATATTCCTGATAATTTATAAGTAAACATAGTAAACATAGTAATAATAATGAACATAGAAAAGATAATGGTTGCCATGTTGGTACCCTATATATAGGTATGTTGGCCAACCATGTGGAACCTTTTAATTGTATGACGTTATTATGATATGGCGAGAAAATACAAAATAATTTACAATTTCCAATTATCAACTATCATATATACCTTGTAGAGCTCTTTTACGTGGCCAGTTATTTTATACCTCTTACTCTTTGTGCGCATTTTACCATCATGCCTTGACTACCGCTCCCTATTCGGCCGTTCCTGGTGCGGTTTAGTGGCTAGTCCCTATTCCTTCCTTGTGTGTTTTAATGGTCTTCCTGCCGTGAGTAGGAGTTCCATCTTGATGATGAGGTACGGCACTTACAAAGGCCGTGCCGTCCCTGATCATCGCATATTGCTCTTTATTCGAGCGTTGTGTACTCAGGTCAACAGCCTTCAGCATCTCACGGCTGCTGATTGCCATTGCCTGCTGGCGTCATCATCTTTAAAGGTGTGACTGAAAAACGACGAAGATCAGTGTGTTGGTGTGTCAGAGATGGGTAGTGTAATGTGGTGTTGGAAATATATTTACAATAGACATGTGTGCAATCCTCGTCATCTGCAAAACAAAAATGAGTTAATGGCCGCTTATCTGGAAACATGTACATTCCTTGCTTTCCTGAAAAAAAAATAGAGTGTGTTAATACATGTAGCATTTCCATCGCTGCGCATATTATAAAAAATTAATTATGGCGCCACTTAAGTCTAACTTAATCTAGGTTAGCCTAGGTATTATGTAGCTTATTCTATGCGTTATCGGGCTTACCCTGGTAACGGTTTTTTGGTATCCAGGTGCCGAGCGCGTCATCTTAATCTTAGCTAACTTAACGTATTGTCGGGCTTACCCTGATGACGGGTTTGTTTGTCATCAGGCGCCGAAATATTTTGCCTTAATCTTACTTATCTTAATGTATTATCGGGCTTACCCTGGCAATGGTTTTTAGTCACCAGGTGCCGAAATGTTTAGTCTAAATTATGATAGATGAAAAAAAAAATGATATTTATAAGCCGAATGGTTTTGCCTTAGTTAAGTGCCGAAATGTGCTGTGCTATTATTTAGCAACAGCGCTTATAAAATTTGCTTAATTCTTAGTTGCGTACCAAAATGCAACTGTCTTACATGCTAAAATATCGACCAGAGCGATCGCCCGGGGCAGTTTTACCTCCCCAGATCACCACCCGCGTGGATTCTAGAAACACCGGTTGTCTCTAAAACCACCGGATTCCGCTCCCTTAATACTAGTTGTCGACATTTATATTATTGATTAGTACTAGTAATTAATAAAGTCGCGGGCGACTGCGGTGCCACAAAGCAAACGCCTCGCCGTTGTACTTGCCTGTGTTATCATTGTTGGGCTTGCCCACTAGAACCCCTGTGAGGGCTCGCTGTGCTCCTCATTTAAGATCTCTGGCTGCCCGCTGCGTCACCATTTATGTGGGCACTGGACATCGCTCGGGAAAAATCGTCCGATAAAAATAGTATCATCCGGGAATTTGAGCGTCCGGGATCCTCTTCGCCTATATTGGCAGTAATAATAACATCCGGGAATTTTAGCGTCCGGGCTCCTCTTCGCCTATATTGGCATTGTTCTTTTGGCCCACGTGAACCCCTTTAGACAGCTCGCTGCATGCCTATTTAGTATCTCTGGCTGCCCGCTGCGTCAACATTTAATATCTCTGGTGACCCGTTGTCAGCCATTTATGAGGGCGCGGACTCGAATGACCGCATTCACTCCATATATATTATTGATTATTTGTTAATTCATTCTTCATTTGTTTGGTTGTCTTCACCTATGCTACGCGGGGCAAGGACTTGTCGGATCTAGGATTGATCCCGCTGAACCCTGAGACCCTGCTTCACTCCTGCGAGTAGGAGACTAACTTCCCGCCATGGAAGTTCTACTTACTTACATGCTGAACTAGGAGTCTAGTCGTAATTTGGTCGTCCCTTGGTTCCTCTCCTGAGTCCGGTGCGGAGTTGGCTAATTCGATTTAGTGAATTTTATCTTTGCACGGTACAGATTATTACTTTTCGGATGGTTCCACATGCATGCCTAGTTGGGTGGTGACTCCTTTGCACGCTACATTTATTTCAAGTTTGATGATGATGATAATTGTTGTTTTAAGGGGCCTAACATCTAGGTTATCGGCCCCTAATGATCTGGGTGATAGCGAAAATGATAATGAAACGGAAACCAGAACGAAAATTAAGTGAGACGGAAAATACTTACAAAAAGGAACTCAGATTGAAACAACTCACAAAATGTTCTTACAGAAGGGAATTTAGAACGAAAAGATTCACAAAAGGAATAGATTGAAAAATACCCACAAAATGAAGGCTAGGTTCAAAATACGTACAAAATGCAATTTAGCGTCGAAATACCTACAAAATGCAATTGAAATTCAAAATACTTACAAAATGCAAATGAGATCGAAAATACGTACAAAATGCAATTGAGGTTCAAAATACTTACAAAATGCAATTGAAATTGAAAATACACAATGCGAGTTGGATTGAAAAAGCCGGTTCCAATCCAAATTACTCACAAAGTGCAATTGAAATTCAAAATACTTACAAAATGCAATTGAAATTGAAAATGCTTACAAAATGTACGGTAGATTCAAACGACTCATGGGGATTGACAATGCTTACAAAATGCAATTTAGATTGAAAATACTTGACAAAATGTAATTTAGATTCAAAATACCCACAAAATGCAATTGAGAATCAAAATATGCCCAAATGCCCACCGAACAAAATGCAATTTAGATTCAAAATTCGTGCGAAATGCGGCGTTGGTTGAAAATTCTTACAAAATGCAATTGAAATACAAAATACTCACTAAAAGGCCCGGGCACATGCATTCAAAGACTTTCTAAAAGGCAATTTAGATTGTCAACCTTTACAAAATGCAAATGAGGTTGAAAACAATCGCGACATGTAATTTAGATCGAAAAAAACATACAAAAAGCAACGTAGATTAAAAATGCCTTTAAAAAAATCGCCAGAAGGTAATTTAGATACACGGTGAACCAAGTAACAAAAACAGTGCGGGAATCTTAAAGAGAAAAATAAATATAATGAAAAGAGGAGAGGAGAGGAGAGGGGAGAGAGGATAAGGTCCGCCCCAAAGGGAAGGGACAAAAGGGGAAAACAGACCCAGCTCAGGAATCCCTCGGGGTCGCCAACTCCCGAACTCACCAGCCGTGAACCCCTGAGGGTGTAGCATTATCGACGGTGCACCAGAAGTGGTGGGGCTACATACACCCTGCCTCCTTAAGGGCCATGGGCACAAGGCAGGAGGTAAAAGGAAAAGAAAAAGAAGGCTGAACCCTCACAGAAGGAGGGTATCAGGAAAGATGAGACAAGGGCCAACTTAGGCGGGAAAGTGAAAGACTCCCTAGGCCTCGGATAACCTAATACCGTCGGTGTCGGAAGAGAACAAGAGTTGACCAAGTGTGGTCGAAAGGAAAGAAGACAGAGAGGAGGCCAGCACAAGTAAGTGGAAGCAATGCCGGACTCAGCTGGGGTCCCATGGTCGCCATCCCACGTCCCACTAGATGTGAGCCCCTGGGGGGTTATTTCAAGTAGTTCTATAGAGAAGAATCATGTCCTGAAATTTTGTTCTAATGGTTAGGGAGGCCAGGCTAGAAGAATATGGATTGCTCAGTTCATACTTAACTTGCTACGAAGATGAAGATGAATATGATGACGATGAATCTTGTTTAAAGGGGCCTAATATCTAGGTTATCGGCCCCTAATAGTTTGGATGATAGTGAAGATGTAAATGATGTGAAACTATAACTAGAACTAACTACATACCTACAAACTAGAAGAGTAAATGGAAATAAACAAGAAGTTCCGTGAAGAACTATACAGCCTACTTTTCATGCCAATGATTATTCTACAGAATATGAACCTATCTAGAATAATGACGAAATTAAGTTGCTAATATCGAAATTTCCAATTAGTTCGAAATACTGTATACCTGGCATAATGTATCCTAATAGAGCACTACAGTTGGCAGCCCTGATGACTGAATATATTCTTAGTTCTGTCTCTTACGGTACTAAATACAAAATTTGGTTGAAGTCCACTGGATATCATGGACGTTACATGCAGTTAAACATTGGATCTAACAGCGCGCGTAAAATCATGTTGGCAACAATGTCATGCATATATTGGTCAGAAATAATCTGAAATAATATGATCTATTGTTGTGCCAATTTTGAATGAAATCCATTAGTTAGTATAGAAGTTACATGCATTTTAAAATTGGACCTATCAGCAGGCTTAGAATCATGTTGGCAGCACTGACGTATATTAGTTACTCAAAATTCGTCTAGAATGCCAGGTACTATACGTGTGCAAAGTTTAGAGCTATTGGCTTGCATACTTTCTGATATATTGATATTAGGGTAACAAAAATAGGGACAGCACATATTAACAGTTGGCAGCCCTGGTTGCTCCTTAGAATACGCATAGTCATATCTGTTATGGTACACATAGCACATACGAAATTTGGCTGAAATCCAAATGATAGTATGGAAGTTACATGTATTTAAAGTTGGACCTGTCAGCAGGCTTAGAATCATGTTGGTAGCACTGACGTATATAAGTTACTCCAAATTAATATAGAATGTCAGGTACTATACGTGTGCATAGTTTAAAGCTGTCGGCTTGCATACTTTCTGATATATTGGTATTTGGATAAAATAAATTAGGAGCATTTATTAACAGTTGGCAGCCCTGGTAGGTCTTAAGAATACGCTCAGTCATATCTGGTTATGTACAACACATACAACATACGAAATTTGGTTGAATTCCGCTTGATAGTGTAGAAGTTATATGCATTTAAAAATTGGACCTATCAGGAGGCTTATAATCATTTTGGCAACACTGCCATGTTTGGCCTCCTGGAAATTAAACTGAAATATTATGATCTGTACGTGTGCCAATTTTGAAATAGCTCCCATTCATACTTTCCAAGATATCCAACATGGAGCTCAAATTTCAATTGCGATTTTTTAGCAGTTGGTAGCACTGACATCATTTTCAAATATGGCCGTGAGATATTCAGGTATAGATCTTTACTCCTACCAAATTTTGTTTCGATTGCTGCAGCCGTTTAGGAGTTGATAGGGGGGGACACACACACAGCCAGACAGACAGAAGGACAGACAGACAGACAGACAGACAGACAGACAGACAGACACACATTTGCCCGATCTCATAAGTCTACTTTTTCCTCATTTTTGCAAAATGTGAAAAGTAGGCTAAAAATAAGAATAATGGAAACAAAATACAGGAGGAAAGGGAATGCCCTCAAACCACGAAGAATGAGAATTAAGGGACTTGGAAGAAAAGAAAGTCAGGAAAGGCAGATAGGAAAGTTATAGAGGAGAGGGACCTTCCCGAAGGCAATGGAAAAAGGAGGAGAACCGGACCCAGCTCAGGAAGCCCCCGGGGTCGCAAACGCCCAAATTTACAGGACATGAGCCCTTGAGGGTGTAGCACAATCCAGGGTGCACTATAAATGGTGGGGCTACACACACCCTGCCTCCTTGAGGGCCTTGAGCAGAAGGCAGGAGATACAATGAAAGGAAATAGGAATGAGACAAGAGCCAATTAAGGTGGGAAAGTAAAAGACTCCCTAGGCCTCGGATACCCTAATACCGTCGGAGTCGGAAGAGAACAAGAGTTGACCAAGAAGGGTCGACAGGAAAAAAGATGATGATAATTGTTGTGTTAAGGGACCTAACATCTAGGTTATCGGCCCCCAATGGTCTGGGTGATCGTGAAGATGATAATGAAATGGAAACTATAGCTAAAACTAACTACTAACTTATATACTAGAAGAAGAAATGGAAAACAAAAGGAGAATAAGGCAAATAATGGACAGGAGGAAAAGAAATGCCCTCGACCTTCGAAGAATGAGGATTGAGGGACTTGGAAGGAAGGAGAGCCATGAAAGGCAGATAGGTAAGTGAAAGACGAGAGGGTCGGCCCCACAGGTTGGATAAAAGGGGGAAACCAGACCCAGTTCAGGAATCCCTTGGGGTCGCCAACTCCGAACTCACCAGCCGTGAGCTCCTGAGGGTGTAGCAATATCCAAGGTGCACCAGAAGTGGTGGGGCTACATACACCCTGCCTCCTTGAGGGCCTAGAGCAGAAGGCAGGAGATAACAGGAAAAGATAAAGAAGGCTGACCCCTCACAGAAGGAGGGTATCAGAAATGATGAGATAAGGGCCAATTAAGGCGGGAAAGGAAGAGACTCCCTAGACTCTGGGAGATAGCGAAAATGAGAATGAAATGGAAACCAGAAAGAAAATTATGTGAGACGGAAAGTACGTACAAAGAGAAACTCAGATGGAAACAACTCACAATATGGTCTTACAAAAGGGAATTTAGAACGAAAAGATTCACAAAAAGAATAGATTGAAAAAGACCCACAAAACGTAGGCAAGATTCAAAATACGTACAAAATGCAATTGAGGTTCAAATTACTTACAAAATGCAATTGAAATTGAAAATACACAATGCAATTCAGATTGAAATAGGCCCTATCCCAGTTCCAATCCAAATTATTCACAAAGTGCAATTGAAATTCAAAATACTTACAAAATGCAAATGAAATTGAAAATGCTTACAATATGTACGGTAGATTCAAACAACTCATGTGGATTGACAATACTTACAAAATGCAATTTAGATTGAAAATACGTGATAAAATGTAATTTAGATTCAAAATATCCACAAAATGCATTTGAGAATCAAAATATTTGCAAAATGCCCGCCAAACAAAATGCAATTTAGATTCAAAATTCTGGCGATATGCGGTTTAGGTTGAAAATACAAAATGCACTTGAAATTCAATAATCTCACTAAAATGTCCTGCGCCTACATTGAAAGACTTACTAAAGAGCAATTCAGATTGCCAATCTTTACAAAATGCAATTGAGGCTGAAAACAATCGCGAGATGTAATTTAGATCGAAAAAACTTACAAAATGCAACATAGATTAAAAAGGCCTTAAAATCGTTAAAAGGGAATTTAGATACACGGTGAACCGAGTAACAAAAACAGTGCGGGAAGCTTAAAGAGAAAAGGAAATATAAGGAAAAGAGGAGAGGGGAGGGGAGGAGAGGGGAGAGGAGAGGGTCCGCCCCAAAGTTAAGGGACAAAAGGGGAAAACGGACCCAGCTCAGGAATCCCTTGGGGTCGCCAACTCCCGAATCCACCAGCCGTGAGCCCCTGAGGGTGTAGCATTATCTAGGGTGCACCAGAAGTGGTGGGGCTACATACACCCTGCCTCCTTAAGGGCCTTGAGCACAAGGCAGGAGGTAAAAGGAAAAGAAAAAGAAGGCAGACCCCGCACAAAAGGAGGGAATCAGGAAAGATGAGACAAGGGCCAGTTAAGGCGGGAAATTGAAAGAATCCCCAGGCCTCGGATACCCTAATACCGTCGGGGTCGGAAGAGAACAAGAGTTGATAAGGGAGGTCGACAGGAAAGAAGACGGAGAGGAGCCCGGCACAAGTAAGTGGAAGCAATGCCGGACTCAGCTGGGGCCCCATGGTCGCGAACCCACGTCCCACTAGATGTGAGCCCCTGGAGGGATCATCACAATAAGAACATAAATCTAACAAGTAGTTCCGTGAAGAACTATGCAGCCTATTTTCATATATCCTGAAAATCCACAGCCCGCTTCCAGTCGACCGACCAGGTCAGGGAATGGAATGAATGAATGAAGCTCCCATCTAGCGGCGAGGATATGAACTGTGCCGGCTGCCGCAGCCTGTTGCACTTCCCTGGGGCAATGATTCCAGCAACACTCTGCACTATCATTTCATTTCATCACTCAATTCATTTCATATATCCTACTTATGTTAATTGTCTCCATGCACATTAAAAAAATCAGTTTGATTTCTGTAATATATCCGTATATATTGAGACCGTCTAAATTTTTCGGTGGTCGCCATGTTGGTATTTTATATATGTCGGTCTTCGAATCAAGTTATGTACTATAAGGAAATTATTGTGTAGGTGTAGTTTTCAAACTTCAATCGCAAGATTAGAACACAAGAAATAAAAACGAGATTTTAAACTTTCGCGCAGCTGCCATGTTGTGGTTATGAAAACAATAATTGAAATAAATTACATGCCAGTTGATTAAAATGTGTATAGGCATTTACCGTACCAAGTTTCACTGAACTAGGATAGTTAAATCGCGAGGATCGTCCATTTAAATATTTAAATATTTATATTTCGCGTCGCCGCCATGTTTTATTTGTGCTCACTAGGTTATTGAATGTCCCATAGGTGAACTTATGTTCATAGCCTCTATGAACATAAAAACAAATGTCAGTTTGATTGCTGTAATAGATTCGTAGATATTGAGAACCGCCTTAATATTTCGGATGGTCGGCATGTTGGATATGTATATGTATAGGCCAGAGAGTTATGTTCCATTAAATGAAAATTATTGCGTAGGTTCATTATTGAAACAAAACATTTAATTTTAAAATTTAATTTAAAATTTTATATTATATGCCAGTGCATTACAATATATATAAACATTTACTCTACCATATTTCGCTGCGCTCAGATGGTTTAATCGCGAGAAAAGTCTATTAGAATGTTTCAACCTCGCTTCGCCCCCATGTTCGTTTTGTACTTAACAGGTTTTTGGAAGTACATAGATTTTTTTTTGTCGTGTGGCCTCCTCAGAGGCCGAGTGCAGGTTTTTCTATTCGACGCCCGTGGGCGACCTGCGCGTCGGGATGGAATGTATGAAGATGAATGAAACTGGGCAAGGATGTGGAAGGAATCGGCCGTGGCCTATCAGAAGGTACCGTCCCAGCATTTGCCTGGTGTTGAAAATGGGAAACCTCGGAAAACCATTTCAAGGACGGCCGACGGTGGGGCTCGAGCCCACGAGTCTACCGAGTCAGCAGAGAGCTTGGTCCCATGACCTAACGCTGCGCTTTAGCCAGCTGAGCCACGGCTGTCGGTAGTACATAGATGAACTTGTAGTAGTGCCCTTTATCACCGTACAAAATTTCAGGGTAAAATAGGTAATAGTTTCGGAGATATATAATTCCAGTGAAATATTTCGCACAGCCGTCATCTTGAGGTTATATAAACAATTGAACAAAATTAGAAGTCAGTGAATGACGATGTGTATAAACATTTGCTGTACCAAGTTTCATTGCGTTTTGGATGGGTAAATCGCGAGAAAACTATATTCAAAGGTTTCAACTTCGCTTGGTCATCATGTTTGTTTTGAAGTTAACATGATTCTGAAGTTCTCATAGGTGAACTTCTAATAGTGCCCTTTATCACCGTACATAAGTTCAGGGTGATATCGGTACTAGTTTCGAAAATATTGAATGCTGGTGAAATATTTCGCACTGCCACCATGTTGGATTGGTGAGACGTAATAAACCTTGAAGGGCACGGTCAGGGTCGGCTGAAATGGTGCTATGACCATGCCGAGTCCATTGAAATCTCTCCAGCCATTTAGATGTTATTAGGGGTAGGGACACACACACACACACGGACAAAATGTGATCTCATAAGCCTATTTTTCATACATGAAAATATGCTAAACATAACAAGAAGTATATTAAAACTTTAAGAAGTATCCACTCTCCCTCATGAACCAGATGACGAGGGCTGTTGGCGGCCGTCATCTCGTAGAACAAGGTACAGTAGAGCGTTTTAGGCAGTTTGATAGTATAAGGTGCGTAACGAGCCGGAGGCATAATTACAGAAACCAGTACCTGTAATAATAATAATAATAATATCGTATGGCCTCGGATGCCGGGTGCAAGCTTTGTAATTTGACACCCAGAGGGTAGCTTGCATGTCGAATTTCGTTGTTCCATGAATCACTATATCTAAGCTCCTTGAACACTATAGCGCATTTTAGTAGAGAAATGAGGAACTTTGTGTTGGCAGAAACTCCCGAGATGAGTTTTGCCATTATGAACACGGCCTACTGAATTAAAATGGGTTCTTTGACATGCCAACATCGTATGACATGCGTGTCGTATTTTTGCAGCCTTTAAATAATCACTTACCAAGGCCAGGAGTGAACCTGCAATCTTGGGGTTAGTAGACCGACACGCTATCCACTCACCCACCGTGGCAAGCTACCAGTACCTGTATGTTAGAAGTATTGGCCCTGGCTGTTGAGGCACTTGTCCCACTGTGACACGAGGCGGTGATTGGCTGTCTCATAAAATTCCCTGGGCTGCGATGTGAACCAGTTCCGCACGTACAGCTGAACGTCGGCGTCCGAAGTGAATCGTTGGCCCCGCAGAGCCCTTTTCAGGGGACCAAACATGGCGTAATCATAGGGAGAGAGGTCTGGACTCTGTGGAGGGTGGCCGAGAACCTCCCATTTAAATTTCTGCAGGAGTGCCGCGACTGTGTTGGCCGTATGATGTCGTGCGATGTCGTGCACTGTCGTGGAGGGACCACGGCGGCTATGGCGTTCACTGTCACTCGGCGGTCCTGGGTAATGAGTGCTTCTACCAGCTGGACGTTGTCATCGGTAATGCAGGGGGGTGCCCCAGACCGGGCATTATCGGCTAACGACACCCGTCCTTCCATGAAGCGCTTGTGCCACGCCTTGACATTTGCAAGGGACATGCAGTGTTCGCCGTACACTTGTGACATTCGGCGATGAATGTCCTTTCCCCCTACTCCTTCCGCTGTCAGAAACCGAAAAATACCTCATTGCTCTTCGGTTGACGCCTCCATGTCACTGTTTGCGTCTGGCTGCGTGGCTCAGGGGTAACGTTCTCGCTTGCTGAGCCCAAGGTTGCAGGTTCGAAACCTGGCGCAGTCAGCTGGCATTTGAGGGTGCGCAAATACGAGGGAGCCGTGTCAGTACATTTACTGGCACGTTAAAGATCCCCTTCGGGGCAAAATTCTGGCACCCCGGCGTCTCTAAAAGCCAGGGTAGTTAAAAGGGACGTAAAACCAATAACATTATTATTATTATCACTGTTTGCAATGCGACTGGCAGCGTTGGACGATTGATGCATGCTGCTGCTCGCTTTGTATCGTCGCGTGACGTGCACGCGTGCCCTCTAGCGACGGGCTGTGACCTTCCACGCTCTGGTCGGAACCACACCTCGTTACACATGCCACGATTAGCCGATGTAGTCACCGGTTTGCGCATTCCAGCCTCCGGCTCGTTACTTTTTGAACGCACCTTATACTTTGCAGATCGGCCAGGACAGGTCCACACACTCCAAGAGTATGTGTGCTACGGTGAGGTGGGTACCACAAGCACACACAGGGGGTTCTTCTTTCTTTAACAAGTGGAAGTGCGTAGCAATTCCATTGACGATCCGGAGTCGACAAGTACCACACCTCCCTCCCGGATATACCGGAAGATGATTTCCATACCTTCGTTGTGTCCTGGATGCCTCTCAGTTTGTTGGGCAAGGAAGTGGCGTGCCACGCTTCGTCCCAATGCGACATGAAAATGAGGGATTCCTTTAGACTCGGATACCCTCATACTTTCGGGATCGAAAGAGAACAAGAGTTGACCAAAATAGGTTGGCAGGAAAGATAGCGGAGAGGACCCCGGCACAAGTAAGTGGAAGCAATGCCTACTCATCTGGCGTATCGTGGTCACGAAGGCACGCGCAATTAGATATGAAACCCTGGGAATTGTCATAAATATATAGGAACACTGCATTGTATTTTCCTTGTGATGTCATTTCGTTGGAAATAGTATGCAGCGTGGAGCTGTTCTGAACAGTTGGTAGTAATGGATTACTGTCATACGAACACATAAATAACAATGGGATTGAGCCCTCTCTGGATATTGATTTCAGCGCTGAGCAAGACACAATAGACTATCTGTTGGCGATGCTATTTTGTCAAGCACCGTTTGTTATCAATGTCTCTGCCAAATATGTTGCCATAAAAATAGTGACGTCAGACTCTTCCTCGAGACTTTATAACATTGATTTGTTGAAGACATTAGGGTTTGATAGGTTTCCTGTCCCAGTCTTCACAAATATTTTCTTTTCGACGGAGTATAGACTGTCTCCACAGCGAGGCAGTCTATCAATTTGTTCTCTCCATCGAACACTCCGACGATAAAGGGACGTCTTACGACTGCGAGAGTCGTGAAGAGAGGTAGTGATGATGATTATGATAATTGTTGTTTTAAGGGGCCTAACATCTAGGTTATCGGCCCCTGATGGTTTGGGTGATCGTGAAGATGCTACATACTAGAAGAAGAAATGGAAAACTAAAGGAGAATAAGGCAAATAAAGGACAGGAGGAAAAGAAATTCCCTCAACCCTCGAAGAAGGCGGATTGAGGGACTTGGAAGGAAGGAGAGCCATGAAAGGCAGATAGGAAAGTGAAAGAGGAGAGGGTCCGCCCCAAAGGTAAGGGACAAAAAGGGAAAACGGACCCATCTCAGGAATCCCTCGGGGTCGCCAACTCCCGAACTCACCAGCCGTGAGCCCCTGAGGGTGTAGCATTATCTAGGGTGCACCAAAGTGGTGGGGCTACATACACCCGGCCTCCTTGAGGGCCTTAAGCAGAAGGCAGGAGATAACATGAAAAGAAAAAGAAGGCTGACCCCTCGCAGAAGGAGGGAATCAGAAAAGATGAGACAAGGGCCAATTAAGGCGGGAAAGGAAGAGACTCCCAAGGCCTCGGATACCCTAATACCGTCGGGGTTGGAAGAGAACAAGAGTTGACCAAGGGAGGTCGATAGGAAAGAAGAAAGAGAGGAGCCGGCACAAGTAAGTGGAAGCAATGCCGGACTCAGCTGGGGCCCCGTGGTCGCCAACCCACAATCCACTAGATGTGAGCCCCTGGGGGCAAGAGAGGTAGTGTTGGTTGTGTTCGTTGTTTTAAGGAACAAAACGTCTAGGTCAAACACCCCAAATGTTTGGATGATATGACGATGATGATGATGATAATTGTTTTTTAAGGATCCTAATATCTATCGGCCTCTAATGGTTTGGTCGATAGTGATAATGAACAAAATATTCAGTAAAGAACATATAGCCTACTTACTCCAAAATGCATGGGTATTGTTATAACTCTTGGTCCTTTTTAAGGAGTATTGAATGTTGGTTGTAGTAGCTTGTTGAAATACAACGTGCTATACGGATATTGAACATGAATATGAGGTGCCCTTTGCTAGTGCTACCTCTGTAAAAACAAAAAATCATTCAATTCGGTTTCACCGTGTTTGAATTGATAAAGGGAATCGATTTGCACACATACAAGGCCGCTATCTGCAAACTATTGGGAGCATGACCTTGTAGTTCAGACAAAAGATCTTTCCCACAAAAAGGTATGATGTTGCAAAATTTGGTAGTGATCAAATTATTAGGTTTGTCGTAATTTGATTTATGCTTTTAACATTTGGGTGGCCGCAATTCCTTTTCCGTCAAGATGGCGGCGATATAAAATATGATGATGATGATAATTGTTGTTTTAAGGGGCCTAACATTTAGGTTATCGGCCCCTGATGGTTTGGGTGATCTTGAAGATGAAAATGAAAAGCGAACTTAAAACTAAAACTAACTACTAACCTACATACTAGAAGAAGAAATGGAAAACTAAAGGAGAATAAGGCAAATAAAAGGACAGAAGGAAAAGAAATGCCCTCAACCCTGGGAGAAGGCGGATTGAGGGACTTGGAAGGAAGGAGAGCCATGAAAGGCATATAGGAAAGTGAAAGAGGAGAGGGTCCGCTCCAAAGGTAAGGGACAAAAGGGGAAAACGGACCCAGCTCAGGAATCCCACGGGGTCGCCAACTCCCGAACTCACCAGCCGTGAGCCCCTGAGGGTGTAGCATTATCTAGGGTGCACCAGAAGTGGTGGGGCTACATACACCCTGCCTCCTTAAGGGCCTTGAGCACAAGGCAGGAGGTAAAAGGAAAAAAAATAGAAGGCTGACCCCTCACAGAAGGAGGGTGTCAGGAAAGATGAGACAAGGGCCAATTAAGGCGGGAAAGGAAGAGACTCCCTAGGCCTCGGATAACCTAATACCGTCGGGGTTGTGAGAGAACAGGTGTTGACCAAGGGAGGTTGATAGTAATGTAACGGCTACCTTTGTCGTTGGATATCGCTCTACAAGTTGGGCGATCATTTATAACGTTTCTACAGATATTACACTCAAGACTCCTTAAAACCACCTCATCGTTCTTATTTAGCATTGGCCTGTCTAGACAGACGACATACACTTTATTAATTTAGATTTACTGGGCGCCAGTTATCGTAGAGATAACACATTAAAATTTTATTTAGCCACGGCCGCTCCCTTCCTTGAGCCAAGATCTATCATCGGAGCGTAGGGCAATAAACTTGCTCTATGAGATACTCTTTGCAGTCCAACTATCCTATATATTCAACTCCCAATGAACAAGACATTTTAACTAATACTGGTTTATTTACAACAAAATTATTAATAACATTTGATCTGAGGTTTCGAGCTGTGTACAATATGTGCATTAATATTCCCTAATTGCTAGGCAATATTGACTGTCTTCTCGCTAGCGCTGATCTTCTGTGTTGATAATAACTCGGTCCACATACCTGGTGCCTTGTGGTTCAAAGTCCATCTCGTTGGTCTGCTTGTAGGCTAATTTGAGATCTTACGCCAACACGCGTTTATTGACCTTTGAAAACATATGTTTTCACTTTGCTAACTGTACTTCGTCTAGTTGTTGTGGTTGTTGTTGTTGTTGTTGTTGTTGTTGTTGCTGCTGCTGCTTGTTTCTGAGTTTGATCACCATGGTAAGCAAATTTGAACAAACCAGGCTAATTGAATTCACTAAGTCCCATCTTACTGAGGGACTGACAGAGTCTACGACTCACAAAGTCAATGAGTGAGTGCGTGATCGAATAAGTGAATGACAGAATAGAATCTATAGAATAGCCAGTGCTGAAGTCGCGCTGGGCTTTTATACACTCGGAATGGTCCCGATGTTTCGCGGCATAATTTTGCCCGCGACCCATCAGACCAATTATAGCAAAGCATTTCTTAGTCCTCAAGCGACGCTGAAACTTCTCCGAGCGGGAATACAGGCCCGCGTACTTCAAATATTCCACTCAGAACCCGCTATTCCTCTCGTTGCGCATATATATATTCCGCCCAAATCTTTCTCCAAGCCCTTGTCTCCAGTCAGCGTGGCTTCGTTCCAGAAATACATTTTCTTGCAATATGTTGCTTCACCGTCCGTAACTTCTTCCAACCATGCCCGTCCTGTCTTTACAATTTAATTAATAAAACAGCCCTAGACCTCTATAAAAACCCTGTTTCTTAATCTAAGCATTTGAGAATATTATATATGATTATGGTAATGACGTGAATATGGTATGGCCCCTCCCTTGATATTAATGGGTGAATAAAACGATATAACTTTGATATTTCAATAATAATAATAATAATAATTACACAATGACTTTAAAAATAATAATAATAATAATAATAATAATAATTTGTACCGTAATCAAGATTACGTTACAGTAAAGATAACTGAAAGGAGCCCGACACTAGTAAATGGAAGCAATGCCGAACTTAGCTGGGGTCCCGTGGTTACTTACCCTCGTCCCACAATTTGGGAGCTCCTGTGGAATTAGAGATTGAATATGAGATCAAAGGCAGAGAAAGTGACAAACTGATGTTTACCACCAAATGTTCCCTCACGTTCGATATTTTGTAAACAGGAGGGCAGCCTTATGAGCTTTCAACTACTTGTCTCATTAGCGATATCTCCTCCTTGCGGTTAACGGTGTAGCTGTGCAGATATGGCTCAAGAAATTAATACATTCAGTTGATATCTGAAACGGTAACGACTTTATTGAAGACATGGTGACACCCGAAGGACTTCCTCCACGTAGTGCTAACGACTAGCAAATTCAGATGATGACATCATGCTGGGTAGCATTATTAGCATGGCCGATTACATCGCTGTTCCGCCTCTTAGTAATAACAAGAATACTACTGGTTGTCATCCTTTAGGTCGGTGTTCAATTCCCAGCTATGGGTAACAACCGATTTGCTGATTCCCGGCTCAGGCTTGAGTTCTGGAATGGAGTACACATTGCCTCGTGGGGATGGACTGACAAGAGATGAGCTAGATTCAAATCCAAGTGGTTTTACGTGGTTTGCTACTTCTACTCCAGTAAATACATAATTTAAGTAAAAGGTTAAATATAGAGTTGTTGCTGTTGCTTGAATATTCAGTCTTTTGATGCAGTCCTTCATGCCTCTTTCCCGAGCTAATCTATTCATCATTACACAGCTACCAAACCATACATCCGATGTTATCTCCTTAACATATTATTCAATCCCGGCGTTAGGGGATGAGATGAACAAGGGTGTGTTGCGAACAAGGGTGTGTTGCAGAGTCGACAGCTTGGCCGCTGGCTGGCTTAACACTAAGTGAGCAAAATGGAATACCTGACGCTGCACTTCCTAGTATTCACGGTCAGGGGCAATTGGGAAGGAACAGGTATAGAGTGTTGGTTTACTGATCAAGTATTTATTTGATCAGTTGTGGTAATGTAGTGTCCCTTTTAGTGAAGGACAAATGTAGTACAATTATAAGTATAGGTGCGAAGGGAGGAATACAAGTCTGTAAGGAAATTTGAGCACACTCTCTCACCTGGCGATGACGCTGCGTCGGAGCTGGATCTAGATGCACAGGGCCGTGGGCCGCAACAGGTATTGGGTCTCCCTGGGGCCTTCCTTTTAAGAGTTCTCGAGCTGCTGAGTCGGCGTGTCGTCATTGTTGATGCTCCAGATAGTCCTGAGTGTAAATGTTTATGTGAGTGTCGTAAGCTTGGCTAACAGCGATGCTACTGCGCCTGCTTGTGTAAAGGAAATGTATTTGTTGAGGCTCATGACTTAGCCTTTAGGGGTAGTTTCTGTAGGGTGAAAGATGATGATGATGATGATGATGATGATAATTGTTGTTTTCAGGGGCCTAACATCTAGGTTATCGGCCCCTGAATAGGGTGAAAGGGTGTGTTGATATTTGGATAGAAGTAGATCTTATGGTTTTGAGTCGGTGGTGGAGATATGTGGGTGGCTGTGCAGCCGTCTGTAGATTCAGGGGCGTATGTTTATAATCCCCTCTGGGTGGGTAGATGTCTCAGGTCCTAGGGTCGTATCGACCCTGGGGGCTGAACAATATTCTAACCTTGGTCTACCCAAACTCTTTCTTCCATGGTAATAATTGTTGTTTTAAGGGGCATAACATCTAGTCTATCAGTCCCTAATTGTTGTTTTAAGGGACCTAACATCTAGGCTATCATCCCCTAATGGTAGTCTATAGTCATATTGAAAGATGATAAAGGAATGAAAACCACCCACTACAACTAACTTCTGACTTGCTACTAAATTATATACTAGAAGAAGGAATGTACAAAACAGGAGTAAGGGAATTAAAAGACAGGGAAAAGAGATGTCCACAACCTTCGAAGGAGGAGGAGAGGGTCCGCTCCAAAGAAAATGGTAAATGGGTGCTACGGACCCAGCTCAGATACCCTTCGTGGTTGCCAACTCCCAAACTCACCAGCAGTGATATCTTGAGGGTGTAGCACTATCCAGGGTGCACCAAAAGTGGTGGGGCTACATATACCCTGCCTCCTTGAGGCCATTGAGCAGAAGGCAGGAGATAACATATAAAGAAAAAGGAGGCTGACCCCCCGCAGAAAGAGGGAATCAGAAAAGATGTGACAAGGGCCAATTAAGGCGGGAGAGGAAGAGACTCCCTGGGCCTTGGTTACCCTAATACCGTCGGGGTCGTAAAAGAACAAGAGTCGACCAAGAGAGGTCGACAGGAATGAAGACGTAGAGCAGCCCGGAACAAGCATGTGGAAGCAATGCCGTACTCAGCTGGGGTCCCGTGGTCCCTAACCAACGTCCCACTAGATGTGAGCCCCTGGGGGACAGATCCCGTTTGATGTGAACCCCTAGGAGACTGTAATGATATATATTTATCTTCCGGAATCTCTGCCACCGAGCAGAATTAACAAGAAGAGCAAGTGCAAACTGTGCAATTTGTCTTTCAGGCAATCAATACATTTGGAAGGTCCAGGGCCAAATGACGCTCTTACATCTAACGAAAAAGCAGTACTACCCAATGTTCGATTTCTACCCCAGTAGATTATACCGTGACTATATAAAGTTGTTCCCCTCGTGTGCACTTGAAGTAAGTGCCTAATTACTCTCATCACTTGTTGCTCAGCGCTAATTATCTTCGTCGACGCATAGAGCCATTAACACTTTGAACGTAGTTACAAGACTCCTCAATGACACGTCCCAAGCATCCCCTCATTTAAGGGTTAAGTATTTGGCAAATATAAAGTCATTCAATGTTTTTTCTTACTGCTTGAAAATAGGAGTTTTGTGGAAATGTCTCTTTATAGATCTCAAAATCTGTTTGAAGGAAACTTTTTTAAATGTTAAAAATGCGGCCACACACAATCATGGAAGAATTGAGTCGTCGTTCCTGTGGATTTGACAGAAGAAGCCACTTGTGAGAGTCTACCTATATGTTACATTTCACCATAATACCTCTTGGTCACTTTCGTGACAGTTTACGCTTCTTGTGTATGTTTTGTTTCTATATGCGACAGCCCTCTTTGACAGTCCGCTTAATTTTTGTTCTCCCGAAATCCTCTAAACAAGCGATAATTATCTAATTACTAGCAGAAGTATCCGTTCTTCGAACGGTGTTATATATTAACACCAGACATTATCAATTGAGCTAGTGTTGCAATGGTTAGCGGATTGTCATTCCTTTATAAGTTTATCAGAACGAAGGCGACAAAAATCACGACACTCATGTCATACGTTGTTGGCATGTTAAAGAACCCATTTGAATTCAGTAGGCCGTGTTCAATGGCAAAATTAATCTCGGGATTTTCCTCCAACACAAAGTTCCTCCATTCTCTACTTGAAAGCGCTGTAGTGTCAAGGAGTATAGATATCTAACCTCCTTGAATTTCATAGCGTTCAAAGGAACGACGAAATTCGACATGCAAGCTACCCTCTGGGTGTCAATTAACAAAGCTTGCACCAGGCACCCGAGGCCATACGATATTATTATTATTATTATTATTATCAGAACGAAGTTAGTTTTCTGGGAATATCACACACACTGATAATGCAAGGGCATTAAAATGTGGTTTTCGGAGACCCCTTATAGACTCGCGAATTTTGTGTCTCACAATGAGAAGCAACATAAGCTTTGACCGTCCTTCTAGGATAATTTTTATATTTCGCCTATTTTAGCATGTATTTTGAGAAGTTTTTCCCTATATCCACCCTTCTACTGCATGAAAAGTACGGTGAGGAGTTTTATAAAGGATTGGTGTATTGACTCATGTTTACCATACCTAATTTTACGATGCACCAAGCATCCGAAGACGATTTATAGGCGTACATAAAGATACACAGAAAGACAGACAGACAATTCTATTGTCTACAACATATCACCCAGATATCCAAATATGGGTATATCTACCATACGTATCAAACAAAATCAGCCTTACCATGAACCCGTATGTCGACAAAAAAAAAAAGATTAGTTAAAATGTGCTCTCAAACTAAATTCACCTAACGTGTACTTCCTGACGTGAAATAGATTTGAAAGCCTTGTAGACGAAACGCAATACACCTCACATAAAAATGGCCCTCTACGTTGTGTTAGGTCCCCATACACAGGAAGAACTCTTTCATAAATTATAAAGGCTTGTGGGGCAAGAAAATTCAGGTTCTTTAGCCTCAAATGGCCCAAATTCCTAAAAGCCGCAAAAAATGCTGATTCAATTCAGGAATTTTTGAAAATAATGTTTCTGTTTGTAGATATAATAGACTTTCTGTACTATATGTCGCACGTGAAATTGCATGAAAAATTCTAGGTTACCCCTTGACCCCCTTAATTACATTGACGAATTATACAGTCTACATTGGCTCCGTGATAACCTTATAGCCATTTGCAAACTTTCACAGAAATGTAATACATGGAGTAGCCTAATAATAATATCGTATGGCCTCGGTGGCCGGGTGCAAGCTTCGTAATTTGACACCCAGAGGGTAGCTTGCATGTCGAAATTTCGTTGTTCCTTGAAAGGAAAAGGAAAGGAAGATTGTAGTTTTACGTGACCGTGAATCTTGTGATTATGAGCCACGGGACCTCCTTTTAACGTGGAATCCGAACCACAGGACATGGCATTTCACTTCGAAAACATTGTTCCTTGAATCACTATGAAAGTCAGGAGGGTAGATATCTAAGCTCCTTGAACACTATAGCGCTTTCTAGTAGAGAAATGAGGAACTTTGTGTTGGCGGAAACTCCTGAGGTTAATTTTGCCATTATGAACACGGCCTACTGAATTCAAATGGGTTCTTTGACATGCCAACATCGTATGACATGCGAGTTGTATTTTTGCCGCCTTTCAAAAATCACGTACAGGCCGGACGTTTGTTTTAGACGATTGCCCTTGATCTTTAAGCCTGAGGGTGAGCCTGTACACAGTCACTCTCTCACCCTATCACTTCACATTTGTCACCACGGATCTGATGTAATGGAATTCCAGACTTGAGCAGACAGTACAGTCCACGTCGAAGTATTGTGTAACACGGAAGTACACGTTACGTAGTTACGAACAGAACATCATTATATTTGCCAGTGACTATACTTCAGCCATAGTGTGAAACAGCTTTATCAATCATCGGAACGCTTGGGGCAGCTGATAACAACACAGGTATTGTAGTAACTCGCTTCCAGGCTTCCATTAAGATTTTTCACTCGTCTAAAACAAACGTCCGGCCTGTACCACGGCCAGGAGTGAACCTGCAATCTTGGGGTTAGTAGACCGACACGCTATCCACTCACCCATCGTGGCAAGGTATAAATGGAGTGATATTGCTTCTTACAGAAATAGATGGAAAGTTGGATGCCACCACTTGAGATAATGTTGTCATGGTTACCGATTTCCATTCCTTCATTAGTTTGTTAAATTAAATTAAATTAGTTTTCTGGGAATATTTCAGATACTATTGGTTTTAGAGCCTTATAATGTAGTTTTCGAGGCCCCCAAGTTTTGTTTCTGGCACCGAGGGGCTTTGTCTCCTCGTTGTACGCCATAATATAATACTAATAATAATAATATAATATAGGGATAGGAATATAATAGACCTGCCGTACCACACCAGCAGGTGTAAATCGCGTGAAAAAAGTCTAGTGTACCCCTTGACCCCCTTAAGCGCATTATACGTATTAATGAATTTTACAGCTCAATTTGGTTCCGTGATAACCTTCTAGCCGTTTGCAAACTTTCACACCAATGTAATTAATGGAATTGCATTGCGTCTTACAGCAATAGATGGACCTCTGAGAATCTGTTGCCATGGTTACCGGCTTGTATTCGTTCATTCGTTTATTAAATGAAATTAGTTTTCTGGGAATATCTCAAAAATGGTTGGTTTTAGGGCCTTAAAGTGGATTTCGGGGACCCTTTGGGGCCCCCGAGTTTTGCCTCTCACATTGAGGGGCTGACAAAGGATCTTTGTCTCGTCCTTCTCCTCCCATTTCAGCATGTATTTTAAGGGGGCAGGCCCTCTTTTATGAGAGGTACGGAGAAGGGTTACATCAATGATTAGTGTCGTGCCTCGGATGGATATCTGTGCCAAATTTTACGTTGATACACCCAGTCGTTCTCGAGTTATAAGGGAACAAAGTTGTCCACAGACAAACAAACAAACCTACAGACAGACCAAAAAATTATTTTCGCGCGCATCCATAATAAAACAGTCTGAAACGAGAAAATAACTAAAATTTCCGTAGAAATTGCGAAAAAAACATACAAACTTTACTTTTTATGTACGTAGAGATATACTCCACCGCTCGGTGTTGACCGTGTTTTATTGCACAAATTTAGGTTTTATTCGCTAACCGTTGGAGATACACGAGAAGTGATAAGGACCTTTTGGATAGAAAATTAAATGTTAAATCTCGTGTATGCATCAAAAGTTTGCTATTTCTTAGCGTTCTCTTATTATTTGAAATGGAACTATGAAATTTTGAAACCAAAGGGTGTAGTGACGTCACATATGTGGGTTTTACTCGCTAACCGTTGGAGATACACGAAAAGTGATAAGGACCATTCGGATAGGAAATTAAATTTTAAAGCTTGAATGTGCCATCAAAAGTTTTCTATTTCTTAGCGCTCTCTTTTTATTTGATATGGAATTATGAAATTTTGAAACCAAAGGGTGTAGTGACGTCACTAAAATTGTCGCCATATTTTAATAGTGCAGGATATCGAAATTAAAATTATCTTATATGTAAACATGGTAAATCAGCTACATCCATGCAAAATTTCATTTAAATCGGACCAGTGGTTCGTGCGTTATTGAGTAACAGACAGACAGACAGACAGACAGAAAGACAGACACACACCATCTCATTTTTAGCCTACTTTCGATTTTTGCAAAAAATGAAAGTAGACTTATGAGATCAACACAGGGCGAAAAAAGTGTGTCTGTCTGTGTGTATGTATGTGTGTGTGTGAGTCTGTGTGTGTGTATGTGTGTGTGTGAGTCTGTGTGTGTGTGTGTGAGTGTGTGTACTCTGAATGTCTGTCCCCCCCTATCAATTCGAACACGGTGAATGCGAATTGAACGAAATTTGGTAAAAAGGTAGCACTAGCAAAGGACACCTCAGTGTCATGTTTTATATCGCCGCCATCTTTACTAAAACTGAATGGCGGCCACTCAAACGTTCAAAACGTAAAATCAAATAACGACTAACCAAATCATCCAATCTCTACCAAATTTGGTAACAACATACCTTCGTATAGGATGCGTCTTGTGACCAAACTACAAGGTCGTCCGCCATACCATTTCAGGATGGCGGCCGTGCGAATTATGCAAACTTTATAATCCATATCATGGGACCCACCAGTTCCGATTATCGAGCCGAGAATCGTTTTAACTGTTCTAAAGGAAGAGGCACGTACGAAATTAAAAGTTTATTTTGTAATACTATAGTGCAGACGTGATTTTAAAAAGCTCAGCTGATTCATTAATAAGACAAGATGGCAGCGGATATCTTGTGCCTGACTTATATTTCACTAATTTGAGTATTGAATGCAATATAGCGTACTGATAAAAAATAAATAAACTTTGTATGAAATGCTTTATATATAAATAATATACTCCAGTGATGAAATCGTTTAGTATAAATCATTATTTGCTAACAAGTTCTATGTAAGTCATTTTAAATAGAACGATATTCGTTGACACAATTAGCTCAGTGGTAGAGCGATAGCCTGTCGCTCAGATTCCTATGGTTCAAACCCGATCAGAGCTAGTTTTTTTGCTTGAAATGTTATATGTTTATTGTTTTGTAATGACTCAGATGTTTTAAAATTAAGCGTTATATTGTGCAAATTATGGTGTAAAATATATATTTAATTAAAACATAATTCGCCAGCAGATTTACTCGATACATCTAGCTGCCAAAAAGGTAACTTCCAGATTTTATTGAAAAGTTTCTTCTTCTGGCCGCTAGAATGCACTCGCTCTGTTAGGCTTATATTGTTCGATATTTCACCACTAGATGTCCCGACTAGTCTACGTGGGGATCCATTGATTACTATACCATTATCATTCTATGCGCATCGAATTTGAAGAATGACAAGTTGATACTACGATACATTTTAACTTTTTATTTTAAAGGGTTTGTAACAGCCTATTTTGCGTTACTTGAAAATGTTATTAAGCGTTATATTGTCCACATTATGATGTAAAATATATATTTAATTAAAACATAATTCGCCAGCAGATTTACTCGAGACATCTAGCTGCCAAAAAGGTAACTTCCAGATTTTATTGAAAAGTTTCTTATTCTGGCCGCTAGAATGCACTCGCTCTGTTAGGATTATATTATCGAAAATATCCACATAGTTTGTATACACACGTCTCTGTAGGGTCATGGAAAGATTTGTTAATTCAATTAGGGTTGTGAAAGCCATGCACAACCAGACGTGTAAAGACATGCCTCAACTCAAAGTTGGATGTTGCCCACGGCAGGTCGTAATAATAATAATAATAATGTTATTGGTTTTACATCCCTTTTAACTACTGCTGCTTTTAGAGACACCGGGGTGCCGGAATTTTGGCCCGAAGGGGATCTTTAACGTGCCAGTAAATGTACTGACACGGCTCCCTCGCATTTGTGCACCCTCAAATGCCAGCTGACTGCGCCAGGATACGAACCTGCAACCTAGGGCCCAGCAAGCGAGAACGTTACCGCTGAGCCACGCCGCCAGTCCGGTCGATTATGTCTCCAGATCCATAACATTCTTGATATACTTCTTATCTTTCTTTCTTTCTTTCTTCAATGATGGTAGCAGTTTTTATCTAGGTCGTGGCGTTTGGTAGAGGTAAATCGTTTCTAAGGTCTTCAACAAAGAATAGTTCTATTATACTCTTTGATAATAACAACGAGTTATAACTATACTCAAACATTTAGGAGAAAGTAGGCTATATGTTCTTTACTGAACATCTTGTTATATATTAGTATGATTAATTGTAATGAATTGTAATTAATCAATTTGTCTAAGTTTAGTTGCTCAGTTTTGCTAAGATTTCCCCTCGAGTGTTTCAGCGCTCCTTCATCTCCAAACACATTGTCACTACTGATACATTCAGTGACCTACTCCCTGCCCGTCGCTGGTGACTTTATCATTGAACTTCATCCGACCAATCGGAAGACTTTGTTTGGTCGGGTGGTCTTATGTTCTGGAGTCTTCTATAGTCACCTATTTAAGAAGCCGTCGCAGCTACTCTACACATTCATCATTCAGCATTTTAGCAGTCATCATTCTGCACGCTGCATTCAGTACGCGCCCTACGCCACTGCACCGCAATCAGAGCCTGCATCTTAATCAACACGCTACTATATGGAAGTGCTGAATTCACAAGTCACTGCAAAACCTGGCAGTTACGTTACGTGGTCTTTGCTATGACATGTCGCCTCAGAAGGCATGAACAATTCCCGGCTGGTTTACTCCACGGGCCACCTCGTAAATGGTGTGTTTCTCTTCATTATTTAAAGCATCAGCTGTAGTACAGGTTGCTAACCTTCGCCGGAGAAGAAGAAAGGTTGAACTTTATCTACGGCATGTACATCTTGAGGCCATATACGCCTCCTTCCGCAGAAACTAAAATGAACTTCTCAAATCAACGCTATGCTAGTCAGAACTTTCAAGGAGCAGGCTGTACAAATTAGGAAGATAAGTTTACTTTTATGAAACATTTAAACTTGACTTGCATCATTCATTGTTTTAATGTGCATTTTTATTTCAGTCGCCTCCGTAGCGTAGCGGTCAGCATGGTTAGCTGCCGCCCGGAGGTCCTGGGTTTAATTCCCGGCTCTGCCACGAAATATGAAAAGTGGTATGAGGACTGGAACGGGGTCTACTCAGCCTCGGGTGGTCCAAATGAGTAGAGGCGGTTCGATTCCCACCTCAGCCATCCTCGAAGTGGTTTTCCGTGGTTTCCCACTTCGTCTTCGGGCAAATGCCAGGATGGTACCTTCTGTAAGGCCACGGCCGCCTCCTTCCCTCTTCCTAGCCTATCCATCCCAGTCTTCCATCCCTTCCCATCCCTCATGAGGCCCCTGTTCGCTTTGCAGGTGAGGCCGCCTGGGCGAAGTGCTGATCACACCTCCTCAGTTGTATCCATCCTGACCAGATGTTCCAAGCTCCAGGACACTGCCCATCGAGGCGGTAGTGGTGAGTTCCCTCGCTGAGTCCGTGGGAACCACCAACCTAGAGGGTAAATTGAGTAAATAAAAAAAATCAGGCTTAACTTATTCTCATTGGGTTATGTTACCAGACCTTTAATATTTAATACAATTTAAAACTAGTAATTTTTGTGCAATCTCCCTAGGAGCATTTCTTGTAAACTTGATGTCATATTTAAATAAAAACTTTAATAAATCTTGTTAAAATGTTGCTATGTAATTTCTGGTTTATCTGGTGTTGCACCTTCATGCCCACGACACCGCTCCAGTCTATCTCTCTTCAACAGCTATTTTGGTCAGGCTCATGCCTGATGCGTTCTCCCTTTTTAGCCTACTTTTCACATTTTGCAAAAATGAGGAAAAAGTAGACTTATGAGATCGGGAAAATGTGTGTCTGTCTGTCCTTCTGTCTGTCCTTCAGTCTGGCTGGCTGTGTGTCCCCCCCCCCCCCCTATCAACTCCTAAACGGCTGCAGCAATCGAAACAAAATTTGGTTGGAGTAAAGACCTATACCAGAATATCTCACGGCCATATTTGAAAATGATGTCAGTGCTACCAACTGCTGAAAAATCGCAATTGACATTTGAGCTCCATGTTGGATATCTTGGAAGATGTGAATGGGAGCTATTTCAAAATTGGCACACATATAGATAATAATATTTCAGTTTAATTTCCAGGAGCCATACATGGCAGTGTTGCCAAAATGATTATAAGCCTGCTGTTAGGTCCAAATTTTAAATGCATATAACTTCTACACTATCAATTGGATTTCAACCAAATTTCGTATGTGCTATGTGTACATAAACAGATATGACTGAGCGTATTCTTAAGAGCCACCAGGGCTGCCAACTGTTAATAAATAATCCAAATACCGGTATTTCAGAAAGTATGCAGCTTTAAACTATGCTCACGTATAGTACCTGACATTCTATATTAATTTGGAGTAACGTATATACGTCAGTGCTTAGAGGTCCAACTTTAAATCCATGTAACTTCTATACTATCATTTGGATTTCAACCAAATTTCTTGTGTGCTATGTGTACAATAACAGATATGACTATGCCGATTCTTACGAGTAACCAGGGCTGCCAACTGTTAATAAATACTATCTCCATTTTTGTTAACCTAATATCAATATATCAGAAAGTATGCAAGCCATTAGATCTAAACTTTGCACACGTATAGTACATGGCATTCTAGATTAATTTGGAGTAACTAATATAGGCCTACCCCAGTGCTGCCAACATGATTCTAGGCCTGCTGATAGGTTCAATTTTAAAATGCATGTAACTTCTATAGTAACTAATGGATTTCATTCAAAATTGACACAACAATAGATCATATTATTTCATATATGGAGTACCGTAGTTACCAACCCATGTTCCACTAGCTGTGAAACCCTGGAGTTGAATGTATACGACTTGCGCTCTTCTCCTATGCTAATGTGACCAGTGGGGACGTGCAGTTCAATATTCGTCTATATTTCACCTTTGTTGATGCTTTAGAATAGGTGCTGTTTGATGGGGCGTCACACTGTATCGACCTGCCACCAGCCGCTCACCTATCCTCATCTTAAACGCTCTTCTCCGTCTACTCACGTCATTCCTTCTACTGCTCTCTCCTGCAGGTGAGAGAGGGTCTAACATATACGCAACTCGTGGTGGAGATTGTTGCATTTGAGGGGTGGAATACCGAGGTTATCTGCCCTCAATTATAAGAATGATAAGGTGAAAATAATAATATGATGATAATAATTGTTGATGATGATAATTGTTGTTTTAAGGGGCCTAACATCTAGGTTATCGGCCCCTGATGGTTTGGGTGATCGTGAAGATGAAAATGAAATGCAAACATAAAACTAAAACTAACTACTAACCTACATACTACAAGAAGAAATGGAAAAAAAGAAGAATAAGGCAAATAAAGGACAGAAGGAAAAGAAATGCCCTCAACCCTCGAAGAATGTGGATTGAGGACTTGGAAGGAAGGAGAGCCATGAAAGGCAGATAGGAAAGTGAAAGAGGAGAAGTTCCGCCCCAAAGGTAAGGGACAAAAGGGGGAAAACGGACCCAGCTCAGGAATCCCTCGGGGTCGCCGACTTCCGAACTTACCAGCCGTGAGCCCCTGAGGGTGTAGCAATATCCAGGGTGCACCAGAAGCGTTTGGGCTACATACACCCTGCCTCCTTAGGGCCTTGAGCAGAAGGCAGGAGGTAACATAAAAAGAAAAAGAAGGCTGACCCCTCGCAGAAGGAGGGAATCAGAAAAGATGAGACAAGGGCCAATTAAGAGACTCCCTAAGCCTCGGATACCCTAATACCATCGGGGTAGGAAGAGAACAAGATTTGACCAAGTGAAGTCGACAGGAAAGAAGACAGAGAGGAGCCCGGCACAAGTAAGTGGAAGCAAAGCCGGACTCAGCTGGGGCCCCGTGGTCGCCAACCCACGTCCCACTAGATGTGAGCCCCTGGGAGGAATATTTTTTGTTTTAAGGGGTCTAACATGTAGGTTAACGGTCCCAAATGGTTTGGGTGATAGTGAGAACGATAGATGATCAAATGAAACCTACAACTAAAACTAACTACTGACTTAGAAACTTGAAGAGGAAATGGGAAACAAAAAGGAGAAGAATGTAAATAAAACGCAGGAGGAAAGGAAATGCCCTCAACCCTCGAAGAATGAGAATTGAGGGACTAGGACGGAAGGAGAGCCCAGAAAGGCATAAAGGAGAGGGTCCGCCCCAAAGGCAATGGAAAAAGGGAGAAAACTGGACCCAGCTCAGGAATCCCTCGGGGTCGCCAAATCCCGTACTCACCAGCCGAGAGCCCGTGAGGGTGTAGAACTATCCAGAGTGCACCAGGGCTAAACACACCTGCCCCCCCCTTTAGGGTCTTCAGCAGGAGATGTCAGGAAAAGAAAACAAGTAGTTCCGTGAAGAACTATACAGCCTATTTTCATATATCCTACTTATGTTAATTGCCACTATCAACATACACAATTTCAGTTTGATTGCTGTAATAGATTCGTAGATATTGAGAATCGACTAAATATTTCGGATGGTCGCCATGTTGGATTTTATATATGTAGGTCCTAGAGTTAAGGAAGGAAAGGAAGCTTGTAGTTTAACGTGACCGTTAATCTTGAGATCATGAGCCACGGGACCTCCTTTTTACGTGGAATCCGAACCACAGGACATGGCATTTCACTTCGAAAATCTCACATGCATTGACCGGGAATCGAACCCGGACCGCCTTGGTGAGAGGCATACAGCTAGACCACTGAGCCACCACGCCCCGGTCCTAGAGTTATGTACTGTTACATGCAGATTATTGTGAACGTGTAGTATTCAAACTTCAATCGCATAATTAGGACACAAGAAGAAGAAAAAAAAAAAAAAAGAGATTTAAAATATTTTCATCGCTGCCATCTTGAGGTTATGGAAACAATTGAAATAAATTAGATGCCAGTGGATTAACATTCGGATAAAGATTTGCTGTACCAAGTTTCACTGCACGCGGATGGTTAAATTGCGAGAAACGTCCATGTGAATATTTATAATTCGCGTCACCGCCATGTTGGATTTGTGATCACCAGGTTATTTAAAGTCCTATAGGTGAACATAAGTTCATAGCCCCAATGAACATTAAAAATGCAGTTTAATTGCTAAAATAGATTCGTAGATATTCAGTATCGTCTAAATATTTCGGATGGTCGCCATGTTGGATTGTTAAATGTATAGGCCATAGAGTCATGTACCATGAAAGGAAAATTATTGCGTAGGTTCATTATTCAAACTTTCACTTCGATCGCATGACTACATCACAAGAAATAAAAACTTAATTTTAAAATTCGCACTGCCGCCATCTTGAGGTTATGTAAACAATTGAACTAAATTAGATACCAGTGGATTACAATGTGTATAAATATTTCCTGTACCAGGTTTCAGTGCGCTTGGAACGTTAAATCGCGAGAAAGGTCTATTTAAAATGTTCAAATTCGCTTGGCCGCCATGTTCGTTTTGTAGTTAACCGGATTTTGAAAATCCTATAGATGGACTTTTAGTAGTGCCCTTTATCTGCGTACAAAATTTTAGGGAGATACCGCTAATAGTTTCAGAGATATAGAATGCCGGTGAAATATTTCGCACATCCGCCATCTTGTGATTATGTAAACAATTGAACGAAGTTAGATGTCGGTGCATTACAATGTATATAAACATATACTGTACCAAGTTTCATTGCGTTTGGTTGGTCAAATCGCGAGAAACGTCTATTTAAAAGTCGCAAATTCGCTTGGCCGCCATGTTGGTTTTGTAGTTACCAGGTTTTCAAAAGTCACATAAGTGAACTTGTAGTAGTTCCCTCTATCACCATAGAAAATGTCAGGGTAATATCGGTAATAGTTTCGGAGATATTGAATGCTGGTGAAATATTTCGCACAGCCGCCATGTTGGATTGGTGAGTCGTAACAAAATTTGAAGGGCACGGTCGAGGTCGCCGGGAATAGTACTATGAACTTTCCGAGTTTCATTGAAATCGCTCCTGCCGTTTAGATTTTATTAGGGGGGGACACACACACGAATCACACACACACACACACGCACACACACACGGACAAAAGGTGATCTCATAAGCCTATTATTTCAAAATTGAAAATAGGCTAAAAAATGAGATCTGACCTCTTGAAGAATGAGGGATTAGGAAAGAAGGAAGGGCCAATTATGGCGAGAAAGTGAAAGACTCCCTAGGGCTCGGATGCACTAATACCGTCAGGGTCGGAAGAGAAGAGTTGCCCTAGGGAGGCCGATAGAAGATGTGGCAGTGAGGAGCCCGGCACAACTAAGTGGTAGCAATGTCAGACTCAGCCGGGGTTCCGTGGTCGCCAACCCACGTCCCGCTAGTCGTGAGTTCCTGGGGGGGATAACAATAATAATTATATTAATAATATTATTAGAGCCAAAGGTAACGTAATGGAGATGGTTCCAAGAAAGCGAGGAAGACCTGATGCCTATTGATGCTCCAGACCAGGAAATCCATGGCAGATTTGATGATAATTGTTGTTTTACGGGGCCTATCATCGAGGTTATCAGCTCCTTATTAGGCAGAAAATGAAAATCCACAGCCTGCTTCCAGTCCCCGAAAGGTCAGGAATTGAATGAATGAAGCCCCCATCTAGCGGCGAGGATATGAACTGTGCCGGCTGCCGAGGCCTGACGCACTCCTCTGGGGCAATGATTAAATGAATGACGGATGAAATGAAATGGTAGTGGAGAGTGTTGCTGGAATGAAATTGTGACAGGGAAAAACGGACTACCCGGAGAAAAACCTGTCTGCCTCCGTTTTGTCCAGCACAGATCTCACATGGAGTGACCGGGATTTGAATCACGGACCCAGCGGTGAGAGGCCGGCGTGCTACCGCCTAAGCCACGGAGGCTTCCCTTATTAGGCAGATTAATTTCAAATTATGATTAAATACCATCAGGGTTCTAAAGTGGAATCTGAACCAAAGAAATGGAGAGGATCTCTACCACAAGCGCCTAGCAAAGCACTGATCGATGGACTCACGAAATACTGGGAGAATGTCAAGGCCGGACGAACAACAAGATCTAGACACAAATTAAATTGATCGTTAACATGTTGTCCATTACGGATGGATTCAAATGTAAAATTAATAATACAATATCCCACGGCATTAAGTGCGATCGTTAAATTGTCCAATGCGTTTGCGATGGAGAACTGCAGTCAGTGCGGTATCGGACGAACAAATCCTGTCTCTGACAGCGGATATCTTGAGTGTGAGATTTCCCTTTTTTCTAATTTCCTTTCTCTCCAATCAAATGCTGAGACAGCACAAGTACAAGCACTGTATTAGAGTCTAACAAAAACATACGATTCTAAAGGCCCGGTCTCACCAAATCCGGTTTGAATTGTCGTCAAGGAGGCGACCCGTAGGATATTAACATCTTATAATAGAATATTAAACCATAGCAATGACTAACAGTTCAGGCTGACCGTGCCGTATCATGCTGGGCCGTGCCGTCCCGTTGGGTCAAAATGGAGGCTATTGATTGCTCGCTAGTCTATATTTTAGGTGAGGATTCAATCAATATTATAATATAGCACGTTTCCACTGATATAGCAAGCGTCAAGATTCTAGGAAGTACCCGAAGACAGGCAGAATGATGATGATAATTGTTGTTTTAAGGGACCTAACATCTAGGTTATCGGCCCCTAATGATCTGGGTGATAGCGAAAATGATAATGAAATGGAAACTAGAACGAAAATTAAGTGAGACGGAAAATACTTAAAAGGAACTCAGATTGAAACAACTCACAAAATGTTCCGACAAAAGGTAATTTAGAACTAAAAAAAAAAAAAAAAACAATGCACAAAAGGAATCGATTGAAAAATACCCACAAAATGTAGGCTAGGTTCAAAATACGTACAAAATGCAATGTAGCGTCAAAATACTTACAAAATGCAACTGAAATTCAAAATACTTACAAAATGCAATTTAGATTGAAAATACTTGACAAAATGTAATTTAGATTCAAAATACCCACAAAATGCAATTGAGAATCAAAATATTTGCAAAATGCGCACCAAACAAAATGCAATTTAGATTTAAAATTCTTGCGAAATGCGGGTTTGTATGAAAATACTTACAAAATGCAATTGAAATTCAAAATACTCACAAAGGTCCCTCCACCATATTGAAAGACTTACTAAAAAGCAATTTAGATTGTCAATCTTTACAAAATGCAATGGAGGTTGAAAACAATCGCGAGATGTAATTTGGATCGAAAAAAACTTACAAAATGCAACGTAGATTAAAAATACCTACAAAAGAAATCGCTAAAAGGGAATTTAGATACACGGGGAACCAAGTAACAAAAACAGTGCTGGAAAAGGAAACATAAGGAAAAGAGGAGAGGAGAGGAGAGGAGAGGGTCCGCCCCAAGGGTAAGGGACAAAAGGGAAAAACGGACCCAGCTCAGGAATCCCTCGGCGTCGCCAACTCCCGAACTCACCAGCCGTGAGCCCCTGAGGGTGTAGCATTATCTAGGGTGCACCAGAAGTGGTGGGGCTACATACACCCTGACCCCTTGAGGGCCTTGAGCACAAGGCAGAAGGTAAAAGGAAAAGAAAAAGAAGGCTGACTCCGCGCAGAAGGAGGGTATCAGAAAAGGACAGGCAGAATGCGAGATGACGCAAGATGCAGTGAAAATTGACACCACGGTGACGTCACTCAGCTGGGGTCCCGTGGTCCAGTCCATGTCGCACTAGTAGTGCCGATGATGCTGATAATTCTTGTTTTAAGGGGACTTAACATATAGGTTGTCGACACCTAATGATATGAAATAATGATAGAAACAGCCCACTGGCAGGGGAATTAAAAACGAAAATAGTTTATATAAAACTGAGAGTGAGGCCGAACAATAAAGTCCATTTGGATAAAAGAAGAAAAAATGTGGACGATACAAAACATAAAATAAAAAATTACGCACCTTACAGTAGTCGCATGTTAACAGTGAACTCTGTTGGCCATTGAAATAACTACTTGTTAAACTGCAGTGCCAAATCCTGACCGGATTTCAGCAAATATGATATAATGAATATTTTCACACCAAACAACGACAACTCGAAGATGATTTATTGTAGGAAGAATATATTTTAATGGGACCTCCAAACCTTGAAGTAACTTTAACCGTATGCGATATACATTTCACATATTCACATGGCCGACAGTTCGTCATGGTATCAATCACCGCCACCGCGTGCGCTCATTGTTTCCGTCCCATCCATTTCCGTTTCATTGTTTCCGTCCCATCCATTTCCGTTTCATTGTTTCCGTCCCATCCATTTCCGTTTCATTTTTCAAAATAAACCCCACAAAAAATATACAGATACCGACTTGATGATGATGATGATGATGATGATAATTGTTGTTTTAAGGGGCCTAACATCTAGGCTATCGGCCCCTGATGGTTTGGGTGAACGTGAAGATGAAAAAAAAGTGCAAACTTAAAACTAAAATTAACTACCATCCTACATACTAGAAGAAGAAATGGAAAACTAAAGGAGAATAAGGCAAATAAAGGACAGGAGGAAAGGAAATGCCCTCAAACCTCGAAGAATGCGGATTGAGGGACTTGGAAGGAAGGAGAGCCATGAAAGGCAGATAGGAAAATGAAAGAGGAGAGGGTCCGCCCCGATAGTAGGGGACAAAAGGGGAAAACGGACCCAGCTCAGGAATCCATCGGGGTCGCCAACTCCCGAACTCACCAGCCATGAGCCCCTGAGGGTGTAGCATTATCTAGGGTGCACCAGAAGTGGTGGGGCTACATACACCCTGCCTCCTTAAGGGCCTAGAGCACAAGGCAGGAGGTAAAAGGAAGAGAAAAAGAAGGCTGCCCCTCGCAGAAGGAGGGTATCAGAAAAGATGAGACAAGGGACAATTAAGGCGGGAAAGGAAGAGACTCCCTAGGCCTCGGATACCCTAATACCATCGGGGTCAGAAGAGAACAAGAGTTGACCAAGTGAGGTCGACAGGAAAGAAGACAAAGAGGAGCCCGGCACAAGTAAGTGGAAGCAATGCTGGACTCAGCTGGGGCCCCGTGGTCGCCAACCCACGCCCACAAGATGTGGGCCCCTGGGGGATAGAAAAGATGAGACAAGGGCCAATTAAGGCGGGAATAGAAGAGACTCCCCAGGCCTCAGATACCCATTACCGTCGGGGTCGGAAGAGAACAAGAGTTGACCAAGTGAGGTCGACAGGAAAGAAGAAGATGATGATGATGATGATAATTGTTGTTTTAAGGGGCCTAACATCTAGGTTATCGGCCCCTAATGATCTGGGTGATAGCGAAAATGATAATGAAACGGAAACGAGAACGAAAATTAAGTGAGACGGAAAATACTTACAAAAATGATAATGATAATTGTTGTTTTAAGGGGCCTAACATCTTGGTTATCGGCCCCTGATGGTTTGGGTGATCGTGAAGATGAAAATGGAAAGCGAACTTAAAACTAAAACTAACTACTAACCTACATACTAGAAGAAGAAATGGAAAACTAAAGGAGAATAAGGCAAATAAAAGGACAGGAGGAAAATAAATGCCCTCAACCCTCGGAGAAGGCGGATTGAGGGACTTGGAAGGAAGGAGAGCCATGAAAGGCATATAGGAAAGTGAAAGAGGAGAGGGTCCGCCCCAAAGGTAAGGGACAAAAGGGGAAAACGGACCCAGCTCAGGAATCCCTCGGGGTCGCTAACTCCCGAACTCACCAGCCGTGAGCCCCTTAGGGTGTAGCATTATCTAGGGTGCACCAGAAGTGGTGGGGCTACATACACCCTGCCTCCTTAAGGGCCTAGAGCACAAGGCAGGAGGTAAAAGGAAGAGAAAAAGAAGGCTGACCCCTCGCAGAAGGAGGGTATCAGAAAAGATGAGACAAGGGCCAATTAAGGCGGGAAAGGAAGAGACTCCCTAGGCCTCGGATACCCTAATACCGTCGGGGTCAGAAGAGAACAAGAGTTGACCAAGTGAGGTCGACAGGAAAGAAGACAGAGAGGAGCCCGGCACAAGTAAGTGGAAGCAATGCCGGACTCAGCTGGGGCCCCGTGGTCGCCAACCCACGCCCACTAGAAGTGAGCCCCTGGGGGAACTTACAAAAAGGAACTCGGATTGAAACGACTCACAAAATGTTCTTACAAAAGGGAATTTAGAACGAAAAGATTCACAAAAGGAATAGATTGAAAAATACCCACAAAATGAAGGCTAGGTTCAAAATACGTACAAAATGCAATGTAGCGTCGAAATACTTACAAAATGCATTTGAAATTCAAAATACTTACAAAATGCAAATGAGATCGAAAATACGTACAAAATGCAGTTGAGGTTCAAAATACTTACAAAATGCAATTGAAATTGAAAATACACAATGCAATTCAGATTGAAATAGGCCTTATCCCAGTTCCAATCCAAATTATTCACAAAGTGCAATCGAAATTCAAAATACTTACAAAATGCAATTGAAATTGAAAAAGCTTACAAAATGTACGGTGATTCTAACGACTCATGTGGATTGACAATACTTACAAAATGCAATTTATATTGAAAATACTTGACAAAATGTAATTTAGATTCAAAATACCCACAAAATGCAATTGAGAATCAAAATATGTGCAAAATGCCCACCAAACAAAATGCAATTTAGATTCAAAATTCGTGCGAAATGCGGTTTTGGTTGAAAATACTTACAAAATGCAATTGAAATTCAAAAATACTCACTAAAAGGCCCCGCAACCTGCATTGAAAGACTTACTAAAAAGCAATTTAGATTGTCAATCTTTACAAAATGCAATTGAGGTTGAAAACAATCGCGAGATGTAATTTAGATCGAAAAAACTTACAAAATGCAACATAGATCAAAAATGCCTTAAAAATCGCTAAAAAGGAATTTAGATACACGGTGATTCGAGTAACAAAAACAGTGCGGGAATCTTAAAGAGAAAAGGAAATAGAAGGAAAAGAGGAGAGGAGAGGGGAGGGGAGAGAGGAGAAGGTCCGCCCCAAAGGGAAGGGACAAAAGGGGAAAACGGACCCAGCTCAGGAATCCCTCGGGGTCGCCAACGCCCGAACTCACCAGCCGTGAGCCCCTGAGGGTGTAGCATTATCGACGGTGCACCAGAAGTGGTGGGGCTACATACACCCAGCCTCCTTAAGGGCCTTGTGCACAAGGCAGGAGGTAAAAGGAAAAGAACATGAAGGCTGACCCCCCACAGAAGGAGGGTATCAGGAAAGATGAGACAAGGGCCAATTAAGGCGGGAAAAAGGAAGAGACTCCCTAGGCCTCGGATACCCTAATACCGTCGGGGTCAGAAGAGAACAAGAGTTGACCAAGGAAGGTCGACAGGAAAGAAGAAAGAGTGGAGCCCGGCACAAGTAAGTGGAATCAATGCCGGACTCAGCTGGGGTCCCGTGGTCGCCAACCCACGTCCCACTAGATGTGAGCCCCTGGGGAGACTAGTAGTGAGTCCCATGTAAAAACCTGCAGCAACAGTCTGCTTGTGGAGTATGACAGACAGAAGAGGCTCCACTGAAGAAGTTAGCTATTTAATGTTTGTGTCGAGAGACAGTAATTTGTAACTAGGTCGTATTAACGTAGCTGGCTGAGTCCAGAGTGTGGGTTATAAATCCCCGCATTCAATGAGGCTTGAAGCGTCTGCTGGATGCTCATAAATGCTGCTTATTACTATCATCTGGACCTCATTCGGCTGGGTTAGATGGCGCAAACTCCTGCGCTACACATTGCATTTCTCCACAAATCCCCCCATAAAAATACATGTACGAGCAGTCAATGTTACCTAATCGTAAAGATTTTATGGCTTGAAGGGTCACCCCGTGTGAATAGGGAGCTTTCGAGTGGCCAAATATGAATACCTCAGAAGTTGGTTGGTTCTTCAGTTTAGGGGCTGCGACAACGCGGTCATGTAGCCCCGTGTGCTTTGGGTGTGTGTAGAATCTGTCTGATAACCGGTGTTAATTGTTATGGCTGTACTATTAGTGTCTGTTATCTTTTTTAATTCAAGTAAGTATTGCAGACATTCGATTTTCATGCAGTTCCAACTTTTGCTACCAAACGTCACCGTCAATGACCAACTAGTTCTGAACTTTGTTACTAGATGCCACTGAAGTCAGCTCCAAGCGACGAACGTTGGAACCTAAGAGCGTTAATCAAATGTAACATATAATTTAGCTTCGCACAAGTCTAATTAATTTAAGGTTCTTTATCATGCCATAAATCTATGATATGGACAGCCGGCTTTACAGTACTTCCCCTCCGAAGGAAGGCATAGTGAGGGATTTTAATGCTCTTAAAATCCGATGTCTTCAGCTGGGTTTGAACCCGCGACCTTGGGAACAGAAGCTCAGCATGCTAATACCTCAGAAGTAGAAAGGAAATGTAAGCTCACTCTGTGAATTATAATACTTAAGAGAAATGCGTAAGTACTGTAGGTGACGCATTCGATAATTTGTTTGATTTATATTAGAGCTGGTACGGAAATTTTAATCGACTAATTTCAATTATCAAATAATCGTAATCGAAATCGGAACAGAAAAATTGATTAACTGTCACAAATAACGATTAATATTTTGCGCGTTTAATCGATCGATTGCTCATTCGAATAATTGACTAATTGGCGAATAATCGGACTACTTGGCTAGTGTAATTACGCTCTCACAGAAGCTAAACCGACATTTCATTAATTAAAATATATTGTATTATATGTCTTTAATAATGTAAGGTACCTTTCTTGTGATAACTAGTGCTAAAATAAAGTAAAACCAAAATGCCCCTGTCCACAATTGTAATCATTGAACAAGAGTTTAAAATATTTGCTGAAAATTCTTAGTTTTCGTTTTTATAATTTTAGCGATTTTTTGTTGACTTCGTATCTGACTGCCTTTTGTATTATAATTGGTAATTTTCTGACTGCTGTATCTTTTTCAGCTTTTAGTGTTGTAAGGTTGTTTTCATTGTGTTTGGTTTCCCAATTGAGAAGCTTATTTGTAAAGTGACGTAATTCCATGAAATGGAAAACTTCAGAAATCGCTTTCCGTGTTGACCTTCAACTGGAGTGATAAATGATGATGATGATGATAATTGCTGTTTTAAGGGGCCTAACATCTTGGTTATCGGCCCCTTATGGATTGGGTGATAGTGAAAGGATGAGAATGTAATACCAACTATAAGCTATACTTCTTACATACCAGAAGAAATGATAAACAAATAATGAATAAGGCAAATAAGGGACAGGAAGAAAAGAAATCCCATCAGCTCTCGAAAAATGAGGATTGAGGGACTTGTAAGGAAGGAGAGCCATTATAGGCTGATACGAAAGGGAAGGAGGAGAGCATCCGTCCCAAAGGCAATGGAAGATGGGGAGAAAATGGACCCAGCTCAGGAATCCCTCGCAGTCACCAACTCTCGAACACACCAGCCGTGAGCCCTTGAGGGTGTAGCACTATCCAGGGTGCGCCAGAAGTGGTGGGGCTACATACACCCTGCCTCCTTAAGGGCCTTGAGCACAAGGCAGGAGATACAATGAAAAGAAAACAATATGTCTGACCCCTCATAGAATTAGGAATCAGGAACGATGAGACAAGGGCCAATTTAGTGGGAAAGTAAAAGACTCCTTAGACCTTGAATACCCCAATACCGTCGGGGTTGAAAAAGAACAAGAGTAGACCAAGGGAGGTTGACAGGAGAGATGGCAGAGATGAGACAGGCACAAGGAAGTGGAAGTAACGCCGAACCCAGCTGCCGTCCCGTGGTCACCAACCCGTGACCACTAGTTGTGTACCCCTGGGGGATATATTGTTGGACGTGAGTAGTGGCCAAGCAGACGTGGTATTGAATGAGTAATGATGATGATGATAATTGTTGTTTTAAGGGCCTAACATCTAGGTTATCGGCCCCTAATGAACTGGGTGATAGTGAAAATGTTAATGAAATGGAAACCAGAACGAAAATTAAGTGAAACGAAAAAAACTTACAAAAAGGAACTCAGATTGAAACAACTCTCAAAATGTTCTTACAAAAGGGAATTTAGAACGAAATGATTCACAAAAAGAATAGATTGGAAAATACCCACAAAATGTATGCTAGATTCAAAATACGTACAAAATGCAATGTAGCGTCGAAATACTTACAAAATGCAATTGAAATTAAAAATACTTACAAAATGCAAATGAGATCGAAAATACGTACAAAATGCAATTGAGTTTCAAAATACTTACAAAATGCAATTGAGGTTCAAAATACTTACAAAATGCAATTGAGATCGAAAATACGTACAAAATGCAATTGAGTTTCAAAATACTTACAAAATGCAATTGAGGTTCAAAATACTTACAAAATGCAATTGAGATCGAAAATACGTACAAAATGCAATTGAGGTTCAAAATACTTACAAAATGCAATTGAGGTTCAAAATACTTACAAACTGCAATTGAGATCGAAAATACGTACAAAATGCAATTGAGGTTCAAAATACTTACAAAATGCAATTGAGGTTCAAAATACTTACAAAATGCAATTGAGATCGACAATACGTACAAAATGCAATTGAGGTTCAAAATACTTACAAAATGCATATGAGATCGAAAATACGTACAAAATGCAATTGAGGTTCAAAATGCTTACAAAATGCAATTGAAATTGAAAATGCTTACAAAATGTACGGTAGATTTCATCTACTCATTTGGATTGACAATACTTACAAAATGCAATTTAGATTGTAATACTTGACAAATTGTAATTTAGATTCAAAATACCAACAAAATGCAATTGAGAATCAAAATATTTGCAAAATGTCCACCTAACAAAATGCAATTTAGATTTAAAATTTTTGTAAATGCGGTTTTGGTTGAAAATACTTACAAAATACTATTGAAATTCAAAATACTCACTAAAATTCCCTGAACCTACATTGAAAGACTCACTAAAAAGATATTTAGATTGTCAATCTTGAGGTTGAAAACAATCGCGAGAGGTAATTTAGATCGAAAAAACTTACAAAATGCAACGTAGAGTAAAAATACCTACAAAAAAATCGCTAAAGGGAATTTAGATATACGGGGAACCAAGTAACAAAAACAGTGCGGGAATCTTAAAGAGAAAAGGAAATATAATGAAAAGGCAACAAGAGGTCAGACCCCTCGAAGAAGGAGGGATCAGGAATGATGAGACAAGGGCCAATTAAGGTGGGAAAGTGAAAGACTCCCTAGGCCTCTGATACCCTAATACCGTCGGGGTCGGAAAAGAACAAGAGTTGACCAAAGGAGGTCGACAGGAAAGAAGACAGAGAGGAGCTCGGCACAAGTAAGTGGAAGCAATGCCGGACTCAGCTGCGGTCCCGTGGTCGCCAACGCACGTCCCACAAGATGTGAGACCCTGGGGGAGAATTGTATGATTAGATATTCATCAAAGGGGAAAGCGAAGTAACGTGTACTATGAAGATCATTCCATCCAAATGTACTGTACCCCTGTTGTTCAACTTTGTGATGTACGCGTATATTACTATCGCCAAGTCAACATTCTAATTAAAGGACTACAGGGTTCCCATGAATTGCTACAACAGCGTGAATTATCGTCAAGAGAACATGCAATTAAAATACATTCGATCATGGGGCATCAGTTCAGTGCTCTTGTGTTCATTCCCATTGTACAGTACGCTTGGTGTCATTAAAATTGACAAGAGGAAAGACCTTCATTTAAAACTTGAATAAAGTACGCTTTCCCTCGAAGTATACTTCAGAAAAATATTCTTGCTAAAAAATTTCTGTCATAAAATGAGCTTAGTGTGATGAAGAGTTATGTTCTAAATGTTTCTTTGATGATTATCACCCTAATAAATGTAATGTATATCTTCTAATAATAAAAACAAAAAGCAGACAATCAATTTCTTCAGTATTCGGAAGTTTTTCTTTTATTCAAAACTTCACCCAATTACGAAATTCAAGTAGCCTTAACTGAATGTATTTATTTAGGTTATTGATTTCACTGTTTAAATATATTTATGTTGAATATAATTGTTGTTTTTAGGGGCCTAAAATATAAGTTATCAGCCCTAGTGGTTTGCGTTATAATGAAAATGTAAATGGAAACTACCTAAAACTAGAACAAATGGAAAACAAAAAGGAAGGAAAAAGGTAAAAGAAAGACAGAACGAAACGAAATGCCCGCGATCCTTGAAGAATTAGAATTATGGGAGTTCGAAGAAAGGAGAGCTAGGAAAGGCAGATAGGACAGGTTAAGAGGAGAGGGACCACCTCAAAGGCAACGAAAGAAGGAGAAAATCCGGACCCAGGTCAGGAAGAAATCGGGGTCACCAACTCTTGAACTCACCAGACGAGAGCCCTTGAGGGTGTAGCACTATCCAGGGAGCACCAGAAGTGGTGGTGCTACATTCACCCTGCCTCCTTTAGGGCATTTTGCAGAAGGCAGGAAATACAGAATGACGGTAATAGGAAAGATGAGACAAGGGCCAAAACGTGGCAGAAAGTTGAAAGACTATCTAGGCCTCGGATACCCTAATACCATTGGGGTCAGAAGGGAACAAGAGTTGACCAAGGGAGGGTGACAGAAAAGATGACAAAGAGGGGCCCGTCAAAAGTAATTGGAAGTAATGTCGGACTCAGTTTGGGTCTGGTGACCACCAACTCACGTCCCACTAGTGAGCCTTAGGGTTAAATATATTTAAATTTCTTAATGAATAGCGCTCTTGGCTGTCACCGCCGAGGCTCGGCTTGAATTACCGGCTCATCCAAGAAATGTAATTCTGGTTTGAGGGCTGGAACAGGGTACACTCAATCTAGTGAGACAAAACAGAGAAGAAGTGGGTTCGATTCCTACCTCAGCCATCCTGAAAGTGTAATCCTCCTTCCCAATCATCTGAATTACAACTACACACACTAATACAGCCATGACAATCACACAGGTTAACGTTCAAAATCTCCCCACACAAAAATTCACAGGGCTACATGACCTCACGATGTCACAAAGCTTTCAAATGGATCAACAACAACAACAACAACATGTAATTAATAGTTTACCATTGCGAGGAATATCAAAATGAACACAAAAAAGGTAGCAGAAGTTCTAGGAACTCGAATGGGGCATCTAACCGCTTTTACTCACACAGTTTGAGCCAAATCGGTGAGCCCCATACCACGCGCTCTCCTCGTAAGCTAATTATGTATTCAATACGAATATTCTCAGTACCATGTTGCAGATCATTCCACAACTATTTGAACATAGCCTAAAGGGGATTTCTCAGTTTCATGTACGGTAATCTGGCAAATAACTGTAGCAGCGAGTCAATGAGGACAGAAGACTCATCTAGTGCGCCTGAAGGAATGTCAGCTAGTCAACCGCTGCCATAGTGCTGTGCAATGGGTTGCATACACAATGACAATGTTAGGGGCTTTGTTTGTGTTCGCCTAATTACAACTGTTACGTCTGAGCCAAGCCGAGCAGACAGTTGAATGGTTGGAGTGAGCCTACTGCCAGCTCATTCATTTCTTCACATGTGCTGGTGGAGTTGATTTACAAAACATAACATCTAGGTCATTTACTTCTAATTAAGGCTGGTAATTTTAATAGATTAATTTCAGTTATCGGATAATTAAAGCAGAAAAATCGTATTATTGCTACAACTATCGATTAATCTAATGTGTGTTTATCTAATTAAAATACAGGGTGTATCAAAATGAATATCGGGATTTCAAAGCGTTGTAGTATTTATTACAGCTAACGTACGATCACAAATTGTGATGATGGTGATAATTGTTGTTTTAAGGGGCCTAACATCTAGGTTATCGGCCCCTGATGGTTTGAGTGATCGTGATGAAAATGAAATGCAAACTTAAAACTAAAACTAACTAATATCGAAAGGAGAATAAGGAAAATAAAGGACAGGAGGAAAAGGAATGCCCTCAACCCTCGAAGAATGCGGATTGAGGTACTTGGAAGAAAGGAGAGCCATGAAAGGCAGATAGGAAAGAGAAAGAGAAGAGGGTCCTCCCCAAAGGTAAGGGACAACAGGGGAAAACGGACCCTGCTCCGGAATCCCTCGGGGTCGCCAACTCCCGAACTCACCAGTCGTGAGCTCCTGAGGGTGTAGCATTATTTAGGGTGCACCAAAAGTGGTGGGGCTACATACACCCGGCCTCCTTGAGGGCTTTGAGCAGAAGGCAGGAGAGAACATGAAAAGAAAAAGAACCCTGACCCCTCGCAGAAGGAGGGAATCATAAAATATGAGGCTAGGGCCAATTAAGGCGGGAGAGGAAGGGACTCCCTAGGCCTCGGATACCCTAATACCGTCGGGGTCGGAAGAGAACAAGAGTTGACCAAGTGAGGTCGACAGGAACGAAGACAGAGAGGAGCCCGGCACAAGTAAGTGGAAGCAATGCCGGACTCAGCTGGGGTCCCGTGGTCGCCAACCCACGTCCCACTAGATGTGATCCCCTGGAGGAGATCAAAAATAATACATCAAATGAAAGAGCAACTCAACAGTTTGTGCTACAAGCGTTCGTACCTGTGCACATGCGTATGCACTGGTTCCTCCGTCTTCAGTTAACAGCGCCAGTAGCCAAGATGGCGACTTGGGAGCAGAAAGCTTTTTGTGTTTTACAGTTTGCAAGGACTGAATCTGTAATTGCAGAGCAACGGCTGTTCCATATTAAGTTCCATTGTAATCCTCCAAGTGATAATAACATGCGTAGGTGGTATCATCCGTTTGAAGACACTGGCAGTTTTTGTAAAGGGAAGAGTACCGGCCGACCAACAAAGATTGAAGAACATGTTGAACGAGTGAGACAGTCTTCCACGCGTAGCCCCAAAAATGATGATGATGATGATAATTGTTGTTTTAATGGTCCTAACATCTAGGTTATCGGCCCCTACTGATCTGGGTGATAGCGAAAATATTAATGAAATTGAAACCAGAACGAAAATTAAGTGAGACGGAAATACTTAAAGAAAAAGGAACACAGATTGAAACAACTCACAAAATGTTCTTACAAAAGGGAATTTAGGACGAAAAGATTCATATAAAGAATAGATCGAAAAACACCCACAAAATGTAGGCTAGGTTCAAAATACGTACAAAATGCAATCTAGAGTCGAAATAATCACAAAATACAACTGAAATTCAAAATACTTACAAAATGCAAATGAGATCGAAAATACGTACAAACTGCAGTTGAGGTTCAAAATACTTACAAAATGCAATTGAAATTGAAAATACCCAAAGCAATTCAGATTGAAATATCCCAGATCCAATCCAAAATATTCACAAAGTTCAATTGATATTCAAAATACTTACAAAATGCAATTGAAATTGAAAATGCTTACAAAATGTACGGTAGATTCAAACGACTCATGTGAATTGACAATACTTACAAAATGCAATTTAGATTGAAATACTTGACAAATTGTAATTTAGATTCAAAATACCAACAAAATGCAATTGAGAATCAAAATATTTGCAAAATGTCCACCTAACAAAATGCAATTTAGATTTAAAATTTTTGTAAATGCGGTTTTGGTTGAAAATACTTACAAAATACTATTGAAATTCAAAATACTCACTAAAATTCCCTGAACCTACATTGAAAGACTCACTAAAAAGATATTTAGATTGTCAATCTTGAGGTTGAAAACAATCGCGAGAGGTAATTTAGATCGAAAAAACTTACAAAATGCAACGTAGAGTAAAAATACCTACAAAAAAATCGCTAAAGGGAATTTAGATATACGGGGAACCAAGTAACAAAAACAGTGCGGGAATCTTAAAGAGAAAAGGAAATATAATGAAAAGGCAACAAGAGGTCAGACCCCTCGAAGAAGGAGGGATCAGGAATGATGAGACAAGGGCCAATTAAGGTGGGAAAGTGAAAGACTCCCTAGGCCTCTGATACCCTAATACCGTCGGGGTCGGAAAAGAACAAGAGTTGACCAAAGGAGGTCGACAGGAAAGAAGACAGAGAGGAGCTCGGCACAAGTAAGTGGAAGCAATGCCGGACTCAGCTGCGGTCCCGTGGTCGCCAACGCACGTCCCACAAGATGTGAGACCCTGGGGGAGAATTGTATGATTAGATATTCATCAAAGGGGAAAGCGAAGTAACGTGTACTATGAAGATCATTCCATCCAAATGTACTGTACCCCTGTTGTTCAACTTTGTGATGTACGCGTATATTACTATCGCCAAGTCAACATTCTAATTAAAGGACTACAGGGTTCCCATGAATTGCTACAACAGCGTGAATTATCGTCAAGAGAACATGCAATTAAAATACATTCGATCATGGGGCATCAGTTCAGTGCTCTTGTGTTCATTCCCATTGTACAGTACGCTTGGTGTCATTAAAATTGACAAGAGGAAAGACCTTCATTTAAAACTTGAATAAAGTACGCTTTCCCTCGAAGTATACTTCAGAAAAATATTCTTGCTAAAAAATTTCTGTCATAAAATGAGCTTAGTGTGATGAAGAGTTATGTTCTAAATGTTTCTTTGATGATTATCACCCTAATAAATGTAATGTATATCTTCTAATAATAAAAACAAAAAGCAGACAATCAATTTCTTCAGTATTCGGAAGTTTTTCTTTTATTCAAAACTTCACCCAATTACGAAATTCAAGTAGCCTTAACTGAATGTATTTATTTAGGTTATTGATTTCACTGTTTAAATATATTTATGTTGAATATAATTGTTGTTTTTAGGGGCCTAAAATATAAGTTATCAGCCCTAGTGGTTTGCGTTATAATGAAAATGTAAATGGAAACTACCTAAAACTAGAACAAATGGAAAACAAAAAGGAAGGAAAAAGGTAAAAGAAAGACAGAACGAAACGAAATGCCCGCGATCCTTGAAGAATTAGAATTATGGGAGTTCGAAGAAAGGAGAGCTAGGAAAGGCAGATAGGACAGGTTAAGAGGAGAGGGACCACCTCAAAGGCAACGAAAGAAGGAGAAAATCCGGACCCAGGTCAGGAAGAAATCGGGGTCACCAACTCTTGAACTCACCAGACGAGAGCCCTTGAGGGTGTAGCACTATCCAGGGAGCACCAGAAGTGGTGGTGCTACATTCACCCTGCCTCCTTTAGGGCATTTTGCAGAAGGCAGGAAATACAGAATGACGGTAATAGGAAAGATGAGACAAGGGCCAAAACGTGGCAGAAAGTTGAAAGACTATCTAGGCCTCGGATACCCTAATACCATTGGGGTCAGAAGGGAACAAGAGTTGACCAAGGGAGGGTGACAGAAAAGATGACAAAGAGGGGCCCGTCAAAAGTAATTGGAAGTAATGTCGGACTCAGTTTGGGTCTGGTGACCACCAACTCACGTCCCACTAGTGAGCCTTAGGGTTAAATATATTTAAATTTCTTAATGAATAGCGCTCTTGGCTGTCACCGCCGAGGCTCGGCTTGAATTACCGGCTCATCCAAGAAATGTAATTCTGGTTTGAGGGCTGGAACAGGGTACACTCAATCTAGTGAGACAAAACAGAGAAGAAGTGGGTTCGATTCCTACCTCAGCCATCCTGAAAGTGTAATCCTCCTTCCCAATCATCTGAATTACAACTACACACACTAATACAGCCATGACAATCACACAGGTTAACGTTCAAAATCTCCCCACACAAAAATTCACAGGGCTACATGACCTCACGATGTCACAAAGCTTTCAAATGGATCAACAACAACAACAACAACATGTAATTAATAGTTTACCATTGCGAGGAATATCAAAATGAACACAAAAAAGGTAGCAGAAGTTCTAGGAACTCGAATGGGGCATCTAACCGCTTTTACTCACACAGTTTGAGCCAAATCGGTGAGCCCCATACCACGCGCTCTCCTCGTAAGCTAATTATGTATTCAATACGAATATTCTCAGTACCATGTTGCAGATCATTCCACAACTATTTGAACATAGCCTAAAGGGGATTTCTCAGTTTCATGTACGGTAATCTGGCAAATAACTGTAGCAGCGAGTCAATGAGGACAGAAGACTCATCTAGTGCGCCTGAAGGAATGTCAGCTAGTCAACCGCTGCCATAGTGCTGTGCAATGGGTTGCATACACAATGACAATGTTAGGGGCTTTGTTTGTGTTCGCCTAATTACAACTGTTACGTCTGAGCCAAGCCGAGCAGACAGTTGAATGGTTGGAGTGAGCCTACTGCCAGCTCATTCATTTCTTCACATGTGCTGGTGGAGTTGATTTACAAAACATAACATCTAGGTCATTTACTTCTAATTAAGGCTGGTAATTTTAATAGATTAATTTCAGTTATCGGATAATTAAAGCAGAAAAATCGTATTATTGCTACAACTATCGATTAATCTAATGTGTGTTTATCTAATTAAAATACAGGGTGTATCAAAATGAATATCGGGATTTCAAAGCGTTGTAGTATTTATTACAGCTAACGTACGATCACAAATTGTGATGATGGTGATAATTGTTGTTTTAAGGGGCCTAACATCTAGGTTATCGGCCCCTGATGGTTTGAGTGATCGTGATGAAAATGAAATGCAAACTTAAAACTAAAACTAACTAATATCGAAAGGAGAATAAGGAAAATAAAGGACAGGAGGAAAAGGAATGCCCTCAACCCTCGAAGAATGCGGATTGAGGTACTTGGAAGAAAGGAGAGCCATGAAAGGCAGATAGGAAAGAGAAAGAGAAGAGGGTCCTCCCCAAAGGTAAGGGACAACAGGGGAAAACGGACCCTGCTCCGGAATCCCTCGGGGTCGCCAACTCCCGAACTCACCAGTCGTGAGCTCCTGAGGGTGTAGCATTATTTAGGGTGCACCAAAAGTGGTGGGGCTACATACACCCGGCCTCCTTGAGGGCTTTGAGCAGAAGGCAGGAGAGAACATGAAAAGAAAAAGAACCCTGACCCCTCGCAGAAGGAGGGAATCATAAAATATGAGGCTAGGGCCAATTAAGGCGGGAGAGGAAGGGACTCCCTAGGCCTCGGATACCCTAATACCGTCGGGGTCGGAAGAGAACAAGAGTTGACCAAGTGAGGTCGACAGGAACGAAGACAGAGAGGAGCCCGGCACAAGTAAGTGGAAGCAATGCCGGACTCAGCTGGGGTCCCGTGGTCGCCAACCCACGTCCCACTAGATGTGATCCCCTGGAGGAGATCAAAAATAATACATCAAATGAAAGAGCAACTCAACAGTTTGTGCTACAAGCGTTCGTACCTGTGCACATGCGTATGCACTGGTTCCTCCGTCTTCAGTTAACAGCGCCAGTAGCCAAGATGGCGACTTGGGAGCAGAAAGCTTTTTGTGTTTTACAGTTTGCAAGGACTGAATCTGTAATTGCAGAGCAACGGCTGTTCCATATTAAGTTCCATTGTAATCCTCCAAGTGATAATAACATGCGTAGGTGGTATCATCCGTTTGAAGACACTGGCAGTTTTTGTAAAGGGAAGAGTACCGGCCGACCAACAAAGATTGAAGAACATGTTGAACGAGTGAGACAGTCTTCCACGCGTAGCCCCAAAAATGATGATGATGATGATAATTGTTGTTTTAATGGTCCTAACATCTAGGTTATCGGCCCCTACTGATCTGGGTGATAGCGAAAATATTAATGAAATTGAAACCAGAACGAAAATTAAGTGAGACGGAAATACTTAAAGAAAAAGGAACACAGATTGAAACAACTCACAAAATGTTCTTACAAAAGGGAATTTAGGACGAAAAGATTCATATAAAGAATAGATCGAAAAACACCCACAAAATGTAGGCTAGGTTCAAAATACGTACAAAATGCAATCTAGAGTCGAAATAATCACAAAATACAACTGAAATTCAAAATACTTACAAAATGCAAATGAGATCGAAAATACGTACAAACTGCAGTTGAGGTTCAAAATACTTACAAAATGCAATTGAAATTGAAAATACCCAAAGCAATTCAGATTGAAATATCCCAGATCCAATCCAAAATATTCACAAAGTTCAATTGATATTCAAAATACTTACAAAATGCAATTGAAATTGAAAATGCTTACAAAATGTACGGTAGATTCAAACGACTCATGTGAATTGACAATACTTACAACATGCAATTTAGATTTAAAATACTTGACAAAATGTAATTTAGATTCAAAGTACCCACAAAATGCAATTGATAATCAAAATATTTGCAAAATGCCACCAAACAAAATGCAATTTAGATTTAAAATTCTTGCGAAATACGGTTTTGGTTGAAAATACTTACAAAATGCAATTGAAATTCAAAATACTCACTAAAATGCCCAGCTACCTGCATTGAAAGACTTACTAAAAAGCAATTTAGATTGTCAAACTTGACAAAATGCAATTGAGGTTGAAAACAATCGCGAGAGGTAATTTAGATCGAAAAAACTTACAAAATGCAACGTAGAAAAAAAATACCTACAAAAAATCTTTAAAGGGAATTTATATACACGGGGAACCAAGTAACAAAAACAGTGCTGGAATCTTAAAGAGAAAAGGAAATATATTGAAAAGAAAACAAGAGGTCCGACCCCTCGAAGAAGGAGGGATCAGGAAAGATGAGACAAGGGCCAATTAAGGTGGGAAAGTGCAAGACTCCCTAGGCCTCGGATACCCTAATACCGTCGGGGTCGGAAAAGTACAAGAGTTGACCAAGGGAGGTCGACAGGAAAGAAGACAGAGAGGAGCCCGGCACAAGTAAGTGGAAGCAATGCCAGAGCCCAATAAATCAATTCGGAGGGCTAGTCGTGAATTAGCAGTTCCAGAATCATAGTATGTGCCTCCGGAACCAGCTGACCTAACCGACTTAAGAAACAGGATTGAAGTAGCTGTTGCAACAATTACTCGATGTGTGCCGTGTGACGAATGGTACGACAAACTGTTTGAGTTGCTCTTTCATTTGATGTATCATTTACAATTGTAAGTCAACTGTAATGAACACCACAAAGACCTAAAACACCGATATTCATTTTGATACACCCTGTATATTTTAATTAAATTATGTTAAGATTGGAAAAAATATTCGACTAAATTGTCTTGCCTTTGCAGATGATCTAGCATTATTAGCAACAAGTATCGAAGAAGCTAAATTTCAGGTCGAGGAATTGGAACGATTAGCAGCAAAGGTTGGGTTGAAAATTTCTTTTGAGAAAACAGGAATTATGCCATCTTTTCAAGTTGACACATCACATATTGTACTGCATAATGCCCAGAAAATAAAGATTGTGAAAAAATTTAAATATCTTGGTGAGATCATCACTTGGAATGCCAATGAAAGAGCATCAATAGATAGAAGGACACTAAAATTGCGACGAGCACAATAGATTACCTGGCCAACATATAAGAAACAGACTCTTTCGATTAATGCTAAACTTCGACATTATTTCTCCGTCGTTAAGCCAGAAGCAACATATGCAAGTGAAACTTAATTTAAACTAAACACCCGATCAACAACTGACAAACTACAGAAGGTTGATAGACGGATTCTTCGGGCAATACTCAATAAAAACACCAGGTTGAGGGCCAGTGGAGACTTTTGCCCAATTCAATACTTTACAAGGAAAATGAATCTATCATTGACACGATGCGGAAACGAAGGATCGCGTTTTTTGGACACTTATCCCGCTTGACAAATACTAGACTCCGGAAACAACTTTTTGACTTCTTTTGGAACTGTAAAACAAAAATCACATGGTGTAAAGAAATACAAATGGATTTAGACGAATTGAAAATAACTCAACATCAAATTGAACATCGAGAGGAGAAACGGCTTCTGAATAACAAATACACTCGACTAACATTCAAAATTTTACAGCGTAAGAAATATGTTATATCAGCAGAAGAACGAGCTGCAAGATCTTTGTATATAAAGTTTGATTTTGATGCTCCGATGTGGGCGTAAACAGTGTAAATAAATAAATAAATAAATGTACTGATCGTTTTCATTTTTCGTATTCCTTCTCAATTTGGGCGGCTTCGGTGGCGTAGTTGCTAGCATGCTGAGCTTCTATGCCCAAGATCGCGGTTTCAAATCCGTCCGAAGTCGTCGGATTTTAACAGCGTTAAAAATCCCTCAGTATGCCTTCCTTCGGAGGGGAAGTAAAGCCGGCGGTCCGATGTCATAGATTTATGGCATGTTAAAGAACCTTCCACTAATTACACCTGTGTGAAGGTAAATTAATTATAGGTTAAACAACATCCTTAGGGTTCCTAAGTTCGTCGCCAGGAGCTGACTGGGGTGGCGTCTAGTAGCCAAGTTGCAAACTAGTAGTTGTTGACGGTGGCGTATGGCGGCAAAAGTAGGAACTACTTGAAATACAATGTCTGCAGTCATTACTTGAATAAAAACAGATAACACACACTAATACAGCCATCACAATTAACACCGGTTATCGGACAGATTCTACACACACCCAAAGTACAAGGGGCTACATGACCGCGTTGTCGCAGCCCCTTACCTAAGGAACCAACCAACCAACCAACTTCGCAATTTGATTGCTGTTTGTCCTTCCACTAACACTGAATTGACACTTTGTATATGTAGGCAAAAAGTAACTTTTATTGATTTATTTACTTCATTCCGAAAATAAGCGAAACTCAACTTAAACGATAACCTCTCTTTAAAACTTATCTAATCTCGAGTCTACTAACCAACTTTTCGATTCTTCGGTTAGCCGATTAAACCATAAAACCATTCTGCCGTACGTACAATGGTTGACAGATCAAATCGCCAGGTTGCTAAGATAACACTATCTGATGATGATGATGATAATTGTTGTTTTAAGGGCCCTAACATCTAGGTTATCGGCCCCTAATGGTTTGGGTGATCGTGAAGATGATAATGAACAGTAAACTATAACTAAAACTAACTACTAACTTATATACTAGAAGAAGAAATGGGAAACAAATGGAGAATAAGGCAAATAAAGGACAGGAGGAAATGAAATGCCCTAAACCCTCGAAGAATGCGGATTGAGGGACTTGGAGGAAGGATTGAGGGACTTGGAAGGAAGGAGAGCCATGAAAGGCAGATAGGAAAGTGAAAGATGACAGAAAACCGGACCCAGCTCAGAAATCCCTCAGGGTTGCCAAATCCCGAATTCACCAGCCATGAGCCCGTGAGGGTGTAGCAATATCTAGGGTGCACCAGAAGTGGTGGGGCGACATACACCCTGGCTCCTTGAGGGCCTGACACACAATTTGACAACGGCGTTGCATCCAATAAACAAGCTGACAAGAGGTGCGTTAATCAACAGAGAAAAAGCAGCCAAACCAGGACGCAGGAGTTTACAAAGTGCCTTTCTCCTGTGAACAGGTTTACATAGCGCAAACAAAAAGACGCGTTTCTATTAGGATTTCAGAGCACATTCGAGACACAAAACAGATAAACTACAGATCTGCAATAGTTGAACATGCTGAAGTCACGATACAAACCATCAAATTTGATAAGGCCGAAACTGTTGCTAAAATTCCTGAATATCAATATAGGTTAATTAGATAGGCAATAGAGGTCGTGAAGTATCCCAATAATTTCAATCGCGAAGTTGGTTTCAGACTTTGCAACGCTTGGAAAATTCTCCTAGCGCGTGACTGGCAGGGACGTGGACCAATCAGGGAGCAGCGTGACGTCAATGCAGTGCAAGCAGGCAACTCAGGCGGGGAATAACAGTCAGTTTGAGAACGGACACCAACTAGCACCTACCCATAATTGATGATGATGATGATAATTGTTATTTTAAGGGGCCTAACATCTAGGTTATCGGCCCCTGATGGTTTGGGTGATCGTGAAGATGAAAATGAAAAGCGAACTTAAAACTAAAACTAACTAATAACCTACATACTAGAAGAAGAAATGGAAAACTAAAGGAGAATAAGGCAAATAAAGGACAGGAGGAGAAGAAATGCCCTCAACCCTCGGAGAAGGCGGATTGAGGGACTTGGAAGGAAGGAGAGCCATGAAAGGCATACAGGAAAGTGAAAGAGGAGAGGGTCCGCCCCAAAGGTAAGGGACAAAAGGGGAAAACGGACCCAGCTCAGGAATCCCTCGGGGTCGCCAACTCCCGAACTCACCAGCCGTGAGCCCCTGAGGGTGTAGCATTATCTAGGGTGCACCAGAAGTGGTGGGGCTACATACACCCTGCCTCCTTAAGGGCCTAGAGCACAAGGCAGGAGGTAAAAGGAAGAGAAAAAAAGGCTGACCCCTCGCAGAAGGAGGGTATCAGAAAAGATGAGACAAGGGCCAATTAAGGCGGGAAATGAAGAGACTCCCTAGGCCTCGGATACCCTAATACCTACCCATAATTAAGGCTGCTGCAATGACAGCCGAAACTTCGGGAAACAATCGCCGATACATGACGCGGCTCCATCCTATAAGCCTAGATGATCAACACGTCAATTAATCGATAGAACAGTCAGTCGAGTGATCGTGTTTGATAAATTTTAAATTAATCGATTAATCGAACACCGCTTATTACCAGCTCTACTCCTAATGATAAATAATAATAATAATAATGTTATTGGTTTTACGTCCCTTTTAAATATTCTGGCTTTTAGAGACGCCGGGGTGCCAGTAAATCTTGATGATAATTGTTGTTTTATGGGGCCTAACATCTAGGTTATCTGCCCCTAATGTTTTGGATGATCGTGAAGATGAAAATGAAATGCAAACTATAACTAAAAACTAACTACTAACTTATATACTAGAAGAAGAAATGGATAACAAAAGGAGAATAAGGCAAAGAAAGGACAGAAGGAAAAGAAACGCCCTTAACCCTCGAAGAATGCGGATTGAGGGACTTGGAAGGAAGGAGAGCCATGAAAGGCAGAGAGGAAAGTGAAAGATGAGAGGGTCCGCCCCACAGGAAAGGGACAAAAGGGGTAAACCGGACCCAGCTCAGGAATCCCTCGGGGTTGCCAACTCTCGAACTCACCAGCCGTAAGCCCCTGAGGGTGTAGCATTAGCTAGGGTGCACCTAGAGTGGTGGGGCTACATACACCCTGCCTCATTGAGCAGAAGGCTGGAGATAGCATGAAAAGAAAAAGAAGGAGGGAATCAGAGAAGATGAGACGAGGGCTAATTAAGGCAGGAAATGAAGAGACTCCATAGGCCTCGGATACCCTAATACCGTCGGGGTCGGAAGAGAACACGAGTTGACCAAGTGAGTTCGAAAGGAAAGAAGACGGAGAGGAGCCCGGCACAACTATGAGGAAGCAATGCCGGACTTACCTGGGCCCCGTGGTCGCCAAGATGTGAGTCCCTGGGGGTGATAGAACGGACCGAGCTCGGGTTCACGAACTCCCAATTTCACTAGCCGTGGACCCTTGAGGGCGTAGCACTATCCAGGGTGCACAGAAATGGTGGGGCTACACACACCCTGTTTCCTTTAGGTTGTTATGCAGAAGGCAGGAGATACCATCGATGAGATAATTCTTCCCGTCAAATAATGAGGATATAAGAAAGGATGAGACACGGACGAATTTAGGCGAGAATATCAAAGTACCCATAGACTTCGGATACTCTATTACTATGGGGCGTCGGAAGAGAACGAGAGTTGACCAAGAAAGTTCGACAAAAAATATAACAGGGAGATTCCTGGCACAAGAGATTGGAAGCAATGTCTGGACTGATGTGGTCCCGTGGTCGCTAACACGCGCTTGGAGGAGTTTCACGAGAGAGATCAGTTAGCCATCAATGGTTACGTACTGGCTGTCATCTCTACTCAGTATAAAACCAAGACTCCGATTCTTGGATGTTCCGGGTAATCTCGAGAACCACTGGATTGATTTTCAGACGGTTTTCACTATTCTGTAAAGAATTTCTCGAGGAAGGTTTCTGTAGAATATAATTTATTTATGGGCAAAGGAAGCCGAGCAGTAACGATTTCAGTGAATCGAGTCGAAAAAAAACCTACCGTCCGTGGGCCATTTAAGCATACGCTAGATAAACAGTTAAAATATCTATATATTATGAGCGTAAGAATTGTTCTACAAAAGAGTCCCCGACAGCATATCTCTATCTTTAATATAAGGTGCGTTCAAAAAGTAGCGACCTGGAGGCTGGAATGCGCAAACCGGTGACGACATCGGCTAATCGTGGCGTGTGTAACGAGGTGTGGTTCCAACCAGAGCGTGCACGTCATGTGACGATACAAAGCCAGCAGAAGCATGCATCAATCGTCCAACGCTGCCAATCGCATTGCAAACAGTAACATGGAGGCGTCAACCGAAGAGCAAAGAGGTGTTGTTCGGTTTCTGACAGCGGAAGGAGTAGTGGGAACGGACATTCATCGCCGAGTGTCACAAGGGTACGGCGAACACTGCATGTCCCTTGCAAGGGTCAAGACGTGGCACAAGCGCTTCAGGGAAGGACGAGTGTCGTTAGCCGATGATGCCCGGTCTGGGGCACCCCCCTGCAATACCGATGACAACGTCCAGCTGGTAGAAGCACTCATTACTGCGCCCGTTGACGCATGTTTGCACAGCTAACAAAGACCAAGATCCATGCTGAAAAGTAACTGAACATACCCTGCGAGCGGCGGGAAGAAGGTGAAGCAATATCGCTTCTAATTACATTTTTATGCACTTTAGACATTCCATAAATCCACAATTATTTAATCAACGTAATTCTGCTTATTTAAAATTCGGTATACAGCGCTTATGAGCGAAACCGTCAATTTACGCGGCTAACGCATGTCCAGAGTGAAAGCCATATTTTCTGAAGCCAGTACTTACTCATCGTCTGCTGAAGCAACATCTATGTGAATGTCAAGCACAAATAAGGACACGTTCCGTGAAGGGAATCCATGTGCTATGGATAAATCCGAGTATATTTGTCAAATGGACAGCCATCAGGGCATAAACTGATAGTCGAATAATTGGGTACAATTAATAACATTTAATCTGAGAAATATTTTGATTCACGGAGTGAAAATTATGGAAGCGTGCAACGCAAACTCTAAGACCACATGGCCGCATCCAAGTGTATTATAAAACTGTGTAATCCTACAAGAATATTTTTATGTTTTGCTGGATGGGCAGTGGTTATGATTTTCATTTTGTGTAAATAATTCGTGAAAGTAACGAGTGAGCGTCGCACAATCGATAACTTAACGCCAGTGGCGGAGTGAAAATGGGCAATTTATTACCGCACCTTAGCATCAGTGAGTGCAAGTTTTCTTTAAACATGTGTAATATTATCACCAATGGCACCGTTATAATCCTACTGAACTATCAAATCTCGGAATATAACCCCTACCACGCAATGCAGATGGATAGCTAAATCATGCGTGGGGAATTGGCAGCGGAAGGTGACCGGAAACAATGAGGAAATGATTTAAAACCGTAGAGGAGATCGCTTACAACATCTCATGGCGGGTCTCGAACCGACGGTCGCTGCGTCTGTAAGTCAGATCTTGTATCAGTAGCGTTAATTGTAATGAGTTGGAAACAGTGATTTAATTTTAGTTTGGTTTCATTTTCGGTGCACAATGCAGGTAGCTATTATAAGAACACGTGTGGAAAGTTACAATTTTGTTAAAACATTATAAACGCCAGGAAGGCTATATTTTCAATGTCCATTTCGTATCGTTTCAAAACAGTTATTATCAACTTTTATTTTGTCAAGCTGATGAAAAGGAAACTAGTTTTGGCAGGTGTTAGAACAAGGCCAAGGTTACATGTATAAGCTAAACCACTACACAGCACACTCGATTGTAGGCAGTGCATCTTTATTTATTTAGAAGGCTGTGAAATTCTTAGCATTATTACAACCGGAATGCAGAGTTCCGTTATTCACATTTGTTGGCCAGATCAATACTTGAAAACAGGTTTATTTCCTTACGAGAAGCCAGACAAGCAATGAATGCAACAGTATTTTGTAACTAGAGAACATAGGTTCGACCTCATTCAGGGAAGAGGCAATTTAATAAATGCACAATCTCACACTTAAGTTTGTATCAGAAGCCTTCATATTAATTCATAGCGTTGTTTGAGTGTGTTTTACACACACATAATCTTTTATGACCAGTATTTAAAACGTGTATGATTTACGAATCCACACTTATTGTAATTAACATTATTAGAGTATTATTGATATGAGTCGTGATGGTGGATCAACACCTCCGACATGTTATTGTGGTTATACCGGTGGTAACGAACTACTGCAGTCGTACCTAACCGAAGGGCGCCAGGATTGATGAATCCGTAATAGTAAGAGTGAGACACAGGGTGTCTAATAATAATGAAGTATTGGTGGAGACACAGGGTGTCTATTAAGTTATTAAGTTATTATGCATTAGTTGGATACACACGTTACCTAAGTACACTGAACGCGTTTTAAAGGTCCATAAACTGAACAACTATACTGTGAGGAATAAATAATTGTGTGAAGCTTTAATAATCGAAGATAGGATTTTGTAAAACTAAACAAATCTCATAATTCCCCCTGAGCCTAAATAAAGATAAGAAATATTATAAATAAAATATATTCTGTACCAAATGTTGACACTTAGTTATTGTTATTTTAGATACATTTTGACACATTTTCACATGAATAGTCGACAACCAATTGGTGATGTGATAACTGTAGCACACACATCAGATTGGTAGCAATATGAGTCGATGTAATTGCTTAATTACTATTGCATTTGCAGCCTTTCCTATTTTACTACTTCCTTAACACTTTGAAACTATGACCGTTTGTTACAAACAGTAACAAATCGAGTACGCAGGCAGTGCCAATTGCACAACCATAGGAGTGCTGTATTATTGTATGCATTTGTGTTGTATTAGCATAGCTCTTTTTTTTATTCAGCAACATTGTGCACATAGATTGATTTTCTTTGTAATAAACGCGTCTCGTTTATTAATTAATGATATTTAGGACTAGCTAAACACTTGAATCTAAAGATAAATGTTAGAGATGGCACCATCATAGCATAGGACAAATTTTCCCCTTTGCTACTAAATGTAAATGTTTCTAGTATTTGTAAACAAGTAAATGTCTTGCTTTGCTGTAGATTATTTTGATGTTTGATCCTCCCGTAGTCGTTTCGAAGTAATAGCTTACGGCTGATCTTACGTGCCATTCTCTTAGCTTGTTCGTTCTTAGTCGAATTTTGTGTTAGGACTATGAGAGTAATTTAGATCTTGATTAGGACATATGTTTTTATATTTTTCTTTCAGGGCAGAATATTATCGGACTAGCCATTTGCAACTCTCATGCTAGGCTAGGGATCTATTCTGAATAAAATTTATTCGTAATTTTAACATAAGACTGACCTCTCTTTTCTTGTTTAGTTTTGTTATCGATGCATTCCTCTGAGCTGGTTAAAGATCGAACCTCACTAATTCCCGTGTGCAGACTTTGTGCTACACCAGCCTATGAATGTGTCGTCCCCTATACTTGTGTGTTAACTGGAAGAGGGTCTCGGAAGGGCCATTTGAAACCGGTGGCTCCCCGAAACCTTCGGCCAGCGGGCACATTACCCAGGACCGCCGAGTGACAGTGAACGCCATAACCGCCGTGGTCGCTCAACGACAATGCACGACCTCATACGGCCAATACAGTCGCGGCACTCCTGCAGAAATTCAAATGGGAGGTTCTCGGCCACCCTCCATGCCGTCCACTCCCTGTGATTACGCCATGTTTGGCCCCCTGAAAAGGGCTCTGCGGGGCCAACGATTCACCACGGACGCAAACGACCAGCTGTACGTGCGGAACTGGTTCACATCGCAGTCCAGGGAATTTTATGAGACAACCTTTCACCGCCTCGTGTCACAATGGGTCAAGTGCCTCAACAGCCAGGGCCAATACTTCTAATATACAGGTACTGGTTTCTGTAATTATGCCTCCAACTCGTTACTTTTTGAACGCACCTTATACGTCGCCCACTATAAGTGCTTTTACGTTTTCATTTCTTCCAACAATCTCCATTCAATTACCCAATTTTCATAATTCGCTCCGTAGAATACACTGTCAAGTTTAGATTAGACGGAAGGGGGATTTGTGTTTCATGCACGTCGCCATTCTGAAATAACGCCTGACAAGAATTCGTTGCACATGCAACTCCATGATAATATAATTAATAGTCCAGCCAGTGATTTCAACCGATCATGCCGAGAGGGAAAACTGATAAACTGTAGGTCGTAGTTCATGATGATGATGATGATGATGATTGTTGTTTTAAGGGACCTAACATCTGGGTTATCTGACCCTAATGGTTTGGGTGGTCGTGAAGATGATAATGAAATGTAAACTATAACTAAAACTAACAACTAACTTATATACTAGAAGAAGAAATGGAAAAAGGAAGAGAATAAGGCAAATAAAGACCAGGAGGAAAAGAAATGCCCTCAACCCTCATAGTATGCAAATTGAGGGACTTGGAAGGCATGATGATGATGAAAGGCAGATAGGATAGTGAAAGAGGAGAGGGTCCGCCCCAGAGGTAAGGGATAAAAGAGGGAAAACCGTACCCAGCTCAGAAATCCTTCGGGGTCGCCAACTCCCGAACTCACCAGCGTGAGCCCTTGAGGGTGTAGCAATATCTAGGGTGCACCAGAAGTGGTGGGGCTACATACACCCTGCCTCCTTGAGGGCCTTGAACAGAAGGCAGGAGATAACAGGAAAAGAAAAAGAAGGCTGACCCCTCGCAGAAAGAGGGTATCAGAAAAGATGAGACAAGGCCAATTAAGGCGGGAAAGCAAGATAGTTCCTAGGCCTCGGAAACCCTAATACCGTCGGTGTCGGAAGAGAACAAGAGTTGACCAAGTGAGGTCGACAGGAAAGAAGACGGAGAGGAGCCCGGCGCAAGTAAGTGGAAGCAATGCCGGACTCAACTGGGGTCCCGTGGTCGCCAACCCACGTCCCACTATATGTGAGCCCCTAGGGGCTAATATAATAAACTAACGGACTGAAAATACAGCACACATTATTCGTATACCACTTACATGCTGTGTTTACAACGACAGCATGAGTAATACGGCACATTTATTTCAGTCCTATGAGTCTCATTCACCTGGCACGTATCATATATAAAACACAATCATTCCAGACGCCTGGTGTAAGCGTCTTTCTCGCTGCCAAGTGTTCTGAATTTATGAGGTGCCCCCTTTGTCTGACTCGCAACCAGCTACAGACGTCCTATTGTCCCCGTGCCAATCTAACTCGTCACTATCGCCGCTTGCTGATGTGCACTTGCTCACAACTACGTCCTCATTTCACTCCTGGGACACATTTCATCCCTCAGGATATGAAATGTTCACAACGCCTTTTCTTGAGTAATTTCATTTCGGTTGAGATACAGAATTTCGCAGCCGTACGCTATCCAATTTACTTGAACAATAAAAACAAGATGTTCAGGGAAGAACATAAAGCCTACTTTCTCCTAAATGTATTGGCGTAGTTATAACTCTTTGTCTTTATCACCTCCTATTTTCTTCCCATTGGCTTGCCACGGTGGGTGAGTGGTTAACGTGTCGATCTACTAACCCCAAGCTTGCAGGTTTGCTCCAGGCCGTGGTAAGTGATTTTTGAAATGTGGCGAAAATTACAGCACGCATGCCATACGATTTTGGCATGTCAAAGAACCCATTTGAAATCCGTAGGCCGTGTTCATAATGGCAAAATTAATCTCGGGAGTTTCCGTCAACACAAAGTTCCTCATTTCTCTACTAGAAAGCACTATAGTGTTCAAGGAGCATAAATATCCAACCTCCTTGACTTGCATAGTGCTTCAAGGAACAACGAAATTTGACATGCAAGCTACCCTCTATGTGTCAAATAAAGCTTGCATCTGGCACCCAAGGCCATACGATATTATTATTATTATTATTATTATTATTATTATTATTATTATTATTATTCGAAGTGCAATTGGCACACTGGAGTTGAGCAGCGACGTTCAAACCACAGTTTATAATTTACCCCAGCATTTTGCAATTTCATGAGCTAACACTCCAAACAACGCAGGAATCCTGTATATTAGCACCGAGTACTTAAAATAATTGAAACTTCGTTGGTCTAAACGTATCACTGAGAGAAACACATTTAATATACCTAATGCACAGCTCAATTTTAATCACGCCTATCTCTGGGGGTGAGTACGCTCTATTGGCAACAAGAGGACATTTTTCAATTACACCCCAGGCATGGGTTCACTAACTGGCCGTGATTCCAGCTCGCATCTAGTAGGCCATGGTTAGCTCCGGCATAGTTCAACTGGTAGCTAGTACATGTCACTCGTGCAGATCCAATGGAGAATGTTGTTTTAATTAAATATATATAGTATTTTCCATTGCAAAATCCACACTATAACGCTCATTTTTATAACGTCTCAGTACTCAAGAAACAATAAATATAAAAAGAAATCAAGCAAAAGATACAACTCTGATAGGTTCTGAACCTCGGGCAGCCGTGTGAAAGACCAAAGCTCTAAGCACAGAGCCAAACATGTCCTCCCAAGGTAAACGTTATCAATTGATTTACATACAACGATTTAGCAAATAACGACTTCTTCACTGGAGTATACAGTGTGTAATTTATGTACTTTAGTACTCTTAAGGGGCGTGTAGGGGATGGGTATAGGATCAATTTGAGATAGGGAACCTGGGGTCGTAACGGCCTTCTAATCCCAGAAAACAGGTTTGTTTCAGGCCGTGTGAAGTAGGCAAGCGCGCCATGTGTTACTCTGAGGTCAGGCACTCCTTCGCTGTCAACGGTCTTGGCGCGACCACCGCTCAACCCTGCGTTAGCCGAGAGGATAGCGGCGACGCGCGGTGCCCCGGTGGTCCTGGGTTCGTTTCTCCTGGGCTGCCATGCCTTCATTTCCTTTCTTTTTCTTTATTTTGTAGAGGGGAAGGAGAGGGCTTAGTGACATGATTAGGTCACATGATACACACAGAACACCGCACAGACGAGACGGCAATTTCAGTTTAGAGTACAATGCACCACAGGAGATTGCATTTTGACCCAGAATGTGCTGGTGGTGGACGAGTCCACGATGGCTGAGCCTCCAGCTTTGAAGAATACACCGATATGTTCCTTTGCTACGCCGCGTCTAACGGAAATGCCACGGAAGCAAGAAGATTGTACGGAGAAAGATTTCCAAACATGAGTTTTACCATGAGCGAATACCATTAGAGCAATTGACGTTCTTTTGCGGACCACAGGGTCATTACCGGTAAGTTTTCTAATTAGTGCTCAGAAAATATTTCTCTTTACAAGGTACGTCGGGTGATTTGCTTGTTTAGGCCATCGTTCAATAATAATTAACAGCTAGCACCAAGGAAAAATTACTCCGGCGAACAACCTATGTTTTTCATAGCAGAATGCCTCATTGTTTACATTAGTAGACTCATACGTCCGTTGCCACAGTAAATGTTCGCTGGCCCTTCATTTGCTTAGGGGTAGTCCATGAATGACGTCACGCTATTTCTCGGGTATTTTAACCCCCTCCCCCATGTCCAGTCCAACCACGTCCAATTTTCAACTAATGCCCGCCACTGTAACAGTAATTCGGTTTATTGGTATAGAAAAACTCCCATTGAAAGAAATGACGTCACGGTAAGCCATACCCCCAATCCTCCCACGTCCAACAACGTCCGCTTTCGGCTGCCCATCCACCCTTTCCCACCTAGCAGCGTGACGTCATTAATGGAGACCCCTTATGTTTGTTATTTAAGTGATATTGTTATGGATTGATTCACTCATTCATTCATTGATTGATTTTGAGATTGATTTATGGATTAACTGTTTACTCAGTTATTGATTTTTTGTTATTTATTTTGTTCATTTGTTCGTTCTTAGATTCGAAGAGCTAACGACTTAGGGAGGCCACGTCAGCTTCAAGACAATGTGACGGAGGCAGCGCTGGAAGCGGTCGAACAACAACCAAGTACTAGTACTCGGCTCGTCTCGGGCCAGCTTGGCGTTTCCAGACATACTGTTTGGAACATAGGCACGAGCATGGCTTACACCCTTACCATAAGCAAAAAGTCCAACCTTTAACCCCTGCTGACTATGGACCAAGAGTGAATTTCTGCAATTGGTACCTGCAACAAAGTCAGCAGCACGACGGGTTTCCATCCTGGATTTTGTTTTCGGATGAAACCACTTTTTCAAAGGACGGTATTTTGAACACAAAGAATAATATTGAATGGGCCGATGAAAACCCCCACAACTATTATGAGATAGGACATCAAGAACGATTTTCCGTTAACGTCTGGTTAGGTGTTCTAGGCGATCAATTGATTGGTACATACTGCCCGCCCGTTTAAATGCACATGATCATCTTGTGTTCCTGCGTGAAGTATTACGTACATTCTTGGAAAATGTACCGTTAAACATACGCAGAACATGATATTACAGCACGACGGTGCACCAGCCCACCACGAGCGCATTGTGAGGGATCATTTAAATGATTTTTTTCCGCTTCACTGAATCGGCAGAGCGACCGAGGCCGATTTAGTGGCAAGTAGATGGCCGGGACGGTCACCTGATTTAACTCCCCTAGATTTTTGTCTCTGGGGATGGATCGAAGATTTGTGTACAAAACACTTGAGGACCCAGAGGAAGACTTCATCGCAAGGATACTAGCAGCTGCGCAGATCATTCAAGAAACCCCCAGACGTTTTCCCAAGCATCCGGGAGTCCATGCGCAAGCGATGCGTTGCCTGCATTGAAGCGAATGGCACTCAATTCCAGCACCTGCTGTCGTAGATAAGTCCAAAGCCATCACAGGTTATGTGATATTATGATTGTCTAATGGATTTTCATCCTCGTAATCGTTTTAAGTTTTTAAATTACGTACCCTTGAACACTCAAAAATGAAGTATTTCATTGGTTTCTATTATTATGCTTTAATAATTTATGTTTACGTTTTTTACTAATTACATTGGTTGTTAAACTATTAGTCATGTTTTCGTTTTTGATGGCCATTAAAGACATTTTTATTTTTGGCTAATTATTATGTTGGTTGTTAAGCTTTAATTTCCTTTTTTCAATATTGCTGAAATACATTTTTGGACGGAGCACGTTTGGTTGTTGAGCTTCATTTATTTTTTCGTTACATTTTGATGACAAGTGAAGAAAATTTCTTGACTGAATTACATTGGTTTTAAGAGTTTTAGGTAAGCTTACGAAGTTTGTACCAAATAAGGCTGCATTCCTCTTGCCAATCCATAGTTCCGTCGTCTGGAACTACTACCGAAACACACGTAACTTATCGATACTAATAATCAAAAGGCAATTAATTTACAGATTCAACGATAGATTTAAAAAATCAACACAGAATAAACATGCACTGTGACTGCGAACCCTCCTTTCCCTCTAAAAAAATAAAGAAAAAGAAAAAGAAAAAATGAAGGCATGGCACCCCAGGAGAAACGTGGCCGTTACGACCCCTGGTTCTCTATCTCAAATTGATTCTATACCCACCCCTATACGCCCCTTAAGGGTACTCAAGTACAAAAATGACACCCTATATACCCATTATAACCCATTTCATAAGTTCATATTATTTCTATCAGTAGGCAGTATTGCATGCAACATACTCAATTTAGTGAAATATAGGTCAGAACGAGAGATCAGCTGCCATCTTGTCTGGTTTCCGAGACGACTCAGCCTTTTAAAGTCACTTCTGCACTATAATATTACAATTTATTTATTTCGTACGGGCCACGTCCTGTAGAACAGTTCAAACGATTCTCGGTTCGATAATGTTATGGATTATATAGTTTGCATAATTCATACGGCCGCCATCCTGAAATGGTACGGATGATGACCTTGTAGTTTGGGCACAAGACGCACCCCACATAAAGGTACGTTTTTACCAAATTTGGTAAAGATCCGATGATTAGTTTGGACGTAATTTAATTGTATGTCTTAACCATTTGAGTGGCCGCTATTACGATTTGGTAAAGATGGTGACAATATATCACATAACACTGAGGTGCCCTTTGCTAGTGCTACCTCTGTACCAAATTTCACTCAATCCAGTTTCGCCATGTTTGAATTGATAAGAGGGAAGGGAAGGAGGGGTGGGAAGGAGGGGAGGGGTGGAGGGGAGGGGTGGAAGGGTGGGGGGGAGGGGGCAGGCATGCAGAGTACACACACATACACACACACTCACAGACACACAGACCGACAAACAAAGTTTTGACCCTGTGTAGATCTCGTAAGTCTACTTTCATTTATTGCAAACCTCACCAGACGTGAGCCCTTGTGGGTGTACACAATCCGGGGTGCACCATAAATGGTGTGGCTACACACACCCTGCCTCCTTGAGGGCCTTGTGCAGAAGCATGAGATATAATGAAAAGAAAAAAAGAGGTCTGACCCCTCGAAGAATGAGGGATCAGGAGACAAGGGCCAATTAAGGCGGGAAAGTGAGAGACTTCCTAGGCCTTGGAAACCCTAATACCGTCGAGGTCGGAAAAGAACAAAAGTTCACCAAGGGAGGTCGAGAGGAAAGATAACAGAGTGGAGCCCGGCGCATGTAATTGGAAACAATACCGGGGTTCCGTTGTAGCCAACTCACGTCCCGATAGATCATGATGAGGATGATGATAATTGTTGTTTTAAGGGGCCTAACATCTAGGTTATCGGCCCCTAATGATCTGGGTGATAGCGAAAATGATAATGAAACGGAAACCAGAACGAAAATTAAGTAAGACGGAAAATACTTACAAAAAGGAACTCAGATTGAAACAACTCACAAAATGTTCTTACAGAAGGGAATTTAGAACGAAAAGATTCACAAAAGGAATAGATTGAAAAATACCCACAAAATGAAGGCTAGGTTCAAAATACGTACAAAATGCAATGTAGCTACGAAATACCTACAAAATGCAATTGAAATTCAAAATACTTACAAAATGCAAATGAGATCGAAATTACGTACAACACGCCATTGAGGTTCAAAATACTTACAAAATGCAATTGAAATTGAAAATACACGATGCAATTCAGATTGAAATATCCCAGTTCCAATCCAAATTATTCACAAAGTGCAATTGAAATTCAATATACTTACAAAATGCAATTGAAATTGAAAATGCTTACAAAATGTACGGTAGATTCAAACGACTCATGTGGATTGATAATACTTACAAAATGCAATTTAGATTGAAAATACTTGACAAAATGTAATTTAGATTCAAAATACCCACAAAATGCAATTAAGAATCAAAATATGTGCAAAATTCCCACCAAACAAAATTCAATTTAGATTCAAAATTCGTGCGAAATGCGGTTTTGGTTGAAAATACTTACAAAATGCAATTGAAATTCAAAATTTTCACTAAAAGGCCCGGCTACCTGCATTGAAAGACTTACAAAAAGCAATTTAGATTGTCAATCTTCACAAAATGCAATTGAAGTTGAAAACAATCGCGAGATGTAATTTAGATCGAAAAAACTAACAAAATGCAACGTAGATCAAAAATGCCTTAAAAATCACTAAAGGGGAATTTAGATACACGGTGAACCAAGTAACAAAAACAGTGCGGGAATCTTAAAGAGAAAAGGAAATATAAGGAAAAGAGGAGAGGCGAGGAGAGGAGAGGGGAGAGAGGAGAGAGGAGAGGGTCCGCCCCAAAGGTAAGGGACAAAAGTGGAAAACGGACCCAGCTCAGGAATCCCTCGGGATCACCAACTCCCGAACTCACCAGCCGTGAGCCCCTGAGTGTGTAGCATTATCTAGGGTGCACCAGAAGTGGTGGGGCTACATGCACCCTGCCTCCTTAAGGGCCTTGAGCACAAGGCAGGAGGTGAAAGGAAAATAAAAAGAAGGCTGACCCCTCACAGAAGGAGGGTGTCAGGAAAGATGAGACAAGGGCCAATTAAGGCGGGAAAGTGAAAGACTCCCTAGGCCTCGGATACCCTAATACCGTCGGGGTCGGAAGAGAACAAGAGTTGACCAAGTGAGGTCGACAGGAAAGAAGACGGAGAGGAGCACATGTAAGTGGAAGCAATGCCGGACTCAGCTGGGGCCCCGTGGTCGCCAACCCACGCCCATTAGAAGTGAGCCCCTGGGAGACCCGATAGATGTGAGCCCCTGCGGGGACTACTTATTGTAATAGAGTTTACCTAATTAATATACTTTCTTCGCTTGTGTATCGGGATTTGGCACCCAAACACTGTGAATTATAATTTATGGAATTTCTGTCTAGCTGGTATCTTGGGATTTGCTCTCACTAGTGCCTGCCAATTAATGATTAAAGTTATAGGGACTTTCCTTTTGCTAACATTTTGGAATTTGGCGCCCAAATGTGAGAAATTAGTTTATAACAATTTATGGCACGCTTGTATCTTGGGACTTGGCCCCCAAGTGCATGCAACTTGAAAATTTATTTGTGATGATGATGATGATAATTTTTAGTTTAAGGGGCCTAACGTCTAGAAGAAAATGAAACGTAAACTATAACTAAAACTAACTTATATACTAGACGAAATGGAAAACAAAACGAGAATAAGGCAAGTAAAGGACAAGAGGAAAAGAAATGCCCTCGAAGAATGCGGATTGAGGGACTTGGAAGGATGGAAAGCCATGAAAGGCAGATAGGAAAGTGAGAGAGGAGAGGGTCCGCCCCAGAGGTAATGAATAAAAGGTGGAAAACCGGACTCAACTCAGGAATCCCTCAGGGTCGCCAACTCCCGAAATCACCAGTTGTGCGCCCCTGAGGATGTAGAAATATTCAGGGTGCACCAGAAGTGGTGGGGCTACATACACCCTGCCTCCTTGGAGGGCCTTGAGCAGAAGGCAGGATATAACATAAAAAGAAAAAGAAGGCTGACCCCTCACAGAATTCTTTCCTCAAGACGGAGACAATACCATTCAAAAACTCATTCGAATCCTGTGGCGTATCGGCTAAGATGACGATGTCATCAGCAAATCTCAGAGGTGAAATTATTTCTCTTTGAATCTTCGCTTCCACTTTACATTTTTCACCAATTTCCTGATTATTGTGTTTTAGAGATCTTTGTAATGCGTTGCCCTCGCACATGGTGTAGATGCATTGTCAAAGGGAAACATTCCATGCTACGAACATGGGCCACATAACCTGTACCGAAAGTTTCTGCAGATTTAACATAAGGCTTATTCTGAACAGCAGTTCCTTGAACTCAGATTTGCCAACATTGTATTATATCTTTCCATGTGGTATATCTCTGTACATCAACATACAGAAGAGTGCTTTAAAAATCATGCCTTGTGTAAACTTTGGAAAAGGTAGTGATTGTGGTTTTTGTCGGAGTTGTTTTCAGTAAAATAGACTGGTTCACATTGAGGTATGTGACGGCGGGATGCCTTAAGTGTTACGGAAACGGCAATAGCCGCCAAAGAGCTTCGTTACTACTGGAATAACAACCCGACTGATATTTGTACTTAACTATACGGGATTTGTGAGCCCAGTGTTTATGAAATTGAACCTAGCTATATCGCTACATTTATTTAGTAGACTCTACTGTAGTGTTTAAAAATTAGAGGTGGTTTTAGAAGGCCTTTTCCCTATTTTTTTTACCCCTGGCACTACAACCCATGAATGGCTTAGGCCTATCATGCGACCGCTTCCTAGCCATTTGGCCTGCAGATGTTGTGGTGACGCGTGGTCAGTGCATCGTGTCCCCTCGGCCGTTAATCTTGTTCTTTGTGACCGGGGTGCTGCCTCACTATCAGACAGGTACTCAATTGTTCTCACGAAGCTGAGTGCACCCCGTTGCAGCCCTCACGTCAACGTCTAAAATCTCTGACGGAGCCGGGAATCGACCCCGGGGCCTCCGGACGAGAGGCAGGCGCGCTACCCTGTTCTTATTGCGTTCATATATATCTTGAATAAGATAATAAATGGATTGGAATTGCCTCCTACAGGAATATATAGAAAATCGGATGTCATACCTTGAGGTAGTGTTCCCATGGAAACGGACTTGCCATTAGTTCATCAGTTTATCAGCGCGAAGATAGTTTTCTGTGAATATCTTTGAAACTGTTGGTTTTAGGGCCTTAAAAACACAAAGTCATGGTACAAAAGCATACCATAAAGATAACAAGATGTTCAGTAAAGAACATATAGCCTACTTTCTCCTAAATGCATGGGTATTGTTATAACTCTTTGTCCTTTTCAAAGAGTATGATTGAATGTTGGTTGTAGTAGCTTGTTGAAATACAACGTGCTATAGGGATATTAAACATGAATATGAGGTGCTCTTTGCTAGTGCTACCTCTGTACCAAATTTCGTTCAATTCGGATTCACCGTGTTTGAATTGATAGGGGGAATCGATTTGCACACATACTTGGCCACCATCTGCAAACTATTGGGCTGATGTTCATGCAGTTAGGTCAGAATATGTTTCCCACATAAAGATATGGTGTTGCAAAATTTGGTAGAGACTAGATTATTAGGTTGGTCGTAATTACATTTTAGCTTTTAACATTTGGGTGGCCGCGATTACGTTTCCGTCAAGATAGCGGTGATATAAAACATGAAACTGAGGTGCCCTTTGCTAGTGCTACCTCTGTACCAAATTTCGTTCTTTCGGTTCCACCGTGTTCGAATTAATAGGGGGAATCAATTTTGACATAAAGATGGCCGCCTTCCGCAAACTATTAGGCTAATGACCTATTAGATTGGTCAAAGGATGCTCCCTCCATAAAGGTATGTTGTTGCAAAGTTTGGTAGAGATCGGATGGTTATGTTAGTCGTAATTTGATTTAAGCTTTAAACATTCGTGTGGCCGCCATTACGTTTCTGTCAATATGGCGGCGATATTAATCATGACACTGAGATGCCCTTTGCTAGTGCTATCTCTGTACCAAATTTCGTTCCATTCGGTTTCACCGTGTTTGAATTAATAGGGGGAATCGATTCTGACACAAAGATGGCCGCCATCCGCAAACTATTAGGCGAATGACCTATTAGACTGGTCAAAGGATGCTCCCTCCATAAAGGTATGTAGTTGCAAAATTTGGTAGAGATCGGATGACTAGGTTAATCGTAATTTGATTTAAGCTTTGAACATTCGTGTGGCCGCCATTACGTTTCAGTCAAGATGGCGGCGATATAAAACATGACACTGAGGTGCCCTTTGCTAGTGCTACCTCTGAACCAAATTTCGTTCATTCGGTTCCACCGTGTTCGAATTAATAGGGGGAATCAATTTTGACATATAGATGGCCGCCATCCGCAAACTATTAGGCGAATGACCTATTAGATTGGTCAAAGGATGCTCCCTCCATAAAGGTATGTAGTTGCAAAATTTGGTAGAGATCGGATGATTAGGTTAATCGTAATTTGATTTAAGCTTTGAACATTCGTGTGGCCGCCATTATGTTTCAGTCAAGATGGCGGCGATATAAAACATGACACTGAGGTGCCCTTTGCTAGTGCTACCACTGTACCAAATTTCGTTCCATTCGGTTCCACCGTGTTCGAATTAATAGGGGGAATCAATTTTGACATAAAGATGGCCGCCATCCGCAAACTATTAAGCGAATAACCTACTAGATTGGTCAAAGGATGCTCCCTCCATAAAGGAATGTTGTTGCAAAGTTTGGTAGAGATCGGATGGTTATGTTAGTCGTAATTTAACTTAAGCTTTGAACATTTGTGTGGCCGCCATTACGTTTCTGTCAATATGGCGGCGATATAAAACATGACACTGAGATGCCCTTTGCTAGTGCTACCTCTGTACCAAATTTCGTTCCATTCGGTTTCACCGTGTTTGAATTAATAGGGGGAATTGATTTTCACACAAAGATGGCCGCCATCCGCAAACTGTCAGGCTAATGACCTAGTCATTTGGTCAAAGGATGATTCCTCTATAAAGGTATGTTGTTGCAAAATTTGGTAGAGATCGGATGATAAGGTTAATCGTAATTTGATTTAAGCTATGAACATTTGTGTGGCCGCCATTACGTTTCCGTCAAGATGGCGGCGATATAAAACATGACACCGAGGTGCCTTTTGTTAGTACTACCTCTGTACCAAATTTCGTTCTATTCGGTTGCACCGTGTTCGAATTAATATGGGGAATCGATTTTCACACAAAGATGGCCGCCATACGCAAACTATTACGCTGATGACCTATTAGTTTGGTCAAAGGATGCTCCCCCCACAAAGGTATGTTGTTGCAAAATTTGGTAGAGATCGGATGATTAGGTTAGTCGTAATTTGATTTAAGCTTTGAACATTTGTGTGGCCGCCATTACGTTTCCGTCAAGATGGCGGCGATATAAAACATGACACTGAGGTGCCTTTTGTTAGTACTACCTCTGTACCAAATTTCGTTCCATTCGGTTGCACCGTGTTCGAATTAATAGGGGGAATCGATTTTCACGCAAAGATGGCCGCCATCCGCAAACTATTACGCTGATGGCCTATTGGTTTGGTCAAAAGATGCTCCCCCCGTAAAGGTATGTTGTTGCAAAATTTGGTAGAGATCGGATGATTAGGTTAGTCGTAATTTGATTTAAGCTTTGAACATTTGTGCGGCCGCCATTACGTTTCCGTCAAGATGGCGGCGATATAAAACATGACACTGAGGTGTCCTTTGCTAGTGCTACCTTTGTACCAAATTTCGTTCAATTCGCATTCACCGTGTTCGAATTGATAGGGGGGGACAGACATTCAGAGTACACACACTCACACACACACACACACAGACACACACACAGACTCACACACACACATACACACACACAGACAGACACACTTTTTTCGCCCTGTGTTGATCTCATAAGTCTACTTTCATTTTTTGCAAAAATCGAAAGTAGGCTAAAAAATGATGAAAATTCACGCCCGCTAGGGACACACCGAGTATTGTTTCTCGCATCGTGGGGCGTAACATGAGCTATGTCCGGTCCTTATGCGACAACTTTGATATTTTGTCCCAGTTGAGTATTTTTTAGTGTCGAGAGGAAAGATAACAGAGTGGAGCCCGGCGCAAGTAAATGGAAACAATGCCGGGGTTCCGTTGTAGCCAACTCACGTCCCGATAGATCATGATGATGATGATGATAATTGTTGTTTTAAGGGGCCTAACATCTAGGTTATCGGCCCCTAATGATCTGGGTGATAGCGAAAATGATAATGAAACGGAAACCAGAACGAAAATTAAGTAAGACGGAAAATACTTACAAAAAGGAACTCAGATTGAAACAACTCACAAAATGTTCTTACAGAAGGGAATTTAGAACGAAAAGATTCACAAAAGGAATAGATTGAAAAATACCCACAAAATGAAGGCTAGGTTCAAAATACGTACAAAATGCAATGTAGCTACGAAATACCTACAAAATGCAATTGAAATTCAAAATACTTACAAAATGCAAATGAGATCGAAATTACGTACAAAACGCCATTGAGGTTCAAAATACTTACAAAATGCAATTGAAATTGAAAATACACGATGCAATTCAGATTGAAATATTCCAGTTCCAATCCAAATTATTCACAAAGTGCAATTGAAATTCAAAATACTTACAAAATGCAATTGAAGTTGAAAATGCTCACAAAATGTACGGTAGATTCAAACGACTCATGTGGATTGACAATACTTACAAAATGCAATTTAGATTGAAAATACTTGACAAAATGTAATTTAGATTCAAAATACCCACAAAATGCAATTAAGAATCAAAATATGTGCAAAATGCCCACCAAACAAAATGCAATTTAGATTCAAAATTCGTGCGAAATACGGTTTTGGTTGAAAATACTTACAAAATGCAATTGAAATTCAAAATTTTCACTAAAAGGCCCGGCTACCTGCATTGAACGACTTACAAAAAGCAATTTAGATTGTCAATCTTTACAAAATGCAATTGAAGTTGAAAACAATCGCGAGATGTAATTTAGATCGAAAAAACTTACAAAATGCAACGTAGATCAAAAATGCCTTAAAAAATCACTAAAGGGGAATTTAGATACACGGTGAACCAAGTAACAAAAACAGTGCGGGAATCTTAAAGAGAAAAGGATATATAAGGAAAAGAGGAGAGGAGAGGAGAGGGGAGAGAGGAGAGGGGAGAGGGTCCGCCCCAAAGGTAAGGGAGAAAAGTGGAAAATGGACCCAGCTCAGGAATCACTCGGGGTCGCCAACTCCCGAACTCACCAGCCGTGAGCCCCTGAGTGTGTAGCATTATCTAGGGTGCACCAGAAGTGGTGGGGCTACATGCACCCTGCCTCCTTAAGGGCCTTGAGCACAAGGCAGGAGGTGAAAGGAAAATAAAAAGAAGGCTGACCCCTCACAGAAGGAGGGTGTCAGGAAAGATGAGACAAGGGCCAATTAAGGCGGGAGAGTGAAAGACTCCCTTGGCCTCGGATACCCTAATACCGTCGGGGTCGGAAGAGAACAAGCGTTGACCAAGTGAGGTCGACAGGAAAGAAGACGGAGAGGAGCACAAGTAAGTGGAAGCAATGCCGGACTCAGCTGGGGCCCCGTGGTCGCCAACCCACGCCCACTAGAAGTGAGCCCCTGGGAGACCCGATAGATGTGAGCCCCTGCGGGGACTACTTATTGTAATAGAATTTACCTAATTAATATACTTTCTTCGCTTGTGTATCGGGATTTGGCACCTAAACACTGTGAATTATAATTTATGGAATTTCTGTCTAGCTGGTATCTTGGGATTTGCTCTCACTAGTGCCTGCCAATTAATGATTAAAGTTATAGGGACTTTCCTTTTGCTAACATTTTGGAATTTGGCGCCCAAATGTGAGAAATTAGTTTATAACAATTTATGGCACGCTTGTATCTTGGGACTTGGCCCCCAAGTGCATGCAACTTGAAAATTTATTTGTGATGATGATGATGATAATTTTTAGTTTAAGGGGCCTAACGTCTAGAAGAAAATGAAACGTAAACTATAACTAAAACTAACTTATATACTAGAAGACGAAATGGAAAACAAAACGAGAATAAGGCAAGTAAAGGACAAGAGGAAAAGAAATGCCCTCGAAGAATGCGGATTGAGGGACTTGGAAGGATGGAAAGCCATGAAAGGCAGATAGGAAAGTGAGAGAGGAGAGGGTCCGCCCCAGAGGTAATGAATAAAAGGTGGAAAACCGGACTCAACTCAGGAATCCCTCAGGGTCGCCAACTCCCGAACTCACCAGTTGTGCGCCCCTGAGGATGTAGAAATATTCAGGGTGCACCAGAAGTGGTGGGGCTACATACACCCTGCCTCCTTGGAGGGCCTTGAGCAGAAGGCAGGATATAACATAAAAAGAAAAAGAAGGCTGACCCCTCACAGAATTCTTTCCTCAAGACGGAGTCAATACCATTCAAAAACTCATTCAAATCCTGTGGCGTATCGGCTAAGATGACGATGTCATCAGCAAATCTCAGAGGTGAAATTATTTCTCTTTGAATCTTCGCTTCCACTTTACATTTTTCACCAATTTCCTGATTATTGTGTTTTAGAGATCTTTGTAATGCGTTGCCCTCGCACATGGTGTAGATGCATTGTCAAAGGGAAACATTCCATGCTACGAACATGGGCCACATAACCTGTACCGAAAGTTTCTGCAGATTTAACATAAGGCTTATTCTGAACAGCAGTTCCTTGAACTCAGATTTGCCAACATTGTATTATATCTTTCCATGTGGTATATCTCTGTACCTCAACATACAGAAGAGTGCTTTAAAAATCATGCCTTGTGTAAACTTTGGAAAAGGTAGTGATTGTGGTTTTTGTCGGAGTTGTTTTCAGTAAAATAGACTGGTTCACATTGAGGTATGTGACGGCGGGATGCCTTAAGTGTTACGGAAACGGCAATAGCCGCCAAAGAGCTTCGTTACTACTGGAATAACAACCCGACTGATATTTGTACTTAACTATACGGGATTTGTGAGCCCAGTGTTTATGAAATTGGACCTAGCTATATCGCTACATTTATTTAGTAGACGCTACTGTAGTGTTTAAAAATTAGAGGTGGTTTTAGAAGGCTTTTTCCCTATTTTTAGCCTACTTTCGATTTTTGCAAAAAATGAAAGTAGACTTATGAGATCAACACAGGGCGAAAAAAGTGTGTCTGTCTGTGTGTGTGTATGTGTGTGTGTGAGTCTGTGTGTGTGTGTCTGTGTGTGTGTGAGTGTGTGTGTGTGAGTGTGTGTACTCTGAATGTCTGTCCCCCCCCTATCAATTCGAACACGGTGAATGCGAATTGAACGAAATTTGGTACAAAGGTAGCACTAAGAAAGGACACCTCAGTGTCATGTTTTATATCGCCGCCATCTTGACGGAAACGTAATGGCGGCCACACAAATGTTCAAAGCTTAAATCAAATTACGATTAACCTAATCATCCGATCTCTACCAAATTTTGCAACAACATACCTTTATGGGGGGCCATCCTTTGACCAAACCAATAGGTCATCAGCCTAATAGTTTGCGGATGGCGGCCATCTTTGTGTGAAAATCGATTCCCCCTATTAATTCGAACACGGTGCAACCGAATGGAACGAAATTTGGTACAGAGGTAGTACTAACAAAAGGCACCTCAGTGTCATGTTTTATATCGCCACCATCTTGACGGAAACGTAATGGCGGCCACACAAATGTTCAAAGCTTAAATCAAATTACGATTAACCTAATCATCCGATCTCTACCAAATTTTGCAACTACATACCTTTATGGAGGGAGCATCCTTTGACCAATCTAATAGGTCATTCACCTGATAGTTTGCGGATGGCGGCCATCTTTATGTCAAAATTGATTCCCCCTATTAATTCGAACACGGTGGAACCGAATGGAACGAAATTTGGTACAGAGGGAGCACTAGCAAAGGGCACCTCAGTGTCATGTTTTATATCGCCGCCATCTTGACTGAAACGTAATGGCGGCCACACGAATGTTCAAAGCTTAAATCAAATTACGATTAACCTAGTCATCCGATCTCTACCAAATTTTGCAACTACATACCTTTATGGAGGGAGCATCCTTTGACCAATATAATAGGTCATTCGCCTAATAGTTTGCGGATGGTGGCCATCTTTGTGTCAGAATCGATTCCCCCTATTAATTCAAACACGCTGAAACCAAATGGAACGAAATTTGGTATAGAGGTAGCACTAGCAAAGGGCACCTCAGTGTCATGTTTTATATCACCGCTATCTTGATGGAAACGTAATCGCGGCCACCCAAATGTTAAAAGCTAAAATGTAATTACGACCAACCTAATAATCTAGTCTCTACCTAATTTTGCAACACCATATCTTTATGTGGGAAACATATTCTGACCAAACTGCAAGAACATCATCCCAATAGTTTGCCGATGGTGGCCAAGTATGTGTGCAAATCGATTCCCCCTATCAATTCAAACACGGTGAAACCGAATTGAACGAAATTTGGTACAGAGTTAGCACTAGCAAAGGGCACCTCATATTCATGTTTAATATCCCTATAGCACGTTGTATTTCAACAAGCTCCTACAACCAACATTCAATCATACTCCTTGAAAAGGACAAAGAGTTATAACAATACCCATGCATTTAGGAGAAAGTAGGCTATATGTTCTTTACTGAACATCTTGTTTTTACCCCTGGCACTACAACCCATGAATGGCTTAGGCCTATCATGCGACCGCTTCCTAGCCATTTGGCCTGCAGATGTTGTGGTGACGCGTGGTCAGTGCATCGTGTCCCCTCGGCCGTTAATCTTGTTCTTTGTGACCGGGGTGCTGCCTCACTATCAGACAGGTACTCAATTGTTCTCACGAAGCTGAGTGCACCCCGTTGCAGCCCTCACGTCAACGTCTAAAATCTCTGACGGAGCCGGGAATCGACCCCGGGGCCTCCGGACGAGAGGCAGGCGCGCTACCCTGTTCTTATTGCGTTCATATATATCTTGAATAAGATAATAAATGGATTGGAATTGCCTCCTACAGGAATATATAGAAAATCGGATGTCATACCTTGAGGTAGTGTTCCCATGGAAACGGACTTGCCATTAGTTCATCAGTTTATCAGCGCGAAGATAGTTTTCTGCGAATATCTTTGAAACTGTTGGTTTTAGGGCCTTAAAAACACAAAGTCATGGTACAAAAGCATACCATAAAGATAAAAAATGATAAAAATTCACGCCCGCTAGGGACACACCGAGTATTGTTTCTCGCATCGTGGGGCGTAACATGAGCTATGTCCGGTCCTTATGCGACAACTTTGATATTTTGTCCCAGTTGAGTATTTTTTAGTGTTACCCGCTGGGTTCCAAAGGGTAAGTATACAAATTTTGGTCCAGATCGGTGAGACGGTGTAGATTTGTATAAATAACAGACAAACAAACAGACAAACAACATTGAGTTTTATATATATAGATAGATGTTAGTGCTTGCTGAACCTCGTATGTGTGTCGCCACTTGTCGGGGAACTTACTGCACCCCGACTTGAGTTGCCGAGCAGGTGATAACATTTACCCATAAATCGACGCCTCCTACTAAGAACATCGTAACTGACATTTTTGAGATTTTGAGATTATTTGTGTATCATATACTAAAAAAAAAAATGAGCTCTATCAACTGGAAGATTATTACTCTCTGATTCCCATTATATTTTTTGTTAACTCAGTATTTAAGAACATCGTAACTGCTGTTATTTGATTTGTTCCATTTAAGAACATCGTAACATGAGATACGATGTTCTTAAACGGAGTGTTGTCTATGAATTGTTCAGTACAAGTGTAGTTACGATCATATTACAGGAAGCATTCAGCTCATTCACTCAAAACTGCATGTTAGTTTTCCGCATCCGTCCACAATGACTAATGACAATGACATGCCAAGGTGCTCGAAGCTTCCATTCTCGCTGCTTTGTGAGCTGCGTGATCTTCATTTGATTGAAAATCCACAGCCTGCTTCCAGTCGACCGACGGGGTCGGGGAATGGAATGAATGAAGCCCCCATCTAGCGGCGAGGATATGAACTGTGCCGGCTGCCGAAGCCTGTCGCACTCCCCTGGAGTAATGATTAAATGAATGACAGATGAAGAGAAATGATATTGGAGAGTGTTGATGGAATGAAATTTGTGGCAGGGAAAACCTGAGTACCCGGAGAAAAACATGTCTGCCTCCGCTTTGTCCAGCTGAAATCTCACATGAAGTGACCGGGATTTGAAACACGGACCCAGCTGTGAGAGGCCAGCACGCTGCCGCCTTAGCCACGGAGGATCTGTCATTTGATTATAGTTCTCATTTTAGCTGCTGGAGAGCGCACATTTCCAGTTACTGAAGTCGAGACACAGTGCAGTGTTGGCAGTCCAATGTAACGCAGACTATAATGTTAAGGTTATTATTGTGTATAGTCGTTTACCCTTTTCAAAATGTTATCAAGAGGAAAATAATGGTTGATTTAGTGAGGAGCATGGCTGCTTATTCAACTCAGTTACAAGGTAAGTGCACATTCATTATTATTGTTCAGAAAGGCCAGTCATTATTATTCTCTTTATGTCAGAAGAGTAGCTTTAACCAGCAACAGCTACAGCCACCACTATTAGAGGAGAACTAATATGGAAGTTAGGCTTATTACAAGGTGCTGCTTACATTTCAATAACATAAAATAAGATATAAAGTGTCTGGGTTTAAAAAAACAACTATGCATATCAAAATAATTTTGTTGAGTAGAATACTATCAAATTCTATAACAATAATAATAATAATAGAGACATTATTTTTATTTTTCATGTTATACTTTTCAGATAAAAGTACTGACGAATGTAATTCAAACACCAAGGACTCAGAATCTCAGAGTAACTGCTCATTCCCCCTAACTTCAGAGCAACATATTATGAGTGAAATTACTAGGGATATCTTGGGTTTATCACAAAATCTTGAAGGAGTCACCTTTGAAGCAAAAGATCAGAGAGAAGATAGCGAAGATAATGGTGACAAATTACAGCATGAAGACGACAGTAAAGAAGAGAATGAAAAATCACAGAATAAGCAAGAAAAAGGAAAGAACAGGCTATAGTTGACATCATAATTAATAATGGCCCAATGCACAACAAGTCGGATTATTCTAGGATGAAGGCTGGTAAAACCATAGTACCCGTTGGACGAGAAAACCTATCCCCCAACATCACAAAATCTGAAAGTTCTACAGAAAACTTCTACCAGAATGAAGATTATAAACAAGAGTTTTTGATTGAAACAGTCTGGGAACCTGAGTCTGAGGAAGATAGTGACAAATCAGTGTATGAAGAAGAGGCAAATTCAAAGAAAAAATTGAAAAATGAGGTTCAAATGAAATTGGGAGTTTTGTTAAGAGCAATAGAAAGTTTAAAGTTCAAGAAGGAATTACAGACTTTATATTTTATTCAGATAGCTGTGCAGGACAAAATCGGAATAGGATTTTGTATGCAGTTTACTCCTTTATGTCTGAGACCCTGCATGTTTCCATCACCCATAGATTTTTGGAAAAAGGATACACGCAAAATGAAGGGGACCCGATGCATGCTCTCATTGAAGGAAGAAGGAAAGGGCAAACTATTTATGTTCCATACCAATGGGTTATGCTTATTCGCATGGCGAAAGCATAGGGTAAACCATACGTGGTTAAAGAAGTTTCCCAGAAGGACTTAAAGAATTACAAGGAAATTTTGGATTTAGACAAGCGGAACTGGGTACCAAGAGAAGAGAAAATAGACTGGCACAAAGTGAGGCAGGTTCGTATCGGGAGAGACGAACCAACCAAGCTGCTTATCGAGTACGACCACGAAGGTGAAGAGGTGTTTATTGATCTGTACCAGAATCGACGAGGAAAACGGCAATCTATTCGCACTTTGGAGCTTGGTAATGCTTATAACGGACTGTTGACAGTAGCTCCACAAAAGGAGAAGGACCTGCTGTCTTTATGTGCACCCTATCTCATTCCAGACATGTATGAAAATTTCTAAAAAAATCTGAAATTTACCGTAGCCGAAACGACTGAATCAGACACAACTAGTGACAAATAAAAATGAAGGTAACTTGTCTCGAAGTTAAATTGTTTTAGTTTCTATATTGTATTTTCAAAACAATGAACATTTTTGGAAAGTTTAAAATAATAACAATTTTTTTTTAAATTTCACCTGTAAACTTCTGTTTTTCTGAAATGTTTTATAGTCTTCAACAATTGTATTGTTCACAGATAACAATCTTAAGAATAGTAAGTTCAGTCAATTCTTTCTTTTAGCTCATTGTATGCAGTAATAATGGAATTTATATTAATAAAAGACACTATAACATTAAGTTAATGGTTATCATTAGATTAAAATGTCCAAATAATAACATCGTAACTCGGCTTTTGCAGTCAGTTGTTCACACATCTCCAATGAAGAAGATCGTAACTTCACATACGATGTTCTTCATTGGATAATTCCAATTCAGTAATATCGTAACTACGTGTAAATGGGTTATTTAATAAATTCAAACACCCTTCTTCGGGTAAAATAAACTAGGCAATAAATGCTTTCCATTGAGCCCATAATCGCAAAGATTGAGAAACTCGCCGATTTGTAGGAATTTTTCTAAACTTTAAACTGCTCTCCTCAACATTTTACTTTATGCAGATACGATGTTCTTAGTTGGAGGCGTCGAAATGTCCATATGGGTACTGCGCTCGAAATTAGGTCTAGTCAAGACAATATCACCGGACGAGGTACGAACAGAGAGAATCGGAGGAAAATAGTGTATAAAATTTTCGAGAAATGAATCTTATTTACACTCAGGAAGAGAGATTATGCATCAACAAGCCCTTGGTAAAAATTTAGCCAGAAGAAATATTTGTATTTTATTACTTGATACATTTTAACCAAGCATAAATGACTTGAGACAAGTCCAGCATAGTGCACAGTTTTATCACTGTTAGCTGGAGAAACCTGTTTTTGATACGAGGGGACATGGCAAGGATAAGCAAAGGTCGAACGCGAGCCAGAGGAGAGAGAATTGGGGACGACGGGTGATCAGCGCGCGCCATAAAGAGTCGACAGGCAATCAGATAAAAGATTGATTACAGAGGAACTGATAAATATTAAATACAATATTTTAATTTTATAAAGGATTGTGACATCAAATTCACCACGAAGGAAAAAGGAATTTAATTAGCAAGACGGAAATTAAATTGGATAATTGAGAGAGGAGATATAAGCGAAGGAGTGAATTTTCAGAGTGGAGTGAGGCTAGTTCAGTGAATTTACGAGGGAAATCGAACGGAGGAGGCTAGCGAACGCCAAGTAGCGAGGCTCTTTCTATCTGAACTTTCAAGGAGACAACACGTACAACGAATCACTCTCTAATCTACAAGAGGTAAAGACTTGGAAAATATTAGACTCAAGATGAAGAAATATAGTAGAAACATGGAACAACAAGTATGAATAAGCTGATAATAAAATTGAGAAGAAGTATTTAGCAAAAACAACGAGAGATATAAGTCGTGAAACTATACTTTGTAGCAGTACATCGAAACTTCGAACACAAGACCACGCAGAAGAGAAGCCAAAGGGCATTGTCATACTTCAAGGAAGAACATCACACTATACAAGATGTATAAAGAATTAGGTCGAAGGGGAGAGATTACGACTACTTATTATTTAGAAGGAATGAGAATGTTTTAATTCTTCCACTATGAAGGGAAAGTAAAGCTATACTAACAAGCGAGATCCAGGTATGACCATGACAACATAACTAATGGGAGCGAGCTGCGTCAACATCTGCAGTTCATTCGAATAAACGCAATAAGCTACTACAGTGGAGAGAAATGCACAAGCTGAGGTGATTTCTCGTGTTAAGAAAGCACATTGCAACACTACCGACATCCAAGAACATCCAGAGATGGGCCGAAAGAAGATGGACCCAAGAATGAATCGTGAGGAGTATCTAGGTCATCGGGCCGAGAAGAGTGAAACGCTGCGGAGGAGCGAGGTCAACGGCACGGACGGGGGGAGACTGTCAGTCGAGTCCCAGCTGATTACCGGTTTTTCTCACCCCATTGCTGTACAACAAGCCCAGCGGCCTACACGGAAGCGGTGTGACACATGCAGACCAGTTGGCAGGCAAGTGTCACAATCCCGAAGGCGCGTGGGAGAAATTCCACAGATACCAACCAACATCTTCAGATCTTACCAGCGGCCACAGATTTGAAGGTAGACAAGTGCAATTTTACACACCTATGTAGTTAGAACATGTACACGATATTCCAGTATAATGACCAACATCTTATCTTATATTCATAGCCCATGTTATTATTTTGTCTAGAATTTAGAAATTTTCGGTAGAAATCTTCCTAAGTCATTTGGACGTATATTGACATTTTATTGATGATATTCGTCACCGTAATTATTTACAACGCTTAGAATTTTTGCTTGAAGATAAATCCTTTGCGACAACAAAGTATATTTCGTAGATATTGTTGTAACATCAGAGAAACGGTAATAAGTAAGTTATGGTAAATAAATATTGTAACGGTGGAGAGAAAGTAGTCATGAGTTTTGACAAGCGTAAATTTGTATATGTGATACAAGAGAAAGAGAGGACATGATGATCCTAAGTATATGAAGCTAATTCGTCTCAGGAACGAAATTATGATGTATAAAACCGTAATTATTGACAGGAGTATTCAATATTTGCATTGAAGGAACTCCATTGTCTGAGACGATGATATTGTAAAACCCAGAAGTTTATTTTGAACGTAAGAACAGTATGCATATTTTAAAGGCATAGCTGAATGATGAAAATGAAATTATAAGGTATTGTAGACCAATATTTGTTATGAAAAGATCTTGTAAAATAATAGGAAGGATATTAAGTATCTATTGTAAGGAGAGACGGGAGGTAAAGATATTGTTATTTGAACGACAAACGCGAGCAGACTTAAGATTCAGGGCAAAGCTAGAAATTGTAACAGAAATGTATTTAAAGCAACGAGAAGAAATACGGCATGATTTATGGAAGCGAGAATGTGAAGAGATTTGTGGTAATATTTTGTGAGAGATGTATAGATGAAACATAGCACGGAATTGTATAATCGATAGAAGATTATGTCGGAGGAGGAGTAGTGAATTCATGAAAGGTGTTACATTCGTAATATCTAGTACGAATTCTGATATCGTACTTTGTTGAAAGTATTTGATATGGTTCATAGAAGTTTGTAATAGTGCTAAGAGGAGAATATATACGACAAGCAATTATGTCGAAGGAAGAGTAATGAGGACGCGATAATATGTTTATGAAGTGTGTGAGATAAAGAATTTATGATAGAAGGATGTGAAATACTATGTATTAGTTAGGTAAAGCCGTAATATGTATTTTTGGAGAATCACGAGTGTGAGCAGTGAGGGTTAATGCCATGCACACTTATATTTTATTTTGGAAGCTTATCTGAAAGTCATGCGTCGCAAGTTTGTAATATTATTAATTATTAAATAACGGATTTGTATATTTAAGTGAATAGTCATGAACTTAACTGTTTGTAACTATAATTCACATTGGTTATAACAATGTAATACAGGATTTGACAATTTTATTGTATGATATACGAGAGAAGGAGGTAGGAATGTACTCTATACAATTGGAGACAAATATAAAGAAATCGTGCAGGACGCGATGGTGTATATATGTGTATATAAACAGTATTATTCTTGATTGTTTTATTTAGATTTGTATATTTGACGCTATATTGCGGAGACATTAACGACTCTATTAAACAGGGAACATGTATGTAGAAGTTGAACGTTAAAGTGAAGTACAACAGAAGTAGAACTACAGCATTTTGCATTGTAATAATGTTGTTTGTTTGCAACATCTTTCAAGGAAAGATATTATTTTCACATAATTTGTGTGTGATGCACGAGAGACTCATTTTAGTTATATTAAGCCTAGAGAAGGGCAGCTATTTTATTTCGAGTGTTTTATTTTATCTTTCAACAGTGTCAGGGACTTTTATGTAATGTCATTTTTAGTTAATAAAAGGCAAGCGTTTTTATACACTTGCTACGTTTTTATAGAGCTGATTCTTATTTCAATGCTTAATTACGCGATAACGATACCGCTAGCTAGATGCAGACAGTCTATCGACACATTTACCTTAATTACCCGAGAGTCGAGTTGCTCATTAGTGCTCTATTTTTTATGTTTCTTAAGCTGTTCTGTATGCAACTAGTTGGTAGTATAGTTAGGTGTGCGTTATGTGTGTTCAGGGTTCCATAGTCATTAATCCGGTAGGACATGTTCAATTCTTAGCCGGGTATTGACATCCCTACGATCCTTTTTCCATCTGCGCGGATTTGGGACTGTGACCTAGAGGAATTCGGGCGCATTACAATACTTAAAGGGGAAATGAGTAAAGAAAAAAAAGAAAAAGAAAAATGGACGAGAGGAAAATGCATGCCCTCAATCTACGAAGAATGAGGATTGTGGGACTTGGAAGGAAGGAGAGCCATGAAAGGCAGATACGAAAAGGGAAAGACGAGAGGGCCCGCCCTTAAGTCAGTGGAAATGGGTACAGTACAAGTAAGTGGAGGCAATGGCCTCAGGAACGAGAAATGAAAAATTGTAATTTGTACAAAATACAACACATGTAGAGCAAATTGCATAAGTTCCTATTGCTGTGGCTGTAAGTGTATGTTATGAGTACTGCCGCAGACGGCGCACTGGACATACAGTTAATTGACAGTGCTGTAATTTCACGTACTGCACAAGAGTAGTAGAATGTTGGGCCCAGCTGGCGCAGTTTCCTCATAACCCTCTCACTGTTTGTACAAGCACGTGATTTGCGATAGCGAGGGCGGGGGTGGGGGAGCTTACTTCCGACACCAGCCCATTGTGCACCTCCCACGCTAGCTCGCTCTGCCTCCAACCCGGGATCAGGTAAAAGCAATTCAGGAAGGGAGAGGAATATTTATCTTTGGTGTTCCTTCTTCTACTAAGTTTGATCGTTCCAAGAATCGACCCTGAAGTATGGAGAATGATTAAAAAGTAAAGTGCGAAACTTAGTGGTGTTTGAAGCCATTTTCGGTGTTGCCTTAGTAAACAAAAGTTTGGTGCTTTTCAGTCGGTCAACACGATTGTACCCAAATGAGATGGGTTATTCCCTAATCCTGAAAACAATTCATGTAAATTTCATGTAATTAGCCTACTTCCGATTTTTGCAAAAAATGAAAGTAGACTTATGAGATCAACACAGGGAGAAAAAATTGTGTGTCTGTGTGTGTGTGTACTCTGCATGTCCCCCCCCCCCCCCTATCAATTCGAACACTGTGAAACCAAATTGAACAAGATTTGGTACAGAGGTAGCACGAGCAAAGGGCACCTCAGTGGCATGTTTTATATCGCCGCCATCTTGACGGAAACGTAATGGTGGCCACCCAAATGTTCAAAGCTTAAATCAAATTACGACCAACCTAATCATCTCATCTCTACTAAGTTTTGCAACTTTATACCTTCATGTATGAAGAATCATTTGACCAAACTACAAGGTCATCAGACCAATAATTTACGGATAGCGGCCATGAATGTGTGCAAATCGATTCCCCCTAACTATTCAAACACGGTGAGACCGAATTGAACGAAATTTGGTACAGAGATAGCACTCGAAAAAGGCAACTCAGTGTCAGGTTTTATATCGTCGCCATCTTGACGGAAACGTAATGGCGGCCACCCAAATGTTAAAAGATTAAATCAAATTACGGCCAACCTAATCACCTGATCACTACCAAGTTTGGCAACAACATATTTTTTTGTGGGAATCATTGTTTGACTGAACTACAAGGTCATCAACCTAATAGTTTGCAGATAGTGGCCATGTATGTGTGTACAAATCGATTCACCGTATCAATTCAAACACGGTGAAACCGAATTGAATGAAATTTTGTACAGAGGAAGCACTATCAAAGGACACCTAATATTCATGTTTAATATCCGTATAACACGTTGTATTTCAACAAGCTACTACAACCATCATTCAATTGTCTACTCCTTGAAAAGGACAAAGAGTTATAACAATACCCATGCATTTAGGAGAAAGTAGGCTATATGTTCTTTACTGAACATCTTGTTTTTTCTGGATTAGGGAATAACCCATCTCATTTGGGTATAATCGTGTTGACTGACTGAAAAGCATCAAACTTATGTTTTGTGAAACTCGGTGAGAATATTCTTAATCTTCGCGGGAGAAACACGATAATACTGTCTCTACTGGAGGTATTGCGTCATATTTAGTATAATAAATAATAAAATAACAATTGGCATTACGGAGGAATCTTTACAAGATTGACTCCAGTTGAGTACATTAATCAATAACCATCATTTCTCTGAGAAAATGAATACCAGGACCAAGAAACCAGGGGCGGAAGAACGGGGGGAGATTTTTAGCGCCCTGGGAATTTTGGGAGAAGTAAGAAACATGAGTAGCAAGATAAGTTCTATCGCGCTCTACAGATGGGTTTTACGATGTAAACTAAAATAAAAATAATAATAAAATAGTACATTGACACAGCCGCAAAACAAGTCAACCAACTCAGAATACAAGTGGCAAAGGCAGGCTTACAAATTTCTTTTGAGAAGACCGAGTTTATAACTAATATTAGCCCTGCAGTCAAAGAATTAAATGTTGAACATGGAAAGATCCGTCAGGCAAAAAAGTTTAAGTACCTAGGGGAGTGGATCGAGCCCAACATATCAGAGAAGGAAGCCTTCATGTCAAGAATGAACAAGATGGAAGTGGCCTAGCAGCTAACGAAAGGAGTATACAACAAGCGAACAGTGTCCCGAATTGTCAAACTAAGACACTACCGTACAGTTATCCGACCTGAGGCGCTGTACGCAGCAGAATGCCTGGCAATGAATAGGAAGGGTCTGGTTGAGAAATTGGAAGCCAAGGAAAGGAAGATCCTCAGGAAGATCTTAGGGCCGTTGAAAGACGATGGTGAATACAGGAGACGGCATAACAATGAGCTGTACCATCATGTAGAAAGGATATCTCAAGTAATTCGAAAGAGAAGAATATCTTTCTATGGCCACTTAACCCGTATGAAACCCGAGAGAATCACCAATCGGATATTTACCTATTTTCTTAACAAAACACCAAGGGCCCCTGGTTTTGTGAGGTAGACAAGGATTTACACGAAGTAGGGATCACCCACGCAGACATTATGGAACGTGACCTTTTGAAGGAAAAGCTTGGGGCACACTACCAATTCCAAGAAAAAGCGAAATTAAAAACTGGCAAGAAGTGGTCTGAAGAAAGAAAGGAGTCTCACAGGCAGCGAATGCGTGAACACTGGGCTAAGATAAAGGCCCAATGACGTAAGCAGTTGAAATGACGTGGTCCATAGCTGGCCTAAACGAAGAAAGAAGAAAATAGTACATTATGCAACGAGCCTATAATGCCAATAGTTAAGACACGAGTATTTCCATACGAGTGTCTTAATTACCATTATAGGCGAGTTGCATACGACTGTTTATGTTCGACGATAATTATAACTTAATTATATGTTTTAACATAAATATTCATAAATATCTGTGGGATTCAGTAACTTCAGTTAGTGAACATAGCGTGCTAGGTGGATTGCTGACTGACTGAACATAATGATGATGATGATGATAATTGTTGTTTTAAGGGGCCTAACATCTAGGCTATCGGCCCCTGATGGTTTGGGTGATCGTGAAGATGAAAATGAAATGTAAGCTAAAAACTAAAACTAACTACCAACCTACATACTAGAAGAAGAAATGGAAAACTAAAGGAGAATAAGGCAAATAAAGGACAGGAGGAAAAGAAATGCCCTCAACCCTCGAAGAATGCGGATTGAGGGACTTGGAAGGAAGGAGAGCCATGAAAGGCAGATAGGAAAGTGAAAGAGGAGAGGGTCCGCTCCGAAGGTAAGGGACAAAAGGGGAAAACGGACCCAGCTCAGGAATCCCTCGGGGTCGCCAACTCCCGAACTCACCAGCCGTGAGCCCCTGAGGGTGTAGCATTATCTAGGGTGCACCAGAAGTGGTGGGGCTACATACACCCTGCCTCCTTAAGGGCCTTGAGCACAAGGCAGGAGGTAAAAGGAAAAGATAAAGAAGGCTGACCCCTCACAGAATGAGGGTGTCAGGAAAGATGAGACAAGGGCCAATTAAGTCGGGAAAGGAAGAGACTCCCTAGGCCTCGGATACCCTAATACCGTCGGGGTCGGAAGAGAACAAGAGTTGACCAAGTGAGGTCGACAGGAAAGAAGACGGAGAGGAGCCCGGCACAAGTAAGTGGAAGCAATGCCGGACTCAGCTGGGGCCCCGTGGTCGCCAACCCACGCCCACAAGATGTGAGCCCCTGGGGGTGACTGACTGAACAGAGCGCATGCGTAAGTCAAAGAATTTCGAAAGCAGAGACCATTTATTTGCTTGGCAATGCTATTGTTTACAGCCTGCATGATGTCTAGTGCCGATCAGAACTAGCATTCACTAATATTATCACCGAAGTCATTTGAAAGCAATGCGCTGTGTAGAAATTAGAGTTAAGTTACAGTGATATTTCTTGTCTCATATTTGCCAGTCTATTTACGAGAATATATGGGACTGTGCACTTTCCATGTCGGTTATAGAAGGATGCTGTGTTGCTAACTTTTGGACGTAGTTTCATAAATCTCCTGCATATGTCATAGTATTTTCTTGTTACCGTAAAGGTTCGTGCTAATTTTGTCTTTGTGTTTGGGATTGTAATTACAATGGTTGATCAGATATCCAATTTGAACTTTCAAATCATGTAATTCATGTCCGACATGTTGGATTTTGAGCGCATGCGCTAAGCTATCCTTACCTAATTGGTCAATGAATGTGAATGAGCTCTGATTGGCTGGATAAACTGTTTCATAATGAAGAATAGTACTATAATGACCCACATTATGATACAGTTTTCTGACATATAATATTTACATTTCGACATAAATAATCATGTACGGTACCGGTATATAAAACGCTAAGGTGTATGTTTCACGAAACATAAACTCTCAAACCAGAGGGATTTAGAAGGTGTGGTTTGTGCCAAGATCTTCGAAATCGTATCGTTATTACAGGAAAATTCTTGCTTTTCTTGAAAAGTCAACGGAAATATATCTTATTTGTTTGTGAAGTACGGTACTTTTGAACAAATAAGCAAGAATCCCGTATAACACTAGGGCCAGGCGGGTGGCTCATGCACATGCGAGATTTCCCGCGCAGGTCCCCTAGTAATAATAATTTCTCTCATTTGGTATCGCCCATCTATGGACTGCATGCTTCCAGCTTCCCCCCCCCCCCATCATCGGGCTTTCATTTTTTCCCACATTCGTTGTCGGTGTATTTCATCCTTTTCTCTGTCTTCCGTCTTCAGTTCTGAATGTAGGTAATGATGCGGATGGCCACTCTTTGTGCGTTCATTCGCGACAGATGTCCATAAACGTTAATCCCTCCTTTCCGGATGGTGAATGTCACCTTCTCCACTTGAGTGTACAGTTCGTATTCTATCTTTGACAATAATGAAGATTTCTCTCGAATATTTCCTTTCTTTGACCTCCAGTTCTTCCACCAAGCCATTTTCTTATCATCGTGAAGAAGAACTCGGAGGCGTACAGAACCTCTGGACGTATGATGTCTCAGCATTACGTTGAAGGATATTAGTCATTTGTCATAGACACCCGTGGAATGGAAACCCATTTTCATTATGATCAAGCACCATGCTATGGATTCTTTCTCTGAAACATTAGTAATTATCAGTTCTCCCCAGTATATAAACTTTCTGACTCGCTAGATATTTCCGTTTTCCTCTACAAGTTGTTTGGGCACCGGTTCGATAATGGTTATCTCAAAGGAGATCTACGGGGCTTCAATTCAATGGTGCACAGGGCTTTAAACATGCCCATGTCAAAATATAATTACAATAAGAAAATCAGAATCATGAAGCAAATAACTGAAGAAAACAAATTTTCGTCCAGCAAAATAGATCAAATTGTTGCCAGGCATAAAAATAAGACAATTCAAAAGCCGCATATTAATGAGAAAAATTTCGCGTGTTTCAATTAAGTAATTTTACAGTAATTTAAATAAACAAGAACCGTATTCAAAGTCAGGGGTATATTCAATAACGTGCCAAGACACAGGATGTCAAGCAAATTACACCAGGCAGAATGGGAGAAGCAAGGATACACGATTCAATGAACACAGAAATGCGATAAAATACGGGACGCACTTGGCCGTTACATGTTCGACACGGGACACAGTTTCACTAACATTGAAACCGACTTAAAAATAATTCATCATGAATTGAAAGGTAAGAGATTTTGACGTGAAGGAAGCAATAAAGACACACTTAGCTAAAATGAACAACCCCAATAATTTAAGCGAACAAACATTCATGGAGAATTCACCCCTCTTTACACTACTAGGAAACACCTCCCGTCGGAAGCAAAAAAAACAACATAACGTGGTAGCCAAGTTAGATACGAGATTTGTAAGGGAAACTTGTTATTGTATCAGGATTTACGGTGTTTTTTTTCTTCAATAAACCAAGACCGGCATTAATGGCAGTATTGAAGGTTCCGGGACATTCTCAGTTGACCATTTGCGCTTGAAAGGACTCTTTAGCTTATGCGTGGGAAGAATGAAAACTGGTCTTTAATAGTTGAAGATGTCCAGTATACAGTAACATACACCACATTAGGCAGACTAGAACTGGCAACCCACAGTTACATTTATTCAATGAACATAGACACTTAGGAATGTGAGAGGGGAATCCTAGGAAGATAAGAGATCCTCCGCACAGGAAACTCCTCCCAGTTGAGTGCAGACAGTGACGAAGTTAACTGCTCTCATCCAGACTGCGTACAACTCAACAAGCTAAGTAGCCTGTACAATACAATCTGAACTGACCATTTAACAACAATCACATATTCACACTAAGCAAGCAAATTTGGAGTTCAATCACCACTTTCAGTATCTTAACAAGACATCACATAGACTATAAATAACAAATAGTGGCTAGTTGCATTATTTTAACTACTACTGCAACTAAATAACTGTATATATTGTGAATACGTTCATCCATACTTTTAGACATGGATTTGGTAGCCTGGGTGTGTTGGACCAGATGATGACTGCTTGACGATCGAAACTGATCACCCAAGTGTATTTATTGATCACATGTTTTTTTTTTTTCAGGATTAAGGAATAATCCATCACAATTTGGTACAATTGCGTTGACCGAATGAAAAAAATCAAATTTCGATTTTAGACATATTCAATTATGTTTTCTACAGGGGCGCAAAATAATTTCCGGGGGGATAGTTGAACTAGATGTGGGTGCCTTATGTAGTGACTGGCTAAATGGGCTTTCACTACGGGTGACAACTTAGATTTTTGGTGGGGGAGAGGGGACATATCCCCCATGCCACCTCTTGGGAACGGTAAACGTTTAGAATCGCCACTACTCCAACTGCTACTTTGTCTGTTGTCAGCCACTACAGCGCACAGAAGTCAAACATAAGCCAAACTTTTATATCTCTTTTAACAAATGAATAGCGTAATTCGCATCACCACAGAGATTAAGAATTCAAAGTAAACGATTCTATGGACTATCACCAACGAGCAGGTAAGTCGAATTTCAAATAACATCGCCTCAAAACGAACGATTTCTTCACGAGCACTCCGATGGTTAATACCGTCGGGGAAGGAAGAGAACAAGAGTTCGTCAAGAGAGGTCGAAAGTAATAATAATATGATGATAATTGTTGTTTTAAGGGGTCAAACATCGAGGTTATCGGCCCCTAATGAAATGAAATGAAATGGCGTGAAATGAAAGGATGTAGATAAAAACAACTCACTGCCATGGATGAAGCGAAAATGGTGTTTATAAAACAGACAGTGAGCCCCAAAAATTATGCCTTATTTGAATAAAAAGAATAAAAGGCGGATGGTAAAAAAGGATAAAACAAATAAGGCATAGTGAACAATACAATACATAACACAATAAAAAACATAAAACAGATTTAACCTGAATTAAAAGTCGTAACTACACATTAAAACTTAAAAAAGTAACCACTCTCCCTCATGAACCGGATGACGAGGTCAGCTGACGGCCCGTCATCACGGAGAATAAGGGAGAGGGTATTAGGCAGTTTAAGAGTCCCTCGCAGATCGGCCAGATCCACACACTCCGATGATGATGATGATAATTGTTGTTTAAAGGGGCCTAACATCGAGGTTATCGGCCCCTAATGATCTGGGTGATAGCGAAAATGATAATGAAATGGAAACCAGAACAAAATTATCTCAGACGGAAAATACGTACAAAAAGGAACTCACATGGAAACAACTCACAATATGGTCTTACAAAAGGGAATTTAGAACGAAAAGTTGCACAAAAAGAATAGATTGAAGAAGACCCACAAAACGTAGGCTAGATTCAAAATACGTACAAAATGCAAAGTAGCGTCGAAATACTTACAAAATGCAACTGAAATTCAAAATACATACAAAATGCAAATGAGATCGAAATTACGTACAAAATGCAATTGAGGTTCAAAATACTTACAAAATGCAATTGAAATTGAAAATACACAAGGCAATTCAGATTGAAATATCCCAGTTCCAATCCAAATTATTCACAAAGTGCAATTGAAATTCAAAATACTTACAAAATGCAATTGAAATTGAAAATGCTTACAAAATGTACGGTAGATTCAAACGACTCATGTGGATTGACAATACTTACAAAAAGCAATTTAGATTGAAAATACTTGACAAATGTAATTTAGATTCAAAATACCCACAAAATGCAATTGAGAATCAAAATATGTGCAAAATGCCCACCAAACAAAATGCAATTTAGATTCAAAATTCGTGCGAAATGCGGTTTTGGTTGAAAATACTTACAAAATGCAATTGAAATTCAAAATACTCACTAAAAGGCCCGGCAACCTGCATTGAAAGACTTACTAAAAAGCAATTTAGATTGTCAATCTTTACAAAATGCAATTGAGGTTGAAAACAATCGCGAGATGTAATTTAGATCGAAAAAAAAACTTACAAAATGCAACATAGATCAAAAATGCCTTTAAAAAAATCGCTAAAAGGGAATTTAGATACACGGTGATTCGAGTAACAAAAACAGTGCGGGAATCTTAAAGAGAAAAGGAAATAGAAGGAAAAGAGGAGAGGAGAGGGGAGGGGAGAGAGGAGAAGGTCCGCCCCAAAGGGAAGGGACAAAAGGGGAAAACGGACCCAGCTCACGAATCCCTCGGGGTCGCCAACGCCCGAACTCACCAGCCGTGAGCCCCTGAGGGTGTAGCATTATCGACGGTGCACCAGAAGTGGTGGGGCTACATACACCTTGCCTCCTTAAGGGCCTTGAGCACAAGGCAGGAGGTAAAAGGAAAAGAACAAGAAGGCTGACCCCTCACAGAAGGAGGGTATCAGGAAAGATGAGACAAGGGCCAATTAAGGCGGGAAAGTGAAAGACTCCCTAGGCCTCGGATAACCTAACACCGTCGGGGTCGGAAGAGAACAAGAGTTGACCAAGGAAGGTCGACAGGAAAGAAGAAAGAGAGGAGCCCGGCACAAGTAAGTGGAAGCAATGCCGGACTCAGCTGGGGCCCCGTGGCCGCCAACCCACAACCCATTAGATGTGAGCCCCTGGGGGATCCACACACTCCAAGAGAAGGTGTGCCACGGTTAGGTGGGCGCCGCAAGAACACACAGGAGGATCTTCTCTCTTTAGCAAGTGGGAGTACGAAGCAATCCCATGGCCGATCCGGAGTCGACAGAGTACCACAGCTTCCTTCCGGAGAGATCGGAAGGAAGATTTCCACACCTTCGTTGTCTCCTTGATGCCTCTCAGTTTGTAGGGTGGAGGCGTGGCACGCCATCGAAAGTAATAAGACAGGAGTCCGGCACAAGTGGAAGCAATGCCAGACTCAAATGGGGTCCCGTGGTCGCCATCCCACGTCCCACTAGATGTCAACTCCTGAGGAAACAGGGAGAAGTAATTCCTTCAACCTCGAAGAATGAAGATTGAGAAAATTGGAACGAAACAGTTTATAATTTCGACATAAATGGAAAGAGCCTTATTTTTATTTTTTTAACTCTCGGCTCAAAGGATGTTTAATGGACTGTGATGATAGAGGGTTCATGTGAGTGTATCTGGTGGATGTTGTGCTGTTTATTAGTGGTGTTTCATTAATATATCCCTAGCCTTATGGGGGGGGGGGGGGCGGCGGCTATTAGTGTGCATGTTAGAAAATAATGTAATTCAACTTTGTAATGACGTGCATGTGTTAGTAATGTAAGTGTACGGCTGAAAGCAACGGGAAACCACAGCCATAAAGATCTTCCAGATGATATGCACCTCTCGAAACATAATTACATGTGATGATGGCCTTCTTTCCTGAAATATTCCAATCCCGAAGTTAACTACTCCCCCTTCTGGATCTCCGGGTTGGGACTACTCGAGAGGGGGTTGAAATCGCAGAAGTGACCAACAAGATAACGGGCATTCTACGGTTTGGGGCGTGAAATCTTAGAAGTCCGATTAGCATTGGAAGGTTAGAGAACTTACCAATAATCATGACTACAATTTTTTCGAATATAAATTTATTAGCTACACTATTTTAAACAAAAAGCTTTGTTCTGAATTTCTTATTTCTCTTCCCTTCCCTCGCGTGGAAATTGAGGACAATGTTGCTCGTTTCTCGCAAATACACCCAGGTCGACCCGAGGTCCTTCTCGTTCTCTCATTGTTCTCAAATTTCGCGTATGTGTACGGTGGCTTATTGGTGCAAATAGCTTTTCATGGCGTACCAGTAGTTAACGGGTACAACACATTGAACAAGCAAGGAAGGACACTAGACAAAACATTAAGTTAGGAGTGAATATTGAAGGAGAAATCATTTCAACTGGGAGATTTGCTTACTACATTGCCATCTTAGCCGATTCACCAGAGTATTTAAATGTGTTTTAGGTAGATTTCATTAGAAAGGGCACAATCGGTAGACGGGGGTGAAAATGGGGGGCTTTTTTTTTCGAAAAAGTGAAATATCGCTATAACTCTCTTAATATTTGAAATATCGAATCCGTTCAACGTTCATACTATGTGTCGATTAAGGCCCAAAAATTTATGATTGAAGAGTTTTTTTTATAGCACCAACCACTGACCAAAGGGGTGGGAAAAATTGGGTTTTTCGGGAAACATGAATCATATCTCTTTTAATAGGCACAATATCAAAACCGTACAAAATGGACAATATTCCCGTAATAATTACCTGAAACTTTTGTCTGAAGGAATTTTTGATATGACCCACCATTACGCCAAGGGATGAGAAAAATGATTTCGGAATTATAAGAAAATGCCAAGAGCTATCAGTGGTTGCCATGGCAACACTACTAAATCGATGAGGGATGGGCCATCAGACGTTGCCATGACAACGCACTTGCACGAGATCAGATTCAAATTTCCGTCTGACTAAGTGTGAAGTGGCTTCGGTGACGTAACTGGTAGCATGCTGAACTTCTACGCCCAAGGTCGCGGGTTCAAAGCCGGCCAAAGTCGTCGGATTTTCTAAGAGCACTAAAAATCCCTCACTATGCTTTCCATTGGAGGGGAAGTTCCAACGTTCGTTGCGAGTTGCTGGTTGCGGTGGCATCTAGTAGCCAAGTTCACAGCTAGGTGTCGTTGACGGTAGTATCTGGTAGCAACATTAGGAACTACTGCTTGAAATTGACCGTCTGCAGTCCTTACCTGAATTACAGACTAATACAGCCATCACAATTCACACCGTTTATCAGACAGATTCTACACTCACCCAAAGTACACGGGGTCACATGACCGCGTTGTCGCAGCCCCTAAACTGAGGAACCAACCAAAATCTCTGCGGGAGATATAATTTAGCGTGAAGAAGTAACAGACCGTTACATAGTTACACATCAGCGTCGAAACCTTGCATAAGGACAGTGTGACCACAAGTATAAAAATGGACTCCAAATGACAAAAAGGTTACCGTCATCATAAGACAATAAAATGTTTAAAATATGCATAAAATGACGAAAAACAAAGTTAATTAATCTCCAATTATAAAATACTTTCTCGCAATAAATGAGGTCTGATCCTTCTACGAAAACCTGCATATTCTGCCTATTTTCGCCTATCCCCATGTTTGTCCGGCGAAATCTACCTCCGCCTTCCGGCGTGCCGAGAGGACTTTTTAAAATGGTATGGACTCCGTCTAGAATTCATGATGGAAATCGATAAAAGTAGAAACAAAAGCAAGATGTTCAGCAAAGAACATATAGCCTACTTTCTCCTAAATGTATGGGTATATTTATAACTCTTTGTCCTCATCCCTAAAACCACCTCTACCCCCATGTAGTGTTTGTTTTCTTTTATATTGATAATTAGCCAGTAAGTGTCAAAATCAATATTATATACTTTATGATGATTGAATAACAAAACTACTAACTTATTGTAATGCATTCACGTCCGTTAATCTCTATATTAAGCCAGCCTGCAAACTTAAGGATCTATCGTTTTGGGTACCTTCCCCTTAAAAAATCCGCGCCAATCACAGTAGGTTGGTGCTGCGACCTAGCAGTGAATTCATATTTATCTAGTACGCCTCTGGGTGTTCAACGAGTTGGCAGTTTAAAGTAGCCAGGAGGGAGGCGATCCAACTGGCAGTGTTTAATGATAGAGCGTACAGTCACTCGTCCTGCTAGAAGGACCTTCCGGAAGTACTTTTGTACACAGCGGTGCGTCCTTCCGCCAGGACTTTGGACCCTTATGGCAAATGTTTGAACTGGCCTTCCAGCAGGACGCGTCCTTCCGGCAGTACTTTGGGTTATCAGAGCGTAATAATATTGCAGTTCTGGTACTGGGCAAACAATAAAAGTCTGTAAATATTCTAAAATATTCAATATGACTCATATTGACTAATACAATAACTGTCTCTTAACAACATATTGACTCTAAAATATATAAACGTATAAAGTATAAACGTGTTTTCTTATAGTACAGAGACTAAATAAATGTATGAGCGACGGCGCGTCCATCACTCGAGAATAAATAAATAAAAAAAAGCCTAGTTGTGTTTTTGTCAATATCCCACTGCACAGTTGCACAACTACACGTAATTTAAACTACAGTACCATGACATTTACTGATATCATAATTACTAGCAAATAACGAGCGACTCCATGCATCTCCGCTGTTTGGAGCATCGAAATAGGTAGCAAAAACATAAACACAGTCACCATTACGTATAATCGCCGCCATTACTGAACGGTCAGAGCTACCAACTTCAGACTTGCATGCGCTGATTCGTTACATTTCCCTCTATATAATGGAAAAAGAACGGTCCTGCCAGCAGGACGCTTCGTCCTCATATAAGCAATTGAATTACGTACTAAAATGAGGACCTAACTTCCTGCCGGCAGTGCCTTGTACGTTCTATCATTAAAGGTAATCGGAGCGCGATCGTGGCTAATAGTCGAACTACCAGTATTACCAAATTGCCATACTTTAGGAGGCCAGGTATTGACACAGCGGTATATTTGGAACAATACTACCCACATAACCCACAAGAGAACAGCACCGTACAGAGACATTAAGAAGGCTGTGGTTGATAACAACGTGTATCTAATTCTTCTATTCTCTTTTTCGTAATGTCTTCTGTTTATGTGCAATGCTGGGACTGTGATTTTATTAATAAACGAGTGTAGACATTAGCCTCCCCTTTGAGCTAAATGACATTTTATTCAGTATCTGTGAAAAGAGCTTGTGCACATCATTTGTAAAAGAATTCAAGGAAAAAAAAGTCAACTGTAGCAGTATTCGATCCCCAGTCAACTGCGTGACAGGCTAACACGCTAGCCCAGAGCTAAACATATCCGTAACATCATGGCGATCTTAACTGTTATATTAGATTCAACCTGTTGGCAAATAATGACTTGAAATAAACTATTTCTTCACTGCAGTACATCTTCATTATAGATCATTTCATACAAAGTTTATATTATTGTATCAGTAGGGTATATCGCATACAACATACTAAAACTACTGAAATATAAGACAGGCTCATGAGGACAGCTGCCATCTTGTCGTGTGGCAGATACAGCTCAGCTCTTTTAAGCCAGTCATACAGAATAATACTATAATATTAAATTATAATAAATAACGGATCACGACCTTCAGGATAGCTTAAACCACCCTAGGCTTGATAATCTGAATTGGTGGGTCTTAAGCTATTGATTATAATGGTTGCATAATTCACACGGCCACCATCCTGAAATGGCAAGGCCGATGACCTTGAAGTTTGGGTGAAAGACGCGTCCTATATAAAGGTATGTTGTCACCAAATTTGGTAGAGATCGGATGATTAGTTTAGCCGTAATTTGAGTTTACGTTTTGAACGTTTGAGTGGCCGCCATTCAGTTTTGGTAAAGATGGCGGCGATATAAAGTATGGCACTGAGGTGCCCTATGCTAGAGCTACCTCTGTACCAAATTTCGTTCAATTCGGTTTCACCGTGTTCGAATTGATAGGGGGGGGGGGGACAGACATTCAGAGTACACTCACTCACTCTCACACACACACACACACACACACACACAGACTCACACACACACATACACACAGACAGACACACAATTTTTCGCCCTGTGTTGATCTCATAAGTCTACTTTCATTTTTTGCAAAAATCGAAAGTAGGCTAATTATTGAATGCTGCCGAAATAAATCAGAAACACCTATTGACATCAAATTATCAGGTGAAAAGTTGAAGTAAGTAGGAGACAAAATAACCAGTGACGGACGAAGCAAGAAGGACATGAAAGAAAACTGAGGATCCGGCACAAGTTAAGTGGAAGCAATACCGAACTCAGCTGGGGTCCCGTGATCACCTGCCCACGTCCCACTAGTCGTAAGCCTCTGGGGGGAATGAGAGAAGAGGTAGGTAAATGAGACACATGCTAAGCCCCCTGGAATAGCAAACTTAGTTACGAAAGGAAGGGTCGAAATTAAGAAGTGTCGGGGTGACACAAGGTTAGATATGTTAAACGTTGTTTTAAGGGGCATAACATCTAGGTTATCGGCCCCTTATGGTTTGTGTGATATTGAAAGATAAGAATGTAATGAAAACCATAACTATACCAACTACCCCTTACATACTAGGAGAAGAAATGGTAAACAAAGAATAAGGCAAATAAAGGACGAGAGGAAAGGTTGATGATGATGATAATTGTTGTTTTAAGGGGCCTAACATCTAGGTTATCGGTCCCTTATGGTTTGCGTGATACTGAAAGATGAGAATGTAATGAAAACTATAACTATACCAATTAATCACTTACATACTAGGAGAAGAAATGGTAAACAAAGAATAAGACAGAGGCCAATTATGGCGGGAACTCCCTAGCCTCAGATAAACTAATACCTTCGGGATCGGGAAAGAACAAGAGTTGACCAAGGGAAGTCGACAGAAAAAATGAGACAGAGAGGAGCCAGCAAAAGTAGGAAGTGGAAGTAATGCCGAACTCAGCGAGCCCACGTCCAACTAGTCGCGAGCCCCTGGGGGGAATATGTTAAAAGAGATAACCTCGAATGTATGATGTGGTAGCTAGGTAGAGATGAAATGATCAGCTCAGGACAGGGAGACATGGGAGGGAGGCATTAAACCTGTCAAGAGACAGACATTGTAAGAGGAGAAGTTTGCTTTGAACCAAACGTTGATCTCCAACGTGTTTCATTTTGTGTCCTCCGAGTGAACGCATTTGTTACAGGAGAATGATGAAGATCAGATGGGTAGATAGACTAACATATGAAGAGGTATTATGATGATGATCATCATAATTGTTTTTTTAAGGGGCCTGGGTTATCGGTCCCTAATGGTTTAGGTCAGGGGCCTGCAACATGTCGATCGCGATCTACCGGTAGATCGCCAGGATATATTTGGAAGATGAAACAAAAATAAATAACATTTTCTTATGGATTCCATTTGAATCGACTGCGCCAAATTGCGACAATGAAGAATGACATTTTGCATCTCAACCTTTTATTCGCCGAACTTCATGGCAACTAAGCTATTCCTGACAAATTTCACATCGTGTAAGTGTATAAGTGGTTTTACTATAAATAAAAATAAATGCCTATTATTAATTCCGTTACTGACACCGTGAATGTTCCTTAGGGGCATGATTAGGGCTCGAAGTGATATGCTCGATAAAATCTCCAGATATGCTCGAAAACCATGTGTTTTATGCTCGATAGATATGCTCGAAAAGCCCATTATATGCTAGATAGATATGCTCAAAAAAAACATTATTTGAGGTTAAATAAGCAGAATATGCTCAAAAAACACCATTAAAAACTAGAGAAAGGAAAGTGAAACGAATAAACCAATAACATACCTTTATATACGAGCTTTGTTTTCTAATTGTATGTATGATACCCTGCGATATACTCGCATTCAAGTTTTTCAAGTATAAAAGAAGTTTTCTTATTAAAGTTACAGTTTGAAAGTTCATTTACAAAATGTTCAGAAATAGGCGAGTCAATGAAGTAGATCTGCATTGGTCTGTACAACAAGAATTTTTTCTATGTTTTCAGTTTTCAATGATTTTCTTAAATCAATCAATAACAGTTTCAATGACGAGAACGACCTCACTAAAGGTTGAAAACCTGCGGTACTATTATTCGCACCAGATGGGCTTTTCAATAATTATTTCCGTTTTCGAACCTTAAGAATGGTCAGGGCCCAAATTTGGAGGGGGAGGGCGGAATTCGAAGAAGAACAAACTATTTAGACGAAAACCAAAAGAATATGCATGTATATGCTTCTATTCTGAAAACCGCGGTTTTATGCATTTATATGCTCGATACATTTCAATTCTGTTGGTCCCAGAGAGGTGAAAATACCACCGAAAGGCTTCTTTCAATGTGTACTATTCAGGGAAAAAAGATACAAATATGCTCGAATCCGAGCCGTAGTCATGACGTTCAGTTTCGTGGTGATGTGGATAGGATTCTAGCCTTTGGTTCGAAGTGCCTCAGGTTCGATTCTCGGCTGGCTCGTGAGATATTAACTTCAGATGGTTAACACCCCTGGCTCGGGGACTTTGTGTTCGTTACGCCATCATCGCTCATTTTATCCACATCACGACGTGCAGGTCTACAACGAGCGTCAATTCGAAAGAAGTGCACCTGGTTTCTCCGGAGGCCACACGCGATTATGAAATGATGTTCAGTTTTCTAAAAGAGGATTGGCAATTATGATCTTTGTAAGGGTAGAACGATAGATCATTTCAAAATATGAGAACGTGGTAGTAGATCGCCAGGGCTATCAGGTTGCCTGTCCCCGGTTTGGGTGATAGTGAAAATGTTAATGTAAACTATAACTAAAACTAACTACACACTTACATACTAGAAGAAAAGAACAAGTAGTTCCGTGAAGAACTAAACAGCCTATTTTCATATATCCCACTTATGTTAATTGCCAAATCAACATCCACAATTTCAGCTTGATTGCTGGAATAGATTCGTAGATATTGAAAACCGACTAAATATTTGGGATGGTCGCCATGTTGGATTTTATATATGTAGGTCCTAGAGTTATGTACTGTTACATGCAGATAATTGTCTACGTGAAGTATACAAACTTCAATCGCATAATTAGGACAAAAGAAGTAACAAGGAGATTTTAAAATTCGCACAGCCGCCATCTTGAGGTTATGTAAACAATTGAACTAAATTAGATACCAGTGCATTACAATGTGTTTAAATATTTCCTGTACCAGATTTCAGTGCGTTTGGAACATTAAATCGCGAGAAAGGTCTATTTAAAAATTTCAAATTCACTTGGCCGCCATGTTCGTTTTGTAGTTAACCGGTTTTTGAAAGTCTTATAGATGGACTTCCAGTAGTGCCCTTTATCTCTGTACAAAATTTCAGGGAGATACCGCTAATAGTTTCAGAGATATAGAATGCCGGTGAAATATTTCGCACATCCGCCATCTTGTGGTTATGTAAACAAATGAACGAAGTTAGATGTCTGTGTATTACAATGTATATAAACTTATACTGTACTAAGTTTCATTGCGTTAGGTTGGTTAAATCGCGAGAAACGTCTATTTAAAAGTCGCAAATTCGCTTAGCCGCAATGTTAGTTTTGTAGTTACCAGGTTTTCAAAGGTCACACAAGTGAACTTATAGTAGTTCCCTTTATCACCATACAAAATGTCAGGGTAATATCGGTAATAGTTTCGGAGATATTGAATGCTGGTGAAATATTTCGCACAGCCGCCATGTTGGATTGGTGAGACGTAACAAAATTTGAAGGGCACGTTCGGGGTCGCCCAAAATAGTGCTATGAACTTACCGAGTTTCATTGAAATAGCTCCAGCCGTTTAGATTTTATTAGGGGGGGACACACACACGAATCACACACGCACACACACACGAACAAAAGGTGATCTCATAAGCCTATTTTTTCAAAATTGAAAATAGGCTAAAAACCAAAGAAGAATAAAGTAAATAAACGACAGGAGGAAAGCAAATGCATTCGACCCTCGAGGATTGGATAGGAAAGAGAGTCCGTCCCGGAGGCAATGAAAAATGGGATGAAAACATGGACCCAGCTGAGGAATCCCTCAGGGGTGCTAACTCCCGAACTCACCAACTGTGAGCCCTGAAGGGTGTAGCACTATCTAGGGTACACCAAAAGTGGTGGGGCTACGTACACCTTATCTCCTTGAGGGCCTTGAGCAGAAGGCAGGAGAAATCAAGAAGAGAAAACAGGAGATAACATGAAAAGAAAAAGAAGGTTGACCCCTCGAAGGGAGAGGGGTCAGGAAAAAATGAGATAAGGGCCAATTAACGTGGGAAGGTGAAAGACACCCTAGGCTTCGGATACATTAATACCGTCGGGGTCGGAAGAGAACAAGAATTGACCAAGAGAGGTCGACAGGAAAGTTGACAGAGAGGAGACCGGCAAAAGTAATTGGAAGCAATGCCGAACTCAGCTGGAGTCCAGTGGTCGCCAACACACGTCCCTCTAGCTATGAGCCCTTGGGGGGGGGGGGGGGGGGGTATTCAGACGAGTGGGAGAGGAGAGATGTTTCTGGCGACTGCTAATGAAGAGAAGAGTTAGGTTGGTAGAACACATTCTAAGACACCCAGGAATAGCAAACTTTGTTATGAAAGGATGCGTCGAAGACAAGAAGTGCAGGGGTAAACCAAGTTTAGAATATGTTAAACAGATTGCCTCGGATGTAAGGTGTGGTGGCTATGTAGAGATGAAACGATTTCCACAGGACAGGGAGCCATGGAGGTCTGCATGAAACCTGTCAGAAAGCTGAAGACACACACAACTGTGGATAGGTTCAATGTGTTACCACCGCAGTGTTGATGATGATGATGATAATTGTTGTTGTTTTAAGGGGCCTAACATCTAGGTTATCGGCCCCTAATGATCTGGGTGATAGCGAAAATGATAATGAAACGGAAACCAGAACGAAAATGAAGTGAGACGGATAATACTTACAAAAAGGAACTCAGATTGAAACAACTCACAAAATGTTCTTACAAAAGGGAATTTAGAACGAAAAGGTTCGCAAAAGGAATAGATTGAAAATTACCCACAAAATGAAGGCTAGGTTCAAAATACGTGCAAAATGCAATGTAGCGTCAAAATACCTACAAAATGCAATTGAAATTCCAAATACTTACAAAATGCAAATGAGATCGAAATTACGTACAAAATGCAATTGAGGTTCAAAATACTTACAAAATGCAATTGAAATTGAAAATACACGATGCAATTCAGATTGAAATATCCCAGTTCCAATCCAAATTATTCACAAAGTGCAATTGAAATTCAAAATACTTACAAAATGCAATTGAAGTTGAAAATGCTTACAAAATGTACGGTAGATTCAAACGACTCATGTGGATTGACAATACTTACAAAATGCAATTTAGATTGAAAATACTTGACAAAATGTAATTTAGATTCAAAATACCCACAAAATGCAATTAAGAATCAAAATTTGTGCAAAATGCCCACCAAACAGAATGCAATTTAAATTCAAAATACGTGCGAAATGCGGTTTTGGTTGAAAATACTTACAAAATGCAATTGAAATTCAAAATTCTCACTAAAAGGCCCGGCTACCTGCATTGAAAGACTTACCAAAAAGCAATTTAGATTGTCAAACTTTACAAAATGCAATTGAGGTTGATGATGATGATGATGATGATGATTGTTGTTTTAAGGGGCCTAACATCTAGGCTATCGGCCCCTGATGGTTTGGGTGATCGTGAAGATGAAAATGAAATGTAAACTTAAAACTAAAACTAACTACCAACCTACATACTAGAAGAAGAAATGGAAAACTAAAGGAGAATAAGGCAAATAAAGGACTGAAGGAAAAGAAATGCCCTCAACCCTCGAAGAATGCGGATTGAGGGACTTGGAAGGAAGGAGAGCCATGAAAGGCAGATAGGAAAGTGAAAGAGGAGAGGTTCCGCCCCGAAGGTAAGGGACAAAAGGGGAAAACGGACCCAGCTCAGGAATCCCCCGGGGTCGCCAACTCCCGAACTCACCAGCCGTGAGCCCCTGAGGGTGTAGCATTATCTAGGGTGCACCAGAAGTGGTGGGGCTACATACACCCTGCCTCCTTAAGGGCCTTGAGCACAAGGCAGGAGGTAAAAGGAAAAGAAAAAGAAGGCTGACCCCTCGCAGAAAGAGGGAATCAGAAAAGATGAGACAAGGGCCAATTAAGGCCGGAAAGGAAGAGACTCCCCAGGCCTCGGATACCCTAATACCGTCGGGGTCGGAAGAGAACAGGTGTTGACCAAGTGAGGTCGACAGGAAAGAAGACAGAGAGGTGCCCGGCACAAGTAAGTGGAAGCAATGCCGGACTCAGCTGGGGCCCCGTGGTCGCCAACACCCTCTTCTCACTAGATGTGAGCCCCTGGGGGAAATTGAGATTAAAAACAATCGCGAGATGTAATTTAGACCGAAAAAACGTACAAAATGCAACGTAGATCAAAAATGCCTTAAAAAACGCTAAAAGGGAATTTAGATACACGGTGAACCAAGTAACAAAAACAGTACGGGAATCTTAAAGAGAAAAGGAAATATAAGGAAAAGAGGAGAGGAGAGGGGAGAGAGGAGAGTGTCCACCCCAAAGGTAAGGGACAATAGTGGAAAACGGACCCAGCTCAAGAATCCCTCGGGGTCGCCAACTCCCGAACTCACCAGTCGTGAGCCCCTGAGGGTGTAGCATTATATTGGGTGCACCAGAAGTGGTGGGGCTACATACACCCTGCCTCCTTAAGGGCCTTGAGCAAAAAGCAGGAGATGAACATGAAAAGAAAAAGAAGACTGACCCCTCGCAGAAGGAGGGTATCAGAAAAGATGAGACAAGGGCCAATTAAGGCAGGAAAGGAAGAGAGTCCGTAGGCCTCGAATACCCTAATACCTTCGGGGTCGGAAGAGAACAAGAGTTGACCAAGTGAGGTCGAAAGGTTAGAAGACGGAGAGGAGCCCGGCACAATTAAGTAGAAGCAATGCCGAACTCAGCTGGGGCCCCGTGGTCGCCAACCCACGGCCCACTAGATGTGAGCCCCTGCGGGGTTACCACTGCAGTGCAGCCGCTGAATTATGCAGAGTTATCTCCGAGTCCCGGAATTCAAATAAGTTTCCTTCAACTTGTGAGAAGAGTGAGCAAGAAATATGAACATGCGGTGTTGAAAACTTGATCCATTAAGTCCCATTTCCGCCCTTGGCTTGTGTGAAAAATGAACGAAATCTGAATGGTGGTGCCTTGAAGGCGACGTGCCAACCGGAGCGTGATGCAGATAAAGCCACCGTCACATTAATAATGATTATTGGATTTACAAGCCTCGCTGCTAATAAGGGAACTTACAAAGTACATGAAGCCAAGCCAAACCAGAGCAGATTCAGGAAAGATAAGATAATGATAATTGTTTTCTTAAGGGGCCTAACATCTCAGTGATCGGCCCCTAAAAGTTTGGATGATAATGAAGAATGATAGTGTAATTAAAAATATAACTAAAACAAACCACAGACTTACAACTAATCCTAACTACGGACAGTACATACTAGAAGAACTAATGGAAAACAGAAGAAGAATAAGGTAAAGGACAGGAAGATAAGAATTGCCCTCAACTCTCGAAGAATGAGGATTGAGGGACTTGGAAGAAGAGACACGAAAGGCAGATGGCAAAGAGAAGGAGGGGAGGGTCCGCCCCCGAGCAATGGATAAAGGGGGAATACCGGACCCAGTTCAGGAATCCCTCGGGGTCGGTAACAGCCTAACTTAACCCCGTGAGCCCTTGAGGGTGTACCACAAACCAGGGTGCACAGTAAGTGATGGGGCTACATACACTCTGCCTCTTTTAGGCAGGAGATACCACGAAAAGAAATAAGAAGAAGACTGAGGGACCATGAAAGATGAAACAAGGGAAATGCAATTAAGATTCAAAATACTTACCAAAGCAATTTGGTTTGAAAATGCCTGCAAAATGCAATTTAGGTTGAAAATGCTTACAAAATGTAATTGAGATTCAAAATTCTCACAAAATGTCGACCATACATTCCAAATACTTACAAAACGATATTTAGATTGAAAATACTTGCAAAATGTGATTTAGTTTGAAAATACTTACAAAATGCAATTTAGATTCAAAATACTCACAAAATGCTATTTGGAGGCAAAGGATTTACAAAATGCAATTTATATTGAAAGTACAATTTTTATTGAAAATACTCACAAAGTGTAAGTTAGATTGAAAATTCGTACAAAATGTAGTTTAGATTCAAAATACTAAGAACGGGCAATTTAGATACACAGGGTAGCCAATTCAAAAACCAGTGCCGGAAACTGGAAGAATAGCAGGAAAGAGGAGAGGGTCCGCCCCAAAGGCTATGAAATAAAAGGGGGGGGGGGACCGGATCCTGCTCGGGAATCACTCGGAGTCGTCAACTCCCGAACTCACCAGCCGTGAGCCCTTGGTGGAATATTGAAAAGAAAAAGATGGCTGATACCTAGAAGAATGAGGGATCAGGAAAGATGAGAGTATGGCTAATAAAGTGGGAAAGGAAGAGACTCCCTAGGCCTCAGACACCCTAATACCGTCGTGGTCGGAAGAGAGCAAGAGTTGACCAAGGGAGGTCGATAGGAAAGACGAGGGGGAGAGAGGTGCCTACCACAAGTAAGTGGAAGTTATATGTGACCAAGCTGCTGTCCCGTGGGCACCAACCCAACTCCCATTTATCGTGAGCCCCTGAGGGTATATTTCTTCATTTACACCTCGTCGGGGATAAATGGGAAGTTCTAACAAGTTAGTTGGAATTAATTGGAAGGAACATCAAGTTAGTGTAATTTACTCTAATGAAAAATCCACAGCCTGCTTATAGTCTCCGACCGGGTCAGGAATGGAATGAATGAAGCCCCCATCTAGCGGAGAGGATATTAACTGTGCCGGCTGCCGAGGCCTGACGCACTCCTCTGGGGCAATGATTAAATGAATGACAGATGAAATGAAATGATAGTGGAGAGTGTTGCTGGAATGAAATTTTGACAGGGAAAACCGGAGTACCCGGAGAAAAACCTGTCTGCCTCCGTTTTGTTCAGCACAGATCTCACATTGAGTGACCGGGATTTGAACCACGGACCCAGCGGTGAGAGGCCGGCGTGCTGCCGCCTAAGCCACGGAGGCTTCCAATTTACTCTAATAATATATAATAATGTCGTATGGCCTCGGGTGCCTGGTGCAAGCTTTGTAATTTGACACCCAGAGGGTAGCTTGCATGTCGAATTTCGTTGTTCCTTGAATCACTATGAAAGTCAAGGGGGTTAGATAATAGATATCTAAGCTCCTTGAACATTATAGCGCTTTCTAGTAGAGAAATTAGGAACTTTGTGTTGGCGGAAACTCCCGAGATTAATTTTGCCATTATGAACTCGGCCTACTGAATTCAAATGTGTTCTTTGACATGCCAACATCGTATGACATGCGTATCGTATTTTTGCCGCCTTTCAAAAATCACTTACCACGGCGAGGGGCGAACCTGCAATCTTGTGGTTTGTTGACCAACACGCTATCCACTCACCCACCGTGGCAAGCTTTTTACACTAATACTAGCGGTTGACAGACTAAGGATGTCCACAATTCTTCTGCCTTAAGTCTTTTCTTCGCTGACGTGAATATGACCTAGAAGTTATAGTAATAAACTGCCCTTGCTAACTATTTACTCGTCAACGACGGGTATAGTGATTAAGTCGTGAAACTTTCTGATTCACACTAATACAGTCATCACAATCAACACCGGTTATCAGACAGATTCTACACACACCCAAAGTACACGGGGCTACATGACCGGCTGACCGCGTTGTCGCAGCCCCTAAACTTAAGAACCAACCAAACTTTCTGATCACTTCTTGTGGACACGATAACTACCGAGATTTTGCATCAATCACATTAAAATTTACTAGTTGAAACCCGTCAAAACATGACGGACAATGGAAAAAAGAATATTTACTGAAGAAGCTTCTTATATAAGTTACATTCTTTGTACGATTACTTTTTAGCACTATTGCAACTTGAAGGGCGTCAAAAGATAGCACTCTCAACATTGCAACATAATGCTGGTCATGACTGAATACGTGATGAGGTAAATAGCCCAATACGTTCCAGAGTTTCTACTTGAGCTTGATTGATTGTGATAAAGTAGGCCGAGCGAATAGGACATTGTTGCCTATTAAAAGAAAATGCACTGTACCTGCAAGTGTTTTATCGGAAGGTGTTAAATGTTAAAGAACCTTCCACTAATTACACCTGTGTGAAGCTAAATTGGATAGCTTAAGAATGTAAACAACGCTCTTAGGTTTCTACGTTCGTTGCCAAGAGCCGACTGCGGTGGCGTCTAGTAGCTAAGTTCTGAACTTGACCTGGTAGTCGTTGACGGTGGCGCCTGGCGGCAAAAGTAGGAGCTATTTGAAAAATTCTAAGTTGCAGTCTGTACTTAAATTAAAAAAACAGATAACACACACTAATACAGTCATCACAATTAACACCGGTTATCAGACAGATTCTACACACACCCAAAGTACACGGGGCTACATGACCGCGTTGTTGCAGCCCCTAAACTTATAAACCAACCAAATCAAGTCGTAGAATTTGAGCTCTGCCTAATATTACTGCACCTATTACATCCGAATTCAAGCAATTTCTACATATTTCTTACAATTAATATGTTTCCATATAGGAGTCCTTGGGAAACGTTCAGATTTCTAAGGAGCATAACTATGGATCAAACGTTCGGAGTATGCAGGCGAATCACTAATTCCAAGGAATTGAAGAATTATATAATAGGGAAATTAAGTAGCTGGCTTTCATCTTCAGTATCCAATCAGTTAACGCTGATGTATGTGTTTGAACTACTGGATATAAGTTCAATGTCGGTAGCATGCTGAGCTTCTATGCCCAAGATAGCGGGTTCAAACCCGACCGAAGTCGTCGGATTTTTTTAAGAGCGTTAAAAATCCTTCAGTATGCCTTCCTTCGGAGGGGAAGTAAAGCCGGCGGTCCCATGTCATAGATTTATGGCATGCAAAAGATCCTTTCACAGACTAAACTTGTGTAAAGCAAAATTTGTTAGATTAGATTCCGTCAGAACGCTCTATCAAAGTTCCAACGTTCGCCACTAGGTATCATTGATATCTGGTGACGAAAGTTGGAACTACTTGAAATTGAACGGAACTTGTAGCTCACCCTTTACGGTGTCCGCTGGAAGCAGCTACAGACTCAGACGAGCCGAACATGTCCTCGGACACTCCCGGCACTAAAAGCCATACGATAAATAAATAAATAAATTACATTGTTGCAGCTTGGCAAATATTTTATATTCCAGCAGATCAATTTTACCATCACAACAGTAAAGGCCAAAGTAACCACGCTTAGATTTTACGCAAGAGAAATACAATGTAGAAAAATGTTTACATTGGATCGTCAAAGACCTTACACTGTTCTGCATAATATCTGGAATCTATATTATTAAAAATATTGATGAAAACTTATCCGAGTCCGTGCGGCCATACTATCCGGCCGATTTTCTTCATCCTTTTTTAAATGAAAGGTATTCATGCACAGATTTGTTATCAAGTATTACAAATCACTTAAATTACGCCTTTCTCAAATTATTTGATTTTTTCAACTTTTTCCAAATTTTGAAGCAATCATATCTCTGGTTCTAATTGAGGTACGAAGGTCGTTTTCGTCTAAGAACACTCAGTGAATCAAGCGCTGTCATTTGAGCTCTTATCTATTCACATGGAATGATTCTGAGGAATGTTATGAGTGAACATTCGATATTACAACTCATTTTTCAACATTTTTTCTCATTGTAGCAATCATATCTTTGGTTCTAATGACGGAATTTTCCTATAACACTAGCGTTTTGTATTACAATCGACAAAGCGCAGGGTCAAACGCTTCATCGAGTTGGAATCTACTTGCCTGATCCTGTTTTAGGCCATGGAATGTTCTATGTTGCCTTATCCCGAGGAAAATCATTTAAAGATGTAGAAGTAGAAATTAAACCGAAGGGTCGACGCACAGCGAACATTGTCTGGAAGGAAGTATTGTGAAATAAAGGTTATAAACTATTACATAATGTCGGAATTTTTTAATTCCAATACTGAAAAATAATGCTGCGGAGCAGTACGGGCGCCCTAGTTGTTTCTGAAATGGCCTATTTATATTGGATTTTAAATGTGGCTTCGTATTATTCGGTAACACTATAGTGTTCTGCAATAACGGAGCCGCTAAATATTAAATGGCAAATAATACTTCCATTTGCCGATATCAACAGCGTAGTTAGACTCAGTACTCTAAACAAATAATCATTAAACAATTGTCTTATACAATGAAGTTCAACATGACCGTCCAGAGACTTTCAAACTCAAGTTGGTTGGTGAGGAGAATTCGTTGAGACTGATCGCTTAGAAAAAATCCTTATAAATTGTTCCTTCTTCTTCTTTTCTTTTTCTTAGTCGTTTACCCTCCAGGTTGGTGGAACCCACGGACTCAGCGAGGGAACTCACCACTACCGCCTCTACGGGTAGTGTCCTAGAGCTGGGAACATCTAATCGGAGTGGATACAACTGGTGAGGTGTGATTGGCATCTCGCCCAGGCGGCCTCACCTGCAAAGCGAACAGGGGCCTCATGAGGGAAGGTAATGGATAGTCAGGATTGATAGGCAAGGAAGGGGGAAGGAGGCGGCCGTGGCCTTGAAGGAGGTACCATCCCGGCATTTGCCCGAAGACGAAGTGGGAAACCATGGAAAACCACTTCGAGGATGGCTGAGGTGGGAATCTAGCCCCCTCTACTCATTTTGAACACCCGAGGCTGAGTAGACCCCGTTCCAGTCCTCATACCACTTTTCAAATTTCGTGGCAGAACCGGGAATCGAACCCAGGACCTCCGGGACGGCAGATAACCATGTTGACCGCTACGCTACGGAGGCGACGTCATAAATTGTTCCTGCCAGCGATTTTTTTTGCAATAGCTTGAAAACGCAGCTCAGAAGGACGTTCTTCATTTTGATATAAACAGTACAAAACTGCTCAAAATAAGCACAGTCCATCACCTGTTATAGGTTATGGCAGTACATTTTGGAGGGGAACATAGAATCACTTCACCAAATACTGGAATGAGCATAGGCCTTTACTCAATACGGTACTCACTTCGACAGTCACCCTAATGGAGGCAGTTCAGAATTCTATGTCCCGTGCATGTCAAAAATCGCATTAACACATGGAAGCCCACCCATTTTTCGCTATCGCCTCGGAGACCCGGGTTACATTTCCTGCTCTGCCAAGAAATTTAATTCTGGTCTGAGAGCAAAAACCATTCAGTCTCTTGAGGTATTACTAAGAAGAGGAAGGTTTGATTCCCACCTCGACATCTTGGATGTGGTTTTTCCTGGTTTCCCACTTAAACTCAAGGCAAATACCGGGACGGTTCCTAACTTAAGGCCTCGGTCGTCTCCTTGCCATTTCCCATCTCAATTTCAAATACACACATTAATGCGGCCATCACAATAACACAGGCTACCAGAGAAAATTTTACACATATACACCAAAGTACACGGGGCTGAGTGACCACGATGTCGGAGTCTTTCAAACGAATTGTGTTTACCAAGTGTCTCTCATGGCGAAAGCAGTTGTGGACACGCGCGAGTGCCTGGAAAAATACTTTTTCTTTAATAATTTAAGAGTATATTGACGATGCATAATTATAACTTTTAGTCTAGGACGCTACCAACTTGACCACCTAAGCATTGGGAAGAAATTGCAATATTAAGGTACATAAACAACCTAGCCTACACATTCAACTGTCAGTTAATGTTCTTCAACATTTCCCTACTTAAATATTCCACTCGTTTATAATTCTCATAAATAACTATCACGTGAAAACGCGCCATGCCTTGTGTTTTAATTATATTGATGCAATGGTGCTGCCATCTGTTGTCAGTTACTGGAACTATATGGGCGGGGTACCGCCATCTGTAGTCAGTTTCAGGAACTGATTGCAGATATTCAAACGGCGTATTGAGTACAACGGTAGTTAGCTCTTTTGAACACATGCTGTAATGCAATGGAAAAACGGAAATAAAACGTATTGAGAGGGAATGTAGAAATATGTATCTTTAACTGACATTAAACGTTACTAATGAGCCTCCGTGGCTTAGGCGGCAGCACGCCGGCCTCTCACCGCTGGGTCCGTGGTTCAAATCCCGGTCACTCCATGTGAGTTCTGTGCTGGACAAAACGGAGGCAGACAGGTTTCTCTCCGGGTACTCCGGTTTTCCCTGTCAAAATTTCATTCCAGCAACACTCTCCACTATCATTTCATTTCATCTGTCATTCATTTAATCATTGCCCCTGAGGAGTGCGTCAGGCCTCGGCAGCCGGCACAGTCCATATCCTCGCCGCTAGATGGGATTCATTCATTCCATTCCTGGCCCGGTCAGTGACTGGAAGCAGGCTGTGGATTTTCATTTCAAAACGTTACTAATACTCCTTGATAAAACAATATTTCAGTGGTAAAAAATTCTGGGGAGATGTGGGATCGAACCTGTGCTCCTTGGCTCCTCAGTCAGTCCCCTTGACCAAATAGCTACTCGTGCACTCTTGTTCAGCAGCAGACGCACTCATTCACTAACTTCAAAACCCGCTGTCTGAAGAAAATAATCCATTTTATCAACAAAATATTAATGTTGCACATTCGTATATGTTCATACTGTTATTATATTTTATTGTCAGAACTTGGTTAATGTATGTTTTCAATTACATGGAAGCTATTAAATAACTTACATTTTAATGAAGTTCTCACCGCCATTTTGTCATGAGCCAAGGCGGATTGTGCGCATGCGTGAGGGGCAAGAATTCTGCTATTTTCTATATTAATTTAAAAATATACTGTATCATATTTGTTTATTTTAGAGACACTCTGCAAATCTACAGGCTATGAGCTTTCGTTAGAGTGCTCTACGAAGTAAATCGGTTCTGTCGTTCTCTCAATCTCGCGGTAACAAAAATCACCTTAGTGTTTTAAATATATAGATAGACTAGCAGGTACCCGCGGCTTCGCTGGCGTCATAGTCGTGTCATATTGTTATTCAATGAAATGCAGGTTTTACCCCGTTAACATCCCTTTATAACCTGAATATCCAAAAATCCCTCCTTATTGGCCGTTTTCGACACACAACAAACATATCCCCAAAATATCATTCTTCCAACTTTAATAGTTTTGGTTGGTCGATGAGAGTGAATATCCAAAAATCCTTCCTTATGGGAAGTTATTTTTTTTTTCAGAATTTCACCCCTATCCAAAAATCCTTCTTTAGTGGACGCTTTCAACAAACAACGAACATATCCACAAAATTTCATGTTTCTAACTTTAGTAGTTTTGGCTGGGGGATGATGAGTCAGTCAGGACACTTTGTTTTATATAATAGATAAGCATGGGTCCTAGTGGAAAATAATTCTATCACCTGAAACCAAAAATGCATGGGCCGAAAAAAAACATCAAAATATCATGTTGGTTTCGGACCCTAAAATACGTGAAAATATTATAAAAGTATTAAAAAAGCTACTTTTTGAAATTTCATTCGAATCAATTATTTTGTAATTCCTGAGACTTAGAAAATTCCGGCCAAAAGTACAAAATGATTAATAACTCCTTAAGTATTCGTCGTATGATGAAATAGCAAGAGACAAAAAAGATGTAATGTGTTATTGCCTACCACATAGGTCATGTATAATTTTACTTATTACCTGCTTTTCCCCCCGGAGATTCACCCTCCCCATGGGCCCCTTAAATTGGATTTATGAAAAAACGGTCAAACACCTATTTACTTATTTTTAAGCTGATTATTTTCCGCTGAGTTTCAAACTCCTCGCCTATGTCGTCTAAGAGATACAGGCTCCGTTAGGAATCCCTCAACCCCCACTTTTCACCCCTTTCACCTCATAATATACACCACATCGAAAAACCCTCAGACACGTGTCTTCTTATTTTTAATGATCGAGTTTATATGCCCAGTATCACATGCCCGAATGAAACCAATCGGGAGATATTGTTATTCAATGAAATGCAGGTCTACCCCCTTATCACACCTTTAGAACCCGAATATCCAAAAATCCTTCCTTAGTGCGCGTTTTCGACTTACCACGAACATATCCCCAAAATGTCATGTTTCTAACTTTAATAGTTTTGGCTGGGCGATGATGCGTCAGTGAGTCATTGAATCAATCAGTCAGTCAGGACACTTGTTTTTATATAAGAGATACTTAAAACAAGCAGTTCCGTGACGAATTGAACGGCCTGCTTTTCTTAAAATTCAAGTCATACCGATGAATAATCTACAGTATATCTGTTCTCTTTATTCGTTTAGTCGATTCCGACTCCCCGTGACCCCATGTACTAAACTACGCCAATTTCTTCTGTCCTGCAATGCCTCTCGAAGATTTTCCTAGCTGGAATTTAGTGCTTCTGTGATGCCATCCATCTCATTCTTTGCCTCCCTCTACTTCTTGTACCTTCTATCTTCCCCAGCATTAAGGTCTTCTCTAATGAATTATGTCTTCTCATGATGTGTCCAAAGTAGCACAGTTTTTGTTTCAGGATTAAGCCCTCCAAGGAACACTCTGGTTTCTTTTGCTGTAAAACTGACTTATTTGTTCTCTTCGCAGTCCATGGAACTCTAGGAACTTTCTCCAACACCATAATTCGAAGGAATCTATTCTACGGCGTTCAGCTTTTTTATGGTCAGGTCTCACATCCGTACATCACAACTGGAAAAACTATAGCCCTCACTATACTCCTTAAGATACTGTCCAGATTTGAAAATGCCTGTCTACCAAGTAAAAATCGTCTTTTGATTTCTTGGCTGCAGTCATCATCATCAGAAATCTGTGAGCCAAGATAGTTAAAAACAGAGACAATCTCCATTTTTTCTCCTCCTACACGCCATTGACAGCTGTTGTAGTTGTCATGATATTTGTTTTCTTGACATTCAACATGAGTCCAGCCTTTGAACTTTCCTCATTCACTTTCAGTAAGAGATTTTTTAATCTTCTTCAGTTTCAGCCATCAGGATTGTATCATCTGCATATCTCAGGTTGTTTATATTTAACCCAGTTCTTTTGATTCCTGTTTCTTCTTCATCTAACCCCACATCCCTCATAATGTGTTCTGCATACAGATTGAAAGGTAAGGTGACAATATACAGCTTACCGTACTACTTTTCGAATCTTAACCCATTTAGTTGTTCCATATATGGTTCTCACTGTAGCTTCCTGATCAGAGTATAAGTTCCGGATGAGGTTAATGATATGTTCTGGTGCTCCCATGTATTTTAGTACTTTCCATAACTCATTATGATCAACACAGTCAAAAGCTTTAGCATAACTCTACAGCATTGACAAAATTAAATTGATAATGGTGGCATTTCGTATTTGTTCGAAATCTACCTGGAATAGTGCAGCCTAATAGAGCATTACAGTCTGTTTGAAATATATTCCTTCCATGTATTCTGAGGGACTACGGCTGAAATGCTCAGAATGTTATTAGGTAGTTGGTAGGTCTGCTGCCTCTGAAAATACGCAAATACGGCATACATACACTATATAAAATATCTTAGTTATCCATTAAATATCATTGAAATTACATGCAGTTAAACATTGAACCTATCAGTATGCCTATAATTTTGTTGGCACCACTGTCACGCAAGGGCCTTCGAAATGAATCTGCACAATTATCGTCTATCCACATGTGCCAAAATTTCAACTGCTTGCCAGGTAGGACATTTACTTCGAACAGACTGGCTTCGGGGGTCAGCGGTACGTTCTCGCTTGCTGGGCCCAAGGTTGCGAGTTCGTATCCTGGCGCAGTCAGCTGGCATTTGAGGGCACGCAAATGCGAGGGAGCCGAGTCGGTAGATATACTGGCACATTAAAGATCCCCTTTGGGACAAAATTCTGGCACCCCGGCGTCACGAAACGCCAGAGTAGTTAAAAGGGATGTAAAACCAATAGCCTTATTATATTTTGAACAAATAGGAAATGTTAGTATTGCCAACTTAATTTTGTCAAAATTATGGAGAGCATTTATCAACACTTGTTAGCCGTGATGACTAAAAAACAAGTTTATATCATGAAACCTATTACACGTACGAAATTCGGTTGAAATTAATGTGTTAGTATGGAGGATACTCTTACTTGAACATTGATCTTATACGGTATCATAGAGTTATGTCGGTAGCACTAACTTTGACGATTATTATATGCACCAATTTTGTAAAAAATACGTTTGATAGTATGGACGTTACATGCGGTTAAACATTGAACCTACCAGAGCACACATGGATTCATGTTGGCAGCACTGTCGTATATCGGTTACTCAACCATACTGCAGTCCAGAATTTCAGGTATTATACATGTACAGAGTTTAGAACCGTTGGTCTGCATACTTTTGAATATATTGAGATTAGGATAAAAATAATATACAGCACATTTATCAACAGTTAGCTTGCCATGGTGGGTGACTGGTTATCGTGTCAGTCTACCAACCCCATGCTTGCAGGTTCGCTCCTGGCCATGGTAAGTGATTTCTGAAAAGAAACAAAAATCACGACACGCATGACATACATTGTTGGCATATTAAAGAACCCATTATAATTCAGTAGGCCGTGTTCATAATGGCAAAATTAATCTCGGGATTTTTCGCCAACACAAAAGTGCCCCCTTTCTCTAGAGAAAGCGGTATAGAGTCAAGGAGCTTAGATATCTAACCTCCTAGACTTTCATAGCGCTCCAAGGAACAACAAAATTACACATGCAAGCTGCCCTCTGGGCGTCAGATAACAAAGCTTGAACCTGGCACCCGACGCCTTACGATATTATTATTATTATCAACAGTTGGCAGCCCTGGTGGCTATGAAGAATACTTATAGTCATACCTGATAAGGTACGCCAAGCACCTACGGAAATTGGTTGAAATTGAATCTCGGAACAGTGTAACTTGTATAATATCCGTAAATGTAAAATAATATTGTAGTGTAAAACCAGTTTAGGAAGCAGTTGATTATGTACTTATTTGACGAGTGTAATGTGTTGTTTATTGTGTAACAAGGGCCATATCTGTGTTAAAATTTGCCGAAAGTGTGACTGAAACCAAATTTATGGATAACATTAAGCTGGAGACTTCAGTAAAAGCGATGTCATACTAAACCCACCAGGATGGGGTGATTCGGGATATGAACTCCGGACGTCAACATATGAGGAGACGAGTTAAGTACCCAACTTTATACCGAGAGAATAACCATAGTACGCCGACACTGTAAATAGTAGTATATCGATCCTAAAAACAGAGGCTCAGAGCCTAGAATTTAGATGTGAAGAGGGCGCAATGTGTATCAATGAAGATGGCAGTTTAGTAACTTTTATTTTGTTCCAATTGCCTCCTACTCTACACCTGTTTAACGAGTTAGACGCAGAATTAGATGATGATGATAATTGTTGTCTTAAGGGGCCTAACATCGAGGTTATCGGCCCCTAATGATCTGGGTGATAGCGAAAATAATAATGAAATGGAAATCAGAACAAAATTATCTGAGACGGAAAATACGTACAAAAAGGAACTCAGATGGAAAGAACTCACAATATGGTCTTACAAAAGGGAATTTAGAACGAAAAGTTGCACAAAAAGAATAGATTGAATTAAGACCCACAAGACGTAGGCGAGATTCAAAATACGTACAAAATGCAATGTAACGTCGAAATACTTACAAAATGCAAGTGAAATTCAAAATATTTACAAAATGCAAATGAGATCGAAAATACGGACAAAATGCAATTGAGGTTCAAAATACTTACAAAATGCAATTGAAATTGAAAATGCTTACAAAATGTACGGTAGATTCAAAGGACTCATGTGGATTGACAATGCTTACAAAATGCAATTTAGATTGAAAATACTTGACAAAATGCAATTTAGATTCAATATACCCACAAAATGCAATTGAGAATCAAAATATGTGTAAAACGCCCACCAAACAAAATGCAATTTAGATTCAAAATTCGTGCGAAATGCGGTTTTGGTTAAAAATACTTACAAAATGCAATTGAAATTCAAAATACTCACAAATGTCACTCCGCCATATTGAAAGACTTACTAAAAATCAATTTAGATTGTCAATCTGTACAAAATGCAATTGAGGTTGAAAATAATCGCGAGATGTAATTTAGATCGAAAAAACTTACAAAATGCCTTAAAAATCTCTAGAAGGGAATTTAGATACACGGTGAACCAAGTAACAAAAACAGTGCGGGAATCTTAAAGAGAAAAGGAAATATAAGGGAAAGAGGAGAGGAGAGGAGAGGAGAGGGGAGAGAGGGGAGGGTCCGCCCCAAACGTAAGGGACAAAAGTCGAAAACGGACCCAACTCAGGAATCCCTCAGGGTCGCCAACTCCCAAAATCACCAGCCGTGAGCCCCTGAGGGTGTAGCATTATCTACGGTGCACCAGAAATGGTGGGGCTACATACACCCTGCCTCCTTAAGGGCCTTGAGCACAAGGCAGGAAGTAAAAGGAAAAGAAAAAGAAGCCTGACCCCTCACAGAAGGGGGGTATCAGGAAAGATGAGACAAGGGCCAATTAAGGCGGGAAAGTGAAAGACACCCTAGGCCTCGTATAACCTAATGCCGTCGGGGTCGGAAGAGAACAAGAGTTGACCAAGGGAGGTCGACAGGAATGAAGACGGAGAAGAGCCCGGCACACGTAAGTGGAAGCAATGCCGGACTCAGCTGGGGTCCCGTGGTTGCCAACCCACGCCCACTAGATGTGAGCCCCTGGGGGGAGACGCAGAATTAATGGGTGAACTTTTAAAAGTGAGAGGTGTCCATACATCACTTAGCACAACACTCTATGAAAGGATAACCGGAAATGGGACATAGAATGGCTGTATAAATTTTTAGCAGTTTCACGCATGTTTCATCATTAAGAACGAGGAAGAGTAATGGCGAGGCTTACATTTGGCCCCACACGTGGAGCTGTGAAGTATGGGACTCGGGGGAGTGGCTGAATAAGCTGCAATTTGTTGGAAGTTACAACCACATGCTTTTTACAATATAGGAGACCGACTGATCAAGAGAATTGTGTGGCAAACGGATACAACACTCACTTGTAATAGTGGCTAGAATTCTAGGCCATCACCATGGAGGGCAATTTTTGATATTTTGCTCTGCTGAGACATTTAAATCAGGTCAGAGGGAGATGATAATTGTTTTAAGGGCCCTAACACCCTGATTATCGGCCCTTAACGATATGGGTGAAATCAAAACAAAGATGATAATGATGATAACTTCTTTTGAGGGGCCTAACATCTAGGTTATCGGTCCCAAATGGTTTGGGTGATAGTCAAAAATGGAAATGAACCTATAATTAAATCTAACTACAAAGTTTCAACTAAAACTAACTACAGCTTACTAACTAGAAGAAAAGGAAAACAAAAGAAGAGTAAGGAAAAATAAATGAAATGGGAAATAGATGCCCTTAACCCTTGAAGAACGAGGCATGAGGGAGGAAAGGCAGATAGGAAAGAGGAGAGGACCCGCCCCAAAGGCAATGAAAACGGGGAAAAGCCGGACCCAGCTCAGGAATCCCTCGGGGTCGTGAACTCCCGAACTCACCAGCTGTGATGATGATGATAATTGTTGTTTTAAGGGGCCTAACATCTCGGTTATCGGCCCCTAATGGTTTGGGTGATCGTGAAGATGATAATGAAATGGAAACTATAACTAAAGCTAACTACTAACTTATATACTAGAAGAAGAAATGGAAAATAAGGCAAATAAAGGACAGGAGGAAAAGAAATTCCCTCAACCCTCGAAGAAGGCGGATTGAGGGAATGGGAGGAAGGAGAGCCATGAAAGGCAGATAGGAAAGTGAAAGAGGAGAGGGTCTGCCCCAGAGGTAAATGATAAAAGGGGAAAACCGGACCCAGCTAAGGAATCCCTCGGGGTCGCCTACTCCCGAACTCACCAGCCGTGAGCCCCTGAGGATGTAGCAATATCCAGGGTGCACCAGAATTGGTGGGGCTACATACACCCTGCCTCCTTAAGGGCCTTGAGCAGAAGGCAGGAGATATCATGAAAAGAAAAAGAAGGTTGATCCCTCGCAGAAGGAGGGTATCAGAAAAGATGAGAAAAGGGGCAATTAAGGCGGAAAAGAAAAAGACTTCCTAGGCCTAGGATACCCTTATACCGTCGGGGTCGGAAGAGAACAAGAGTTGACCAAGAGAGGTCGAGAGGAAAGAAGACTGAGGGGAGCCTGGCACAAGTAAGTGGAAGCAATGCCGGACTCAGCTTGGGCCCCGTGGTCGCCAACCCACGTCCCACTATATGTGAGCCACTGGGGGGCACCACCAGCTGTGAGTCCTTGATGGTGTAGCACTATGTTGAGTGCACCAGAAGTGGCGGTTCTACGAACACCCTGGCTCCTTTATGGCTTTGAGCAGAAGGCAAGATATATCAGGAAGTGAAAACAAGAGGTATGATCCCTTGAAGAATGAGATATCAGGAAAGATGGGACAAGGGCCAATTAAGGCGAGAAATTAAAAGAACCCCTCGGATACCCTAACGCCGCCGGGGTCTGAATAGAACAAGATTTGACCAAGGGAGGTCGGCAGGAAACGTAACAGAGAGAAGCCAGCCTGGCACAAGTAAGTGGAAGAAATGCCGAACTCAGCTGGGGCCCCGCTGTCGCCAACCCACGTCCCACAAGTTGTGAGGCTCTGAGGGATCAAACTATGAGAATGAAATTATGATGATGATGATGATGATAATTGTTGTTTTAAGGGGTCTAACATCGAGGTTATCGGCCCCTAATGATCTGGGTGATAGCGAAAATGATAATGAAATGGAAACCAGAACAAAATTATATGAGACGTAAAATACGTACAAAAAGGAATTCAGATGGAAACAACTCACAATATGGTCTTACAAAAGGGAATTTAGAACGAAAAGATGCACAAAAAGAATAGATTGAAAAAGACCCACAAAACTAGGCTAGATACAAAATACGTACAAAATGCAATGTAGCGTCGAAATACTTACAAAATGCAACTGAAATTCAAAATACTTACAAAATGCAAATGAGATCAAAAATAGGCCTACACAATGCAATTCAGATTGAAATATCCCAGTTCCAATCCAAATTATTCACAAAGTGCAATTGAAATTCAAAATACTTACAAAATGCAATTGAAATTGAAAATGCTTACAAAATGTACGGTAGATTCAAAGGACTAGAATGAAATGAACCTTCGTCTGTAATTACTTCGAACTACAGACTTAATTAACTTATCTTAGAAGATGGAATAGGAAAAAGTGTAAACAAATATAAAAAGGAAAAATAAAAAGACAGGAAGTCATGAAGCGCCCTCAACCCTCGAAGAATGTGGATAAATGGACTTGAAGGAAGAAGAGCCATGAGAGGCAGATAGAGAAGGGCATGAGGAGAGATTCCACCCCAAAGGAAAGAGGGGGAAACTGATCCTCAGAAATCCCTTAGGGTCACCAATTCCTGAGGTGACCGGCAGTGATGATTATGATTGATGTTGTTATTGTTGTTTTAAGGGGCGGAACTACGAAGTCATCTGCCCCCTATGATTGACGTGTTAAGGGGCCTAATATCTAGTGTATTAACGTATAATGGTTTAGGTGGTAGTGAAAATGAAAGCTAAGACCTTTATTTTTGAAAACCTTATTCAATCGGAGATCTATTTCCTCGATCATTAATGGATTTTTTGAAGGCGCTTCATCACATTCATAAGATATGGAAAATGAAAAACCACAGCCTGCTTCCAGTCGACTGACCTGGTCAGGGACTGGAATGAATGAAGCCGCCATCTAGCGGCGAGGATAAGAACTGTGTCGGCTGCCGAAGCCTGTCGCACTCCCCTGGGGGCAATGATTAGATGATGATGATGATAATTGTTGTTTTAAGGGGCCTAACATCTAGGTTATCGGCCCCTGATGGCTTGGGTGATCGTGAAGATGAAAAGACAAGAAAAAGACAGATGTTGAAGAAGGAAAGCCATTAACGGCAGGCAGAAAAGGAAAGAGTCCGTCACAAAGGCAATGTAGAAAAGGAAAACTGGACCCGACTCAGGAATCCCTTGGGGTCACCAACTCCCAAGCTTACCAGCTATAAGCCTTTGAGGGTGTAGCACTATCCAGGGTGCACCATAACTGGTGGGACTACATACACTCTGCTTCCTTTAGGGCCATACGCAGAAGGCAGGAGATACCATGCAAAGTAAAACGAGAGGTCTGATCCCTCGAAGAATGAGAGATCAGGAAAGGTTAGACAAGGGCCAATTAAGGCGGAAAAGTGAAAGATTAACAGCGTATTTACTAGAATAAGAAATGGACAACAAAATAGTGAAAAGGGTCAAAGAAATGGAAGAAAGCAGACAGGAAAAGGAAATGCTGTCAGCTGTCGAATACCGTTTGGTTCAGAAGAGAACAAGAGTTGACCAAGGAGATCGACAGGACTGATGATAGAGAGGAGTGGAAGAGATGTGTTCAGCCTGGAGCCGCAGGTTAGCCAACCCACAATACTAGATGAGAGTCCCTGGAAGCTTAGTGAGAATTTGCTATATTGTATCGCTCAGCGATATTTCTGTCTAATAGGAATTCCGTCGAACACTGCCTTTGCTGTATGTTATAAATAAGGCTCGGATTTTTAGGTAAATAAATATTGTTTTATGTTAATACATATTTCAAGCGTTTTTCTATAAATACATAAATTCCTGCTTTTCACTTATTAGCACATAAAGAGACATAATATTTACATTTTTAAAAATCAGTATGCCAGATCTTTCAGTTTATTGCATTTTTGTTCTCTGTTACTTCAACAGGGAAGAACCTGTGAGCTATCTAATCTTCATGCAGAGTGTATGTCAGCTTGCAACTGTGTTATTCTTAACTTGTCTCCCCGTGCCACTCACTGTGGAAGCCGGGGATTTCCTTGCCCATAGCCATATTGCACCACGTGCTAGACCTCCTCCACCCCCAGCTACCTGGAACCAGTGCCACTGTGAAGTGTAAGGCAGTTCTACGACGCCTAAAGTAAAAACAACTACAAGTTCTGTTGCAGAATTTTAAGATAATTTTACTTCTGATGGGGGCGTTCATTTCTGCCAACCATGTGGAAAAGCAATCTTGGCTGAACAGCGATCTCAAGTTACATAACATCTCAAGAACAAGAAACATTGCCGCAGTTTCGCGACTTCAGAAGAAGTGTTTCGCGATAATCGTCGGTCATTTGTGATGGACAACCTGAAGATGTATCTCGTTGTGTATTGTAATGCTTCAGCAGTCAGTGAGACATAGAATAAATTGCATTCGTGCTTCCTGCATATTGTTTATATTCACATTAAAAAAATATATATAATTAAATATTTTTACCTTTTTGTCACATATTTCAGGGATTTTAATACATAAAAAATAAATATTTTCCCGATTTTTTGCACCTAAAAATCCGAGCCCTAGTTATAAAGCTTAATATGTTCCGGATCGTCAACTCCAGGCTCTTGACAGGTTTCCGAGAAAGCATCAACATGTTTGTAACTTCCAGTCATCACTTTACACGGAGTAGCACGCATCGAAGCTATTAATCTTGAAGTCTGTTCCTCAATAGCTTCACGTCAGCAGGATTTATGCTAGGCTGATCACCAAATGAAGCTCACGGCGCATTAGACCGCAACTACATTACATGAACAGGAGCGTTCCACACATACAACGTCAATTTCATCTTATTTAATATGAGAATCAAATGACGAATTTAGGTGAACATATCTACACTGTGTTCCATAGAAATATGCAAAACTTTTTTTGATGAGTATAATTAGGGAAACTAGGAGAAAGCCTCTCCAAATAAGATTTAAAAAAATCATATTGCTGGCCAAGAGACGTAGAGGTCTCAACCCCATTAGTCGTTATTGCGTCGGCTGTGTATACTCGCATATGTGATGATGATGATGATAATTGTTGTTTTAAGGGACCTAACATCTAGGTTATCGGCCCCTGATGGTTTGGGTGATCGTGAAGATGAAATGCAAACTTACAAGTAAAACTAACTACTAACCTACATACTAGAAGAAGAATTGGAAAACTAAAGGAGAATAAGGCAAATAAAGGACAGGAGGAAAAGAAATGCCCTCAACCCTCGAAGAATGCGGATTGAGGGACTTGGAAGGAAGGAGAGCCATGAAAGGCAGATAGGAAAGTGAAAGAGGAGAGAGTTCGCCCCAAAGGTAAGGGACAAAAGGGGAAAACGGACCCAGCTAAGGAATCCCTCGGGGTCGCCAACTCCCGAACTCACCAGCCGTGAGCCCCTGAGGGTGTTGCATTATCTAGGGTGCACCAGAAGTGGTGGGGATACATACACCCTGCCTCCTTAAGGGCCTAGAGAAGAAGGCAGGAGATAACATGAAAATAAAAAGAAGGCTGACCCCTCGCAGAAGGAGGGAATCAGAAAAGATGAGACAAGGGCCAATTAAGGCGGGAAATGAAGAGACTCCCTAGACCTCGGATACCCTAATACCGTCGGGGTTGGAAGAGAACAAGAGTTGACCAAGTGAGGTCGACAGGACAGCAGACGGAGAGGAGCCCGGCTCAAGCAAACTCGCATATGCCGATGAGGATATATATGTGCGAGTGTGCCGACGTCCCGGTTTACAAATGCACGACCAATACATCCGAGACAACACCAACATGGAGAAGGTGATGCAATGTTTTGGGGTGGCATCAGGTATGGTCGCAGAACCCCTATTGTGTATATCCCAGGGCGTATGACAAGCATACGTTACAGGGATACTACCCTGGCACCTGTAGTGAAAGGCTATGCTGACAATTTCGGCCTAGATGTCACTTTCGTGGACGATAACGCTCGCCCGCATGAGATGGCATTTTCAATGCCTTTTTTCAGGAGAATGGAATTCACAGGGTGGAATGGCCTGCCGATGCTCCCAATCTCAATTGTGTCGAGCAGGCGTGGACAATGTGTATCGAGTTCCAAAAATCTACATTGGGACTGTTTATGTGTGAACTGGCGCAATTGCAATGAGGAGTTGGAAGAAGGCGTGATTGTAGAATTCCTGAGAAAATTCATAGATGTACTTGTACTTTTTTTTGTCGTGTAGCCTCCTGAGAGGCCGAGTGCAGGTCTTTCTAGTCGACGCCCGTGGGCGACCTGCGCGTCGGGATGAGAGATGGAATGGATGAAGATGAATGAAACTGGGCAGGGATGTGGAAGGAAGCGGCCGTGGCCTGTCAGAAGGTACTGTCCCAGCATTTGCCTGGTGTTGAAAATGGGAAACCACGGAAAACCATTTCAAGGACAGCCGACGGTGGGGCTCGAACCCACGCGTCTACCGAGTCAGCAGAGAGCTTGGCCCCTTAACCTAACGCTGCGCTTTAGCCCGCGTAGCCACTACTCTCGGTATGTACTTGTACTGTAACGATGGTGAAAATATCATAATGGATGCACAACAGATTATATAGGTAGCACCAAGATGGCTGCTATGACTGAGGAGTCTGATGTAGTGGTGAAACGCAGAACTAAAGAAGTTTCACTAAGACGTGCAAGGTGGCCGCTGCGGCTTTTGAAATTTTGTAGTGGTCATTGGGGAACTAAAGAACTAGATCGTCGAGAAAATAAGAGCCTAATCTATTGAGTATTCTGAGAGTAAATATCACAATGTAATAAAAAGCGGATACGGAGAAGGGTGAAAGAATGAAGAATAGGAGAGAGGATAATGAAGTTATAAAACGCCGCACAAAGCGGATTTCAGGAACTCATTTATTAGATTTCTCTTGGAAAACTCTTTTATTTGATTTTTTGAGAACTCACTCATACATTTAAGTCTAGTGAACTTGAAGGATTTCTTATCTAGAATCTGAGTACTGTATTTGTGGAATTGGTTTGTAAGATAACATTCTATCTAACTTACCTAAGGAAATAGTCGTGTATCTAGTGGTTTCTATAAGAGTGATTCCTGGAGTTAGACTCCATCACTTCCATATCTTCACTTGTAGCTCACCCCATGGGTGTACACTTGATGCAGCTACAAGCTCTGGCGAGTCGAACATGTCCTCGGACACTCCTGGCTCTAAAAGCCATACGCTAAATAAAGTGAAAATCCACAGCCTGCTTCCAGTCTCCGACCGGGTCAGGAATGGAATGAATGAAGCCCCCATCTAGCGGCGAGGACATGAACTGTGCCGGCTGCCGAGGCCTGACGCACTCCTCTGGGGCATTGATTAAATGAATGACAGATGAAATGAAATGATAGTGGAGAGTGTTGCTGGAATGAAATTTTGACAGGGAAAACCGGAGTACCCGGAGAAAAACCTGTCTGCCTCCGTTTTGTCCAGCACAGATCTCACATGGAGTGACCGGGATTTGAACCACGGACCCAGCGGTGAGAGGCCAGCGTGCTGCCGCCTAACCCACGGAGGCTTCATACGCTAAATAAAATAAAATAAATAAATAAATAAATAAATAACTTCCATGGCAGCAGGTGACAAATCTTGTCTCTGTATTGCGCTCGATAGCGCATGTTCGATTCGACGATCGACTGCCTGGATGATAGACAAGTTGTTGGTTGCATTGGAACAGCGCTGATTTTCATAGAACTGGACTATCTCTTTGGATCTTGCTGGAAATTGACATGTATGAACTTTCTAATCTACGACTATTATGAAAGTATTTGGAAAATTTTGGAAATTATCTTGTGTAACTTTGAATTCATTGGCAGTGTTTGGAATATATATAACTTCGCAAAAAGGCGAGTATGGATTATTTAGTTGTGCGCTTGATGCATGTAGTGACGGCATCAGTTCCGCCCGCTACTCACAGTTACTACTAGTACTTTCGTTTTTTCGTGGAGACTGTGGTTGATTTTGTGATCTAATGGAAGAAAACGTGCTACATTGAATACTATCTTCTTCTTCTTCTTCTACCTTATCCGATACGGACGTTGGCTACCACCATGGCTAACACCTTCTTATCCTGTGCAATCCTGAAGAGTTCCGTGGAAGACAACCCAAACCACGTTCTTAAATTATCCATCCAAGTTATTCGTCTCCTTCCCGGTCCATGCTGACCTTCAATTTTACCCTGAAGTATAACTTGTAGCAGACGGTATTTTGGATTCCTCATCATGTGTCCCAAGTATTCCAATGTCCTCTTCTTAATTGTGTTTAACAGCTCAGGTTGGCTGCTCACACGCTGAAGAACCTCGGCATTACTCACACGTTCTGTCCACGAGATTTTAAGAATCCGCCGGTATATCCACATTTCAAAAGCTCGAATCTTCTTCTCTGTAGCTACGGACAAGGTCCAAGCTTCAACACCATAAAGAAGGGTGGAGACAACATAACACTTCACAATTCTTTTCTTAAGCGTCATACTGAGATCTCGACAGCATAGTAGTTGTTTCATTGTCATTGGATCTAGCCTTCCCTATACGGCATCTTATTTCAAACGAAGGATCCCAATTCTCATTAATATTCTGTCCTAAATAAACCAAATTCTCAATCTGATGTCCATCGACTAAAAGGACTTGTGACAATGCTGGTTTTCGCGATATTATCATATATTTTGTTTTCTTAATGTTGAGATCAAGGCCATATTGTTTACTCTTTCTATACACCATAGTAACAATTTCTTTAAGTCCTTCGAAACTATTTGCAATCAATACAGTATCATCTGCGTACCGTATATTATTAATATAATTACCATTGACCTTAATACCTTGTTGAATGCCATCAAGTGCCTCAGAGAAAATCTGTTCTGCATAGATATTATAAAGAAGCGGTGAAAGAATGCATCCTTGTCTCACACCACGCATTATTTCCACTGATCTCGATATATGTCCATCAATTCTGATACTAGCCTTTTGACCCCAGTATAAATTAATGATGATCCGAATGCCTTTCTCATCTATTCCTGAGTTCTTGAGTGCATTATACAACTTATCATGCTGACAGCGGTCAAGGGCTTTTGCTTAGTCCAGAAAACATGCATATACATCCTGATTTACCTCACGGAATCTCTGGAAAAGAACTTGAAGCGCAAATAATGCCTCACGAGTTCCTAGACCGTTGCGGAACCCAAACTGCGTGTCACTGATATTCATCTCGCATTTCCTGTATATGCGATTATGGATAACTTTCGAGAAATATCTTGAGCACATGACTCATAAGACTGATTGTCCTAAAGTCACTACATGACTTAGCCATCGGTTTCTTCGGAAGAGCAATAAATGAAGACAAGAGCCAGTCTTCTGGTAATATGCCCGTGTTGTATATCTTGTTATATACCTGTATCCAACTTTTGTTGTTGGAAAGTATTGCATCCCTGTATTTAATATTGCAGAGAACGTTTATTGTGAGTTGAAACAGGACTGTGTGACGTCATATGTAATTTTCTCGCATTTTTGTGCAACATCGTGGTTGAAGCAAGGACTGTTGGCCAAGCACATGGCCGCAGTTCCAATATTATGAAAGTAATTTACAACTCCGCCAACCCACGTCCCACGTCCATCTAGATGTGAGACCCTGGGGGGGCAAGGCTAATTACTCCCTCAGCCAAAGAAAATAAATCGATGTTAAACGTTCTGTATCTTAGTACACTCGCACTCGATCGCATTTGGAACAACACACTTCCGAGTAAGAGAGTGCAAGAGTGTACACTTGGGCTATTTGTTATACAGCATGAGTCGCTCGAGCGCGCTTCGAAATGTTGACTGTTAGGTTCACGAGTTTCAGGCTTCACGGCTTCTTTGAATCGTTGCTTCTTCGATGACATTCTTACCACGAGTGGTTGGTGCCACAATTGCAAGACAAATTGTATCGAAGACACTGTTGTCTTATAACAGCGCACTTCGCTATTCACGTGTGCAATTACCTGAATCAGACCTTTCCTGGCCGGTGGATTGGAAGAAGTTCTGCATCTTTACCAGCTCCCTTTGCTTCGCCTCCAAGAAGTCCCGATTTGACGACACCAGGCAATGCTCTCTAGGGTTTCATAAAGCAACAAGTAAGGAACACCTGATAATACTCAACCCAGGAATTACGAGCACCTGTGGAACACACTTTCACCTTCGTGACTTCGGAGTATCTCCGCAAAACATCTGCGAGAACATGCCGCAGAGTTCAGCTGTGTTACGACAAGGATGGTGCTCATACCGATGTTTATGACTCTTTAAGGGACACTAGGGCTGAGTTTTTAGGCAAAAATGGCAAAATAACTGTTTTTTGTTTTTCCCATATATATATCTTATGGACCCCTGTGGATAATTTCAGTAAAACAGTTTTCATGCACCGCCATTTTTAAAGGGTCGGCGACATTTTTAAATCTCCTCTGCCCAAAAAGAAGATGGAAGGCAAATCATAGAAAGTAGGCTATACTTTTAAAACTAGAAATCCTAGAAAGTCGTAGGTTAACTCAAACGAAAGGTCTAAATGCTCTTTATCTCTACAACAAAACATTGTATTTTTCACATTTTTTCCACAAAAGTTTCATTGGGTGAGCCAAACTGGTTAATATAGCATGCGATTTTATAAAAATGCTTTTATCTCCAAACAACGTTTTTAGGTAATCAAAATGCTCCATGTGGATGAGATATTCACCAATTTTACAAAGAAAAATCACTGGATATTCAGAAACACATGTGCTGCAAGATAACATTGCAATATCTCCAGCCACTTTGTAAATTACAGACCAAAAAAATAAAAAACTATGAAAAATTCTCGAAATTCATAAAACATGGTGGCACATAAAGAAAAAATTAATCTGACAGCATACACGTATCACTTTCCTGAAATGTCTCAATGTTATAATATTTAGAATAGTTTTATGTATATGTAATGAAAATATCAAGCGTTTTACACAATTGCTAATGCGCATGGAGCATTTTGATCATACGGTATATTTTAATAATATAATTAGTAAAAAATCCATTACATTTCATCCAATGGTTTTCAAATTTGGTATGTGACTTAGTGTTACTATTATAAGTTTGCAGTTTAAATTTCAACTCATTCTGATAATAAATGTGGAAGTTGAAAAACTCAGCCCTAGTGTCCCTTAAGACTTCAAGGTAACTGTGTATAACAAACATTCAACAATAACTATCATAATGTTGAAAATAAAGGGGGTACGCCCACTTCCGGACCACCCTGTACATATAGCTTTAAGAAAGACAATGTAAATTATGAGACTTTTGGGCATATTCTATAGTTAAAATGTATACATTAGGAATACAGGACTTGACAGGCGATGACAATGAAGAAACACTTCCTCATCAAGTTTATTTCGAGGCGTGGGTGGTAGTACGCCTGCACCTGTTACAACAATAGTGTTATTCCGAGTTGGAGCTGACAATAGCGCACGAGGGGTTGTGTCATACCTTAAATCTTGAGGACTGGAAACCTAACTAGGCCTGCAAGGGATTTTACGACACTTGCTACTACAGTGAGAAGGACTTACTATGTACATTGTGAGATAATTGACATGTCTATAGCCAATGATGGATCAAAGTCGTCACGGGTCATTGAAGAAGCAATTAAGGCCATATGGGTGTATATTATGCTGAGAAAGGGAAACTTCGAAAACAACAACTGGCACATATTGTACCCGATACCTAGTTTAGGCTATCGGCTACGCCAGCAGACATTAAACTGTAGTTGAGGTTTTGGGAAGAATTAGGAAAAGATAGCGCACCGATCGCGTCAAGAAGAATGTCCAGATGACGTAGGAGGTCTAGAATCAAGGAGGCACTGACGTCTGTAAGAAGATGGAATTATGGATAGAGATGTGAAGCTTTATTGAGATATTTATGGAATTATAGCAATTAAACATCTTAGAAGAGGATATATAACATGCATTATATGTGGAAATAATTTTATGGAAGTAAGTTATTTTATAACAGAACAGCCGAGATGATCTGGGTTCGAGACTATGATCATGACGTGAGAGCACAGTGGTGGGGGATTACGCCACGTGCCTGCGCCGAGCACATAAGCAGAAGGACAGTGCTAGCAAGATCAGTTGGGCTCAGTTAGACGAGCAGGTAAGAGCAGCTCTATAGCGCAGCGAGACGCACATTGAAGGTCACGTAACATACAGAAACTGTCAGTGGCAGAGTGTAAGCGACAGTTCCTGCATCACCGAGCAGCGAAGGCCGAGCGGGTCATTGATCCAGGCGGGCTGGCCGAGGAAGCAATTATAGACGGCCGGGGTATGTCAGAACCGCACTGCAAGTAGTTGAAGACTTTATTTCAAGCTACATTTCGACGCTGTTCGAACACAGGCTTTTATGAATAACTTCACGACTATGCTTTTATATAACGCATTCGAAGCCACTTTAAATATTTCAAGTAAACGGAATGTTGTTAGCATAGGCACTGATGAACATTAGATCGTGCATTAATCAGATTTATTTCTTATGCCGTTTTCATGAATTACCAATTACAGACAGATACAGGGTGTTTCGTAATCTTGAACACTCTCAAGTAAAATTTTATTTTACTCAAGTGGGACTTAGCAGTCATTTGAGATTGAACTTGCAATACTCAAACTGAACATTTAACGGAACAGTGGCGTATCTTAGAAGAGGAGTAGGGGGTCCGCTGTTTCCATGAACTTTTCGAGAAGGAGTTGGACAATATCCGCTATGGGTAATCCGGAGTTCAACATGTCCGAGTAGACGCGAGTAGAGACAAGATGGCACCGCAGAGCGATGGATTCGATTCCTGACGAGAGGAGTCCACCAGCTGATTCATTTGGGATTTCGAATGCAATCGTCATTTCATGGATGGAATGCTATTCACGCCGATCTATCGAGAAATTCTTTATGTAGGGAAAATCGACGATCTTGGAAATTTAATTACAGCTGATTATGAAAGGTACTGTAAGAGTCATAACTACCTGATACGATTATTTTCATGAATACTGGGCACACATGTATATTTTTCTAATAGGAGTGATTTGATTATTAAGACATGGTTTGAATTTATATACTTCGAATTTGCTAGAATATGGAGTGACCATATGATATGGCAGGCATCATTATACGAAATTCTCACCGTTGTTTGGCTTTATTAAGCAGATGTTTGGTCTTTTAGACATTTTTCCAGCTAGGATATTTTTCATGAATAGTTTTTTTTTTGTGTAACGAGCATTTCAAACTCGTGATCTGCAATTGATTATCAAAAATTACTTCGTCAGTTCATTGCATACTAGCGAGTGTGTATTATTCATCAGTAGGGATTTTTTCCATTGGATTGTTTGGAGATATTAAGAAGTTATTCACTTTAGTGAATGAACATCGCTTTTATATGACAACTAGAAACTTGTTGATTCCTATCTGGTACATTCACTCATATAGACTACGAGATGGGGTCCTTCGTATTTATACGATTGTATGGTGGCTACTCATCTTACACATCGTTCAGGGAACTATCATCCAAGTCGACGGGGCGAGGTCTTTCGTATTTATACGACTGTACGGTGGTTACTCATCTTACTCGCCATTGAGGGACTCATTTTTATCATCCGAGTGTACACGAGATGTAAGTGAATCAAACAAGGAACTACTAGTCACATATCAGTCGAAATTTTGTTAAATAAAGTAACGATAAATGTCAACAGGATTGCATTTAGTAATTCTTGTTTGCCAATCCAATATTTTGTTGCTATACTCTTTTGAGAGTAATTTCAGTTTAACAGCTGTTACAGCTGAAGCTTTTGATGATTTTTATAATTGTGTTTGATACCTTTGAGAAGGATTTAAAGTAATTGAATCTTGTAAGATTAATCATTAATGGTCATAATTATTTTAAGGCAGATCAGTATTGCAGATTTTGATATGAGAGATTATAGCACATTGGTGTTTTTCTGCGATGTGAATTATGAAAATTTGTAAGAGTATTTATGCTATTTGAAAGCAGATCTTAAATTACGGAAGTAATATTTTTCCAAATGTTTAAGGAGTTGTCTAGATGTGATCAGAGTAATTACAGTCATTGGAGATTATGTGCGTTGATAATTTGAAGCCAGTTATATATTTTTTGTAGATCATGCAACATGGTTAAGTGAAGTTTGTGATAGGCATTTTGTGGAATTTGCCATGTGATAGTTGCAACGTTGATAATGTATTTTGAGGCAGACATGAGGTCGTCGTACCCAGTCTAGCGTAATTGTTGAGATTCATGCTGTATGTGCTGAATATTTATGGAGTTTTGTGGAGTAATTCTTATATTCAAATGTGATATTTGAAGTATTGAAGAAATGTAATGTCGTTGTGGATAGTTAGATCCAACGTGATGTCGTGGAGGCAATAATATTTTTTGGCATGATAAATTAAATACGAGATATAACTTGGAAGTAATAAAAACTGTAAGACAACGTTCTATAAACCTTATTAAACAATTTGTTAGGAAATTAAACAAATAAATGAAGTTGATAATACAAGATTTTCTGAAAATAATAATTAACGAAATAATAATCTGAAAATTAAGCATATTAACGATCTGACCTAATGAAATAAAAATCAGAATGACTAGATTAAATAATGAAAATCTAAATAACCAGATGATTGAAATTTAAATAATTTGATAAATTAAATTTTGAAATAAATCGATGAATTAAATAAATGGATGAATTAAAGATTGGATAAATAAACTGATTGAAATAAATTAATAGACAATTGTAATGATGATGAATAACTAAATTAGAAGGTGATAATTAATTAAAGAAGCTGATGATTAATGAATTTATATGGAATTAAATAAATTTAATTGAGATATAATTCGAAGGAATTGCAACTTGAGTTGAGAATTTAAATGATGTAATGGTGATGAGTTAATGATTCTGACAGGAATATGTAGAATTTTGAAGTGAGAATTAATGTGAGAAATATTTAATTTTGATGATGACGATTATGATGACCAATGAGAATTTGAATTTTCTGTAATTCACAGATAAGTGATATGAATGACGATGTAAATAGTGTAAATTAATTATTCGATGTTTAGGAGCATTTGATTAACATGTTCAACATTCAAATTATGCCATGCAAACCATAATTTACGTGACATTTAATATGTGTGATTATTATATGTGTATATTTAGACAGATTAATAATATTTTTTAAATCCACATTGATGTTAAATTAAAGAGAAATTAGGTCTCAGGTTTCACAAATGTCAGTGACGAAAGGCATAGTGCTACAGTGATCCTGAGAACCCAAGAGAACTTTATAAATTTTTCTTGTTATGTGGATAAAAATAATTTTGCATTAGAAAAGAGATGATTCGATTTTTGGACAATGACAATTTAACTTTGGCATTCGACCATACTCTTAAGTAGGAATTATATTTAAAATGTCTGTCTGACTATCAAAGTAAAATAAATTTGTTTTTATCTTAGTTGTGATCTGATGATGGTGTGATGTTCCTTTTTCTTTCCTTGTCTTGAGTAAGGCTTATCCGGAAAGGAAGTGGTTTGCTAGGAATTCAGTTGATGGCGCCCATTTATATTTGAATTATTTTTATTAAACTTAATCCCGTAACGACCCTAGAGATACTTTGTCTCGTGATACCCACTGCTTTTTCGAGAACTCAGCTGAATTTCCGACACATTCCTTATTTGACTAGAGGTTCATTTAACTCCGCTCTGTCCTGGAACTCCAGGAATGCGATGTTATAGCAGATGGGTCATCGCATCCCCAGGACGAACGGGTACAATATATAACCTGAAAATTGAAATCAAGGGGATCATTATCATCCTTTCAGTCGCAGTCGAAGTTACAGCCACTCTAATTGGCAATATCAGTCATAAGTTGTATAGAGAACAGTGGTTGGATTATATAAGTACTTGATATAGGCCGTACATACAGTACACTATAATCAGTGTTCTTGTCGGCAAATGGAAGATCTGATTGCAACAACCAGCCAGCCAGCCAGCTTTAATGATGATGATGATGATAATTGTTGTTTTAAGGGGCCTAACATCTAGGTTATCGGCCCCTGATGGTTTGGGTGATCGTGAAGATGAAAATGAAAAGCGAACTTAAAACTATAACTAACGACTAACCTACATACTAGAAGAAGAAATGGACAACTAAAGGAGAATAAGGCAAATAAAATGACAGAAGGAAAAGAAATGCCCTCAACCCTCGGAGAAGGCGGATTGAGGGGCTTGGAAGGAAGGAGAGCTATGAAAGGCATATAGGAAAGTGAAAGAGGAGAGGAGAGGGTCCGCCCCAGAGGTAAGGGACAAAAGGGGAAAACGGACCCAGCTCAGGAATCCCTCGGGGTCGCCAACTCCCGAACTCACCAGCCGTGAGCCCCTGAGGGTGTAGCATTATCTAGGGTGCACCAGAAGTGGTGGGGCTACATACACCCTGCCTCCTTAAGGGCCTAGAGCACAAGGCAGGAGGTAAAAGGAAGAGAAAAAGTAGGCTGACCCCTCGCAGAAGGAGGGTATCAGAAAAGATGAGACAAGGGCCAATTAAGACGGGAAAGGAAGAGACTCCCTAGGCCTCGGATACCCTAATACCGTCGGGGTCGGAAGAGAACAAGAGTTGACCAAGTGAGGTCGACAGGAAAGAAGACAGAGAGGAGCCCGGCACAAGTAAGTGGAAGCAATGCCGGACTCAGCTGGGGCCCCGTGGTCGCCAACCTACCAGCTTTAATGACATAACGGGAGTTATGCTCACACCGACGCCCATCTCCAAACCAGGTAATGCCATTTGGTGTATTCTTTGGAATACCGTACACGGTTAGTTAGAGTTAGCTCTTGCTGATCTTTGCTTTTTCTCTTTCATTAGTTTCTCTTATTTCCCTCGCAGACACCAACAGGGACCCCTTATTTTGTAAGTCTCATTTTCTTTGAATGTATACTAAAATCTATGTAAGTTTGTTTCAGTTATGCATTCCTTGCAAAGTAACGGCGCACCACGCGGCAACTTGTCGAAGTTTTGGATTCAGAAATCTCAAGAATGGCTTCAAACCGCTCCAGCAGAGATCGTCGTTATCGTTATCTGCAATCTCCTTGAAGATTCTACTCTATGAAGAAAAATTATATTATATAAAGGGTTTATATTGCTCAGATGTTACCCACCCTGTTTTATGTTCCTTCGTCAACCGCCACCTCCCCTTCGTGTTCTCGCTCGCCGTGTGTTCAAATTCTCCCTTCCTTCTCGTGTAGTCAGCTTGATAAACAGTTCAGCCCTCTCTCAGAGGTTCTCCTCCTTTCCAATGAGGTGATTCAAACGGACGCCATGTCCGAATTTTGAGTGTAACGGTCGCAGGAAGCTTCAAACTTCAATCCACCAAGGCAAGATAAGTAACTACCTACACTGATTTTAAAACATTTTAGAAGGTTTTAAACAACATTTTGAATGCTTTTAATGAAAGTTATGGGCAGTGTTGGGATTTCCGAAAAATTGAGTAATAATTGCCCCCGTGGGAACCGTCATTATTCGCCAACCAGGCTTGCTACTAAAGTTATGAAATTCAGCATTTCTTGTACTAAATAAGGGAGGGATTTCTGTTAAATTCTTAGCTGTCTAAAACTTTACTTGTCTACCTCCGTGGGATGTCTACATGCTCCTTTAAACTGTTACTAAAGCTCTGGAATTTTCCATTCAAAATAAACTCTAAATAGTGAAGAACTATGCTCAATACCGTAAAAATTACTGCTACCTTTAAGTTAAAGTGAATTCATGAACTGCAATATCAAGACTACATACTGCTAAAACCCGTCAAAGTGTAACTTAATGAACCTATACATACTGCAATAGTGAAAATTTACAATCTATCAAAAAACTTTGGTTGGTTGGTTCCTCAGTTTAGGGGCTGCGACAACGCGGTCATGTAGCTCCGTGTACTTTGGATGTGTGTAGAATGTGTCTGATGACCGGTGTTAATTGTGATGGCTGTAGTGCCACAAACAGTGTCCGTTCAACAATCTACTGCGTCGCGATTCGTTCGTTTAATAAAATTGGCCAGGACTCTATCCTATAATTCTTACACTCCCAATCCCTTTTACTAACAATTTAGGGTATATTTACACTAGTTACTTCTTTTCTACGAGGCCTCACCAATAAATAGGCGCCCTCTCACTTTTGCTCCACTTAACATTTATTCATTCTGTAAAAGTAACCGAGGTTATAATCCACATTTTAATACTGTAACGTTTTTGGGGTTCGTAAAATAACTGGTCAGGCTATAATGCACTTAATCTTTATTTACAATAATGTTATTTACACTAATTAACACTAAATCAAATTAGGCCTACTTACTTGCACACACACACATACACAGAATCTCACGTTATACAGCTACAAGTCACTATTTAATTTACAATGTTTTCTGCTAGTATCTCTTACAGTCATTATTTATCTTTCACAGTCACTGTCTACGTTATTTATATCCACATTTATTTTCACACCACTGTCTTCACTATATACAGTCCTCCATATTTATTTCCACTCATCGTGCTATGCACGGCAATCTGCTTCAACTCCACTTACTCAGGATTAACACTGACTCCGATTTCACACTGGCTCACTGCTCGTCGCAATCACTGGTATATAAACAATCGGGCTCCTGGTCTAGTATGTTCTGGGCGTCGCTACCTCCAGTACCATCGAGTAAGTGCTCGTGGTTGGCTTCCAGAACTATCTAGCCACTCCCAGCGATGTTCTGGATCACCTTTCCCTTTCCAGTAGGTTCAAGCCAATTCTGGTCGACCTTATTCAACGTTGCGTGGGGAGGGGCCTACCCTAATTAGCTGGCCGGATTGGCTATTCCGCATTCTTCACATACCCCGCCCGCCTGTCTGGCCCACAGTGACTCGTTACACTTGGTATTTGTGGCGGCCTTGGGAGGAACTAAGAGGGGTGCGTACCTGAGGACGGTCTCTTTCGTTGGTAGATTCGTCGTACGGCCCCTCCCCCGAGAACTGTATGTCCGGCTAGCGGTGACACGTTTCAATACTGTACGTATATTTTCCTGTTGCAACCAAGAAGTTCTAATTTTCTATTTGTTAAACGTATATTTAATTTATGTTATCCAGGTTTCACATAAGGTGACCTGCCCTATTAAAATTTAGCATTTCTTAAATTCTGTGTCAATATAACAGTAGTTATAAGAACCACTTATTTATCCCCTTTTTCTTATCCTGCTACGCCCAGGAATGCATAATCCTTTTGCGTACTACTAAGGTATTCTAAAAGCCTTTTTTTGTTTGTTGGTTGAAAATGTAATATTCTACCTAATTAATCTAACGAAACATTACACCAAATTGTAAGTCCTTTATTGATATAGGCTTTAAGCCTTTTAATTGTATGTAAATTTCAAAAAATTTGTAAAGTTTCTTATTGTTACTACAGGTCTGAGACCTCAAAAGTTTACTAAAACAAACAATTGTGTTCTTAACTCAAAATAGATCTGAGATCTAAATTGTTATTTAAATTCCACTTAATAACTTTGATAAATAAATTCTTTATTATTTGTTTTCTATCTCTCTTGCTAGAAAAATTGTTAGGCGGGACCTTCTCTTCCGTACTTTTTCTCCGGAATTATTCTATATTCAAAGCAAAAGGCGAATCACTGAATGATAAATTTATTAAAAACTCCATCACTTGTTGCGTTTAAAATAACTTACATTAACAACATTTTCAAAGTTTCTCTTAGCTATCACAGCTAATTCTAGAAAATTATTAAGGCAAGTATAGCTCAGCCAGCTTCCTACTTGTAGAGATTTTCTCTCTGGCTTATGATTTACTGTTTAAAATTTTGGTTTTGTTTAAGTTAGTTTTGAGGTTTTCCTCCGTTCTAAACTTTTAGTCGGCACTCTGCTGGGTAAGAGTGTAGCTTGCTTTAAATGCAACAATTGGTACTCTTTAAAGATTTTTACTAATCATAATAAAATATTGCAAAAAAGCACTATAATTGCTTCATCTCTGCCCACCCTAGGGACATTCGGCTATTCCGTTGGGGATCAAAAAATGTCGGGAAATAACATTATTCTGGCTAATTTAAGGGAGACTGGGAATAAAATGTCCAAATTCTATATAAAGTAAGGTACAGCTTTGAAATTTTATATGGTTATGAATAGTCATAATATAAACCGCTGTGGGAAACTTGAGCATTGTAAGTTGATTAGTTCTTGAGATATTAATTATTTTATATTTTTTCATGAGCAAATTATTCAAGTTTTTGAAAGGTCAGCCGCGTTAAACAAATCAAGATAGTGTAACTTTTAGTTGATAGTCTATTGCAATATAACAATTGGAAGAAATCTACGGATCGTTTTTTGAATTGCATTAATGAGTGTGAAGAAATATATATTTTGTCATATCCAAGTTTTATTTTACAAAAAATCTTGAATTTTTCCAGTTTGATTTCTTTTGCAGCCAGACCAATAGTGCAATCTAAAAATCGATCCGCAGGTCTATAGTCATTGCAATGCAGATAATACATGCATATTTTGAAAGCAATATCATAAGATTTATAACGCGTGTAACATTTTGAATGCCTGAAAAAGTGAATCAGAGAAAACAGCAATTTTCTAAAATAATGCACAATTTACAAGGTCCAGCTTACCAAGGACATTAGAACTGTCCTGCAGCATAGGTGACACCCGCCTTTTTGTGTTTTGCAGCCTCCTTCTTCATTTTTGTCAGTTTCACCTTCCGTCGACATGCCTTTCGCTTCTCCAATGATGACCGCAGACTTTCATACTTCCTGCGTCTGTCACATCTTTCATGTGTTTGTGCTGTGACATGAGATACTCAAGTTTGCCTTATTCCTGATGTCAACTCTGTTGTTGCACTACACCCCATGATGAATTCTGATACAGCAATTTCAAGTCTCTTCCGTGAAATAAAAATCTCTTTTGGGCACTTCCTCCAGATAACAGAATGCAGAGACTCATTCTGATTTTGAGTAGCACCCCGGATGCATCTGGATAGTAGCTCATCTGATGCCAGCCTTTGATAAACTGGTATAATCTTGACACCTAAGGGTTCTGAAAACTTTACAGCCATTTTGTCATGGTTCTGTGCTGTTTTACCAGCTACGATACTTCGATTGTAAAAGCACCAAGACTCAGAACCTTCAGGACAAAGAATATAGGACATTTCCTGTGCCAAGGCTTACTATCAGTAGACATGTAATGGCATATAGTGGCATACACTGCTTTCTTCATATCTGCAATATTAGATATGTTCTGTACTAATGCATTCCTATAATAATTTGTTAATTTTTAGCCTACTTTCGATTTTTGCAAAAAATGAAAGTAGACTTATGAGATCAACACAGGGCGAAAAAAGTGTGTCTGTCTGTGTGTGTGTATATGTGTGTGTGAGTCTGTGTGTGTGTGTGTATGTGTGTGAGTCTGTGTGTGTGTGTGTGTGTGTCTGTGTGTGTGTGAGTGTGTGTACTCTGAATGTCTGTCCCCCCCCCTATCAATTCGAACACGGTGAATGCGAATTGAACGAAATTTGGTACAAAGGTAGCACTAGCAAAGGACACCTCAGTGTCATGTTTTATATCGCCGCCATCTTTACTAAAACTGAATGGCGGCCACTCAAACGTTCAAAACGTAAAATCAAATAACGACTAACCAAATCATCCGATCTCTACCAAATTTGGTAACAACATACCTTCGTATAGGATGCGTCTTGTGACCAAATTACAAGGTCGTCCGCCATACCATTTCAGGATGGCGGCCGTGCGAATTATGCAAACTTTATAATCCATATCATGGGACCCACCAGTTCCGATTATCGAGCCAAGAATCGTTTTAACTGTTCTAAAGGAAGAGGCACGTTCGAAATTAAAAGTTTATTTTGTAATACTATAGTGCAGACGTGATTTTAAAAAGCTGAACTGATTCAGTAATAAGACAAGATGGCAGCGGATATCTTGTGCCGGACTTATATTTCACTAATTTGAGTATTGCATGCAATATAGCGTACTGATAAAAAATAAATAAACTTTGTATGAAATGCTTTATATATAAATAATATACTCCAGTGATGAAATCGTTTAGTATAAATCATTATTTGCTAACAAGTTCTATGTAAGTCATTTTAAATAGAACGATATTCGTTGACACACTTAGCTCAGTGGTAGAGCGTTAGACTATCGCTCAAATGCCTATGGTTCAAACCCGATCAGACCTAGGTTTTTTGCTTGAAATGTTATATGTTTATTGTTTTGTAATGACTCAGATGTTTTAAAATTAAGCGTTATATTGTGCACATTATGGTGTAAAATATATATTTAATTAAAACATAATTCGCCAGCAGATTTACTCGGGACATCTAGCTGCCAAAAAGGTAACTTCCAGATTTTATTGAAAAGTTTCTTCTTCTGGCCGCTAGAATGCACTCGCTCTGTTAGGATTATATTGTTCGATATTTCACCAATAGATGTCACGACTAGTCTACGTGGGGATCCATTGATTACTATACCATTATCATTCTATGCGCATCGAATTTGAAGAATGACAAGATGATACTACGATACATTTTTACTTTTTATTTTAAAGGGTTTGTAACAGCCTATTTTGCGTTACTTGAAAATGTTATTAAGCGTTATATTGTGCACATTATGGTGTAAAATATATATTTAATTAAAACATAATTCGCCAGCAGATTTACTCGAGACATCTAGCTGCCAAAAAGGTAACTTCCAGATTTTATTGAAAAGTTTCTTCTTCTGGCCGCTAGAATGCACTCGCTAGAAAATATCCACATAGTTTGTATACACACGTCTCTGTAGGGTCATGGAAAGATTTGTTAATTCAATTAGGGTTGTGAAAGCCATGCACAACCAGACGTGTAAAGACATGCCTCAACTCAAAGTTGGATGTTGCCCACGACAGGTCGTAATAATAATAATAATAATAATAATGTTATTGGTTTTACATCCCTTTTAACTACTGCTGATTTTAGAGACACCGGGGTGCCGGAATTTTGGCCCGAAGGGGATCTTTAACGTGCCAGTAAATGTACTGACACGGCTCCCTCGCATTTGTGCACCCTCAAATGCCAGCTGACTGCGCCAGGATACGAACCTGCAACCTAGGGCCCAGCAAGCGAGAACGTTACCGCTGAGCCACGCCGCCAGTCCGGTCGATTATGTCTCCAGATCCATAACATTCTTGATATACTTCTTATCTTTCTTTCTTCAATGATGGTAGCAGTTTTTATCTGGGTTGTGGCGTTTGGTAGAGGTAAATCGTTTCTAAGGTCTTCAACAAAGAATAGTTCTATTATACTCTTTGATAATAACAACGAGTTATAACTATACTCATACATTTAGGAGAAAGTAGGCTATATGTTCTTTACTGAACATCTTGTTTAATATCCATTCAGATTTCTACAACATTTGTAGTTATTATATAGTAGCCTACATTATTTAGGCCTACCGTAGTTTACGTAGCAAATGTGCCTACTTCCTTCACTAGAGAGCAGCACAATGCAGACCTCCAGCTGTCGGAGGCCTTTCCAAAATTATTCCTATGAAATGAAATCGAAAAATCTGCTTGAATACATCACTAATGTGTGCTGACCGTGAGTCTAACGAAAGTGGGCGTTTAAAGAACTGCACGTCAGGCATTTAAAAGCTACGCCTGGGCTTTAAAAATGGCGGAATTCGGGTAAAAACTCTGCTATCTGATCCGCGTATTTCTAGCATTTCAGAATGCTTCAGAAAATCTCACCCTTTTGAAGGGAAAGTACATAAATCCATTTCATCTTATATATATATCCTTGCTTGCCAGCGCACTACCTATCCCCCCATAGTACCCAAATACCTGCTCCGAAGGGAAAGATGATGATGATGATGATGATGATAATTGTTGTTTTAAGGGGCCTAACATCTAGGTTATCGGCCCCTGATGGTTGGGGTGATCGCGAAGGGAAAGAGCACTTAGCGATAGTCTGCAGATAACCGTAGCTCACGCCGCTCTCTCCGTTAAGGGCCGATAACCTCGATGTTAGGCCCTTTAAAACAACAATTATCATCATCATCTCTCCGTTAACTGTGCTCAAGTTCCCTGTTATTTTAGTTACTTCACGGTATTCACTCAGTATAATTAGCCTTTATATCAGTGTTTCTTTCTTATTTTGATTTGGAGCTTCTTCCTCTTTGCCTACGATCGTTTCCCTTCCTAAACCTCTCTCCTTTTCTTTCAATCATCTTCCCTCAGGTAGTGTATAAGCTCCGGATTAACCTACCACCATTGTCAACAAGTCCTCGTCTTTAGCAAGAACAGCAGCAAATAACATTGTAAATAGTTCAAAGTCTCGATGTGGATATTATAAGAATTAATTACCGATCATGTTGTATTTCTGCATGTAATAAGCCAACATGTTCTTGTGTTGTATTTTCCACGACAGCATAATTACTGCAAAGAGTTGCCATGTGTAAGTTGCATTACCCCACACCTAAGAAAAGAGTTTTGCTAAATAGGAATGAGCAGGCCGAGGCTAAATCATTTATTTTTGCAATAAATTAGTGGATGGCACCCATTGGGATACAAAGTGTATGTCGTCACTCAGTTGACCAATGTCGTTCCTCGTTGTCTCAAGTTACCAGGCAAATAAGCTACTTGAGCGACAGCTCACCGAGGTGCTAAGTAACGAGGAAGCGTCCGTTACACTAGATCTAATAATTTAGACAAATTTTGGCGTCCATGACATGGATATACTATGTGATAAAAGCACACTACCGGTACTTGGCTAATCATGTGCCCCTGTCGTTCAAAATACCCACTCTCCTAACTCGTATTTCCACGTCCTGCCTACCGCCTTAAGCAATGGCGCAGTTGCATCAAACATACAGTCATTCCTTGCTGTTATATTAATGCAGAATTATTACTATGGCTAGTGAACCTCCCTAGAATGGGGAGAAATTTATCTCTTAACACTGTACTTGGCACAAACACAATGGGATCGCGAATAATGGCGAGCAAACTTGAGAAACAGTGAGCTCTACCCCTGAAGTCAGCCCTCACACACTTCCTGCAAAGGTCATCGAACCGCGTAATGGGCCAAGTTTCGCTCGAGTTGAAGAGCCTCGTTTGTCGATTCACAAACACCACCACTTCTTCCCCATTTCCATAGTCGCAGCACAATAGAAGTGTCCTATGAGTCGTAACAGGGGCGATATACACTTATTTCCAAAGCAAGGAAGTAGAAAATGATTTTGATCAATAATATAATTCTTTGTAGTATCGCACAGGGGCTCAAAACTACTGCCATGGAAGAAGAATACTAGGAAGTGAAGCTCCCACAAGGCCAATGGTTATCACTTTCTAATTTCAATCTTCAGCTGATACACCTTACTGCGCTCTGGTGAGAGTAGGGAAACACATCGCGATATGGCCCGGCATTTAAACTTACTTTTGCAAGTATTTGAGATAACAGTTTCCCATGTTTTAGTTTTAGAATTGTCTACGTCACGTGGAAATTTAAATCACATCGTTATAATTATATTATATCTCCTGCGAGTTTTTTCAAAGTCCCAATATAGCCTACTATACATAGTTTCAATAGATACACTTATTTATAAAATAGGATGAATGAGGAAGTATGAAGGAAATAAAGAAATAAAATGAAGATATATGAATACATTAATTTTTAGGCAGGTAAATATAACTTAAAAACAAGATGTTCAGTAATGAACATATAGCCTACTTTCTCCTAAATGCATGGGTACTGTTGTAACTCTTTGTCCTTTTCAAGGAGTATAATGGAATGTTGGTTGTAGTAGCTTGTTGAAATACGTGCTATAGGGATATTAAACATGAATATGAGGTGCCCTTTGCTAGTGCTACCTCTGTAAAAAAATCATTCAATTCGGTTTCACCGTGTTTGAATTGATCTGGGGAATGGATTTGCACACATACATGGCCGCTATTTGCAAACCATTGGGCGGATGACCTTGTAGTCAGTCATAAGATGCTTTCCACAAAAAGGCATGTTGTTGCAAAATCCGGTAGAGATCAAATTATTAGGATGGTCGAAATTTGATTTAAGCTTTTAACATTTGGGTGGCCGTCATTCCGTTTCCGTCAAGATGGCGGCGATATAAAACATGACACTGAGGTGCCTTTTGCTAGTGCTACCTCTGTACCAAATTTCGTTCAATTCGGTTTCACCGTGTTTGAATTGATAGGGGGAATCGATTTGCACACATACTTGGCCACCATCTGCAAACTATTGGGCTGATGATCTAGCAGTTTGGTCAGAATATGCTTCCCACATAAAGATTTCTTGTTGCAAAATTTGGTAGAGAATAGATTATTTGGTTGGTCGTAATTACATTTTAGCCTTTAACATTTGGGTGGCCACGATTACGTTTCCGTCAAGATGGCGGTGATATAAAACATGACACTGAGGTGGCCTTTTCTAGTGCTACCTCTGTACCAAATTTCGTTCCATTCGGTTTCACCGTGTTCGAATTAATAGGGGGAATCGATTTTCACACAAAGATGGCCGCCATCCGTAAAATATAAGGCTAATGACCTATTAGTTTGGTCAAAGGATGCTCCCTCCATAATGGTATGTTGATGCAAAATTTGGTAGAGATCGGATGATTAGGTTAATCGTAATTTGATTTAAGCTTTGAATATTTGTGTGGCCGCCATTACGTTTCCGTCAAGATAACGGCGATATAAAAAATGACACTGAGGTGCCCTTTGCTAGTGCTACCTCTGTACCAAATTTCATTCCATTCGGTTTCACCGTGTTCGAATTAATAGGGGTAATCGATTTTGACACAAAGATGGCCGCCATTCGCAAACTATTAGGCTAATGACCTATTAGATTTGTCAAAGGATGCTTCCTCCATAAGGGTATGTTGTTGCAAAATTTGGTAGAGATCGGATGATTAGGTTAGTCGTAATTTGATTTTAGCTTTGAACATTTGTGTGGCCGCCATTACGTTTCCGTCAAGATGGCGGTGATATAAAACATGACACTGAGGTGTCCTTTGCTAGTGCTACCTATGTACCAAATTTCATTCCATTCGGTTTCACCGTGTTCGAATTAATAGGGGTAATCGATTTTGACACAAAGATGGCCGCCATCCGCAAACTATTAGGCTAATGACCTATTAGATTTGTCAAAGGATGCTCCCTTCATAAAGGTATGTTGTTGCAAAATTTGGTAGAGATCGGATTATTAGGTTAGTCGTCATTTGATTTTAGCTTTGAACATTTGGGTGGCCGCCATTACGTTTCCGTCAAGATGGCGGCCATATAATACATGACACTGGGGTGCCCTTTGCTAGTGCTACCTTTGTACCAAATTTCGTTCAATTTGCGTTCACCATGTTCGAATTGATAGGGGGGGGGGGACAGACATTCAGACTACACACACTCACACACACTCACACACACACACATACACACACACAGACAGACACACTTTTTGTCGCCCTGTAGTGATCTCATAAGTCTTCTTTCATTTTTTGCAAAAATCGGAAGTAGGCTAACAAGAAGTTCCGTGACGAACTAAAGAGCCTACTTTTCTTAAAATTTAAGATTCATGCCAATGATTAATCTATATCGATCTATCTAGAATAATGACGAAATTAAGTTGGTAATATCGAAATTTCTAATTAGTTCGAAATACTGTATACCTGGCATAATGTAGCCTAATAGAGAACTACAGTTGGCAGCCCTGGTGACTGAATATATTCTTAGTTCCATCTCTTAAGGTACATAATACAAAATTTTGTTGAAGTCCAATGGATAGCATGGACGTTACATGCAGTTAAACATTGAATCTAACAGCGCGCGTAAAATCATGTTGGCAACAATGGCATACATGTATTGGTCAGAAATAATCTGAAATAATCTGATCAATTGTTGTGTCAATTTTGAATGAAATCCATTAGTTAGTATAGAAGTTACATGCATTTTAAAATTGGACCTATCAGCAGGCTTAGAGTCATGTTGGCCGCACTGGCGTAGGCCTAAATTAGTTACTCCAAATTAATCTAGAATGCCAGGTACTATACGTGTGCAAAGTTTAGAGTTACTAGCTTGCATACTTTCTGATATATTGATATTAGAATAACAAAAATAGAGACAGCATTTAATAGCAGTTGGCAGTCCTGGTTAATCTTAAGAATCGGCATAGTCATACCTGTTATGGTACACATAGCACATACGAAATTTGGTTGAATTCCAATTGATAGTGTAGAAGTTATATGCATTTAAAATTGGATTTATCAGCAGGCTTATAATCATTTTGGCAACACTGCCATGTATGGCCTCCTGGAAATTAAACTGCAATATTATTATATATACGTGTGCCAAGTTTGAAATAGCTCCCATTCATACCTTCCAAGATATCCAACATGGAGCTCAAATTTCAATTGCAATTTTTCAGCAGTTGGTAGCACTGACATTTTCAAATATGGCCGTGAGGTATTCAGTTATAGATCTTTACTCCTACCGAATTTTGTTTCGATTGCTCCAGCCGTTTAGGAGTTGATAGGACACACACACACACACACACAGCCCGACAGACAGACAGACAGACACACATTTGCCCGATCTCACGAGTCTACTTTTTCCTCATTTTTGCAAAATGTGAAAAGTAGGCTAATTATACAGTATATGGCAATTAATTGTACATATAAAACAAGCTATATGGATACATACAATTAGCAAATTTGGTAAGTAAGGAAACTGTGAGTCGAAATACCCTTCTTACTGCACCAAAGAGCAGCGCAATAAAAACCACATCGCTTCTTATGTTCTTTTCCTGCAATTTCTCAGCGAAAACTAAAACGTAACATGTATCACAAGAAGAAGAGCACCTATAGAAAGCAAAATGGATAAATAATAAACTAACGGCTTGACAAAAAAGCATCATCAATTCTTAAATGAGAGCCAACTATGTCACGGGATAGTACGTAACTGGCAATAGGCTAAGTTAAAGATGCACTAGACAGAGCTGTACAAGTTTAACTACATTTAATTTTTGTGCATACATATACTAATACATGTACTGTGTTCTCATAGTTATATAAACCCATCTTCATCATATGTTTGCTGTTTTTACAACAGTGGACCATTAGTGTCAATCTACATCTGTTGGCAGCAGTGGTGTGATCAACTCCTTTCAAAACACAAATCGCTCTCTACTCAAATAGATATCGCCCTAGTCGAAAACATGCGCTACCGTCTATAGAGGATCGCAAAAATGAAGATGGTGATGATGATGATGATGATAATTGTTGCTTTAAGGGGCCTAATATGTAGGTATTCGGCCCCGAATGGTTTGGGTGATCGTGAGGATGATAATGAAATGGAAGCTAAAACTAAAACTAACTTATATACTAGAATAACAAATGGAGAAGAAATGGAAAACAAAAGGAGAATAAGGCAAATAAAGGACAGGGGGAAAAGAAATGCCCTCAACCCTCGAAGAATGCGGATTGAGGAACTTGGAAGGAAGGAGAGCCGTGAAAGGCAGATAGGAAAGTGAAAGAGGAGAGGGTCCGCCCCACAGGTAAGGTAAAAATGGGGGAAACCAGACCCAGCCCAGGAATCCCTCGGGGTCGCCAACTCCCGAACTCACCAGCCGTGAGCCCCTGAGGGTGTAGCATTATCTAGGGTGCACCAGAAATGGTGGGGCTACATACACCCGGCCTCCTTGAGGGCCTTGAGCAGAAGGCAGAAGATAACATGAAAAGAAAAAGAAGGCAGAATCCTCGCAAAAGGAGGGAATCAGAAAAGATAAGACAAGGGCCAATTAAGGCGGGAAATGAAGAGACTCCCTAGGCCTCGGACACCCTAATACCGTTGGGGTCGGAAGAGAACAAGAGTTGACCAAGTGAGGTCGAAAGGAAAGAAGACATAGTGGAGGCCGGCACAAGTAAGTGGAAGCAATGTCAGACTCAGCTGGGGCCCCGTGGTTGCCAACCCACGTCCCACTAGATGTTAGCCCCTCGGGAAGGGGGAACGCAAAAAGTACGAAGCTTCACTTCCTAGTATTCTTCTTCCATGCTAGTGCGACGATCCATAGGCGAACACGGAACCACAGCGGTGCAAAGCATTGATTTCACCTACCAGTGCCAGGCTCCCTACTAGAGCTGGTAGTAATCTATGTTTGGCTAATCGAATAATTAGATGATGATGATGATGATGATGATGATTGCCGTTTTAAGTGGCCTAACATCTAGGTTTTCGGCCCCTAATGGTTTGGGTGATCGTGAGGATGATAATGACATGTAAACTTATAAAGAAAACTAACTACTAACTTATATGCTGGAAGAAGAAATGGAAAACAAAAGGAGAATAAGGCAAATAAAGGACAAGAGGGAAATAAATGCCCTCAACCTTGCAAGAATGCGGATTGAGGGACTAGGAAGGAAGGAGAGCCATGAACGGCAGCGAGGAAAGTGTAAGAGGAGAGGGACCGCCCCACTGGTAAGGAACAAAAGGGGAAACCGGACCCAGCTCAGGAATCCCTTGGGGTCGCCAACTCCCGAACTCAACAGCCGTGGGCCCCTGAGGGTGTAGCAATATCTAGGGTGCACCAGAAATGGTGGGGCTACATACACCCGGCCTCTTTGTGGGCCTTGAGCCGAAGGCAGGAGATAACATGGAAAGAAAAAGAAGGCAGACCCCTCGCAGAAGAAGGGAATCAGAAAAGATGAGACAAGGCCAATTAAGGTGGGAAAGGTAGAGACTCCCTAGGCCTCGGATACCCTAATACCGTCGGGGTCGGAAGAGAACAAGAGTTGACCAAGTGAAGTCGACAGGAAGGAAGACAGAGAGGAGCCCGGCACAAGTAAGAGGAAGCAATGCCTGACTCAGCTGGGGCCCCGTGGTCGCCAACCCACGTCCCACTAGATGTGAGCCTCTGGGGGAGGGGGGAGGGGGGTGTCGTAAGCAAACCAGAGCATATTGAATATTTGTGTGGTGAATAAGGTTCGTGGAGCACCTGTGGTAAGTCATACCAGGTAATTATTTTGCCATCTTCGATCGGTGACGGACAAGGCAAGCAAACCCGGTGATTGAGGTATATAAGTGGAGACTGACTGGGTGTACTAATGCATTGGTAAGTGAGATTTTGGATGGCCTGCCCACATTTTTAAGTGAGGTTCGTGGGTGCTGTGCCCACGTTTACTTGATTGAGTTGGTGGATGACGGTGCCCACTCATATCGGTAAGTTGTTGATGTCCTTTCCCACGTAAGTATTTTGGTTATTCCGTGAATGGTAATTCCCACGAGGTAAAATCACGGCCGTGATACCGGGGTCGGTTTTACGCCAGTAGGCAAAGTGCTATGTGATGCTTCTGCGAGGCTTATTGAATTGAGCCATGATGAGCACGTGCTTGAGTCAGTACACGTCAGCTGTGGATGTAGTGAGGATGATGTTTATGATAATTTTTGTTTTGTGGGACCTAACATCGTTGTTATCGGCCCCTAATGAAATGAAATGGCGTGAAATGAAAGGATGAAGATAAAAACAGCTCACTGTCATGGATGAAACGAAAATGGTGTTTATAAAACAGACAGTGAGCCCCAACAATTATGCCTTATTTGAATAAAAATAGTAAAAGGGGGTGGTAAAACAATAAAACAAATAAGGAATAGTAAACAATAAAATAGTTGAACGTAATAAAAGAAACATAAAGCAGACCTAGCCTGAATTAAAAGTCTTAACTGACATTTAAACTTGAAAATGTAACCACTCTCCCTCAAGAACCGGATGAAGAGGTCTGCTGACGGCCCGTCATCACGGAGAATAAGGGACAGGGTGTTAGGCAGTTTCAGAGTCCTTAGCAGATCGGCCAGATCCACACACACCAAGAGAATGTGTGCCACGGTTAGGTGGGCGCCGCCAGTACACACAGGGAGGTCTTCTCTCCTTAGCACATGGGAGTGCGTAGCAATCCCATGGCCGATCCGGAGTCGATAGAGTACCACAGCTTCCTTCCGAAGAGATCGATGATCATGATGATAATTGTTGTTTTAAGGGGCCTAATATCTAGGTTTCTGGCCCCTAATGATCTGGGTGATAGCGAAAATGAGAATGAAATGGAAACCAGAACGAAAATTATGTGAGACGGAAAATACGTACAAAGAGAAACTCAGATGGAAACAACTCACAATATGGTCTTACAAAAGGGAATTTAGAACGAAAAGATTAACAAAAAGAATAGATTGAAAAAGACCCACAAAATGTAGGCTAGATTCAAAATACGTACAAAATGCAAATGAGATCGAAAATACGTACAAAATGCAATTGAGGTTCAAAATACTTACAGGGGGCATGGTGGCTCAGCGCTCTAGCTGTATGCCTCTCACCAAGGCGGTCCGGGTTCGATTCCCGGTCAATGCATGTGAGATTTTCGAAGTGAAATGCCATGTCCTGTGGTTCGGATTCCACGTAAAAAGGAGGTCCCGTGGCTTATAATCACATGATTCACGGTCACGTAAAACTACAATCTTCCTTTCCTTCAAAATACTTACAAAATGCAATTGAAATGGAAAGTAATCAATGCAATTCAGATTGAAATAGGCCCTACCCCAGTTCCAATCCAAATTATTCACTAAGTGCAATTGAAATTCAAAATACTTACAAAATGCAATTGAAACTGAAAATGCTTACAAAATGTACGGTAGATTCAAACGACTCGTGTGGATTGACAATACTAACAAAATGCAATTTAGATTGAAAATAATTACAAAATGTAATTTAGATTCAAAATACCCACAAAATTGCAATTGAGACTTAACTACTTGAACAAAGCGGGGTAGCTTGAAAATACAAAATGCAATTGAAATTCAAAATACTCACTAAAGTCCCAGCCCCTATATTGAAAGACTTACTAAAAAGCAATTTAGATTGTCAATCGTTACAAAATGCAATTGAGATTGAAAAACACTCACAAAATGCAATCTAGATCGAAAATACGTACAAAATGCAACATAGATTAAAAATACCTACAAAAAAAACAAAAGAACCCGCTAGAAGGGGATTTAGATACACGGGGAACCAAGTAACAAAAACAGTGCGGGAATCTTAAAGAGAAAAGGAAATATAAGGAAAAGAGGAGAGGAGAGGAGAGAGGAGAGGATCCGCCCCAAAGGTAAGGACAAAAGTGGAAAACGGACCCAGCTCAGGAATCCCTCGGGGTCGCCAACTCCCGAACTTGCCAGCCGTGAGCCCCTGAGGGTGTAACATTATCTAGGGTGCACCAGAAGTGGTGGGGCTACATACACCCTGCCTCCTTAAGGGCCTTGAGCACAAGGCAGGAGGTAAAAGGAAAAGTAAAAGAAGGCTGACCACTCACAGAAGGAGGGTATCAGGAAAGATGAGACAAGGGCCAATTAAGGCGGTTAAGTGAAAGATTCCCTAGGCCTCAGATAACCTAATACCATCGGGGTCGGAAGAGAACAAGAGTTGACCAAGGGAGGTCGAAAGGAAAGGAGACGGAGAGGCGCCCGGCACAAGTAAGTAGAAGCAATGCCGGACTCAGCTGGGGTCCCATGGTCGCCAACCCACGTCCCAATAGAAGTGAGCCCCTGAGGGGTGATGATGATAATTGTTGTTTTAAGGGGCCTGACATCTAGGTTATCGGCCCCTAATTATCTGGCAGATAGCGAAAATGAGAATGAAATGGAAACCAGAACGAAAATTATGTGAGACGGAAAATACGTACAAAAAGAGACTCAGATGGAAACAACTCACAATATGGTCTTACAAAAGGGAATTTAGAACGAAAAGATTCACCAAAAGAACAGGTTGAAAAAGACCCACAAGATGTAGGCTAGATTCAAAATACGTACAAAATGAAATGTAGCGTCGAAATACTTACAAAATGCAAATGAGATCGAAAATACGCACAAAATGCAATTGAGGTTCAAAATACTTACAAAATGCAATTGAAATTGAAAATACACAATGCAATTCAGATTGAAATATCCCAGTTCCAATCCAAATTATTCACAAAGTGCAGTTGAAATTCAAAATACTTACAAAATGCAATTGAAATTGAAAACGCTTGCAAAATGTACGGTAGATTCAAACGACTCATGTGGATTGACATTACTTACAAAATGCAATTTAGATTGAAAATACGTGACAAAAATGTAATTTAGATTCAATATATCCACAAAATGCAATTGAGAATCAAATGATTTGCAAAATGCCCGCCAAACAAAATGCAATTTAGATTCAAAATTCTTGCGAAATGCGGTTTAGGTTGAAAATACAAAATGCACTTGAAATTCAATAATCTCACTAAAATGTCCTGCGCCTACATTGAAAGACTTACTAAAAAGCAATTTAGATTGTCTATCGTTACAAAATGCAATTGAGGTTGAAAACAATCGCGAGATGTAATTTAGATCGAAAAAACTTACAAAATGCAACGTAGATTAAAAATGCCTTAAAAATCGCTAAAAGGGAATTTAGATACACGGTGAACCAAGTAACAAAAACAGTGCGGGAATATTAAAGAGAAATGGAAATATAAGGAAAAGAGGAGTGGAGAGGAGCGGAAAGGAGAGGAGAGGAGTGGAGAGGAGAGGGTCCGCCCCAAAGGTAAGGTTGATGATGATGAAGATAATTGTTGTTTTAAGGGGCCTAACATCTAGGTTATCGGCCCCTGATGGTTTGGGTGATCGTGAAGATGAAAAGCGAACTTAAAACTAAAACTAGCTAATATCCTACATACTAGAAGAAGAAATGGAAAACTAAAGGAGCATAAGGCAAATAAAAGGACAGAAGGAAAAGAAATGCCCTCAACCCTCGGAGAAGGCGGATTGAGGGACTTGGAAGGAAGGAGAGCCATGAAAGGCAGTTAGGAAAGTGAAAGAGGAGAGGGTCCACCCCAAAGGTAAGGGACAAAAGGGGAAAACGGACCCAGCTCAGGAATCCCTCGGGGTCGCCAACTCCCGAACTCACCAGCCGTGAGCCCCTGAGGGGGTAGAATTATCGACGGTGCACCAGAAGTGGTGGGGCTACATGCACCCTGCCTCCTTAAGGGCCTTGAGCACAAGGCAGGAGGTAAAAGGAAAAGAAAAAGAAGGATGACCCCTCACAGAAGGAGGGTATCAGAAAAGATGAGACAAGGGCCAGTTAAGGCGGGAATGTGAAAGACTCCCTAGGCCTCGGATAACCTAATACCGTCGGGGTCGGAAGAGAACAAGAGTTGACCGAGGGAGGTCGACAGGAAAGAAGAAAGAGAGGAGCCCGGCACAAGTGAGTGGAAGCAATGCCGGACTAAGCTTGGGTCCCGTGGTCGCCAACCCATGTCCCACTAGATGTGAGCCCCTGAGGGACCGAAGAGATCGGAAGGAAGATTTCCACACCTTCGTTGTCTCCTTGAAGCCCCTCAGTTTGTTGGGTGGGGGCGTGGCACGCCACGCTTCCTCCCAATGCGACATGATCGAATGCCGCAACTGAGAGCGCTCATCACTGGCAGGCATCTTATACGGTGGGGCAATGCGACTGCCTCTGTCGCGCTGATCAGCAAGCTCGTGTCCTGCAATACCCATGTGGCTAGGAAGCCACACAAAGGTCACCCCGGTCTCAGTGTTTCACGCACTGACGATCAGGTCGTGCACACGCTGGACCAACGGGTGCTTCGGGAAACACACATCGATCGATTGCAGCGCACTAAGAGATTCAGTACACACAAGAAAGTGCTGGTAATCGTCTGATAACGTGTACCGCAGAGCCTCTAAGATGGCATAGAGCTCCGCTGTGTACACGCCACAGGCCTCGGAAGTGAAGAGAAACCGATGATCCTCAACCACAAATGCACAGCCTACTTTCTCGTTTACCCTCGAACCGTCCGTGAATAGAAGCCCTGATCCCGGATACCGGCTCACCACGGACGGGAACAGCCTCCGATGGACGGAGGAGTCCGTGTCCGACTTGGGGCCGGTGTGCAGATCCAGGATGATATCAAGGCGAGAGACCATCCACGGGGGTCCTTGCTAGGTACTCGGACGATACAGGAGACAGAGGGAAATCGGAACTGACGGTATAAGTCATCCAAGCGAATCCCCGCCGGCAGAGTGGCTCGGGGAAGCGCATCATACAGCCGGCGTTTCGGATTGGTAAACAAACATGGATAGCTTGGATGAAGTGGCATCTGTCGAATAGTTGCAGCATAGGTCAGCAGTACTTGTTGACGCCTCAGATGTAAAGGAGGTACGTCAGCCTCGGCGAGTAAGCTGACGACTGGGCTCGTTCGAAAAGCACCCGTCACCAGCCGCACACCGTCGTGTTGGACACTGTCCAGTTTAACAAGCACTGACTTACGGGCCAAACCATATGCTACACTGCCATAATCTAATCTAGATAAAATCAGTGCCTTATAAAAACGTAGGAGCACCGTGCGGTCCGCCCCCCCCCCCCCTGGGTAGTTTATAAGCTTAGGAATAACCCACCCACCAAGGGAAGATGATTAAAAAAAAGGAAGTAGGTTTTGGATTGGAAAAAAAGGATAGAAAAATAGGAGGAGAGTCCCACAAAATTAATAAGTTTAACTTTAAATACCTTTAGAGGCAGTTGCCACTGAAAATTAACTCTTTGATACCTAAAGTAGGTACGAGCTTGGTCGAAGCTAACGGGAACCGCAGCCGGGACTTGGGCGATTTGCAAGAGAGAGGCTTTAGTGTATTTCCTCCCAAGCATGTATGAAACTACTATAGGGAAGGGTGATGGTCTGGCAAGACTGATAGTACCAAATTTACTGTATGTCTTCTCAATGAAATTCGGTTTTACAAAATAATTCGAAGAATGCCAATGATTTAACTCAGGTTTGGTATTTTCAATTTCCAAAATTATGGAGTTCCTGTAAGGGCGACCAAGTGTCTCTAAGAAGGAAAATGATAAAAGATTATGCCTTATGGAGTAATCTTGGTAAATGAACCAATGGTTGCATTGGAAAATGGCTAAGCTTTTACTCAGCGAGAAGCCGGCTAAAAGTTTAGACAAAAAGAAACACTTATCTTTTAGAAAACTGACCATAAGTTTTCGGAGAGGGTCTCCACAAGCAGGTAGCTGGCTTAGCGAGCTTTACTTGCCTTACTGGCCAATTAGAATTAGCTATTAAAGCTAAAAAGAAATTTAGTGAGGTGAAAATTAAGAGTTCTTGCTCAAATGCAACAAATGGTGAAAGCCCTATTAATGATTTTAATGTCATTGAGTGAGGAGAGTCAAGGAAGACAGGATTTTGCCTAAACTTTGTATTCGTAAATGAAAAAGCGAAAGGAAACGCTTCATTTATTTAACAATTCAAAGAAGTTTGAGGAAATTAACAATTATGTAATATAATTTTGACAAACATAGTTCATTTGAACTTTTTAACAAATGGGGTCGCAGACCTCATAACATTAAACGTTTGCTCCAGGCAATTGACAATTTACAAGGTTTCAAACCTTACATGTTTCTAAAATCTTTATAAGATTTAAACAAATAAACAATGAAGTAATTAAAGTTTGAACGTGAATTGGAGTACAAAGAGTGTACCTTAAGAAATTCTTGAGAGAATGTTCTAGAGAAAGTGACAACTTCGAAAATAACAATAATAAAAACATGAAAAATAAGATAGAAGTTCCTACAACTTCTTATATTTATACAGAATTAATGTTGGTTATTATGCAAATAAGGGCAGGTCACTTACTGTGAAACCTGAAGAGAGTTAAAAGGAAGGTTCTAGACTTCCCAAGTTTGAGTAGGAATCACTAGCCAAATGGGAAAGTTTCCATTTCGCGAAACCTGAACATGACTCGCTCAAGAGTTTAAAGAATTGTTTTCCCTGATTATAGGAAAGGAACAATGTGAATTTGAAACTTGTATCACACAAGCAATTATGCAGAATTTAATTAATGTTAAACTAGCAAAGTTGGAAGGGCACTTCGTGAGTGACACCTTATAGGAAAGTTACAATTTTATTAATATTGGTTGTTAGTAGAAGGTTGAGGAAAGATCATTGGGATATAGGATCAATGTTCATGGCCGTATTTAATATAAACGGACGATCGCGACGCGGTAGAAACGTGGAGCAAGCACTGGTTATCACTGTAGTCTATAAAGATGGATGCAAAGTTCACTATAGAAACACTTAAGTTTATGAGAAAGAAAGTTATTGCAATTATGGAAATAACTGATTGCACTATATAGGTGAGAGTCTATTTCTTTAAAAAGTTGTGATTTACAATTAAATGTGCCATAAAACATTCCAGTGGTTCCAGCGGTGGAAGAAAGTTAGCTATTGCAACAATTTGTAAGGAAGATTCCTCATTTTAAATATTATTGTCACAAGTGAGTGAAAAATACCTGACGGCAAGACTCGCAGATAGAGTACAAGATCTCGAAGGTTCCAGAACGACCTTAGTAGAAAAATGGGGTTGAGAAAATCCAACGGAGGAACTAGCTTGATGAATTATAGACAGCGGGTATTAGGTAATATCCCACGTAGTGAGAGGATTTCTCATTTGAATAGCTTAAGAAAAGCTCTATTTTAGTAAGGTTGGCTTATACAAGCAAAAGCTCAACATGGCAAATCCCACGAAGAATGATTTTTGCCCCAAAATAAATACTTTCACACTGTCTATAAAAGTATCATTAAAAGCACGTGGAAGTTAAAACCATGAAGATGAGGTTAAAACTTTTAAAATGGTACTTATCTTGATTTCATGTTGAAGGCGAAGTTTCCTTGGATGACAACTACCTTGCCAACATGGCGTAGAAAAGTGTGTGCCTCTTGGTTTGTGGAGACTAGCTCGAGAGGAGCTTTAACTGACCGAGTCAACTGCCGATTGCGAAGTGAGACCAGCTCATCGGAGCACGGAGGGTCCAAGGAAGGGAAAAAGAGTGGGGGTAGGAGACAAAGGGTATACATATCAGCATAACCAACTTATCAAAAATAAATGTTCTTCTTGATGAATGGTCTTCAAAGAGTTGATAGTAGGCGATATTAGCGCAGCATGGTGAGTGAAACAGTAGACGTAGTCCTCTTGCTCAAGGAAAAAATAGCTGGCGATGGTAACAAGATCTGGGGCCAGATGGATATGTAAGTCCTCTCGCACCAGGAGGAATTGAGTAGCTTCAGAGATTCGCTGCTAGATGACGCTAGGTGGGTCACAGAAGTTATATATCTAGAACAGACTTATGAAGACATAAGAGATTTGCCCATCAAGGAGAAAACAGATGATCACTGTTGGTGTTTGACAAAGAGGAAGGAAGAAATGAACATGCAAAGAGCAATAGAATTAATTCTCTCGTACCGTGTATTCAAAGAATACACCCCCCCCCCCCATGATGTGCCGCTAAGAAACCGCAACATGTTGAATTTCTTAGCACAGGCAGTATTCAAACACCGCACGTGTGGTTCCCACGTCAATTTCTGATCGAAAAGGAGCCCAAGGAACCGGTAAGTGGCAACATCAGGCAAAGCTACATCGCCCAGATAAAGCTCACGAACAGGTTGGAGAGTGCGCTTTCGGCAGAAATGGACAACCGAGGTCTTAGCGGTTGAGAACCGAAAGCCATGCTCTATTGTGCTGCGTTCCACTCTCCGAATAGCTTGTTGTAGCTGTCGTTCAGCGACAGCCATATTTTGCGCACTATAATGTAGAGCGAAGTCGTCTACATATAGCGACGGTACCACTGCTGGACCAGCAGCAGCGACTATACCGTTTATGGCAATCGCAAATAATGTTACGCTAAGCACCGATCCCTGTGGGACTCAGTATTCCTGTATATGATATTGCGAATATGTCCCCCATATTCGGACACGGAACAGGCGAAGGGACAGAAAATTCGCAATAAAAACCGGCAAGTTACCTCGGAATTTCCATTGATGCAGGGTAGAGAGGATGCCGTAACGCCAAGTGGTGTCATAGGCCTTCTCGAGGTCAAAGAAAACAGCGACTAGGTGCCGTCTTCGGAGATAAGCTTCCTGTATGGCGTTCCCGAGGCTTACCAGATGGTCGTTGGTACATCGAGACGCCCTGAAACCACACTGGTATTCAGACAGCAGTCCTCGTTTCTGCAGGACCCACACCAGGCGCCGATAAACCATCCTCTCAAAGAGCTTGCACAGACCGTTTGTGAGACAAATAGGTCTGTAACTCCCTGTCAAATTGGGATCCTTATCGGGTTTCAGGATAGGTATAATGATACCTTCCTGCCATTGCGCTGGAAACAGACCATCCAACCAGATACGATTAAACACCCTGAGCAAATAACGAATGCTCCCATCGTTCAGGTGTTTAAGCATCTGGTTGTGAATATTATCCGGCCCGGGAGACGTGTCCTTTCAGAGCGCCAGCGCTTCACGGAGTTCCCACTCCATAAAGGGCACGTTGTATTCCTCCGAAGCGCGGGAAGCAAAACAGAGCTGGAAGCGTTCTGCCTCGCGTTTTAACGCAACGAAATCAGGAGCATAATTGTCCGAACCGGATATATGGGCAAAATACGAGGCGAGATGGTTTGCAACGCGATAAGGATCTGTAACCAATTCATTATCAATGGAAATTCCCGGTAGAGTAGAACATGTCTGAATTCCCGAAATGCGTCGTAGTTTAGTCCACACTTGAGAGGACGGAGTATGTGCCGTAATAGACGACACTTACCGTTCCCAGGATCGTTTCTTACTCTGACGGATAAGAATCCGTGCCTTGGCACGAAATTTCTTAAATGCCACCAAATTGGCCATGGTTGGACGCCGACGGTAGTGCTTATGAGCTCGACGACGGTCTCTCATTGCCGCTGAAATATCCTATGTCCACCAGGGGACGAGTTTGGGACGAGGAGTCCCAGAAAAGGATGGAATAGATTCCTCGGCGGCAGCAAGAATCACGTCAGTGATGTGCTGTACCTCGTCATCGATGCTCCGGCATCCCAGATCATCAAATACAACGCGTTCTGTAAATGATCGCCAATTGGCCCGTTTAAGTACCCAACGACTGGGGAACGACACGGGCTTCTGGTTAAGAAGTGTAAGAACGATCAGTAAATGGTCACTGTCACAGAGGTCGTCGTGTTCATACCAACCAAATAGGGGGACCAGCGCACGGCTACACACACTCAAGTCAATCTGTGAGTACGTGCCGTGCTCTAAGCTAAAATGTGTAGCTTCCCCCGTATTTAATAGAGATAAATCCAACCCTCGAATTAAGCCCTCCACGTCCTTATCTCTGGGGCAGGAAGATGGAGATCCCCATTGGGGGTGATGCGAGTGGAAATCACTCACGATAAGGAAAGGGACTGGAAGTCGATCAACAAGATCAAAGACGTCATTAATATCAAGGGGCTGGTTCGGTTGAAGGTACACGTTACAGACATTTGTCATAGCAGGCAAGGACACGCGAACTGCAATAGCTTCCAGAGGAGTGGCGAGTGGAAACTATTCACTATAGCAGTCAGAGCGAACGAAGGTACAAACGCCCCAGGAAGCCCGGGCGGCGTCTTGTCGCTCTTTCGAGTATAGTCGGAAACCTCTCAGAACAGTCTCGTTATCAGGTCTGACGTTTGTTTCCTGTAGGCAGACTATACTCGCTGCGTATTGTGCAATGAGCTGAGTGAGCTCTGTCAAATGCCTGTCATATCTGTTACAAAATCCACCGTAACAGTGCCATTGTGTGAACTTATAAACTAGGGAATAAGTTGGAGCAGCAAGCTACAACTTATCCTCTGGGGGATCATCACCCACTACGTCGACTATAATCTCCAAGTCCTCAGGCGAGGTCATGGAGTGAATCGACTCAGCGGAAGATTTCCTGGACGCAGTTTGGCGGCGGGGGGATCTCCGTGGGGAGCGTGCAGATCCGGGGACCAAAACGTTCCCAGGCGCAGAAGCATCCGCAGCTGGTGGGGCGGATGGGTTCCCCCTTTTTGGTGAAGAAAGGGAACGCGTAGTGCGGGCTCCTTTCTTCCCCGCCTCTTTCAGATGTTTAGACGGGTCAGGAGACTTATTCCTGACCCTGGTCGACGATGCCGCCTCCGCCGGCTTCGGCGCGGCTTTCGCCGACTGTTTGGGTGGGGAAGAAGTGGCCGAGTGGGGAGTAAGTCTTCAACTTCCTCCCCTGCTGTGCGGGCGGAGCAGCCTTCACTCGTTGTGGCTGAAGGTGGGGTAGAAATCACCTTCGGGCTCTCTTTCTGATTCTCGGGTGTAGATGGAGATGTAGATGGCGGTGGTACATTAGAAGGTTTCACAGCTGAGACAAAAGATGAGGTAGTCGGGACCAAATTTGGTATTATAGCTCTATAATCAATCTTTGGAGAAGGAGATATCGTGGTATGGTACTCCTTGCGGGCCTCCTGGTAGGTGATACCATCCAGGGTTTTGATCTCCTGGATTTTTTTCTCACGCAGGAAGACAGGGCAGTTCCTGTCCCGAGGAGAATGAAATCCAGGGCAATTAGTGCACTGATATGGTGTTGTGCACTCTTCCGCTTCGTGTGATGCCATAACGCATGTTCCGCAGATGTCGGGACTCGAGCATCTGGATAACATGTGACCGAACTTCTGGCACTTATAACAACACCTCAAGGGTGGAGGGATATAAGGCCGGACGTCACAACGGTAACTTGAAACCTTGACTTTCTCCGGGAGCACCGAAAGCTCAAAGGAAATAATGAAAGCACCAGTATCCACGATTTGACCGTTGACCTTGCGCGTAATGCGCCGGACATCAGTCACGTGACGGTGCTGCATATCCTCCTTGAGCTCCTCGTCAGTGTTCAGAATCAGGTCCCGGTGGAAAATAACTCCTCGGACCAGATTCAGAGACGTGTGCTTTTCCACTTTGACGGAAATTTCGCCAAAGTGGTCACATTGCAAAAGTTGTTCAACTTGCTCACCAGTCCTAGTCTTCAGCAACAAGCTACCTTTCCTCATCTTTTGTACTTTCTCAAGCTCACCATAAACACCTTCTATGTGGCGAGAAAACAAAATACTCTTTACCAGCTTGAAATCACCGCCATCTGTTCTGGTCGCTACCAGAAACTTGGGGGTGTTAGCACCCAGATTTTCACGTGCAGATTGTTCCCAGGGGGTTCATCCCCGTAGGGAATCGAAAGTTAAAGACTTGGGTGTGGAACCACCCTGTTTTTTTGGATTTTTCTTTTGGAACTCATGGCCAGATCATCCTCTCCGAATACCACCGTCATCCGATCACGGGCCATCACAGTAGGCGCCACCTAGCTTGGAAGGCATTGCCCGGGGGTTCGATGCTTTACGATGCCGTATCGGCATGTACCCCTTGGCATATACTGGATTTTACAGCTCTGACATTCGGCTGTGCGGGGCTTGCGTTGTCAGGCGGGTACTACTGCACGGGTACATGGCGCACCCACCTGTCGGCGCGGCCAAGTCCGGACAGGCTTTCGAGCGTAGTCGCAAACGTAAGTGGCCCATTCCCTAACAGCACGCACATATAGAAATTTTGGTTGCCAGACCCTGAAAGTAGTAACGGAAAGAAGTGCGATATAACCTAATGAGAGTTATACCGCACGGATGTATGTCTTTTAGAGCTGACTGTCAAACCTTCGAAAGGGGACCGATCCGAGAAACCCTTTTAGTCGCCTTTTACGACTGGCAGGGATTACCGTGTATGTATTCGCTTCCTCCCACCCACTGAGGGGTCCAATTCACAAACCAACGCGGAGTCCTTAAAGTATAGCCAAGGTCCCCACTTTTAGTCGCCTCTTACGACAGGCAGGGGATACCGTGGGTGTATTCTAACCCCAACCACAGGGGGAGTGGATGTAGTGAGAGCAGGTGTTACTCCTCATCGCGGGGTGTCTATGCTTGGCCTTGAATCTGTCCAAGGTTATTCGGTAAGAGTTAATGGTTGGTTTGTTTATATATTTTGTTTTGTTTATTCTGGGATTTCTGTTTGTTGTGCTTTTGATTTGATTGTGGACCTACGTGACTAGTGTACCAGATTTTGTACCCTGTGGGTGGCCGCTAGGCAGTTGTAGATCATGTCTTGATAAATTTTTAACACGGAAATAATTGTATCTGTTTGAGTTTGGCACGTATTTTAATGTTGTATTTTGTTCACCGTATATGACCCTAACAGAGATCGTGAAGGGGGCCCGTGGCCAAACGGAACGATCTCGTCTGTACGATCCACTTTTCCCAATACGAGAGCGATAATAATGAGATTCCATTCGTAAATTAAACGATTTGGGCTCCGTTGGAGTCATTTATATTTTGATCTGATTAACGTAATGATTTTATTCTTGTGGCATTAATTTATTTTGAAGTTATACGCCTTGGGTTCACCTGGGATGTGAACTTGCCACCTTGATTTTGATTCATTATTGATTTGTTTGAGTTATTAAGAGTTCCATGATCCTGCAGTGTTTTGTCAAGGGAAAGCTGGGGCTTTGCCCTAATTAATTAGATTGAGGTACCCTGGACGTGGACTTTATGGCAGAGAAGGATATTTGATGACGCAGTTTTTGTTGATTATGCTTGTGTTTATGGGTTGTTTATTATGGGAGTGGTTTTTCTTATTTCATTTTTGTTGTACTTCTGAGAATACATTTTGTTTTCTTGTTCCCCTGGCATATGAATTATAGTTTTAAGTTCCCATGATCCTAATTTCGAAATTCCTAGGATGTAAAGTGTATAATAGCCACCGAACGAAGCACCACCGAGATGAGATTCAGCATCCTAGAGGACCTATAGAAGGGTACAATAAGTGTTGTTAATCGACGTTTTGCTCTAAACACTACAAGTGATGGAATTTTTAATAAGCTTATCATTCAGTGATAAGTTAAGAATAGTAACAATTAGATCTCAGATCTATTTTGAGATCAGAACAAATTATTTGTTTTATAGCAATTTTTAGGTCACAGACCTCAAATAAACCTTGAAGAACCTTAAGTTTTTTTTAAACTATGCATAGAATTGAAGGGTTTAAAATGTATGATTAAAGAAATTACAATTAAGTTAAATATTTAGTTAAGTTGGTTGTGTAAAATACCAACGGTTTAAAAATGCTTTTAGAATGCCTTTGTAACAATAGAAAAGGCTATAAATAATTAATCTCATATTCCTGGAAGCAGCAGGATAAGAAAAAGAAGATTAATAAGAGGGTTCTATATCCCTTGTTATTGGCACAGAGTTTAAGATATGCTAAATACAAATGGGACAGTTCGTATTAACGAAACCTGCATTACATAAATTAGATAATGGTTTAACAATTAGAAAACGCTTACTTCTTGGACGAAGCAGGAAAAAATAAGTATTAAAATATGGGTTATAACCACATATATTTTTATAGAATGAATAAGTGTTAAGTTTAGCAAGATGGGAGGGCACCTAATTTTAGGCGAGGTCTCATAGAACAAAGTAACTAGTTTAAATATAGCCTACCCCAAATTGTTAGTAAAGGGAATTGGGAGTGTAGGAGATATGGGATTGGAGTCGTGACTAATTTTATTGAAACGAGCGAATCGCGGCGCGGAAGTAGCCACACATTCACTTTTGAAGCACTGAAAGTTTGTATAACATGAGAAAAATGTTCCTATTACAGTTTATGATTATGCACTTATTTGAGCTTTAATTTGTTTCTTTCGTTATAGAGTTCTAGTTTGCGATTAATAGTTCCCTTTAAGTTAAAGTTGACGGTAATTTTGACGGTGTTGAGTATAGTTCATCACGGTTTAGAGTCTGTTTGGAATGGAAATTTCCAGAGATGAAATGACTGTTAAATGAAGCGGTAGAAATCCCTCGGAGGCAGCAAGTTAAATTTTAGACAGTTATTAATTGGCATAAATCCCTCGTTGTAGGGAAGGTTTCCCTTATTTAGTACAAGAAGCACCAAATTTCAGGTTTAGAAATAAGCTTAGTTAGCTTAGGCATGACAATTCCATCGAAGGGGGGGGGGGGTTGGCAGTTATTTCGCAATTTTGCGAAAATCCCAACACTGCCTTTAAAATCCATCAAGTTGCTCTGATTAGATTAAAACCCTTTTTAAAACAATGTTAAAATCAATGTAGGTAGTTACTTAACTTGCCATGATGATTGAAGTTTGAAGATTCCTGCAGCCGTTACACTTGAAATTCAGACATGGCGTCGATTTGAATCACCTCATGAGTTAAAGAGATGTGCCTCTTTGAGAGGACTAAACTTATCACTCAAAAGTCTAGACGAGAAGTGGGGCGAGCAGAATTGAACGCACAGAGAGCCAGAAAGACGTGGGGGAGGTGGAAGGAACCATAAGAGGCTAAGCACTGTAGGAAACATTGGGAAACAAATTTTTCGACACAATGCAAATTTGATACATTAAATAAATCTTCATGGAGATAACAGATGACAACGGCGACATCTGCTTGAGCGGTTTGGAAGCATTCTTGAGCTTGCTGGATCCAAAACGTCGACAGATTTCCGCGTGGAGCGCCGTTAATCTTTGCAGGGACTACATGACTGAAATAAAATCAAATACAAAATTAGCACATACCCAACGAAACGGGAGCACAAAAAGGGGTCCCTGTAGGTGTATGCGGAGGGGAATAAAGAAACTAATGAAGCAGGAAAAGCAAAGAGAGGCAAGAGCTGACTAACTAACCATGTATTCCAAAGAATACACCAAATGTATCCATGTCAGGGGGTCACACAATGGGAGGAAATGCACAATCCAGGAAATTATAACAATTTCACTTCCAACGCAAAGTTACCTTTTTTAAATGGAACATGCATGTTTTTCTAGAAAAATCAAAAGTAAACATTATTGATAACAGAATTGGTTTCACTTCTCTAAACCTCATACCTTCTGAAATAACTAACGTTGTAGAGGATGGCAATGGAGACACTGTTTGTCACGGTTAACATAAGTGTAGAACGGTACACATAGTACAAAAGGTACAATTACCGTTTTCTTAAACAAACTTGTGGCCTATAGCTTTAAGAATAGTCGAATTTTAAATTACATCAAGCAAGGAAAAGGCATTCACAAGTAAGCAGTAACATCTTAACTGATGAAACTGTGTCACTTCAGCAGATGTTCAATGTGACAACCGTTTGCATCAATGTACTTCTGTAGACGGTGAATAAGAGAGCGTTGTACTGATCCCAGTGTTTCCACAGATATTTCCGCACACGCCGCAGTAATACGCTGTTGTATATTCGCTATTGTACTTGTGACTTCCTGATAGACTATCTTTCAATGCGCCCCAGGGAAAGTTGTCTAATGGCGTCAAGTCGGGGGACCGTGATGGCCATCTCACAGGACCACCATGTCCTATCCGCCGATTTGGGAACTTCACATCCAGTACATCTCTGGCAACACGTGCGGGTCACCCATCATGCTGGAACTACATTGATACACGAGTTTCCAATCCCACGTCCTCCATGAGAAGGGGTAACGTGTCTTGAAGAAATGATGCATATCGCTGTCCGTTTAGTGTTCCCTGATAAAAATAGGGACCTACAATACGGTTGCCAATGATACCGCACCAAACATTGATACTCCACGTCGTTGGTTAGCAACCTCGCGAAGTCAGTGGTGGTTTTCCACGGGCCAGTAGTGCATGTTCCTCAAATTCACATTGCCATGATTTGAGAACGAAGCTCCATCCGTAAACATAACATCCCTTAGGAATGCGTTATTATCGTGTAACTGCTGCAATGTAAAACGATAGAATGCAATGCCGGCTTCAAAGTTATGTCACTACACCAGGAACTGTACGGGAATATGATACAGATGAAATTTATGCCTGTGCAAAATTCTGCTAAAACTAGAGCGGCTAATTCCAGAACCGCGTGCAATTTGTCGTACACTCACGTGCGGATTGTGACCTACAGCAGCCAGAACAGTGATTTCGTTACCGTTGTTTGTTGCTCTGTTTGTACGTTCACGTTTTCTGGGAGCCCAACTTCCTGTTTCTGAGAGACTTCTGCACATATTGGCAATGGTACGAGGAGACGGACATCGTCGATCCGGGTAGCGTTCAGCATACAATGTCACAGCTGTTGTTGCATATCTGTGACATTCACCGTACATTAAAATAATGTCTAGCTTTTCTTCATGACTGGTCTGTACTAGACGAAACAAGAGAACGAAGACGTAGGAAGAAAGTAGGGTTCCAAATATCAAAATATCTGCGAACATAAACATAAGATTCGTAGGTACAGTAGGTACCTGTTTCACACTGACAGAAGTACAAACGTCCAGACCCGGAGCCACGAGCTCACTGAGAAGTGCAGCTGTAATGTTACTGTCCTGTTTACCGAATGCTTTTAGTACAGCGATGCAAACAATCCAGCTGTGAGTAGGCCAACGGCGTGCACTACACTTTTGTTAATCGTCACGAACAGTGTCTCCTTTACCATCCTCTACAACGTTAGTTAATTCAGAATGTACGAGGTTTAGAGAAGTGAAACCAATTCTGTTATCAATAATTGTATGTTTACTTTTGATTTTGCTAGAAAAAAACATGTATATTCCATTCAAAAAAAAAGGTAACTTTGCGTTGAAAGTGATATTGCTATAATTTCCTGGATAGTGCATATCCTCCCTTTGTGTGACCCTCTGACGTGGCTACATTCCTGCGCAAGTAGATTTTTCACATCTTATTCCATTTCAATAATATTTGCGGTCACAGAGTTAGGTGGGACACCCTGTATAAGAAAAAGGAGATTGATATTTTTTTGACATTTTTTCAGAATGGATGATTCCAGATTAACCAAAGAATACTAAAGTAACTCTGGGTATTGTTATTTATTTATTTATTTGTTTAGCGTATGGCATTTAGTGTCCGAGGACGTGTTCAGCTCACTAAGTTTGTAACTGTTTCCATGCGGATACCCATGGGGTGAGCTACCAGTACCGTCGTGTTTGGATCAAATGAAATTACTGAAGATGAATGAGCAAGCTTAATTTCAAGCAGTACGAACTTTAGCTACCAGATCCCACTGAAACCTAGTGACGAAGGTTGGGAATTGATAGAGCGTTACTAAAGAAACATAAGCTGAAAATATGGCTACACACTACCAGTTGTAGTGGTAGGTTCTTCTTCATGCCATAAATCTTTGACATGGGCCCGCCGGATACACTTACCCTCCGAAGGAAGACATACTGAAGGATTTTAACGCTCTTAAAGTATCAGACAACTTCAGCCGAGTTTGAACCGCAATTTGGGTATAGCAGTTCAGCATGCTATCGACTACAACACCGAAGCCACCTTCGATGATGATAATGATGATGATGATAATTGTTGTTTTAAGGGGCCTAACATCGAGGTTATCGGCCCCGAATGATCTGGGTGATAGCGAAAATGTCTATGAAGTGGAAACTAGAACGAAAAGTAAGTGAGCAGGAAAATACTTACAAAAAGGAACTCAGATTGAAACTACTCACAAAATGGAGAAGGGTAATACGTACATAACGGAATTTCGAACGAAAATACAAAAGGAATACATCGAATAATGCGCACAAAATGTAGGTGAAGTTCAAAATACGTGCAATATGCAACATACAGTCGAAATACTTCCAAATGCAAGTGAAATCAAAATACTTACAAAATGCAAATGATGATGATGACGATAATTGTTGTTTTAAGGGGCCTAACATCGAGGTTATCGGCCCCTAAAGGTTTGGGTGATCGTGAAGATGAAAATGAAATGCAAACCTAAAACTAAAACTAACTACTAACCTACATACTAGAAGAAATGGAAAACAAAAGGAGAATTAGGCAAATAAAGGACAGGAGGAAAAGAAGTACCCTCAACCCTCGAAGAGTGCGGATTGAGGGACTTGAAAGGAAGGAGAGCCATGAAAGGCATATAGGAAAGTGAAAGAGGAGAGGGTCCGCCCCAAAGGTAAGGGACAAAAGGGGAAAACGGACCCAGCTCAGGAATCCCTCGGGGTCGCCAACTCCCGAACTCACCAGCCGTGAGCCCCTGAGGGTGTAGCATTATCTAGGGAGCACCAGAAGTGGTGGGGCTACATACACCCTGCCTCCTTAAGGATGATGATAATTGTTGTTTTAAGGGGCCTAACATCTAGGCTATCGGCCCCTAATGGTTTGGGTGATCGTGAAGATGAAAATGAAATGTAAACTTAAAACCAAAACTAACTACCAACTTACATACTAGAAGAAGAAATGGAAAACTAAAGGAGAATAAGGCAAATAAAGGACAGGAGGAAAAGAAATGCCCTCAACCCTCGAAGAAAGCGGATTGAGGGACTTGGAAGGAAGGAGAGCCATGAAAGGCAGATAGGAAAGTGAAAGAGGAGAGGGTCCGCCCCGAAGGTAAGGGACAAAAAGGGAAAACGGACCCAGCTCAGGAATCCCTCGGGGTCGCCAACTCCCGAACTCACCAGCCGTGAGCCCCTGAGGGTGTAGCATTATCTAGGGTGCACCAAAAGTGGTAGGGCTACATACACCCGCATCCTTGAGGGCCTTGAGCAGAAGGCAGGAGATAACATGAAAACAAAAAGTAGGCTGACCCCTCACAAAAGGAGGGAATCAGAAAAGATGAGACAAGGGCCAATTAAGGCGGGAAAGGAAGAGACTCCCTAGGCCTCGGATACCCTAATACCGTCGGGGTAAATGCAAATGAGATTGAAAATACGCACAAAATGTAATTTAGATTCAAAATACCCACAAAAATGCAATTGAGACTTAACTACTTGCAAAGAAGTGGTGTAGGTTGAAAATACAAAATGCAATTGAAATTCAAAATACTCACAACAGGACCCCCCGGATATTGAAAGACTTACTAAAAAGCAATTAAGAATGTAATCCTTACAAAATGCAACGGAGATTGAAAACACCCACAAAAAGGAGTGGAGATGAAAAAATAACAGTGCGGGAATCTTAAAGGGAATAGGAAATATAATGAAAAGAAAAACAACAGGAAAGTGAAAGAGGAGAGTGTCCGTCTCCAAGGTAAGGGACAAAAGGGGAAAACCGGACCCAGCTCAGGAATCCCTCGGGGTCACCAACTCCCGAACTCACCAGCCGTGAGCCCCTGAGGGTGTAGCACTTTCTAGGGTGCATCAGAAGTGGTGGGGCTACATACTCCCTACTTCCTTGAGGGCCTTGAGCAGAAGGCAGGAGATAACAGGAAAAGAAAAAGAAGGCTGACCCCTCCCAGAAGGAAGGGATCAGGAAAGATGAGACAAGGGCCAATTAAGGCGGGAAAGGAAGAGACTCCCTAGGCCTCGGATACCCTAATACCGTCAGGGTCGGAAAAGAACAAGAGTTGGCCAAGGGTAGTCGACAGGAAAGAAGACAAGAGAGGAGCCCGGCAAAAGTAAGTGGAAGCAATGTCGGACTCAGCTAGGGTCCCGTGGTCGCCAACCCACGTCCCACTAGATGTGAGCCCCTGGGAGAGAACAAAAGAGAAAGCAACGAAGAGTGAGGAATTGAAATTGGCGCGTGGTCCATACCAAGTCTCATCGGAAAGAAGAAAAAAGAGGAATAAGGTAAATAAAAGACAGGTAAAAAACGAATGCCTTCAACCCTCGAATAATAAGAATAGAGGTGCTTGGAAGGAAGGAGGGCCATGAAAGGCAGATAGAAAAATGGGGGGGGAAAGAGGTGAGGGTCCAAACTCACTGGAAAAAGGTGGAAAACCGGGCCCAGCTCAGGGATTCCTCGCAGTCACCAAATATCAAACTCACAAGCCGTGAGCTTTAGACAGTGTACACTATAAATGGTGGGGCTACCCACACCCAGCCTTGAGCAGAAGGCAAAATAATAATAAGGGTGTTAGGAATTATAAGACGAGGCCCAATTAAGGTGGAAATTTGAAGATTCTCAAAGCCTCGGCTCCCCTAATACCGTCAGCGTCGGAAGAACTCCCAGATGTTAAGCCCCTTAAAAGATGATGATGATGATAATTGTTGTTTTAAGGGGTCTAACATCTAGGCTATCGGCCCCTGATGGTTTGGGTGATCGTGAAGATGAAAATGAAATGTAAACTTAAAACTAACAACCAACCTACATACTAGAAGAAGAAATGGAAAACTAAAGGAGAATAAGGCAAATAAAGGACAGGAGGAAAAAATAGCCCTCAACCCTCGAAGAATGCGGATTGAGGGACTTGGAAGGAAGGAGAGCCATGAAAGGCAGATAGGAAAGTGAAAGAGGAGAGGGTCCGCTCCAAAGGTAAGGGACAGAAGGGGAAAACGGACCCAGCTCAGGAATCCCTCGGGGTCGCCAACTCCCGAACTCACCAGCCGTGAGCCCCTGAGGGTGTAGCATTATCTAGGGTGCACCAGAAGTGGTGGGGCTACATACTCCCGGCCTCCTTGAGGGCCTTGAGCAGAAGGCAGGAGATAACAGGAAAAGAAAAAGAAGGCTGACCCCTCGCAGAAGGAGGGAATCAGAAAAGATGAGACAAGGGCCAATTAAGGCGGGAAAGGAAGAGACTCCCTAGGCCTCGGATACCCTAATACCGTCGGGGTCGGAAGAGAACAAGAGTTGACCAAGTGAGGTCGACAGGAAAGAAGAAAGAGAGGAGCCCGGCACAAGTAAGTGGAAGCAATGCCGGACTCAGCTGGGGCCCCGTGGTCGCCAACCCATAACCCACTAGATGTGAGCCCCTGCGGGACCCTTAAAATAACAATCATCATCATCATCACCACCACCATCACCTTTTAGAATAGTTTAATCCCAAATGATACTGTGCTATTTTGCAGCCCTCAGTAATGGCAAGGTTTGCAGAAGCAGGGTGACTTGGCTCTAATGAAACCAGGCTTGTGCTGATTAAGTGACTTGTTCGACATTCATTTTCAACGGAGACCAAGCGATGTAATTAAGTACCACAATTAAATTTGGTAATTGAAATCATATATCAGAAAGTATTGGACTTGAGTTTCCCTGCAGTCGAGGCGTGTTTCAATAACTTGTGTGTGTGTGCTGCAGAATCAACACACCGAACCACTGTACTCGTAAATAATTGAAGGAGCATAAATATCTCCGTGTATTTCCAGTGCCCATAGCATATTGAACACTATTATTTGTCAGCGATTTTAACAAAAGGTTGATGATGATAATTGTTGTTTTAAGGGGCCTAATAGCTGGGTTATCGGCCCCTAATGTTTGGATGATCGTGAAGATGAAAATGATAATGTTAACTATAACTAAAACAAACTACTAACTTATATACTAGAAGAAGAAATGGAAAACAAAAGGAGAATGAGGCAAATAAAGGACAGGAGGAAAAGAAATGCCCTCAACCCTCGAAGGAGGCGGATTGAGGGACTTGGGAGGAAGGAGAGACATGAAAGGCAGATAGGAAAGTGAAAGAGGAGAGGGTCCGCCCCAGAGGTAAGGGATACTGGACCCATCTCAGGAATTCCTCGGGGTCACCAACTCCCAAACTCACCAGCCGTGAGCCCCTGAGGGTGTAAAAAACCAAGGGTGCACCAGAAGTTGTGGGGCTACATACAACCTGCCACCTTGAGTGCCTTGAGCAGAAGGCAGGAGATAACATGAAAAGAAAAAGAAGGCTGACCCCTCGCAGAAAGAGCCCCTGGGCATAAGAAATAAGGGAAGTTAATGTCACCCCCCCCCCCCCCCAGGGGCCTCGACTAGTGGGACGTGGGTTGGTGACTACGGGACCCCAGCTGAGTCCAGCATTGCTTCCGCTTACTTTTACCTGTCTCCTCACTGTCACCTTTTCTTTCGACCTCCCATGGCCAATTACTGTTCTCTTCCGACCCCGACGGTATTAGGGTATCCGAGGTTCAGTGAGTCTTTCACATTCCCACCTTAATTGGCCCATGTCTGGTCTCAGCTGAGGTGGCTCTCTGCATAGGACCAAGCGTCACGAATTTTGATAATACATCGACCGAGACTAGGAGAAACTGGTTGCCCCTAGTTCCTTTTGGACAAGGGCCGATGTATTTCTGACGTATTTCTGAAGGTCGGAATTCCTGTTACTTAACTATCAGATCATGGAACTCAATTTACTTCGCAAGAGTGTGCGAACGCCATGACTAGATTAGGAATCAAGCACATCTTTTCCAGCGTCAGGTATCCCGAGTCTAACGTCTCTGAACGAATTATGGCTGAAATCAGTAAATAAGCCAGAATTTACTGTCCTGAGGTTCATGCAAGCTGGGTGAAGTTCATCCCACTTATGGAAGACTGCATGAATTCCACCTTCCGTGAAAGCTTGTCTGATATACCTATGGTTGTCCACATGAACAGAAAGCAGGAAAGATGATGATGATGATGATAATTGTTGTTTTAAGGGGCCTAACATCTAGGTTATCGGCCCCAAGCAGGAAAGAGCATGGGCGGAGATTGTGATGATGATGATGATGATAATTGTTGTTTTAAGGGGCCTAACATCTAGGTTATCGGCCCCTGATGGTTTGGGTGATCGTGAAGATGAAAATGAAAATGAAAAAAGCGAACTTAAAACTAAAACTAACTACTAACCTACATTCTAGAAGAAATGGAAAAACTAAAGGGGAATAAGGCAAATAAAAGGACAGAAGGAAAAGAAATGCCCTCAACCCTCGGAGAAGGCGGATTGAGGGACTTGGAAGGAAGGAGAGCCATGAAAGGCATATAGGAAAGTGAAAGAGGAGAGGGTCCGCCCCAAAGGTAAGGGACAAAAGGGGAAAACGGACCCAGCTCAGGAATCCCTCGGGGTCGCCAACTCCCGAACTCACCAGCCGTGAGCCCCTGAGGGTGTAGCATTATCTAGGGTGCACCAGAAGTGGTGGGGCTACATACACCCTGCCTCCTTAAGGGCCTAGAGCACAAGGCAGGAGGTAAAAGGAAGAGAAAAAGATGGCTGACCCCTCGCAGAAGGAGGGTATCAGAAAAGATGAGACAAGGGCCAATTAAGGCGGGAAAGGAAGAGACTCCCTAGGCCTCGGATACACTAATACCGTCGGGGTCAGAAGAGAACAAGAGTTGACCAAGTGAGGTCGACAGGAATGAAGACGGAGAGGAGCCCGGCACAAGTAAGTGGAAGCAATGCCGGACTCAGCTGGGGCCCCGTGGTCGCCAACCCACGCCCACAAGATGTTAGCCCCTGGGGGAGGAGATTGTGAGATTTATGCCCAAGGACAACGAGCCTACAATCCAGGAAAGAATAGACTCGGCTATATAAAGCCTAATGGACGCAGCCGAGAAGCGGCAAAGGAGAATAAGAAACAAAAGATATCGTCCTCCGTTGAGAGTTAATGATCTGATACTTATCAAGAAGCCCACGATAGCGGATGTATCAAATAAGGTATACACAAAATGTGTCCACGTCTTTCATGGCCCCTTCAGGATTGCCAGAGCGTACGGCAACAAATGCTACGAAATTGAATGCGTGGATGGAAGGGAAACGATTGGGCGCTTTCATTCTAAAAACCTCAAAAGATGTGTGGAGAAAATAGATTATGTACAGATAAAATAACGGTACACAATGTCGAGAATACCTAGAAGGGTTGAAATAAAAGCTAAGTTGACTTTTATTTGAGACATTAGAGAGAAGATATACCGTTATTTTGAGGTTTGTAAGTTTAGATATTTCCGAGTACGGCTTTGTGACGTGGCGAGCGCGATTGCTCCGTACAGCTGCTAGCCAGTGGGAGGAGTTCCGCTCGTGACCGTATGACCAGCCGCCGAGCTAGTCCGGAAGAAACCGAAGCGATAGCGATCAATAACCCATTCGATCACGACATATGGCATCGATCGCAGAACTTAAGGAAGATTTATATTGTTTAAAAGATATTAAAAGCCGAATACGAGGCACTATACATGTCAGAATGCACTATTATATATCAGAAAGCGATTACATATATATGTTTGGTGATCTAAAGTAGATATACGGAATAATATGTGTATACTCAAAAAAACGGAAGAGATTATAATCGATCTGAGACGACAGGGGTGGGGGATATTGATGTCTTCCTAATACCAGCAGGCACGATAGCAAGGGAGAAATAACTGAGACGTCGGTCGGGATTATTGAGACCGCGGAGTGAAGTGAAATTCGTTCGCACGCAAATACCGAAGTTACGTGTTAGTCGCATGGACGTAAAATGATTTTATATCATCTGAACGTATAGGGAAGTTAATGAAATGGGACTTAAACAATATGTTCAGCCCATATTGTGAGGATAAATGGACTTTTACTATTTTCAATGGCAGAACACGCGGAGTAATCTGTTTGAGCAGTGTGTCCACGTTTCGAGCCGCCATTACGTGCAGGCGTGTTGAAAATTTTCACGGGGATACGGCTGTGATTAAAACCGAACACAGGCCGGTATCAGGAATACTTTTGCTTTGTGCAATATTCTCTCTATGTACGACATATTATCATCCGAGACGGCTTGAAATGACTTTTGAAGCCGTGATTATGGCCGGCTAAGATGTGATAGGGCCACTACTTTCAGGGCGATAGTGGGAGCATCGTGCGACTACATTTTTCTGCCATTCTTTCTAGAAGCGGACTCCATGCTACTTCAGACTTTACTTGCATGAGTCGAAATCGTAAAGCGACCATTTCGAACATGGAATTTATTAGAAGTTGCTGGCGTTTGCCTTCACATATGATAAAGTGAAGAAAACAATCTGGGAGAATCGTATTTATCTAACCTAGTGCGGAGAACATGGTGATACGCAAGGTAGGACCAGATGCAGGTAGGTGCCCTGGTTCGCGCACCGGCGTTTGAGGAGCATACTATGCATGTTAAAGCCTTGAGGCTGCCAGGACAAACTTATATCCTATTTACTCCTCAACAAGAATCTTCACAAGGTACTGGAATCGTCAGTTTATTACGATAGCTTAGTTGGGCATTTGAAAGCAATCACAATTGCCATAGTTTCTTTTAGTAGTTTAAATGGTTGAGCAAAGGCCCAGGTTCGATGTTTGTTGTTTTAAGGGGGCTAACATCTAGGTTAACGGCCCCTGATGGTTTGGGTGATCGAGAAGATGAAAATGAAATGCAAACCTAAAACTAAAACTAACTACTAACCTACATACTAGAAGAAATGGAAAACAAAAGGAGAATAAGGCAAATAAAGGACAGGAGGAAAAGAAAGGCCCTCAACCCTCAAGAATGCGGAATGAGGGTTTTGGAAGGAAGGAGAGCCATGAAAGGCAGATAGGAAAGTGAAAGAGGATAGGGTCCACCCCACAGGTAAGGGACAAAAGGGGAAAACCGGACGCAGCTCAGGAATCCCTCGGGGTCACCAACTCCCGAAATCACCGGCCATGAGCCCCTGAAAGTGTAGCATTATCTAGGGTGCACCAAAATTGGTGGGGCTACATACACCCGGCTTCCTTGAGGGCCTTGAGCAGATGGCAGGAGATAACATGAAAAGAAAAAGAAGGCTGACCCCTAACAGAAGGAGGGAATCAGAAAAGATGAGACAAGGGCCAATTAAGGCTTGAAATGAAGAGACTCCCTAGGCCTCGGATACTCTAATACCGTCGGGGTCAGAAGAGAACAGGAGTTGACCAAGTGAGGTCGAAAGGAAAGAAGACGGAGAGGAGGCCGGCACAAGTAAGTGGAAGCAATGCCGGACTCAGCTGGGGTCCCGTGGTCACCAACCCACGTCCCACAAGATGTGAGTCCCTGGGTGTTTCGAGAATGACCTTCTGTTCAACCAGGATTTTGGTTCAAATAATTAACGCTTCCTTTGTGTAATATTTATTTGTGTTTCAGTTTTCAGTAATTGTAGTATTTATTTAAATTGATATTGTACCCTTCCGAGTAAGCCTCGAAAGGCACGAAGTAAGGACTCCAGGATATTCTTAAAGAGAATATTAGAGAAAGGGAACTCCGAATTAGGAGACAGTAGCTGAGGAAAGAACTAGGACGAGAGGTCTAAGATAAAATCGAACCCATGATCTTTCAAGAAAGGTAAAGAATGTAAGATTATTTAAGATAAATTAAACTACAAGCCCAGGCTAGAGGCTGGAGAAGGTTTGAGATGTCTTCATAGTGAGACACAGCTTGTATTCTGATTTACGAGTCAGCTGCGTTGTGACGCAGGGATGACGACATGGCCTACGTGAGCCGCAATATCAATCCAGTGATTCACATAGCGCAATGAAGCGAGGAACTACTGTCGATAGCAAGGTCTATAAGTAGAGAGAGACTTCCCCGTCTAAAAGTGCTGACAGGAGTATTAAGCAGTGAGAGAAGCCGTAACAGTGGTGCAATTTCTAAGTTTCCAAGAAAAAATGAAAAATTATGAGCATCAAAGTACACCAAAATGTCTGATCATGGCACAGGACAAAAGTGCGCTATCAGCATGACGTAGCTTGGCTAGCGCGTAGGAATACCGTGGACATATTGGAGTAAAGAATCCATGCCCACATGAAGACAGACCGTTTTGGAAATTATTATCAATTAAATGTATGATCGATTTTTAGCTACTTTTCACATTTTGCAAAAATGAGGAAGAAGTAGATTTATGAGATCGGGCAAATGTGTGTCTGTCTCTCTGTCTGTCTGTCCTTCTGTCTGTCTGTCTGTCTGTCTGGCTGTGAGTGTGTCCCCCCCTATCAACTCCTAAACGGCTGCAGCAATCGAAACCAAATTTGGTAGGAGTAAAGATCTATATCTGAATATCTCACTTCCATATTTGAAAAAGATGTCAGTGCTACCAACTGCTGAAAAATCGCATTTGAAATTTGAGCTACATGTTGGATATCTTGGAAGGTATGAATGGGAGCTATTTCAAAATTGGCACACGTATAGATAATAATATTGCAGTTTAATTTCCAGGAGGCCATACAAGGCAGTGTTGCCGAAATGATTATAAGCCTGCTGATAGGTCCAAATTTTAAATGCATATAACTTCTACAATATCAATTGGATTTCAACCAAATTTCGTACGTGCTATGTGTACATCAACAGATATGACTGAGCGTATTCTTAAGTGCCACCAGGGCTGCCAACTGTTAATAAATGCTCTCAATTTTTTTAAATCCAAATACCCATATATCAGAATGTATGCAAGCCGACAGCTTTAAACTATGCACACATATAGTACCTGACATTCTATATTAATTTGGAGTAACTTATATAAGTCAGTGCTACCAACATGATTCTAAGCCTGCCGAGATGTCCAAATTTAAATACTTGTAACTTCTATACTATCATTTGGATTTCAAACAAATTTCGTGTGTGGTATGTGTACCATAACAGATAAGACTATGCCGATTCTTAAGAGTAATCAGGGCTGCCAACTGTTAATAAATACTGTCTCTATTGTCGTTACCCTAATATCAATATATCAGAAAGTAAGCAAGCCAATGCCTCTAAACTTTGCACACGTATAGTACCTGTCATTCTAGATTAATTTGAAGTAACTAACATAGGCCTACCCCAGTGCTGCCAACATGATTCTAAGCCTGCTGATAAGGTCCAATTTTAAAATGCATGTAACTTCTATACTAACTAATGGATTTCATTCAAAATTGACACAACAATAGACAATATTATATCAGATTATTTCTGACCAATACATGTATGTCATTGTTGCCAAAATGGTTTTACGCGCGCTGTTAGATACAATGTTTAACTGCATGTAACGTCCATGCTATCCGTTGGACTTCAACCAAATTTTGTATTCTGTATCTTAAGAGATGGAACTAAGAATATATTCAGTCACCAGGGCTGCCAACTGTATTTCTCAATTAGGCTAGAGTTGATGATGATGATAATTGTTGTTTTAAGGGGCCTAACATCTAGGCTATCGGCCCCTGATGGTTAGGGTGATCATGAAGATGAAAATGAAATGTAAACTTAAAACTTTAAAAAAAAAAAATACCAACCTACATACTAGAAGAAGAAAAGGACAACTAAAGGAGAATAAGGCAAATAAAGGACAGGAGGAAAAGAAATGTCCCCAACCCTCGAAGAATGCGGATTGAGGGACTTGGAAGGAAGGAGAGCCATGAAAGGCAGATAGGAAAGTGAAAGAGGAGATGATGATGATGATAATTGTTGTTTTAGGGGGCCTAACATCTAGGTTATCCGTCCCTGATGGGCTGGGTGGTCGTGAAAATGAAAAGCGAACTTAAAAACTAAAACTAACTACTAACCTACATACTAGAAGAAGAAATGGAAAAATAAAGGAGAATAAGGCAAATAAAAGGACAGAAGGAAAAGAAATGCCCTCAACCCTCGGAGAAGGCGGATTGAGGGACTTGGAAGGAAGGAGAGCCTTGAAAGGCATATAGGAAAGTGAAAGAGGAGAGGGTCCGCCCCAAAGGTAAGGGACAAAAGGGGAAAACGGACCCAGCTCAGGAATCCCTCGGGGTCGCCAACTCCCGAACTCACCAGCCGTGAGGCCCTGAGGGTGTAGCATTATCTAGGGTGCACCAGAAGTGGTGGGGCTACATACACCCTGCCTCCTTAAGGGCCTAGAGCACAAGGCAGGAGGTAAAAGGAAGAGAAAAAGAAGGCTGACCCCTCGCAGAAGGAGGGTATCAGAAAAGATGAGACAAGGGCCAATTAAGGCGGGAAAGGAAGAGACTCCCTAGGCCTCGGATACCCTAATACCGTCGGGGTCAGAAGAGAACAAGAGTTGACCAAGTGAGGTCGACAGGAAGGAAGACAGAGAGGAGCCCGGCACAAGTAAGTGGAAGCAATGCCGGACTCAGCTGGGGCCCCGTGGTCGCCAACCCACGCCCACAAGATGTAAGCCTCGAAAGGCACGAAGTAAGGACTCCAGGATATTCTTAAAGAGAATATTAGAGAAAGGGAACTCCGAATTAGGAGACAGTAGCTGAGGAAAGAACTAGGACGAGAGGTCTAAGATAAAATCGAACCCATGATCTTTCAAGAAAGGAAAAGAATGTAAGATTATTTAAGATAAATTAAACTACAAGCCCAGGCTAGAGGCTGGAGAAGGTTTGAGATGTCTTCATAGTGAGACACAGCTTGTATTCTGATTTACGAGTCAGCTGCGTTGTGACGCAGGGATGACGACATGGCCTACGTGAGCCGCAATATCAATCCAGTGATTCACATAGCGCAATGAAGCGAGGAACTACTGTCGATAGCAAGGTCTATAAGTAGAGAGAGACTTCCCCGTCTAAAAGTGCTGACAGGAGTATTAAGCAGTGAGAGAAGCCGTAACAGTGGTGCAATTTCTAAGTTTCCAAGAAAAAATGAAAAATTATGAGCATCAAAGTACACCAAAATGTCTGATCATGGCACAGGACAAAAGTGCGCTATCAGCATGACGTAGCTTGGCTAGCGCGTAGGAATACCGTGGACATATTGGAGTAAAGAATCCATGCCCACATGAAGACAGACCGTTTTGGAAATTATTATCAATTAAATATATGATCGATTTTTAGCTACTTTTCACATTTTGCAAAAATGAGGAAGAAGTAGATTTATGAGATCGGGCAAATGTGTGTCTGTCTCTCTGTCTGTCTGTCCTTCTGTCTGTCTGTCTGTCTGTCTGTCTGTCTGTCTGTCCTTCTGTCTGTCTGTCTGGCTGTGAGTGTGTCCCCCCCCCTATCAACTCCTAAACGGCTGCAGCAATCGAAACCAAATTTGGTAGGAGTAAAGATCTATATCTGAATATCTCACTTCCATATTTGAAAAAGATGTCAGTGCTACCAACTGCTGAAAAATCGCATTTGAAATTTGAGCTACATGTTGGATATCTTGGAAGGTATGAATGGGAGCTATTTCAAAATTGGCACACGTATAGATAATAATATTGCAGTTTAATTTCCAGGAGGCCATACAAGGCAGTGTTGCCGAAATGATTATAAGCCTGCTGATAGGTCCAAATTTTAAATGCACATAACTTCTACAATATCAATTGGATTTCAACCAAATTTCGTACGTGCTATGTGTACATCAACAGATATGACTGAGCGTATTCTTAAGTGCCACCAGGGCTGCCAACTGTTAATAAATGCTCTCAATTTTTTTAAATCCAAATACCCATATATCAGAATGTATGCAAGCCGACAGCTTTAAACTATGCACACATATAGTACCTGACATTCTATATTAATTTGGAGTAACTTATATAAGTCAGTGCTATCAACATGATTCTAAGCCTGCCGAGATGTCCAAATTTAAATACTTGTAACTTCTATACTATCATTTGGATTTCAAACAAATTTCGTGTGTGGTATGTGTACCATAACAGATAAGACTATGCCGATTCTTAAGAGTAATCAGGGCTGCCAACTGTTAATAAATACTGTCTCTATTGTTGTTACCCTAATATCAATATATCAGAAAGTAAGCAAGCCAATGCCTCTAAACTTTGCACACGTATAGTACCTGTCATTCTAGATTAATTTGAAGTAACTAATATAGGCCTACCCCAGTGCTGCCAACATGATTCTAAGCCTGCTGATAAGGTCCAATTTTAAAATCCATGTAACTTCTATACTAACTAATGGATTTCATTCAAAATTGACACAACAATAGACAATATTATTTCAGATTATTTCTGACCAATACATGTATGTCATTGTTGCCAAAATGGTTTTACGCGCGCTGTTAGATACAATGTTTAACTGCATGTAACGTCCATGCTATCCGTTGGACTTCAACCAAATTTTGTATTCTGTACCTTAAGAGATGGAACTAAGAATATATTCAGTCACCAGGGCTGCCAACTGTATTTCTCAATTAGGCTAGAGTTGATGATGATGATAATTGTTGTTTTAAGGGGCCTAACATCTAGGCTATCTGCCCCTGATGGTTAGGGTGATCATGAAGATAAAAATGAAATGTAAACTTAAAACTAAAAAAAAAAAAAAAACTACCAACCTACATACTAGAAGAAGAAAAGGACAACTAAAGGAGAATAAGGCAAATAAAGGACAGGAGGAAAAGAAATGCCCCCAACCCTCGAAGAATGCGGATTGAGGGACTTGGAAGGAAGGAGAGCCATGAAAGGCAGATAGGAAAGTGAAAGAGGAGATGATGATGATGATAATTGTTGTTTTAGGGGGCCTAACATCTAGGTTATCCGTCCCTGATGGGCTGGGTGGTCGTGAAAATGAAAAGCGAACTTAAAAACTAAAACTAACTACTAACCTACATACTAGAAGAAGAAATGGAAAAATAAAGGAGAATAAGGCAAATAAAAGGACAGAAGGAAAAGAAATGCCCTCAACCCTCGGAGAAGGCGGATTGAGGGACTTGGAAGGAAGGAGAGCCTTGAAAGGCATATAGGAAAGTGAAAGAGGAGAGGGTCCGCCCCAAAGGTAAGGGACAAAAGAGGAAAACGGACCCAGCTCAGGAATCCCTCGGGGTCGCCAACTCCCGAACTCACCAGCCGTGAGCCCCTGAGGGTGTAGCATTATCTAGGGTGCACCAGAAGTGGTGGGGCTACATACACCCTGCCTCCTTAAGGGCCTAGGGCACAAGGCAGGAGGTAAAAGGAAGAGAAAAAGAAGGCTGACCCCTCGCAGAAGGAGGGTATCAGAAAAGATGAGACAAGGGCCAATTAAGGCGGGAAAGGAAGAGACTCCCTAGGCCTCGGATACCCTAATACCGTCGGGGTCAGAAGAGAACAAGAGTTGACCAAGTGAGGTCGACAGGAAGGAAGACAGAGAGGAGCCCGGCACAAGTAAGTGGAAGCAATGCCGGACTCAGCTGGGGCCCCGTGGTCGCCAACCCACGCCCACAAGATGTGAGCCCCTGGGGGAAATTAGGCTACATTATGCCAAGTATACGAACTAATTAGAAATTTCTATATTACCCACTTAATTTCGTCATTATTCTAGATAGATCCATATAGATTAATCATTGGCATGAATCTTAAATTTTAAGAAAAGTAGGCTATTTAGTTCGTCTCGGAACTTCTTGTTGGATTTGAGAATAATTTTGTAACTTAGACACTCTAAGGGGTATGGAAATAATTTTTATATTCTGATAGGACCATTATTTTGGAAGTTAGTTTCAAAGTGGGAGGAAACGCCCTATATTCGGCCAGATTTAGATAAATAGCCAAAGGCCGAGTCACTCAATATTCATTCCTCAGCGACCGCATAGGCGGGCCGCGCTGTTTCAAGTATTCAGTCTTGAGTGACCGCATAGACGGGCCGCGCTGTTTGAAAGTATTCAGTCTTACGAACCCAGCGGAGGGTGTCGTATTGTTACGACAGATATTCAGTTCTCAGTTAAGCGCTGTGGAGTGTTGAGGAAGTCTCACGTACATTCATTTAAAGCAAGCGCCGAGGCGTGTGGCGTTGTTTCATAGTGTAAAATCTTCATCGTGGTAAGATACGATCTGTTGGACCCAACCAAGGGCCAGAGAAGAAGTTATATAATTTCAGTTCAGGTAACTATATGATGATGATGATGATAATTGTTGTTTTAAGGGGCCAAACATCTAGGTTATCAGCCCCTGATGGGTTGGGTGTTCATGAAGATGAAAATGAAATGCAACTTAAAACTAAATACTAACCTACATACTAGAAGAAGAAATGGAAAACAAAAGGAGAATAAGGCAAATAAAGGACAGGAGGAAGAGAAATGCCCCCAACCCTCGAAGAATGCGGATTGAGGGACTTGGAAGGAAGGAGAGCCACGAAAGGCAGATAGGAAAGTGAAAGAGGAGAGGGTCCGCCCCAAAGGTAAGGGACAAAAGGGCAAAACGGACCCAGCTCAGGAATACCTCGGGGTTGCCGACTCCCGAACTCAACAGCCGTGAGCCCCTGAGGGTGTAGCATTATCTAGGGTGCACCAGAATTGGTGGGGCTACATACACCCTGCCTCCTTAAGGGCCTTGAGCACAAGGCAGGAGTTAAAAGGAAAAGAAAAAGAAGGCTGACCCCTCACAGAAGGAGGGTGTCAGGAAAGATGAGACAAGGGCCAATTAAGGCGGGAAAGGAAGAGACTCCCTAGGCCTCGGATACCCTAATACCGTCGGGGTCGGAAGAGAACAAGAGTTGACCAAGTGAGGTCGACAGGAAAGAAGACGGAGAGGAGCCCGGCACAAGTAAGTGGAAGCAATGCCGGACTCAGCTGGGGCCCCGTGGTCGCCAACCCACGCCCACAAGATGTGAGCCCCTGGGGGAAAGAGTAGAGACTTCATACCATTCGAGGAGACGCTAGGATCATGTCAGAATAAGCGCCAAACACCTACTTCTTTTGGATGGGAAAATGAGCGAAGTGAAAACATATGAACCCAAATATAATCTCATATGTGTGTAAATAGTATTTTTTACCAATATTTCTCACATATTTTTGAAGTGTTTTATGGAAATTATAGATGTGAGTGAATCCCCAGACATGAATGCCAAATAATTTAAAAATGTGTTAATTTTGTGGGAAAGGAAATATATGTAGAAGTGCCACGATGAGGTTTAAGCACCCATGGTGGGCGAGCAGATCATATACCGTTGAATGAAATCAAATGAAAGCATGTGAGTACAATCTTCCATTACCAAGTGCTTTTTGGGAGTTGCGAAATTTGAATTATCGATAGGTCAAACCAAAGGAAGGAAATAACTTGATGTAAAGAAAGTATAAATAAAAACGGATTTGAACGATACTTAGCAAGAGGAGTAAAAGGTTGTAAAGGTAAAGTTTGTAATCAAGGTAATTTATGCTGAAATTGCAAAACTCTCAAATTTAAGTCTGTGAAGTATTGAATTGGATATTCAAAGTAAATTGTGCTAAGGGTGGGAATCTCTTAAGGTTAAGAAATGAAGTGTGATTTAAGTTGTTCAGTTAAAATAAGCTGCAGAAGTAATAAGTTTTAAGAAATAAATTGGAGAACCAGTGTGTTCAAGAAGTATTGTTATAAGAAGTAATATGTTCAAGTTAATGAACGGCAAATTGTATTGCTAAAGTCAGCAAAGGGAAAGTGATGTAAGAACTGCTTAGAAAGAAATAAAGCCGACATGAAAAGCTTTACAGGAAATATATTATTTACGCTGAAATAAGCGGGAGTATAATTAGAATCTAGTGATTGATAAGTCATGAATGATTGATTGTGAGAGGAGCTGTATTTGGATTGAGTGATATAGGACCTAATGTATCGTTGGAGAAGGGAGCAATATTGCTGTATTTTTTGGCGCACAGGGGCCTGCACAGGATACCACCCTGTTGTCACATAAAAGTGAGGTGGTCAGTGGTTATAAGCCCGCTCCCGAATGTATTTGAATCTATCAGAAACACACGTGGTTAGCCTCTGGATATGATTGCATATTCAGCTGAAGAGGTATCAAAATGCAGCGTATCCCCTTAAAAAGAATGGTCATCCCCCAGACAAAACAGTGCGGATACTCACCAATTAATTGCATTATCCTGTATGATCAGAATACCGGCCGTTAGTTGCCGAAGTAAGTTAACCGTGGGGTTGTTAAATATTAAAGCTTCTCGTGGTGGAGAATGTGGTGCTTATTGCAACTGACCTGTCTTGGAAATACGATCCCAGTCTGACCCACCAAACGTGATTATATATGGTCGTAAATCTTGTCAAGTACTCAACCGAGTGAGGAAGGGCTCGCCAGTCTATTCTTAGCCAGGTCGGAACATGTGTTACTTGTAAACATGAGTGGAGGAAAGTGATTGTATGTATTTAATAACTAAGAGCATGGAGGTTCAATTCCCCACAGCCCTGTTACTTAAAGTATACCTTGCTACAAATCTTTGATTCAAATGCCGTTAAAAGGTGAATAAAACTTAAATAAGAGTAATAAAATTTCCAGGTGTGACTGTCGATACACCGTTTCCTTTAGAAATTGAGTCGGTGTGACTCGGTAACCAAATTCTAAAATTTGATATGCTAATTTAAAGGTAGTGCGACCGCCCAAGAACAAGGCACTTGGCATGGCAAGTGTAAAGATAGGAAAATGGGATTTTAAGAAATAATAATTATTGCCGCAAGTAATAATGTGATTACACCAGTTAATGAATCCTATGGAGTAGTTATTTGCCATGAATAATAAAATTCGCATTCTAGGGAAAACATTAATATTTTTTTGTATCATTAAATGGAATTAAAACATATGGAAGTGAAACTAGTGAGTTATAGGTTCGTGTCTAACTAAAGTAACAATGATTAATGATTGTAGTATTTTTGGATTTCCTATTGTAGTAGAGTAGAGATTAGTGTAATATGGATTTTATCCGATTTTATGTCAGTTTTATTGATCGTGTTTGACATGTTTGTAGTGCCATTTAATCATTATTAAATATGTTTTTGTATGAGATTTTGATTTTTACTTTTGAAGTTTTGACCTGTTACTTACGATCCTAAATGTGTGTGTCATAAAGTGGGAATGAATGTACTACCACCGTATTGACTGAGCTAATCGAAGTTATGACCACGTATTAATCCTTCAGAAGGGTGCAATATGCATATTCTCACTGTCGTGAAGATCAACCACTAGGGGAAGAACTTCGTATTTTTGTAGAGGAATATAGTTATTTGTGTTTAATATAAGCAGAGTTAGGACTTCGATGGACTGTTCTAGTGTCTTGTGCACACTTTGATTTGCATACACGTTCTAGTTAACGATTTTATAAATGAGGAACATTGACTTCCTACCATCACTTTGATATTTGGAAGTTATTAGAGTCAGTTGATTTGAGAGGCTTTAATCTTTTCACAAATTTTTGAGAATGCAATTGGCTCGGGGGAGCTAGATTTTATTGGTGGATATCCCTAATGGATCTACAGTCGTTTAGTTGTTAACCTGGATCCATGGTGTAGGTGTTATCTATCGGTAATTTCGAGTTCGTTGGAGTCAGGGGCAGTCTCACCTTTGGGAGGATCAGTCTCTACTTTTATTTAGAGCCTCGTATACTGAGTGGAGTTAATAATTATGATGTGATACTGACGATTAAATTGAGAAGTAAAGAAAATTTAAATAATTGCAGTTAATGGAATAGTTTGTGGAAATATAACAGTGTATTTGATCAATATCCAAACTTTTGAAAAGAAAGTCCCAGGAAAGACTTATTCCAAGACGATGATTCTAGTTTCAACTCTTGCTGCATTATATAATTCTGAGGCAAAATTTCTAGACTTTTGTGGTAATTATTTGAAACCCACAATAACAAATTTCAGTAACGTGCTACAGTTTTAATTATTTTCTTCGGCACGATTTTAGGTGTTATGATGGATCACATTAATATAACAGTAAAGTAAGCATTGATGGTCACCAATTCAGGGTGCACACATATTTGTATATTACGCATATCTATTGATATTGCTGATTATAATTGTTGTTTAAGATATTAAGCTTGTTGAAGCTTTCTAATGTATTGAATTGAGCCAGTTAGAACCAATCGAGTTCAGACTTAGTGAAGTCTTACACCAGATGTTTGTTGAATTGAACCCAAGTGTGGTTGTAATGGAATGTCCCAGGAGACATGATCAGCTGTTTATTAATGTCAGAATAGACCATCGTGGTGATCATACATTATACTGAATACAGCATAGATATAGTTAAGTGGATTATCAGTTTAAGTATTAACATTGGAGTATGGATAACGATACTACAACAGTTATATCAATTGTGTAGTAGTATAATGGGCGTAACGTCTAGGTCATTTGCCCTTTTGATAAGGATGATAATGAAAACTACTGTTGAATTGACACATCAAACTTACAAACTACCGTAATAGAAATACATATTTCAAAATTCACAGGCGAGGAAGACTTATTGTATGTGGTGATTAATGGTGTAATGGACGTAACATCTAACGCATTTGCTCTAATGATAAGGATGATAAGGGAAACTACTACCGGTATTGAATTGACACTTCAACATACAATGTACACAATGTACAGTAATAAAAATATATATTTTAAAAATCACAGTCGAGAAAGACTTAATGCGGTGGTGATAAGTGGTATGACGCGCGTCAGGTCATTTGAACTTAAAGGATGATAATAATAAGGTAATGAAAAAATTACTACTAAACGAACAGGGTGTAATTTTAAAACTGATATAGGTAATTTAGAAGTCTAGCTTCGATGTCTTCCTAAGTCTCAACCTTATTTTCTGGCGTAGGCCTGTACTCGATGCGTCTAGTGAAAGAGCTTATACAAACCTGAGATGATCGCATTTGATGACGAAATATGATGACACACGTTCGGGGTTCCTCATCCTGTTTAGATTGGCCTGGGAGTCACTAAATATTTCGCAATACCACAGTGCCTAGAGTAACGGCTATGTGCGCAGATAACACAGCGGGTTCTGGACAGTCCTCTCATGTCACCTCGCGATGAATCTGCAAGCTATTCTCACAACTTCCCCCCCCAGGGTCTCACAACTTGTGGGACTTGGGTTGGCGACCACGGGACCCCAGCTGAGTCGAGCAACGCTTCAACTTCCTGGTGCCGGGCTCCTTTCAGTTCTCTTTCCTGGCGGCCTCATGTGGTCAAATCTTGTTCACTTCCGACCCCGACTGTATGGGGGTTATCCAAGGGCTAGAGAGCCTTTCACTTTTCCGCCTTAATTGGCCGTTGTCTCCTCTTTCCTGATACCCTCATTCTTCGAGGGGTCAGTCATATTTTCCTTCTCATAATATCTCTTGTCTTCTGCTCAAGGCCCTCAAGGAGGCAGGGTGTGTGTAGCCCCACCAGTTCTGGTACACCGACAAGGGCCCATGGCTGGTGAGTTAGGAAGCTGGCAACCCTGAGGGATTCCTGAGCTGGGTCCGGTTTTACCCCTTTTTCCATTGTTTTTGGGTCGGACCCCTCTCCTCTTTCCTTCTCCTATCTGCCTTTCGTGGTTTTCCTGCCTTCCATGTCCCTCAATTCTCATTTATCCAGATTTGAGGGTATTTCCCTTCCTCCTGCCTTTTATTTCCTTTATTACTTTCTTTTGTCCTTATCTTCTTCTAGCCCGTAAGTGTTGTAGTTTTAGTTGTAGTTTTATTTTCACGATCCTCCAAACCATTAGAGGCCGATAACCTCGATGTTAGGCGCCTTAAAACAACAAATATAATCATCATCATCATCACCACAACTGGCATTGTGCAATTGGGCTAGTGTGGTATTTAAAACCTCCTGTTAAGTCCCTTACCTTCTTGTGTTACATAAATAATTTGTAGCTAGAAACCTTCCCTCGAATCCACACAACTCACCCAAGTTTTATCGCAATCGGGACATAGGGGCCATACATACACTACCACTATTGATGATGATGATGATAATTGTTGTTTTAAGGGGCCTAACATCTAGGTTATCGGCCCCTGATGGTTTGGGTGATCGTGAAGATGAAGATGAAAAGCGAACTTTAAACTAAAATTAACTACTAACCTACATACTAGAAGAAGAAATGGAAAACTAGAGGAGAATAAGGCAAATAAAAGGACAGAAGGAAAAGAAATGCCCTCAACCCTCGGAGAAAGCGGATATACCTTAGACAAGGCTATACATGTTAGTTCTGAACACCTAGTCTTAATTGTATATGAAAATTTTATGCACAGCTTATACAAGGACGTTTTGCATGCAGTCAAACTTTGTAAGATAGTTACATACAACACACAAAGTATGTTTCCGCTACCTAGCGGTGGATATGAGTACTCACTGGAGATATCCGAGGTGAGATGATTAGCTCACACATTTGCTCACATATTTGCCTCCCATATTGACTCCCACAGTTGCTCCCATATTTGCTCCCACTTTTGCCCCCATATTGGCTCCCATATTTGTTCCCATATTGGCTCCCACATTTGCTCCCACATTTTTTGCTTCCCATATTAATGGCAACTCACATAACTATAAGCAGCAGCAAAATGTAAATGGAATAATATTTCTGATAATGTTCAAAACAAAAGTCCTGAGGTCTTGGGTTTGAATTCCCAAACTATGGTTGTCAGCCAATAAGTTACACTACAGGAAACTTTTACTTTATGTTGTGTTGCATGATAATTTGCCTATTTTGCGGTGTAGTGCCTAGTATACTTGTGTGTTATCCCTGAAGTCTTGGGTTCCAACTCAACTATGCCTAGAATTTAATTTTGATCTGAGAGTTGAAAGTTAGGTCAGGTGAAGTTAGATTAGGTAAAGTTAGGTTAGGTGAAGTTAGATTAGGTAAAGTTAGGTTAGGTGAAGTTCAGTCAAGTTAGGTTAGGTGAAGTTCAGTCAAGTTAGGTGAGGTGAGGTTAGGTTAGGTGAAGTTAGTATAGGTTAGGTGAGGTTAGGTTAGGTGAAGTTAGTATAGGTTAGGTGAGGTTAGGTTAGGTGAAGTTAGTATAGGTTAGGTGAGGTTAGATTAGGTTTGGTTAGGTTAGGTTAGTTTATGACTAAGTTTGTTATGTCTAGTTGTTTTAGAAAAACACCATTTTTTTCTCATATTTGATCCATATTTTCTTTGCACTTTAATCTATCTTGACTTGTGTATTTACTTTTGCTGGTATATTTGTTGACATAATTGTTAGCATATTTACTCCCACTTTTTATATTTGCTTTGCTCCCACATTTGATCTCATATTTGCTCCCACTTTTTGCTCACAGTTTTTGCTCCCACATTTGCTGCCACTTTTGCTCCCACTTTTTACCCCCCGCCTTTGCTCCCACTTTTTGCATGTATATATGCTCCCACATTAAACTATTGTTGTTATTACCAAGTTGTCTTTACTAGAGATTAGTTTGTGCTTGACAGTTGATATGGAAGTATCAGTGACTAGATATGGTAAGCCTTATGCATACTATAAAGGATATTCATATATTGTGAAACGAAGAAATAAAAATGGAACTGTTATTTGGCGCTGTTCAAAGCAACGATCGAAACAGTGTCGAGGAATGCTTAAAACAAAAGAATTGGACATAGCCTACTTTCTTCAAACAATCATGAATGTAAATTTAATAATCACGCTAGTCTAAATGTAAGGAAAACCCAAACCAAAGCAAGAAACCAAATCCAAGAGAAAGATAGTGCTGCTCTAGATAATATTAACCTCAAGTTTAATACACTACAACGCACTCATGCTGTTAGTGAGTTGTTTAATGAGAAACCTTTAACACCTCCTGTGAAACCCATGTTCAGACACGCACCCACATCTCAAACGCCCTCAACCCTATCAGAGACAATATACCCCATCAAGAAGTTAGTGGGGAAAGGTAATAGTGATAATAATATCATAACAATGTTAAAGCATTCTAGCACATCTAAAAAAAAGCTTTCAACACTATCAAAGGCAAAGGCAACTCAAACTGTGGACACAGGTGGAAATTATGATGGTAATGATATCGATGATAATGATCATCATTATGAAAATGATTATAATGATGAGGATGATAATCATAATGATGGTGATAATGATGAACTGCTTCCCGAGTTTCTGAAACCATTCATAAAAAAAAGCAAATGGAACGATCCTAATATATTAGTCGAACGTCTACAGCTTTTGCATGCCTGTAAACAGGTTGGTCATATTGGTTATGAGAAAGAGCTATTAAATATAGAAAATGAACTTCGTAAAGCTGCTATTATAGTGTAATGGGTCAACGTAGCAACACCCCCATCCCCTAAAAAATAATTTTCAACAAGTGTTTTGTTTAAAAGAAATGATAAACAAAAAGAGCTGTATTCTGGGTGTCTATCTCTTGTAAAAAATAATAAAAAAATTGATTAAATTGATAAACATAGTTTGTGCATATTTCTTGTTTTCTTGCATGTTCAAGCAATAGTTATGTCAGGGAAGGGATTCGAACCCTTGCTTCCTTATATATTTGGAAATTTGATCTTAAGTCAAACGCCTTAACCACTCGGCCACCCTGACAGTTACTGATTTAATTAGTCTTGTTGGACATTAGTGTTTACAAAACTTTTCTTTTCCCCAGTATATATATGCTCAACCACTTTTTGGTTTTTCAATGCTGATTTTTGTTTTGTTTCAATTTTTTTTCAGAAACATTGCAGTTATCAGTATTTCAAACTGGGTGATTAATTTAGGGATAAAGGCATCTTAAAAATCACAAGCCTTACAGTTGTCACGTATCATGTATAACATGTTATCCTACATTCCACATAGGGCTCTACCTTCTTAACAGTGAACTCTGCTGGTCATTAAAATAACTACTTGTAAAATAATTCCAGTGGTAAATCCTTTTAGCAAATATCATATATTAAATATTTTCACACCATAGAACGACAACTTGAAAATCATTTATTGTAGGAATACCTTTAATGGGATCACCAAACCTTCAAGTATGCAATATATATTCCTGATAGTGCCGTATTTTGTTCGATAGTGCCTCGAGTGCTTACATTAAATAAGAATACAGTAAACGTATAAACATTTAATAAATCATAATTGTTTTCATGAAATATCATATAATAAATATTTTCACACCAAAAAATGACCATTTCATGATCATATATTGTAGGAATATCTTTAATGGGATCTCCAAACCTTGAAGTAAACCATATGTGATAACCATTCCACATAGCTACATAACCGACAGTACGTCATGTTATCAATCTCAGTCAACGCGCGCGCTCATTATTCGTTTGTGTTGCATTTCAGTCCCATTTGCATTTAATTTCTTGAGAATCATTCTCACGCCGAAAAATATATAGCAAGCGAGTGGAAACATGTTACGCATTAATACTTTTAGAAAAGCTCTCTCAGGTATTGTATGATGATTTTTTAGTATGGCATAACTGTTTGTTGACTAGCATTTATTGTTACACAACATTATTTTTGGTAAGCTCTACACAAGTTTCCTAATTGTCTCTGGTATAATGTCATGTTTAACAAACATGGTCACACGGTTTATCTATAGGTTTAAGCCTCTGTTGTATATGATTTCAAAAAAATAATAATAAACAGCTTTCTACAACTGTACTCACTGGTCAATAACCAACATAGTGGGCTAAAATGTTTCCCTCATAGGTAACTCATGTGTGGTTAGTCAATTCTTATTGCAAGGCCAGTCAAGACCTAAAAAATTAGTCTTCACGTATATAACAATCATCAACACCATTATCATTAAACAAATCAAACCATCTTAAGGTATTTATTAAGTTTAATTGTATTTTAGGAATCTTGCAAACATCTCGCAACCTTAAAGAGGAAAGTATAGACAGGAATAGTGAAAAGGAAACCGTTCAATCATTCAATGTCGTTAGCGTTAGGAACCTCAACGGAAGAGGTTATGAAAGTCTATGTGAGGGTGTGGTTTTTACAGCTGAATGTCTTTTCCTGACATCCACCTCATAGACAAGTTTATGGGAGATGAAACTCAGCTATCATGTCGAATGTGGAGCTCCTAGTCTAGGAGAAAGTCATGTTGTGGTATTTGTCTGCAGAGAGTATGGTAAACGAAACAACAACAACAATAAAAGCATACATGTAAAGGCAATATTATGAAATTTTCGAGTACATATAGTGAATTTACAAAAAAAAATGGATAAATTTCATGGTTTGTAGCCCACTTTGGGTAAGTTTGGTAAATTTTAGTGAATTTTCATCTATATTCGTATAATATTATACGAATTTGAGGTAGTTTAAACCATGCTTAGGTAAATCAATGGAATTTCAATAAATCTGGTAGTCATTTGTTGAATTTTGCTGGAATGTTGTGTCATTTGATCAATTTGCGGAAAATGTAGTGGATTTTAGGAAAATTTAAGGTAAATCTGGGGATAGTTAGGTATTTAACAGATAACCTGTCACTATGATGGTTGTATTAGAGTGTGCCTTTCACCACCAACGGGTAGGATTGGAGAGAGGAGACCGTCATGAGCTGAAGTGCAGTCATTTATATTGACTTTAAGAATGGTTGTTGAGGGGGATCGACAACTCCTCTTGTTTGTTTTGAGATAAGTGTACTCCATTCCATTCCATTTTTAAAAGCCACTAATCAGGTCCTAGCATTGGGCACTTGCAAACCATTTCACTATTCTTAACATCAAATGTGCATTTGCCTGGAGTAGAAGTGGGAAACCACATCATTTTGGTGTATAGAAAACTCACCTCACCTCACCCCAACTCATTGGAAAATGAAAATCATTTGTTTTTGTCTTACTTAGGGGCTTGGAAATCATGGTTATCAGTCCCATGTACTATACTTGGGAAAATAATCATGGGCAAGCACACTATTATTAGCTGAGTTTCTAATACAATTTTGCATACCCTAGGACCAGTATTGCATTATAAGGCATGCCATGTGTTAGCGTTCTTAAAAGCCAGTGATATAAAACAAAAGAGGTCTTTAATTCCACCCCTGGGCGTCATATCTAGTGTCATATCGGTTGACGATCACGGAGTCCCAGCTGAGACCGTCATTGCTTCCACTAACTTGCGCTAGGCTCCTCTCTGTCTTATTTCCTGTCGACCACACTTGCTCAACTCTTGTTTTCTACCGACCCCAACATGATTAGGGTATCCGAGGCCTAGGGAGTCTCTTCCTTTTGCAACTTCATTGGCCCTTGTTTATTTTCATGTTATTTCCTGTCTTTTGGTCAAGCCCCCACAAGAAGGTAGGGTATATATAGCCCCACCACTTGCGATGCACTCTGCATATGGCTACACCCTCAAGGGGCTTACGGCTGATCAGTTTGGAAGTTGGCGACCCCAAGAGATTTCTGAGCTGAGTCCAGTTTTCCTACTCTTTTTCCATTACCTCTGGGGCAGAGCCTGTCCTATTATACTTTTTATCTGCCTTTCATGGCTCTCCTTCCTTCCAACTCCCTCAATCCACATGCTTGAGGGTTGAGGGCCATTTTTTAATCCTTATGTCCTTTATTTGTCCTTTTGTTTTCCATTTCTTCATCTAGTATATAAGAGTGTAGTTAGATTTAGTTATAGCTTAGATTTAATTTTCATCTTTACGATGACCCAAACCATTGAGGGTCGATAGGACAGCTTGGTGGTTAAGTTTGTAGAACGCTTCTCTTTTGTCCAAAGGACAGCATGTTGAATTCCTCACTGGCTCATGAATTTTATTCTTTGTTCACTTAGTTCTCATGGCTTTGAAACTGGCTGTCTGTAACGTGATCATTATTCATTTTAACTTCAGCGTACTAAACTAATTTTAAATTAGTTAATTTTAAATTAATTATTTTAAATTAATTTTAAATTAATTATTTTAAATTAATTTTAAATTCAGATTTGTGTTTCACAGTAAACACAATTATTCTCCATTTAAAACAAGCCATACAATTCTTTTTCTAACATGATAGCTTATACGCGGGCATGGCTATAGATTACAAGTAGTATAATCATCAGCTAAGGATTCAATTTCCATTACCTACACCTCTCATGGTATGGCTCTTAGCCAATTCGTTCAACTATGGAAAACGTTTCTGTATGTTCTGTTACATTATTATTTGACCATCTCACCGTGTAGTGGTTAACGTACTTGGTTGTCAACCCTAAGGTCTTGGCTTCCAACCCCGACTATAGCAAGACATTCATTTCAAGGTTGCAATAAGCTTCACTAAGCCTTTGTCAAACCTAACAACGATCTAGTCATGTCCTGTATGATAACACGGTGCAGAGCACGTCCACTATCAAGCAGACGAGTAATATGAAACTTGCTGACAAAATCGCTGTGCTGTTATCACCAAGGCACACTACACAAACCAAAGCCAGTGTCTCTGTGCAGATTCAACCCAGCGGTAGTATGCAAGCGTATGTTTGTTTAAAAAGCATCATGAATATAAGTCCACTGTCACCACGGAGGCCCCGGTTCGATTTTTTTTCTAAAGGCTGCAACAGGATATACTGAGTCTTGACAGGTAAAACTTTTTGGGGTCCATTCGTAAACCATGGCAAAGGGTTGGCCATCCTGACTTCTCCAACACCTCATACCAATGTTTACTATTACTGGTGAGTTACCTTTCTATCTTCGACTTTTCCCTATTAGTTTGGGTCGCCGGAGCCAACCAGGCTCATTTTGGTTTTGGCCGGGGATTTAAGGCCGAATGCCCTTCCTGACGCCACGTGATTTTTCAGGTGAAAATTCCAACCCCTGCTGTCACAGGGATTTGAACCCCAGCTGTCCGGGTAAAGACGAGCAGCTAAGCACCTGCGGCATCACGCACCCCACTGGTTAGTTATCTATCCACACATTAATCCATAATTACCTAATCATAATAATAACAATCATCCTCCATACACATGTCCATTAAAGCATGGTTTCACAAAACGCTTATGCTTTTAGGTGTATAACACATTTTTTCCTCATAACATGACTATTTACTGTTTTAGGGGTGAAATGACCTATCCAGGTAAAAACGCATGTCATGGCCGAATTTTTAAGCTTTCACACCTAATTTTAGGCTTCTTCGTTTCCTAGATATGGATTTTTCAATTTGGGGGGTTGTTTACACTCCCCTACGATTTTTCATCAAAAACAAAAGATCTTAGTTTCAATTATCATTTTTTCCTGTTTAACACCTTTTACCCCCTTGTAAAATCACTATTTACTGTTTTAGGGGTGAAATGACCTATCCAGGTAAAAGCATATGTCATGACCTATTTTTTAAGCCATTACACCTATTTTTAGGGTTCTTCGTTTACAAGATATTGATTTTTCAATGTTGGGGGTGGTTTCCACCCCCTACTATTTTTCTTCACAAACAAAAGATCTTAGGTTCAATTATAATTTTATCATAATGTTATACACCCACCCATCGTTTCAAACTTTGCGTTGCATGATGAGTCCATAATGAACCTAGGCTATGACATACACAGTATAAAGCCGCACACTGTATAATGACACCTGCCTCTTATCTCTCTCTGCTGCGAGGCACGTACGATGATAAGACCCCTTGTCTTGTCTGGCTCGCCGTGGGTCAGCCTCAATGCTTTCAATTCTCATTTCATCAAGCAAGTTCTCTCTCTGTGTGTGAGCCCTGACCAGCCATTACAAATAATAATAATCATGCATAAGTGTTTTACCAACATCATAGCGCATAACATATCGCGACTTCAAATCTGGTTTCTTACTTTTTCCCCGTTTTCCTCAACGATCTCGAAAAAAAATGACGGAAACCATGACTTCAGCTTTTCCATACCTACATTCCCGTAAACAGAACAACGACACAAATACATCGACATGCCCGTCATAAAAATCGCCTCATTCGTTTTCCAAATAACGCGAAAATGAACACAAAAAAAAACACCTTTTCCATAAGAAAACCATGTTTCCAGCTTTTTACCTTTCATATCTATATCCCCGTAAAGAAAATAAAGAGACGAAGAAAATACTATCACACACGTCATCCTCACGTTTTCTGTTTTCACAATATGAGGGAAAATCAAAAAAAACCATTTTTGACTAAAAAACATGTTTCCAGCTTTTTACCTATTCCATACCTACATCTCCGTAAAGACGACAATGAGATGAAAACATACTATCATACACGTCATCCTCACGTTTTCAGTTTTCGCAATATGAGGGAAAATCACAAAAAACCATTTTTGGCTAAAAAAAATGTTTCCAGCTTTTTAGCTTTTCCGTACCTACATTTCCGTAAAGAGAACAATGAGACGAAAACATACTATCATACACGTCATCCCCACGTTTTCAGTTTTCGCAATATGAGGGAAAATCACAAAAAAAACATTTTTGACTAAAAAAAAGGTTTCCAGCTTTTTAGCTTTTCCGTACCTACATCTCCGTAAATAGGACAATGAAACGAAAAAATACTATCACACACGTCATCATCACGTTTTCCGTTTTCCAAAAATCGGCAAAAAAAAGTGAAAAACGCATTTTTAGACCCAAAACCCTAGGTTCGCCTTTTCGACACCTACATTCCCATAAAGAGCGCGACGAAACGAAAAAAAACCGAATACAAGCACGCCCTCCTAGCATGGCCCGTTTTCCAAAAATCGGCATAAATTATGAAAAACGCATTTTTAGACCCAAAACACTAGGTTCACCTCTTCGACACCTACATTCCCGTAAAGAGCACGACGAGACGAAAGAAACGAATCCAAGCACGCCCTCCTAGCATGGCCCGTTTTCCAAAAATCAGCAAAAATGTGAAAAACGCATTTTAGACCCAAAACCCTAGGTTCACCTTTTCGACACCTACATTCCCGTAAAGAGCACGACGGGACGAAAAAAACGAATCCAAGCACGCCCTCCTAGCATGGCCCGTTCTCCAAAAATCGGTAAAAATGGGAAAAACGAATTTTTAGACCCAAAACCCTAGGTTCACCTTTTCGACACCTACATTCCCGTAAAGAGCACGACAAGACGAAAAAAAACAACGAATCCAAGCACGCCCTCCTAGCATGGCCCGTTTTCCAAAAATCGGCAAAAATGTGATAAACGCAGTTCTAGACCCAAAACCCTAGGTTCACCTTTTCGAAAGGGAGGAGGAAATTGATGAGGATGCGAAAGGAGATTTAATATTGAGATCAGAATTTGATAGAGCTTTGGAAGACTTAAGCAGGAACAAAGCACCAGGCATAGATGATATACCGATTGAGTTGCTACGCTGCATAGGAGAGGAAGGTCTGATCAGGTTATTTCACTTGGTGTGTAGGATTTATGAGACAGGTGAGGTACCCCCTGATTTCAAGAAGAATGTAATCATCCCTATACCAAAGAAAGTGGGAGCTGACAGATGTGAAGATTACCGTACAATCAGCTTGATTACTCATGCTTCAAAGATCCTGTCTAGAATAATTTACAAGAGGATTGAGAGCCAGATAGAAACGGAGTTGGGTGAAGACCAGTTTGGTTTCAGGAGAAATGTAGGAACAAGGGAAGCTGTACTAAGTCTTAGGCTGATTTTGGAAGGTAGAATAAGGAAAGATAAGAGAACGTTCATGGCTTTTGTAGATTTAGAAAAGGCTTTTGATAACGTTGATTGGACTAAATTGTTTGACATTTTGAAATCGATTGGAATAAAGTACAGGGATAGGAGGGTGATATACAATCTATACAGAAACCAGACAGCAGTCATTAGAGTTGAAGGACATGAGAGAGAAGCTGGTATCCAGAAAGGTGTAAGGCAAGGCTGCAACTTATCACCCATACTTTTCAATCTTTACATTGAACAAGCAATGAAGGAAATTAGAGAAAAATTTAAAGTGGGAGTGAAGATTCAAGGAGAAATAATTTCAACTCTGAGATTTGCTGATGACATCGTCATCTTGGCCAACAAGCCTGAGGATTTGAATGAGTTTTTGAATGGTATGGACTCCGTATTACGGAAAGAATTCATGATGAAAATTAATAAATGTAAAACAAAAATACTGGAATGCAGCCGAAATAAATCAGAAACCTCTATGGAGATCAAATTGGCAGGTGAAAAGCTGAAGGAAGTAGGAGATTTCTGTTACTTAGGAAGCAGAATAACCAGTGATGGACGAAGCAAAGAGGATATAAAAAGTAGGTTGGCTCAGGCAAGAAAAGCATTTCTACAAAAAAGGAATCTGCTGACATCGAATATAGATTTAGGTATTAGGAAGTCATTTTTGAAAGCCTTTGTCTGGAGCGTGGCGCTCTATGGAAGTGAAACTTGGACTATTGGTGCAGCAGAAAAGAGGAGAATTGAAGCATTTGAAATGTGGTGTTACAGGAGAATGATGAAGATCAGATGGGTAGATAGGGTTACAAACAAAGAGGTATTAAGACGAGTGGGAGAGGAGAGATGTTTCTGGCGACTGCTAATGAAGAGAAGAGATAGGTTGGTAGGACACATACTAAGACACCCAGGAATAGCAAGCTCAGTTATGGAAGGAAGGGTCGAGGACAAGAACTGTAGGGGTAGACCAAGGTTAGAATATGTTAAACAGATTGCCTCGGATGTAGGGTGTGGTAGCTATGTAGAGATGAAACGATTAGCTCAGGACAGGGAGGCATGGAGAGCTGCATCAAACCAGTCAAAAGACTGAAGACTCAAACAACAACAACATTCCCGTAAAGAGCACGACGAGAAAAAAAAAACGAATCCAAGCACGCCCTCCTAGCATGGCCCGTTTTCCAAAAATCGGCAAAAATATGATAAACGCATTTTTAGACCCAAAACCCTAGGTTCACTTTCTCGACACCTACATTCCCGTAAAGTGCACGACGAGACGAAAAAAAAACGAACCCAAGCACGCCCTCCTAGCATGGCTCCTTCCATTCCAAGGTCGCAGGGGCTCACAACTTGCTTTTGGAAGCAGAACCCATGTCATCCCACTACTGGCGGCGATATAAATATGACACTGGGGTGCCCTTTGCTAGTACTACCTCTGTACCAAATTTCGTTCCATTCGGTTTCACCGTGTTCGAATTAATAGGGGCAATCGATTTTCACACAAAGTTGGCCGCCATCCGCAAACTATTAGGCTGATGACCTATTAGTTTGGTCAAAGGATGCTGCCCTCATAAAGGTGTGTTGTTGCAAAATTTGGTAGAGATCGGATGATTAGGTTAGTCGTAATTTGATTTAAGCTTTGAACATTTGTGTGGCCGCCATTACGTTTCCGTCAAGATGGCGGCGATATAAAACATGACACTGAGGTGTCCTTTGCTAGTGCTACCTTTGTACCAAATTTCGTTCAATTTGCGCTCACCGTGTTCGAATTGATAGGGGGGGGGGGGGACAGACATTCAGAGTACACACACTCACACACACACACACACACACACACATACACACACACAGACAGACACACTTTTTTCGCCCTGTAGTGATCTCATAAGTCTACTTTCATTTTTTGCAAAAATCGAAAGTAGGCTAACAAATGTTACTTATCCTAATTCTGAAGTTCTTAGTCATTTTAGAGGTTAAGCAAACCAAATCTAGCACTGTAGCACATATGATTTAGAAAATATACATGTGTAATTAAGAACATTCTTGATGTAGATAGAAATTTAGAAAAGAAATGCCTAGTGAAACTTAAAAGGCACTTTAAAAGCTTTAATCACTTGTAGCGAGCACTCAGATGGATTCATCTTGAGGATGAAAATATTTAAATAGATGCAGGACCTAAAGACTTGCAGTAGATACGTGACCATTTTTGTAGGTTATGATGTAGAAACTTAGGTTTGCCAAGCATACATATTTTATGTGACTCAACAACATCGTGGAGAAAAAGAAACATTAACCAAAGATGGTTGTAAAGAGTTCTTGCCCATTTGACAGGAAAAAAATATTCTTGATGCAGAAATACTTAGCTAAATATACACATGGTTGAAGTTCCAGAGATTCAGGAACCAATGTTTCTAATATAATTTTTGAAGTGATCACTTAACACATGATGAATCTTGAGGAATGATTGGTCGTCATGTTTGAAGTTTAGACGAAAGATCGCCGTTATGACACGTCTGCCATTGATGAAGCGAAATACTCGGTGATATTTGATGTATCCAAATCACACAAAGTAATCACTCATGACAAGAAGTCTTGTAAGTAAGAATGACTTGTTGACAATTTGTAGAAATCCCGAACGAACTGTCGCAGGTGAGGCAAGGTTTTGCCATTTGATGAACAGAAGATTTGTGCTTGAGCAAGCACTCGAAGAAGTCTTCACGAGGATTCACTGATTCACAAGTAGTGGATTCTAGCCGCTGGTTATATAGTCGGCCAGCTGATGTTCACGAATTTTCGGTGACGTATGAAGCCGGAAGCATGCTGCCATTGGTCCAGGCTGAATGGTTGACCAATGGGAGCGAAGATATGGCTGTCAGTTTAATATGGACAGCTCGGAGTGAAGGAATAGTAAGATATCTGAAACAGTGCTAGAGAAACGTGTCTTAAAATCGAGCATGCTTAAACAAATAATATGTAAGTAGATGAATATAATTTTTAACTTTAGAATGGAAAAGCAAACAAATTACGAGAATGTTATGAAAAAAAAAGAAATGACCACTCAAATTCTTGACTTTTTCTCTCGAAAATTAGACACATCAATTTTATTAATGACCGCCTTAGTAGCCTTTAGCAAATGCGAACATACTACCAGAGGGGCTACGACAAGAAAAGAAAAGAAGACAACTGAGAGAAAAGAAAAGAATTCCCAAAAACAGAAGCAGAACTAGAGTGGTAGGAGCGATACAAGAAATTGGACGTATACTGTGTCCAGAAGGAGTATTTAGTTTTACCACTCTTACTCTATTATCAAGACCGGCGGTGAAACATTTCTCGATTCTGCCGGTGTGCCAAACCAGAGGAGATGATGATGATGATGATGATAATTGTTGTTTTAAGGGGCCTAACATCTAGGTCTATCGGCCCCTAGTGATCTGGGTGATAGCGAAAATGATATTGAAATGGAAACCAGAGACGGAAAATACGGACAAAAAGGAACTCAGATGGAAACAACTCACAATATGGTCTTACAAAAGGGAATTTAGAACGAAAAGTTGCACAAAAAGAATAGATTGAAAAAAGATCCACAAGACGTAGGCGAGATTCAAAATACGTACAAAATGTAATGTAGCGTCGAAATACTTACAAAATGCAACTGAAATTGAAAATACTTACAAAATGCAAATGAGATCGAAAATACGTACAAAATGCAATTGAGGTTCAAAATACTTACAAAATGCAATTGAAATTGAAAATACACAATGCAAGTTAGATTGAAAAAAGCCGGTTCAGATTCAAAATACTCACAAAGTGCAATTGGAATTCAAAATACTTACAAAATGCAATTGAAAATTAAAATGCTTACAAAATATACGGTAGATTCAAACGACTCATGTGGATTGGCAATACTTACAAAATGCAATTTAGATTGCAAATACTTGACAAAATGTAATTTAGATATAAAATACCCGCAAAATGCAATTGAGAATCAAAATATGTGCAAAATGCCCACCAAACAAAATGCAATTTAGATTCAAAATTCGTGCGAAATGCTGTTTTGGTTGAAAATACTTACAAAATGCAATTGAAATTCAAAATACTCACTAAAAGGCCGGTCTACCTGCATTGAAAGACTTACTAAAAAGCAATTTAGATTGTCAATCTTTACAAAATGCAATTGAGGTAGAAAACAATCGCGAGATGTAATTGAGATCGAAAAAACTTACAAAATGCAACGTAGATCAAAAATGCCTTAAAAATCGCTAAAAGGGAATTTAGATACACGGTGAACGAAGTAACAAAACAGTGCGGGAATCTTAAAGAGAAAAGGAAATATAAGGAAAAGAGGAGAGGAGAGAGAGGAGAGGGTCCACCCCAAAGGTGAGGGACAAAAGGGGAAAACGGACCCAGCTCAGGAATCCCTCGGGGTCGCTAACTCCCAAACTCACCAGCCGTGAGCCCCTGAGGGTGTAGCATTTTCTACGGTGCACCAGAAGTGGTGGGGCTACATACACGCTGCCTCCTTAAGGGCCTTGAGCACAAGCTAGGAGGTAAAAGGAAATGAAAAAGAAGGCTGGCCCCTCACAGAAGGAGAGAATCAGGAAAGATGAGACAAGGGCCAGTTAAGACGGGAAAGTGAAAGACTCCCTAGGCCTCGGATACCCTAATACCGTCGGAGTCGGAAGCGAACAAGAGTTGACCTAGGGAGGTCGACAGGAAAGAAGACAGAGTGGAGCCCGGCACAAGTAAGGGGAAGCAATGCCGGACTCAGCTTGGGTCCCGTGGTCGCCAACTCCCGTCCCACTAGATGTGAGCCCCTGAGGGAGCCAGAGGAGAACTGGAGTCTCGGAAGATAATCAAATCACTCTCTATTAGGTTCGGATGAGAGAGCTGCCACTTCCGCTCCTCTGCAATGTGTGTAAGTTATCCAGTCTCCACTTTTTCCAAAATTGATTTCTATGAGCTTCAACTCTTTTCCAAAGAATGGGTAAAGAAAGGTCAAGTCTACGATCAACGAGGGGTGGAGGAGCATTAAAAGAACTACCTAACAAAAATGACCAGGACAGAGAGGTAGTAAATCATGATGATGATAATTGTTGTTTTAAGGGGCCTAACATCTAGGTTATCGGCCCCTGATGGTTTAGGTGATCGTGAAGATGAAAATGAAAAGCGAACATAAAACTAGAAATAACTACTAACCTACATAATAGAAGAAGAAATGGAAAAATAAAGGAGAATAAGGCAAATAAAGGACAGGAGGAAAAGAAATGCCCTCAACCCTCGGAGAAGGCGGATTGAGGGACTTGGAAGGAAGGAGAGCCATGAAAGGCATATAGGAAAGTGAAAGAGGAGAGGGTCCGCCCCAAAGGTAAGGGACAAAAGGGGAAAACGGACCTAGCTCAGGAATCCCTCGGGGTCGCCAACTCCCGAACTCACCAGCCGTGAGCCCCTGAGGGTGTAGCATTATCTAGGGTGCACCAGAAGTGGTGGGGCTACACACACCCTGCCTCCTTAAGGGCCTACAGCACAAGGCAGGAGGTAAAAGGAAGAGAAAAAGAAGGCTGACCCCTCGCAGAAGGAGGGTATCAGAAAAGATGAGACAAGGGCCAATTAAGGCGGGAAAGGAAGAGACTCCCTAGGCCTCGGATACCCTAATACCGTCGGGGTCAGAAGAGAACAAGAGTTGACCAAGTGAGGTCGACAGGAAAGAAGACAGAGAGGAGCCCGGCACAAGTAAGAGGAAGCAATGCCGGACTCAGCTGGGGCCCCGTGGTCGCCAACCCACGCCCACAAGATGTGAGCCCCTGGGGGTAGGTAGTAAATCAGAAGGGTCATTGGACAAAGGTGATAAATGTCGGGAATTGACAGTTTCCTCAATGAGAATCGGGAGAGAATTAAACTCTTCTAAAGATAGGATAGAGTTTCCCTTGGTTTTCTTTAGATGAGTTTTTGTTAATTTGACGCAGGCTTCCCACCTACCACCATGATGAGGAGCGTAAGGGGGAAATGATGATGATGATGATGATAATTGTTGTTTTAAAGGGCCTAACATCGAGGTTATCGGCCCCTAATGATCTGGGTGATAGCGAAAATGATAATGGAATGGGAACCAGAACAAAATTATCTGAGACGGAAAATACGTACAAAAAGGAACTCACAATATGGTCTTACAAAAGGGAATTTAGAACGAAAAGAGTCACAAAAAGAATACATGTAAAAATACCCACAAACGTAGGCTAGATTCAAAATACGTACAAAATGCAATGTAGCGTCGAAATACTTACAAAATGCAACTGAAAGTCAAAATACTTACAAAATGCAAATGAGATCGAAAATGCGTACAAAATGCAATTGATGTTCAAAATACTTACAAAATGCAATTGAAATTGAAAATACACAATGGAATTCAGATTGAAATTGGCCCTATCCCAGTTCCAAACCAAATTATTCACAAAGTGCAATCGAAATTCAAAATACTTACAAAATGCAATTGAAATTGAAAATACACAAAATGTATGGTGATTCTAATGACTCATGTGGATTGACAATACTTACAAAATGCAATTTATATTGAAAATACTTGACAAAATGTAATTTAGATTCAAAATACCCACAAAATGCAATGGAGAATCAAAATATGTGCAAAATGCCCACCAAACAAAATGCAATTTAGATTCAAAATTCTTGCGAAATGCGGCTTTGGTTGAAAATTCTTACAAAATGCAATTGAAATCCAAAATACTCACTAAACGGCCCGGGCACATGCATTGAAAGACTTACTAAAGAGCAATTTAGATTGTCAATCTTTACAAAATGCAATTGAGGTTGAAAACAATCGCGAGATGTAATTTAGATCGAAAAAACATACAAAAAGCAACGTAGATTAAAAATGCCTTAAAAAATCGCCAGAAGGGAATTTACATACACGGTGAACCAAGTAACAAAAAACAATGCGGGAATCTTAAAGAGAAAAGTAAATATAATGAAAAGGGGAGAGGAGGGGAGAGGAGAGGAGAGAGGAGAGAGGAGAGAGGAGAGAGGGGAGAGAGGAGAAGGTCCGCCCCAAAGGTAAGGGACAAAAGGGGAAAACGGACCCAGCTCAGGAATCCCTCGGGGTCGCCAACTCCCGAACTCACCAGCCGTGAGCCCCTGAGGGTGTAGCATTATCTAGGGTGCACCAGAAGTGGTGGGGCTACATACACCCTGCCTCCTTAAGGGCCTTGAGCACAAGGCAGGAGGCAAAAGGAAAAGAAAAAGAAGGCTGACCCCTCACAGAAGGAGGGAATCCGAAAAGACGAGACGGCCAATTAAGGCGGGAAAGTGAAAGACTCCCGAGGCCTCGGATAACCTAATACCGTCGGGGTCGGAAGAGAACAAGAGTTGACCAAGGGAGGTCGACAGGAAAGAAGACGGAGAGGAGCCCGGCACAAGTAAGTGGAAGCAATGCCGGAGTCAGCTGGGTCCCGTGGTCGCCAACCCACGTCCCACGAGATATGAGCCCCTGAGGGGAAGGGGGAAATGAAGTGTCATTTAAAATTCTTTAAATGAGCATAGTTTGGGATTTGTTCATTAGCAGAAAGAGAACAGAGAGCTTTTTTCCATTGCTCAGAAGCACCAAGAAAATTTCTGGCATTGTCAGGAAAAACCTCTGATGGGATACCTCTTCTAGCCACAAATCTAGAAAAAGCAGAAAGAAAATAGGAGGTAGAAGCATTGGTGATTAATTCCAAGTGGATAGCACCAGTTGTCATACACGCAAAGAGTGCAATGCACAGTTTGCTAAGAATTTTACGTTTAGCTTTGAGATTGTTTGTTTGATAGACAAACGGACCGGCATAATCGATACCAGTGAGTAGAAAAGGTCTGCTAGGAGAACGAAAGGAAGGAAGATCAGCCATGAGCTGTTGAGGAAACTTAGGTTTAGATTTGAAACAGGGAATACGCTTTCTTACAACAGAAATAACTTCGGCCATCCCATTAATGGGCCAATAATGCTCACGAATCAAACATAGAAGGGTTTTAGTCCCAACATGCAGATGTTGGTAGTGAAGCTGGCGAATTATAAGTTTGGTAACTGATGCTTGGAAGGAAGAATTATAGGGTGCTTCTTATCTTCAGAACAATCGGCTAGAGATAGCCTGCCACCAACTCTTAATAACCCATTGTTATCAAGAAAGGGACAAAGTGCAAAGAGTCGGTTATGTTTTATGAGGGAAAGAGCTTTAGACAAAGTATTGATTTTCTCGGAGAAGATTTCATGCTGTGTAAGCCTTAAAACTTTAGTGGTAGCAGCTTGTAGTTCAAACACAGGAAGAAAGGTTTGAGGAATCAATGGTTTGTCTAATACAAAAAATTTCCAACGAAGCAGATAGGCCACAATGCGAATTAGCCTATGGAATGAGGAATAGAGTTTAAGTAACGAAGGGGTTACAATGGTTACGAAAGAAGAAGCAATTTTACGAGTTTCAGGGATGCTCGTTAAAGTTGAAGAGGAGGATGATGATGATGATAATTGTTATTTAAAGGGGCCTAACATCGAGGTTATCGGCCCCTAATGAAATGAAATGGCGTGAAATGAAAGGATGAAGATAATAACAGCTCACTGTCCTGGATGGAACAAAAATTGTGTTTATAAAATAGACAGTGAGCACCAACATTTATGCCTTATTTGAATAAAAATAGTAAAAGGGGGTGCTAAAACAAGTAAGGCATAGTAAACAATAAAATAGATGAACGTAATAAGAAACATAAAACAGACTTAGTCTGAAAAAAAAGTCTTAACTGATATTAAAACTTGAAACAAGAAGTTCCGTGACGAACTAAAGAGCCTACTTTTCTTAAAATTTAAGATTCATGCCAATGATTAATCTATATGGATCTTTCTAGAATAATGACGAAATTAAGTTTGTAATATCGACATTTCTAATTAGTTCAAAATACTCTATACCTGGCATAATGTAGCCTAATAGGGAACTACAGTTGACAGCCCTGGTGACTGAATATAATCTTAGTTCCATCTCTTAAGGTACAGAATACAAAATTTGGTTGAAGTCCAATGGATAGCATGGACGTTACATGCAGATAAACATTGGATCTAACAGCGCGCGTAAAATCATGTTGGCGACAATGACATGCATGTATTGGTCAGAAATAATCTGAAATAATATGATCTATTGTTGTGTCAATTTTGAATGAAATCCATTAGTTAGTATAGAAGTTACATGTATTTGAAAATTGGACCTATCAGCAGGCTTAGAATCATGTTGGCAGCACTGGCGTAGGCAAATATTAGTTACTCCAAATTAATCTAGAATGCCAGGTACTATACGTGCGCATAGTTTAAAACTCTCGCCTTGCATACATTCTGATATATGGGTATTTGGATATAAACAAATTGAAAACATTAATTAACAGTTGGCAGCCCTGGTGGCTCTTAAAAATACGCCCAGTCATATCTATTTATGTACACATAGCACATACGAAATTTGGTTGAAATCCAATGGATAGTGTAGAAGTTACAAGCATTTAAAGTATGGATCTATCAGCAGGCTTATAATAATTTTGGCAACACTGCCATCTATGGCCTCCTGGAAATTAAACTGCAATATTATTATCTATACGTGTACCAATTTTGAAATCTCCCATTCATACCTTCCAAGATATCCAACATGGAGCTCAAATTTCAATTGCGATTTTTCAGCAGTTGGTAGCACTGACATCATTTTCAAATATGGCCGTGAGATATTCAAGTATAGATCATTACTCCTACAAAATTTTGTTTCAATTGCTGCAGCCGTTTAGGAGTTGATAGGGGGGGGGACACAACCACAGACGGACAGAAGGACAGACAGACAGACACACACACACACACATTTGCCCGATCTCATAGGTCTACTTTTTCCTCACTTTTGCAAAATGTGAAAAGTAGGCTAAAAATAACCACTATCCCTCATGAACCGGATGACGAGGTCTGTTGACGGCCCGTCATCACGGAGAATAAGGGACAGGGTGTTAGGCATTTTAAGAGTCCTTCGCAGATCGGCCAGATCCACACACTCCAAGAGCAGGTGTGCAAAGGTTAGGTGGGCGCGCAAGTACACACTGAGTGGTCTTCTCTCTTTAGCAAATGGGAGTGCGTAGCAATCCCATGGCCGATCCGGAGTCGACAGAGTACCACAGCTTCCTTCCGAAGAGATCGGAAGGAAGATTTCCACACTTTCGTTGTCTCCTTGATGCCCCTCAGTTTGTTGGGTGGAGGCGTGGCACGCCACGCTTCCTCCCAATACGACAGGATTGAATGCCGCAACTGAGAGCGCACAACACTAGCAGGCACCTTATACCGTAGCGAGGGCAGTGCGACAAAGGTAACCCAGGTTTCAACGTTACACGCACTAACGAGCAGGTCGTGCACACGCTGGACCAACGGGTGCTTCGGGAAACACACATCGATCGATTGCAACGCACTAAGAGAGTCAGTACACACAAGAAAGTGCTGGTGATCGTCTGATAACGTGTACCGCAGAGCCGCTGAGATGGCATAGAGCTCCGCTGTGTACACGCCACAGGCCTCGGGAAGTGAAAAGAGAAACCGACGATCCTCAACCACAAATGCACAGCCTACTTTATCGTTTACCAACGAACCGTCCGTGAATAGAAGCCCTGATCCCGGATACCGGCTCACCACGGACTGGAACAGCCTCCGATGGACGAAGGAGTCTGTGTCCGATTTGGGGCCGGTGTGCAGATCCAGGATGATATCAGGGCGAGAGACCATCCACGGAGGGGCCTTGCTAGGTACTCGGACGATACAGGAGACAGAGGGAAATTGGAACTAACGGTATAAGTCACCCAAGCTAATTCCCGCTGGCCGACTAGCTCGGGTAAGCGCATTATACAGCCGGCGATTCGGATTGGTAAAGAAACATGGATAGCTTGGATGAAGTGACATCTGTCGAATAGTTGCAGCATAGGTCAGCAGTACTTGTTGGCGCCTCAGGTGTAAAGGAGATACGCCAGCCTCGGCGAGCAAGCTTACAACTGGGCTCGTCCGAAAGGCACCCGTCGCCAGCCTCACACCGCCGTGGTGGACACTGTCCAGTTTAACATCCACTGACTTACGGGCCGAACCATATGCTACACTGGCATATTCTAATCTAGATAAAATCAGTGCCTTATAAAAATGTAGGAGCAGCGCGAGGTCCACCCCCCCACGATGTGCCGCTAAGAAACCGCAACATGTTGAGTTTATTAGATGATGATGATGATAATTGTTGTTTTAAGGGGCCTAACATCTAGGTTATCGGCCCCTAATGATCTGGGTGATAGCGAAAATGATAATGAAATCGAAACGAGAACAAAATTATCTGGGACGGAAAATACGTACAAAAAGGAACTCAGATGGAAACAACTCACAATATGGTCTTGCAAAAGGGAATTCAGAACGAAAAGATGCACAAAAAGAATAAATTGAAAAAGACCCACAAAACGTAGGCTAGATGCAAAATACGTACAAAATGCAATGTAGCGTCGAAATACTTACAAAATGCAACTGAAATTCAAATGCAAATGCAAATGCAAATGAGATCGAAAATACGTACAAAATGCAATTGAGGTTAAAAATACTTACAAAATGCAATTGAAATTGAAAATACACAATGCAATTCAGATTGAAATATCCCAGTTCCAATCCAAATTATTCACAAAGTGCAATTGAAGTTCAAAATACTTACAAAATGCAATTGAAATTGAAAATGCTTACAAAATGTACGGTAGATTCAAAGGACTCATGTGGATTGACAATACTTAAAAAAAGCAATTTAGATTGAAAATACTTGACAAAATGTAATTTAGATTCAAAATACCCACAAAATGCAATTGAGATTCAACATATGTGAAAATGCCCACCAAACAAAATGCAATTGAGATTCAAAATCCGTGCGAAATGCGATTTGGTTGAAAATACTTACAAAATGCAATTGAAATTCAAAATACTCACTAAAAGGCCCGGCTACCTGCATTGAAAGACTTACTAAAAAGCAATTTAGATTGTCAATCTTTACAAAATGCAAGTGAGGTTGAAAACAATCGCGAGATGTAATTTAGATCGAAAAAAACAAACAAAAAGCAACGTACATTAAAATGCCTTAAAAATCGCTAGAAGGGAATTTAGATACACGGTGAGCCAAGTAACAAAAACAGTGCGGGAATCTTAAAGAGAAAAGTAAATATAATGAAAAGAAGAGAGGAGAGGAGAGGGGAGAGAGGAGAAGGTCCGCCCCAAAGGTAAGGGACAAAAGGGGAAAACGGACCCAGCTCAGGAATCCCTCGGGGTCGCCAACTCCCGAACTCACCAGCCTTGAGCCCCTGAGTGTGTAGCATTATCTAGGGTGCACCAGAAGTGGTGGGGCTACATACACCCTGCCTCCTTAAGGGCCTTGAGCACAAGGCAGGAGGTAAAAGAAAAGAAAAGAAGGCTGACCCCTCACAGAAGGAGGGTATCAGGAAAGATGAGACAAGGGCCAATTAAGGCGGGAAAGTGAAAGACTCCCTAGGCCTCGGATAACCTAATACCGTCGGGGTCGGAAGAGAACAAGAGTTGACCAAGGGAGGTCGACAGGAAAGAAGAAAGAGGAGCCCGGCACAAGTAAGTGGAAGCAATGCCGGACTCAGCTGGGGCCCCGTGGTCGCCAACCCACAACCCACTAGATGTGAGCCCCTGGGGGGTGAGTTTATTAGCACTGGCAATTTTCAAACACCGCGCGTGTGGTTCCCACGTCAATTTCTGATCGAAAAGGAGCCCTAGGAACCGGTACGTGGCAACAACAGGTAAAGCAACATCGCCCAGATAAAGCGCAGGATCAGGATGGAGAGTGCGCTTTTGGCAGAAATGGACAACCGAGGTCTTAGCGGTTGAGAACCGAAAGCCATGCTCTAGTGTCCCGCGTTCCACTCTCCGAATAGCTTTTTGTAGCTGTCGTTAAGCGACCGCCATATTTTGCGCACTATAATGTAGAGCGAAGTTCTCTAAATATAGCGACGGTACCACTGCCGCACCAGCAGCAGCGACTATACCGATTATGGCAATCATAAATAATGTTACGCTAAGCACCGTTCCCTGTGGGAATCCGTTTTTCTGTATATGATATTGCGAATATGTCCTCCCTATTCGGACACGGATTAGGCGAAGGGACAGAAAATTCGCAATAAAAACCGGCAAGTTACCTCGGAATTTCCATTGATGCAGGGTAGAGAGGATGCCGTAACGCCAAGTGGTGTCATAGACCTTCTCGAGGTCAAAGAAAACAGCGACTAGGTGCTGTCTCCTGAGAAAAGCGTCATGAATGGTAGGCTCCAGGCGTACCAGATGGTCGTTGGTACACCGAGACGCCCTGAATCCACACTAGTATTCAGACAGGAGTCCTCGTTTCTCCAGAACCCACACCAGGCACCGATTGACCATCCTCTCAAAGAGCTTGCACAGACTGTTCGTGAGACAAATAGGTCTGTAACTCCCTGTCAAATTTGGATCCTAATCGGGCTTCAGGGTAGGTATAATACCTTCCTGCCATTGCACAGGAAACACACCTTTCAACCAGATACGATTAAACACCTTGAGCAAATAACGAATGCTCTCATCATTAAGGTGTTAAAGCATCTGGTTGTGAATATTATCCGGGCCGGGAGACGTGTCCCTGCAGAGCTCCAGCGCTCCGCGGAGTTCCCAATCCGTAAAAGGCACGTTGTACTCCTCCGAAGCGCGGGAAGCAAAACTGAGCTGGAAACTTTCTGCCTCGCGCGTCAGGGCCACGAAGGCAGGATCACAGTTATCGGAACCTGATATATCCGCAAAATAAGATGCGAGATGGTTTGCAACGCGGTAAGGTTCTGTAACCAATTCATTATCAATGGAAATTCCCGGTACAGTAGAAGATGTCTGAATGCCCGAAATGCGTCGTAGTTTAGTCCACACTTGAGAGGAGGGGGTATGTGCCGTGATAGACGACACATACCGTTCCCATGATTCTTTCTTTCTCTGGCGGATAAGAAACCATGCCTTGGCACGCCATTTCTTAAACGCCACCAAATTGGCCATGGTTGGACGCCGACGGTAGTGCTTATGAGCTTGATGACGGTCTTTTATTGCAGCTGCAATATCCTCTGTCCACCAAGGGACGAGTTTGCGACGAGGAGTCCCAGAAAAGGATGGAATGGACTCTTCGGCGGCAGCAAGAAGCACATCGGTGATGTGCTGTACCTCGTCATCGACGCTCCGGCAACCAAGATCAACGAGCACAGCTCGTTCTTGAAACGAGGGCCAATTTGCCCGCTTAAGAACCCAACGACTGGGAAACTCCACGGGCATCTGGTTCAGAAGTGTAAGAACGATCTGGAAATGGTCACTGTCACAGAGGTCGTCGTGTACATACCAACCAAATAGGGGGACCAGCGCACGGCTACACACACTCAGTCAATGTGTATGTGCCGTGCGCTAAGCTAAAATGTGTAGCTTACCCTGTATTTAATAGAGATAAATCCAACCCTTGAATTAAGCCCTCCACGTCCCTTCCTCTGGGGCAGCAAGATGGTGGTCCCCATTGAGGGAGATGTGAGTTGAAATCACCCACGATTAGGAAAGGGACTGGAAGTTGATCAACAAGATCAAAGAAGTCATTAATATCAAGTGGCTGGTTCGGTGGATGATGATGATGATAATTGTTGTTTTAAGGGGCCTAACATCTAGGTTATCGGCCCCTGATAGTTTGCGTGATCGTGAAGATAAAAATGAAAAGCGAACTTAAAACTAAAACTAACTACTAACCTACATACTAGAAGAAGAAATGGAAAACTAAAGAAGAATAAGGCAAATGAAAGGACAGAAGGAAAAGAAATGCCCTCTGGAGAAGAATAAGTTCTGCCCTAAAACTTCCCCATACGGGAGAACGAAACGCATCAGGCGAAAGCCTGGACAAAATAACTACTGTGGTGAGGCACCAAAAATTTGCAAGAAAGTTAGACTGAAGCGGTGCGGGGTAGTGGGCATGAAATACGTGACTAGAAAACCAATGTAGGTAGCAATACATTAACAATTTTTATTCCTAATAATACATTTATAATGAATAAACAAATTGCACTTAAGTGCTTATCACAGAAATGAACAATTATAAATGTAGCAAAGTGTGAGGGCCTGATGACAGAAACCCAGATTAAAGAAAGGTCCATGAAACAAGCTTGCTTGATTGGAGAGAAGTTGAGCTTAACATATAAAAATGCACTTTATAAAAAAGAGAGAACCATAAAACTGATTAAGAGTATAAAATAACTAGTATAATTTATTCTTCCTAAAATTGAACTTATCTTTGAAAAGGGTTGAAGAGCCAGCTCCTTAAAAAGTTCCAGCTAGCATAAATGTTGATTTAAAAGTCCTCACGGTTTTCTCGGAAGGAGGCGTACATGGCCTAGAGATATGTGCACCATCGATAAAATATCAACTCTCTCTTCTTTTCTGGCGCAGGAATGACATTTATAGTTTCCAAGTGATGATCCAGCAATATTTCGAAAGACGATTCCAAGTATCCTCTCTAAGGTGAAGGTGAAGAGTACAGCGGCTGGCAATTATTCTTGCCATCTTGAGCAATACGTCATGGTGCAGATCTCGTGACGTAACTGCTCGGTAGCGTAGATATCAGCGATGGTGTCATGAGATGCAGTAGCGGTGACCAGCAGGTTGAAGTGATCCAAAGTGATGATTGATCAGAAGTGGTGAAGAACGCCAGCAAGTGGCGTCTTAAATAGGGACCATGGAACTCTCTCGAAGTTGGAGATCGCCCGACCAGACAAAGACCTGCCATTGGTCGAACGAAAGTCAGGGTGACGTCAGTCGACACTACTCAGCGGAGGGTGGATCAACCAGTAGAAGCCCTGTATGTCGGGAGTGAGGACGCCTGAGGTAGCGAGCGACTGTAACACTCGAGGTGAGAACTATAATATCTATGAATAAGTGATTGATAACAAGATTATGCATATGGTTTAAGCAATTAACATTTGTAAAGAAATAATTACCATTCGGGGATCTCGGTAACAATAAATAAAATTTGACCGACAAATGGGCCAAGCTAAACATTGAAAGTATCACAAAAGTGATCATGCTCCGAGAACTCCGAATGAAAACAAACAAAAGAATCAGTCAAAGCAAAACATGGATAACAGACGAGGAGAAACTAAGACTCGAAAGGAAGAACAGAAATAGTAGAGATGGGTCTAGTATAACGACCTTTACTAGTTAAAACATCAACAACTCTGACGCGTTTATCACGGCCAAAGTGGCAGTGAATAACTCTACCTAGGTTCCACACGAGAGGCGGAGATGGGTCCCGAAGAAGAACCATGTCCCCCACTCGTACATCTGGTTGAGGAAGCCGCCATTTCTCACGCCTATTTAGCAAGCTGAGATATTCTAACTTCCATCGGCGCCAAAAAGAACATCGCAAAGATTCTACTTTTCTCCAAAAGATAGTAAGTTAGGATCACAGCGTCGAACCAGCAAAGGCGGAGTAGCAGCAAGCGAACAGCCAATCAGGAAGTGACTGGGTGTTAAAGGTAAAAGATCCTTAGGATCGTTCGAAAGAGGGGTCAGAGGTCTGGAATTTACAATACCTTCAACTTGAATAATTAAAGAGTTGAATTCCTCATAAGAAAGTATGGTAGGACCAAGAGTTTTCTTAAGCTGTCTTTTAGTAAGTTTGATGCAGGATTCCCAACGGCCCCCATGATGGGGAGCATAAGGCGGGGTGAAATGCCATTTAAAACCTTTAGAATAGGAAAAGTTGGACATTTTTTCTTTAGCAGAAGGGGAGCTTAACACTTTTTTCCAGAGATCAGAAGCGCTTACAAAAATTTTTGCATTATCTGAAAAAACTTCAGATGGAACGCCCCTTCTAGCAGCAAATCTAGAAATGGCGGCCAAAAAGTAAGATACAGAAGCGTTCGTAACCAACTCAAGGTGGATAGCTCCCGTCACCATACATACAAATAACGAGATGTAGAGTTTACCTAAGATTTTGCGCTTAGATGAAGAGGGATTGGTCTGATATCTTAAAGAGCCTCTCCTGACGCACATCTCACAGCCGTTCTTCGAATTGCAAGTGCAAGATCGATCGCTTGAAATGTAACCCGTCTGCTTCAGCGAAAGGATACGCCTACCTCCTCATCATCTGCAGAATGATAGTTCAGATTAGGTAAGAACACATAGGCCTATATTTTGGTTATGGTGAATTATATTTATTCATGTAGCTTATTTATTTCTGTACTCCTACAGCAAGTTTTCGTTCCTTGTGTTCTAAACAAGTCGCTAGGTTGGCTTATTGTAGTTTCAGGACTATCGGTAGTGGGCAAAGGAGTGTGTACTTATCAGCTGTCAAAGTAATTAAAAGAAAGGAAAGGAAGATTGTAGTTTTACGTGACCGTGAATCTTGTGGTTATGAGCCACGGGACCTCCTTTTTACGTGGAATCCGAACCACAGGACATGGCATTTCACTTCGAAAATCTCACATGCATTGGCCGGGAATCGAACACGGACCGCCTTGGTGAGATCAAAGTAATTATTAATGTTTCCTACACAGAACCTAATAAAAGGAATATAATTAAGCGTATGTACGTAGCACCATAATCTAATCATCTAATGCACAACAAACAGGGCACAAGTATAAAGCTGTTGTGATACGCCGCTTGTAACGGGAAGCTGTACAAGCAGCTACAAGGCTAACTTCGGTGAGAGCGCATACTCGGCTCTTTCTCCTGCCGGAGCGGGAGCGCTGCTCAATGAGCCGAAATGTGCCCACCTCTGCTGTAGAGTATAAAGAATAACCTGATTGAGATTTACACCACACCAAGCTTATAATGGCTCTGTCACGGGTTAGATATAGCCTAGAATGTCATGAAACAAAATATACTGTTAGTAATGTTCAATTTCAAACCATCCTGTTTTACCTACTTCAGTCTTGACACATCTGCAACAATTACTGTACATATCGAAATCCAATATCGTGTCCTTTTTCAAGCCAAAAGTCTTAATATTCAGCCAGGAGCTTTTCATAGTTTCCTTAATACATTGTTTTAAGTGACTGACACCCACTTTTAAGCCCTGGCACATGCCATTTACTACATCCTCGATCTGTGGTATGGTCATCTCGCCAGAGCAGGGTACGGTGACATTTGCAACTGAAGAGACGCATCCAAAAGCTTTACACTCCAGAGAAAGGACACAAACGTATCCATCCAGCAGCATGGCTATGAGGTTAACATGCGAGATTAAGGCTCGAAGGGTCTCTGGTTTGATTTCTGGCCGTGGGGATTTCAATGTCGAGTTGTAGGTTCCGCGGGCTGTTAGCGGCGTTTTCATCATCCTTATCACAACACGCAGGTTGTCTACTGGCATTCACCAAGACATAAATCAACCTTCTACATCCAGGTTGAAATCACGGAAACCAGCCTACAAGATGGCTATGGAACTTACTTCAGCACTGTTTGACCCCTGAAATACATTCGAAGTTGAATGGAACTCTCCGCCTCGTGGCCTAATTGAAGTACTTGAACCTACCATCAAACTACCTGGATTCCATCTCCTTCGAGCTGTCTGGTCTCGTCTCAACAGAATTCGATGTGGCACTTCTCGAACTAGAGCAGCCTTACTTCAGTGGGATTGGATAGACTCGCCTCGTTGTAAATGTGGATATGAAGTGCAAACAATCAAGCACATCGTGCAGGGATGCCCTCTATATATGTGCTCTGGGACCTAGAAGAACTCCATGCAGCCACTCCACAAGCACTTGAATGGATTCAAAACCTGGCAGCCCATATATGAAGGGTCCTAATGCTGACACTTGTCTATTGTGTAAATTTATATATATATTAATTACTGTCTTGTATGCATCATACGCTAAATAAATAACTAGAAAGACGGCACCAGGCCTCCTCAGAGGCCACATTTCATTAACAGTATTATAGCTACATTGTGGGAGGTAATATGCTGCAATTGTATGTACAGTCTATTGTTGTCAGTATGTGGTCTTGACATCATCCGTTCAGTCGAATGCGACCATCGGCAATTCTATGAATCATCACTCTCCAGGTTGTCCTGTGCCACACTGCATCGAGGATGAGGTTAGAGCCTGTTTTAATGATGTATAACCAATGTGTCCTCTGGCGACCTGGTCTTCTGATCGTTCCTAGCATGATTGCGTTTTCCAATGCATCTGATCGCAATACTTGCCGAAAGTATGCTAGCCGCAACTTCATAATCTTGCCAGCCAATGACATATGGGGCTTGATGCGCTCTAATACTGCCTTATTCGTGACTTTTGCAGTCCATGGTATTCTTAAGTCTATGCCAACACCAGGGTTCAAAAGCATCGATCTTCCTCTTGTCTGCCTGTTTTAGTGTCCAGCTCTCACATCCATACATAAAGAGTGGGAATATAACCACATTGACTAATATGCAAACAAATTCAAAAAGATGGAATATTGGCTTTTACGGCCAGTGAATTAAAACTCAGCAATTCTTCTAGGTTCATGCCATATCACCAAGGTGTCTCGGCCCGGGAATGTACCGAGTCGAGGTATGCTGCTCACTACTCCTGACAGGAGACCACCAAGGCGTGCTACTGCTATAAAGTAAGTAAAGGAGGATTGAGTAAGCTTATGAGAGTTTATATTTAAAATATATATATATATATATATATATATATATATATTTATTTGTGCCTAACAGGATTTTCATCCCAAATACAGTGGCATAAAGAATACACAGTATGTTATCTTATAACTTTTACTAACTTGAACTAAACAGAAAGAAAATAATACTGTGCCCGTTTAGACCGGAGTCCGCACGACCACATATGCATTTTACCAAGAATCAGTCAGCACGAGAGTCAAAATATCCCGGGGCGCCAGATGGGTTAAAGCTAATCGCAAAAACGACATCAAATGAAAAAAATGCTTTACTGATTTTTGGCTCAATGCAACAATAAGGATAGAAGGAGATTCAACTGGCATAACACATGTAAAATTATCTCATTTTAATCTGAATTTAAAATTGACTGCAAAATAAAATGCTCAAAGCAGCATCATTCATGTGTGGCGACCCACATTACTATTTACACAATTTACAGAAATTTTCCAACACATTGGACAATTATCTTTGGAGACACAAGTCTGATTATAAGTCCTGTAGACTGTGTTCCAAAATTATAATAATTATTTTTGCTTTAATCCAGTTCAAAGTTAATTGTCTTTACTGGAAATACTGTAGTTCACTGGTTGAATTTTTACATAATATTAACACTCGTAGAATAATTGTTCATAGAATTTTTAACTTTCACTTATTTTTCCAGTTTCAAAAAAAATTGTCAAAAAATATTATCATCTCTGCATCAACACAAATTATGTACACATATTAATAACAACATCTGAAAAGTATCTGACCCTTGAGCATAGCATCGAAGAACTGTGCGAAGCACAACAAAATTAATTGTTCTTCCGACCTTAAACGTTTCGAGAAGTGACTCGATTATGAACTTCAAGTTCCTTACAAAATATATGATTTCTGAATCATCAACTTGATTAATAAATTGTTGGACCATTCAACTATTCGATTTTCCCCTTGAAATAATTATTAAGAAAAATATTTATATTTGTGGTCATTTTAATAATTTTCACAACTTGCAATTCTTGAACAGAATGCGGAAATAAGAATTGTAGCTTCATAATAAATTCATTTATTTCATGACACTAGGATTGAAAAACATGCTTCAAATTATTCGCAAAGGTCTTCCTCTGAAGAAGAATAAAATACTATCATGACAAAATCCGGGTTCTAGCAAAATCAAAGTCTTAATGGAATCCGTAAACAAGATTGAAATAAGAACTGATGGTTTTTAAGAAATAACCTTTGGGTCATTCATACGACGCTATGTGTAGTTCCAATACTCCTTCTTTAACACTGAGTCATTGAACCTGCTATTTGATTGATGCTCAAATAAAAACCTCCTTATTCCTGCGACTTAAACATGCGCACCTGGGAATGGCATTTCAACTACTCCACACACATAAATTTTCTTCCCAAAATTTATACAATAAATCAAGCCTCTGCTTATTATCAACACTGGAAGATTTATAAACTCACAAGTTTATTTTATTTTACCATTCAGTTCAAATCGTGAAGTTACCACACTTATGATACTCTCTATTTCACTTTCGAATATGTATCTACGTCATGATTTTATATAAATACAAAATATCCTAATTGATACAAATATCATTTGCTTCCCGTTTCATGCCTCTCCGTGTTATCTGAAAAATATACTTTGCTCATGGCAAATATTAACTGTTCAACCAGAACTGTCATGTAGGTTGAAAGCGGGCTTGCGCTAACCACTATCCTTCGGAAAATCACCTGTTCCAAACTAGAAATGATTAAACTACTCCATAAGCTCTCTCTCAATGAATGTGATTATTAGAAAATATAAGATCCAAGAATTATTTAGAAAAGTTATGAAAATTATTATTATTATTATTAGTGGATTATTATTATTATTATTATTATTATTATTATTAGTTATATTATTTTAAATATGTTTAATTATTATTTCATTATGTGAGAATCCACATGTTCGATTCTTCGAATATGGATAAAATATCCATTTCTCAACAAAAATAATTATTAACTTTTACAGTTACCTCGGCTGATTACCGTGATTATCAAAAAATATGAAACATTCAAATAAATGCTCGTTATGCTCGGTCATCGATCCTAAACTGTTCTGAGTGCTGAAAATACTCAGAATAACCCTAATGTGTCTTGCGTAAATCATTGCAAGATTTAAATACGAAGAAAAATAAATGTGTTGGTCATCTACAGAAAATGAGTTTGTTCCAATTAGCTAGGCATAATATAAAATCAAATGTGGCTTACATTTCTCGTTGGTCTTGAAGCGTAGTGAACCTGGTCTGTACCAGATTTATCCAGATACATGCCCTATTGGACACGCACGTCTAATCCTTGTATCGGCCGCCATTATAAACCCACAATCTGTCTAACAAGACATAGTGGAAATATATCTTGAAGTTGGAAGTAACTGCTGATCCATTATATTATTTACTTCTGTTAAAGCCATAGCAGTTTGCTTAACTGGGGTCAGATCCAAATGATCTATTCTCAAATACGTCAGTTGTAACATAACTCACGGTAATCTTTTCAGTACAAGAAAACACTGACAGTCTAAATCAATCAACGGCTGTTCTGAAGATCGTTCCCTGGGCATGGTTTATCACCATCTATCATGCGCGAAGCAACTTATAGTTTCCCTTTGTCGGCTAATGAACAACACCGTGATAGACTGGCCTTCAATATACTGAAAGATCGGAGTGGTTATCAAGTTACAATATATGAAACTGACTAATTGGATTTAAAATATCCAAGTATAGAATTATTATTACTGGACTGTGACAAAGTACTTTCTAGACAAAGTCTAGCATATGTCCATATAGAAATAAAGTATTTCACCAGTGTCCGTAGAAAAATAACAATCACCTTAGTGATTCCCTCTGCCGGAAACTTACTATGTTCCACACGTATCGTAGTACTTTTGTAACTATCACAATTTAAAGATATCTTCGGCGTAGATCCGGCAGCCATGTGCCTTGGCTCAACGTAGCAGCAGCACCTTGTCATGCAAGAGCTTGGTTCGAATAGAGCTGATGATGCTTGGGCCGGTCGGCTTTTATTCAAAACGGTCGGGTCCACGCTGGATCACGCTGAAATCTGGAAATCCTCATATCTCCGGTGTCTCTGGTCCGATTCACTTGAGACTAAGTGCATTCTCTTTCACTTGGCCGTGCCAGTAATCTGATCCGAGTCTCAAGTCTCTACTCTATGGCTAACTATTTAATCAACAAATAGTCTCGACCTCTGCTATTACTCGCTACGTCACTTGACATGCTCTTGGCTGCACAAAGTTTCCATTTCCTTCTAGAAGTAGTGGAGCGCGATATTCAAATATCTCAACTTTCAAAAGCGGCTGTAGTCTTTCCCTTGATATCTAGGTGTCTGAATCTTGGAATACCCATTCCTAGAATTGGGCACAATACCAACTAAGCCGGGAAGACTCTATGCTTCAGAATGCTTATTTTCCATTAAAAAAGGCGAAGTAGAAGAACTAGAGAAAAGGGTAAGAAGGATACTTAAAAAAATATTAGGACCATTAAAAACAGGAAGTGGAGAGTTCAGATACAGAAAAAATGACGACCTCTACAAAAATAAGGAAATTGAAAACTTCTACGATACGATCAGGAAAAGGAGAGTTAATTTATTTGGACACGTAATGAGGATGAATAACACCAGACTCACAAAACAAATTTTCAGTCATGTGTACAAAAGCAAGAATGGTAATCAATGGGTACAAAGTATAAAAAGGGATATGGAAATAACAATAGATATTATTCAGGACAGACAACTTTTCTGAAATATGATCAAAAATTGCAAGGGTTTCCAGCAGAAGGAAAAGAAGAAGCAGGTTAACATCTGGACGGAAGAGAGGAGACAAAGTGAAGTAATGAAGAACTACTGGAAGGCCATAAAGGATAAAGGAAATAAGAGACAGGGAAAGCAATGGGTTATTTTACGCGGTTTAAAGATGGCCAAAGTCGAGGAAAGAAGAACTATGTGTCAAATTACAACAGTACAGGGTTGATGATGATGATGATAATTGGTGTTTTAAGGGGCCTAACATCTAGGCTATCGGCCCCTGATGGTTTGGGTGATCGTGAAGATGAAAACGAAATGTAAACTTAAAACTAAAACTAACTACCAACCTACATACTAGAAGAAGAAATGGAAAACTAAAGGAGAATAAGACAAATAAAGGACAGGAGGAAAAGAAATGCCCTCAACCCTCGAAGAATGCGGATTGAGGGACTTGGAAGGAAGGAGAGCCATGAAAGGCAGATAGGAAGGTGAAAGAGGAGAGGGTCCGCCCCGAAGGTAAGGGACAAAAAGGGAAAACGGACCCAGCTCAGGAATCCCTCGGGGTCGCCAACTCCCGAACTCACCAGCCGTGAGCCCCTGAGGGTGTAGCATTATCTAGGGTGCACCAGAAGTGGTGGGGCTACATACACCCTGCCTCCTAAAGGGCCTTGAGCACAAGGCAGGAGGTAAAGGAAAAGAAAAAGATGGCTGACCCCTCACAGAAGGAGGGTGTCAGGAAAGATGAGACAAGGGCCAATTAAGGCGGGAAAGGAAGAGACTCCCTAGGCCTCGGATACCCTAATACCGTCGGGGTCGGAAGAGAACAAGAGTTGACCAAGTGAGGTCGACAGGAAAGAAGACGGAGAGGAGCACGGAACAAGTAAGTGGAAGCAATGCCGGACTCAGCTGGGGCCCCGTGGTCGCCAACCCACGCCCACTAGAAGTGAGCCCCTGGGGGAAGTACAGGGTTGGGTAGGTACAATAACACAGTGGTAAGAATTCATGATTTACAATTTTCAAGATTTGAAACATTATTTCTAGACAGTGGGTAGAAATTCCATCAAAAGAAAACTGGAGGAAGTATTAAATCTATGGTATTATTTATTTGAACAACATTGTTGAAGATATTAAATGGTCTGCTCAGCTATTAATTCTTGTGGGATGTCCTGGTTCTTTTAATTTCAAACGTGGTACTGTTCCTTGAATTGATGCGTGGTCCGATCAATTTTCGGTGTTTTTATTGATATTTCCCATACCAATAAAACCATATTTATGCAATGTTATATTTAAAATGTGTGACTTGTTCTCGTCCCTTTGATAACAATAGAAAATCGAGGCAATGTAGTATATCACGAGTAATGGAAAGATGATGATGATGATAATTGTTTTAAGGGGCCTAACATTGAGGTTATCGGCACCTAATGATCTGGGTGATAGCGAAAATGATAATGAAATGGAAACCAGAACAAAATTATCTCAGACGGAAAATACGTACAAAAAGGAACTCAGATGGAAACAACTCAAAATATGGTCTTACAAAAGGGAATTTAGAACGAAAAGTTGCACAAAAAGAATAAATTTGAAAAAAAAAGTCCTCTCGGCACGCCGGAAGGCGGAGGTAGATTTCACCGGACAAACTTGGAGATAGGCGAAAATAGGCAGAATATGCAGGTTTTCGTAGAAGTATCAGACCTCATTTATCGCGTGAAAGTATATTATAATTGGAGATTAATTAACTTTGTTTTTCTTCATTTTAAACATATTTAAAACATTTTATTGTCTTACGGGGACGGTAACCTTCTTGTCATTTGGAGTCCTATTTTAGCCTATTTTCAATTTTGAAAAAATAGGCTTATGAGATCACCTTTTGTCCGTGTGTGTGTGTGTGTGTGTGAGGTGTGTGTGCGCCCCCCCCCCCCCACCTAATAAAATCTAAACGGCTGGAGCGATTTCAGTGAACCTCGGTAAGTTCATAGCACTATTCCCGGCGACGTCGACCGTGCCCATCGAATTTTGCTACGTCTCACCAATCCAACATGGCGGCTGTGCGAAATATTTCACTAGCATTCAGTATCTCCGAAACTATAACGGATATCGCCCTGAAATTGTGTACCGTGATAAAGGGTACTACTAGAAGTTCACCTATGAAACTTTCAAAAACCTGGTTACTACATAACCAACATGGCGGCCAAGCGAAGTGGAGACTTAAATAGACTTTTCTCGCGATTTAACTATCCAAACGTAATGAAACTTGGTACAGCAAATATTTATACACATTGCAATGCACTGGAGTCTAATTTAGTTCAATTGTTTACATAACCTCAAAATGGCGGCTGTGCGAAATATTTCACTGACATTCTATATCCCCGAAACTATTACAGATATCACCCTGCAATTTTGTACGGTGATAAAGGGTACTGATACAAGTTTACCTATGTATAATTCATAAACCTGTAAAGTACAAAATGAACATGGCGACCAAGCGAATTTGAAATATTTTAATAGACTTTTCTCGTGAGTTAACTCTCTGAGCGCAGTGAAATGTGGTACAGTAAATGATTTTACAGATTGTAATGTACTGCCATCTAATTTAATTCAATTGTTTACATAACCTCAAAATGGCGGCTGTGCGAAATTTTAAAATTAAGTTTTTATTTCTTGTGTCGTAATCATGCGATCGAAGTGAAAGTTTGAATAATGAACCTAGGCAATAAGTGACCTTGAATGTTACATAACTCTATGGCCTATACATATAACAATCCTAAATGGCAAGCTTCCGTAATATTTAGACGGTTCTCAATATATATGAATCTTTTACAGCAACCAAACTGAAATTTTTATGTTCATAGAGACTATGAACATATGTTCACCTATAGGACTTTCAGTAACCTGGTGAGCACGAATCCAACATGGCGGCGACGCGAAGTATAAATATTTAAATGGACGTTTCTCGCGAATTAACTATCCGAGTGCCGTGAAACGTTGCACGTTTTAAATGCTTACACAAATGTTGATCCACTGGCATCTAATTTATTTCAATTGTTTGCATAATCACAAGATGGCTGCTGTGCGTAATTTTAAAATCTTATTTTTACTTCTTGTGTTCTAATCATGCGATTGAAGTTTGAATACCACACTTACACAATAATCTTAATATAATAGTACAAAAATAAAAATCCAACCTGGCGACCATCTGAAATATTTAGACGGTTCTCAATATCTACGAATCTGATACAGCAATTAAACTGAAATTTTGTATGTTGATAGAGGCAATTAACATGAGCAGGATATATGAAAATAGGCTGTACAGTTCTTCACGGAACTACTTGTTATACTTGTGGTCACACTGTCCTTATGCAAGGTTTCGACACTGATGTGTAACTATGTAACGGTCTGTTACTTCTTCACGCAAAATTATATCTCCCGCAGAGATGTTGGTTGGTTCCTCAGTTTAGGGGCTGCGACAACGCGGTCATATAACCCCGTGTACTTTGGGTGAGTGTAGAATCTGTCTGATAAACGGTGTGAATTGTGATGGCGGTATTAGTCTGTAATTCAGGTAAGGAATGCAGACGCTAAATTTCAAGCAGTAGTTCCTAATGTTGCTACCAGATACTAACGTCAACGCCACCCAGCTGTGAACTTGGCTACTAGATGCCACCTCAATCAGCAACTCTCAACGAACGTTGGAACTTCCCCTCCAAAGGAAAGCTTACTGAGGGATTTTTAGCGCTCTTAGAAAATCCGACGACTTTGGCCGGCTTTGAACCCGCGACCTCGGGCATAGAAGTTCAGCATGCTACCAGTTACGTCACCGAAGCCGCTTCACACTTAGTCAGATGGAAATCTAAATCTGATCTCGCGCAAGTGCGTTGTCATGGCAACGTCTGATGGCTCATCCCTCATCAATTTAGTAGTGTTGCCATGTCAACCACTGATAGCTCTTGGCATTTTCTTATAATTCCGAAATCATTTTTCTCATCCCTTGGCGCAATGGTGGCTCATATCAAAAATTCTTTCAGACAAACGTTTTAGGTAATTATTAGGGGAATATTGTCCATTTTGTACGGTTTTGATATTGTGCCTATTAACAGAGATATGATTAATGTTTCCCGAAAAAACCACTTTTTCCCACCCCTTTGGTCAATGGTTGGTGCTATCAAAAAAACGTTTCAAACATAAATTTCTGAGCTTTATCCGACACATAGTATGAACTTTGAACGGATTCGATATTTCACATATTAAGAGAGTTATAGCAATATTTAATTTTTTCGAAAAAAAAGTCCCCCATTTTCATCCCCTTTGACCGATTTAGCCCAGTAACGAACTCGTCCGAGATTTTATGGGTATACATATTCGGCAAAAAATTCAAAGTGATTGGTGCAAATTTACGGCAGTTATCGTGTCCACAAGAAACTGATATACATATATATACATATATTACATAAATTATATATAAACTTTTGAACTGACGGTGGTTTTGGGGTCTGGGGGATGTGAAGCGCGAAGATATGTCGAAATTTTCCGAAAATCGAAACATGGTACCCATTGCAATAGTTAGCTTTCTAATGAAATCTACCTAAAATACTGCCGTCAACGACACCTAGCTGGGAACTTGGCTACTAGATGTCACCTCAATCAGCAACTCGCAACGAACGTTGGAACTTCCCCTCCGAAGGAAAGCAAACTCAGGTTTTTTAGCGCTCTTAGTAAATCCGACGACTTCAGCCGGGTTTGAACCCGCGACCTTGGGCATAGAAGTTCAGCATGCTACCAGTTCCGATACCGAAGTCGCTTCCCACTGACATATGAAAACTGAATGTGATCTCGTGCAGTGGCGTTGTCATAGCAACTGCTGATGGTCATCCCTTATCAATTAAAAGTAAAGTTGTCATGGCAACCTATCTTGGCACTTGGCATTTTCTTATAATTTAAATCATTTTGTTCACCCCGTGGCGTAATGGTGGGTCATATCAAAAATTCCTTCAGACAAAAGTTTTAGGTAATTATTGGAGGAATATTGTCCATTTTGTGCGGTTTTGATATTGTGCCTATTAACAGAGATATGATTAATGTTTCCCGAAAAACCCACTTTTTCCCACCCCTTTGGTCAATGGTTGGTGCTATCAAAAAACTTATTTGACATAAATTATTGGCACTTATCCGACACATATTATGAACTTGGAAGGGATTCGATATTTCATGTATTAAGAGAGTTATAGCGATATTTCACTTTTTCGAAAAAAAGCCCCCCATTTTTACCCCCTTTGACCGATTTTGCCCAATAACGAACTCAACCGAGATTTTATAGGGATACATATTATGTAAAAAATTCAAAGTGATTGGTGCAAAATTACGGCAGTTATCGTGTCCACAAGAAACTGATATACATATATATACATATATTACATAAATTATATATAAACTTTTGAACTGACGGTGGTTTTGGGGTCTGGGGGATGTGAAACGCGAAGATATGTCGAAATTTTCCGGAAGTCGAAACATGGGACCCATTTCTAGAGAAATCTACCTAATAGTTTGCCACAATCACCAGTATTTTACACCTCCAATTATTCAGTTATTCCTGGAGAGAACTCGCTCACGTGTTACTCGCACTGCGCCATGCTGTTGAACTTGTAATTTTCCGAAGTGAAGAAAATACGTGAATTTTGTCATGTCAAATGAATCTCTGGAGTCTATTTCTATTTTGAAGACCAGGAGTTCTGGTCCCTGTTACGTCACCACCTGTTATCCAGACTTTCTTCAGGAAACTAAAAATGCCACAGTTATGAATTTAAAACTGCAAGTAATTTCCAGTGAGTGATAAGTGTATTACCTTGGTATATTATTTCAAGGAAGTCATGTTATATCTATGCTCCAAACCAAAATTCACCACACCTGCTTCTTGAGGGGCATGCTCGTCTACAAATTGACTTATGATGTAAGTAGATAAGATTTCATTCAAATACTATGTTAAAAGCATGAAATACTGTATTTTGTAGCCCAGGAGGATTATTGTTTCACGCCGGGGTAGTAGAATTTTGTTCGATTTGTGGCGCGCAAGAGTTTTATTGAAAGCCCTTTTGAAAGTTGGCAGGTATGCATGTTGCAGCAAATGTGAATCAAGTTGGGGAAGAGTGAAGTATAATTTGTAAATCCCAAGATCATTAATTTCTGTGAATTAGTAAACGTGAACTGTTAGTGAATCCTATGCTTTCTCCCATTCTAGGAAACATAAAGGAAACCTTCTAAAGCGCAAGATATTCTGGTCATCAAGTGATGACTGATGACAATCTTGTTAGCAAGAAGAAAGCTGTTTCAAAGCCAAAAGTATCTACAAGAACCACTGCTAAGGAAGGTAAATAAATTATAGCCTAAGTATCTATACTAGTTTTATATACAGTGCTGTTTCGTTTTGTTTTTTTGTTTTCCTTTCTATACATAACTTGAGTCTCGGTTTGTTTGATAGATCAAGCCATGAGGATCACTACTTGCAGTTTCCTAATTCTTACTTGACGTACGTTCTTCCTATACTGTCTTCAAACAGATGAAATATGTACGTAATGCTTTCCAATCATCCGTCTTAATATTTTTACAACACTGTTGTTGGCAGATTTCCAGCTTAACCTTCTAGAGTGCTATTGAACGGTGGTCCTATTGACCAAATGGTTTGTCGCTACACACGTGCCTGTTTAATTCCACATTCCAGCTGTTTGAGGCAATATTATTTGAAAGTAAACTTACCTGCACATTTGTGATAGTCCATAGAACTGTTTTCTTTGCATTTTTAATCTCTATGGTGGTTCGAATTATTCTATTCATTTGTTTAAGATATGCCCATGTTTGAATTATGTTACTTCTGTGCGATGCAATAGCTGACAAAACCAGGTAGTAGTTGGAACAGTGGTGCCTCTAAACGTCTACCCTGCCCAGGAGGGGACATATGGGATATATCCACCCCAAAAGTTTGATACTGTTGGAGAATGCGAAATCGTGGCATGGTACTTCCTGCGGGCCTCCTGGTAGGTGAGACCATCCAGGGTTTTGATCTCCTGGATTTTCTTCTCACTCAGGAAGACAGGGCAGTTCCTGTCCCGAGGAGAATGAAATCCAGGGCAATTAGTGCACTGATAAGGTGTTGTGCACTGAGCCATGTTTAACATATCTCTTTCTTTATTTTCTTTGGCGGCCGTCCCGGTTTACTCTGACGCCATGTGAGATACTTTCTGTCCGGACGGTCCGGACGTGCCTTGAGGCTCTCCGCCTTATTATTTAAAATGTAATGTTTTTCCTTTTAATTTAACATTGTTATTATGCTGAAGCCTTCCATTTACTCATGTAAGTAATACATCTAACCTTGTGTCCACTATGCTCATTTCGTAAATTTAACCTTTCTTTTTGATCTTCGTCGTGTGCTTGGATTTGCTGTGGAACTAATCGAAATGGCGGTCTCCTGTTTTATTTTGTTTGAGTCTTCGTTTAACCTTTTATTTGTGCCGTGAAATATATCTGGGAGTGATTTTGTAAGTATGTTTTTTCTTGCTGCCAGGTGCATTGATGCTGTTTTCTTTGGGCATATCTTCGAATGGGTCTCCCGTTGTTTGTGGACGTTGGCGTTTCGACCATTCTCCCAACACGAGGCATGACACCATATATTTTAGCCCTTATGTATTCCCTTCATTCCATGCTTTGTGCAACAATCTCGGCGGTAACTTTAAGTAGGCCTTACCGTATTCAGCTCGAACTCTGAACATAAGTTGGGGACCATATAGGTTTAGCACGTTTTGCTAGACTACCTACAAGCACGAGTTGCTTTGAGTTTTATTTCTGCATCGTCGGCTGGCATTTTGTGTGTTTGATTGCGTGTATGTATCTTGATATATTTCAGGGACACCTGACGTCATTTGTTTCTCCTTGTAGTATCTTTGGTTTTTGCATTTCTTTTCTCTGGGGACTGCCAGCTCGATCGCATCCCTATTGCTCGCCACAGCCTCTGCGACACGCACACAGCCTCTTGTTTTATCTTTGCTATGCTTGTTATTTGTGGTCGTCATGACAACCATCCATCTCAAGGCTGAGAAGTGATTCTTGTTGACCAGCGACCGGCTCGATTGCCTCTTGATCTTTTACTTCCTCCCTTTTTACATCGTTTTCACGGAAGTGAGCACAGGTAAGAATTTAATTTGTTAACGTTATTTACTATCGTAAGTTATTTATTGTTATTTATATTTATCTTCCCCGTTTGAAAGTGACTTTATTTGACCCCTAGGTGAAGGGTATTCTTTTTTTGTGTGTGTTATTCTGGCCGGGTTTCTTTGTGTGTTCGGTTTCAATTCATTAAATTTCCATTTCTTTATCCCTGTGTCTTGTTTAGTAGTGTTTGGCGATCGGGCTGCTCTCTCTCTCTTCAAACCTAGGCCTAACTTATTCTAGCTTTCTAGCACCAGGAGGGTATTCCTACCACTCGTCGTGGGACCACCTTCACGGAGTCTGGAGTCGCTCGGCACATCTGGCCTGCAAGTATGGGCCCAGCACAGGTCAGAAATTAACATCTATTTCCACTGCGTACTGCTTTCTTTTCTAGTTGGTTCCAGTGATGCAGCTAGGAGGCACGCCAATAATAAGTTAATTTTAAGAGGGCGGTGCAGCACTCTTCCGCTTCGTGTGGTACCTTACCGCATCTTCCGCAGATTTCGGGGCTCGAGCATCGGGATAAAATGTGTCCGAACTTCTGGCACTTATAACACCTCATTGGTGGAGGGATATAAGGCCGTACGTCACAACGGTTAACTTGTAACCTTGACTTTCTCCGGGAGCACCGAAAGCTCAAAGGAAATACTGAAAGCACCAGTATCCACGATTTGACCATAGACCTTGCGCGTAATGCGCCGGACATCAGTCACGTGACGGTGCTGCATATCCTCCTTGAACTCCTCGTCAGTGTTCAGAATCAGGTCCCGGTGGAAAATAACTCCTCGGTCCGGATTCAGGGACGTGTGCTTTTCCACTTTGACGGGAATTTCGCCAAAGTGGTCACATTGCAAAAGTCGTTCAACTTGCTCACCAGTCCTAGTCTTGAGCAACAAGCTACCGTTTCTATCTTTTGTTTTTTCTCAAGCTCACCATAGACACCTATGTGGCGAGAAAACAAAATACTCTTTACCAGCTTGAAATCACCCCTATCTGTTCTGGTAGCTACCAGAAACTTGGGGGTGTTAGCACCCAGATTTTCACGCACAGATTTTTCCCAGGGGGTTGATCCCCGTAGGGAATCAAATGTTAAAGACTTGGGTGTAGGACCGCCCTGTTTGGGGATTTTTCTTTTAGAACCCTTGGCTAGATCATCCTCCCCGAATGCCACAGACATCCGATCACGGGCCGTCACAGTAGGCGCTACCCAGCCAGGGCAAGGCCCGCCTAGCTTGGAAGGCATTGCCCGGGGGTCCAATGTTTTACAATGCCGTATCGGCATGTACACCTTGGCATATACTGGATTTTACAGCTCAGACATACGGCTGTGCGGGGACCTGCGTTGTCAGGTGGATACTACTGCACGGGTACATGGCACACCCACCTGTCGGCGCGGCCAAGACCGGAACAGGCTTTCGAGCGTAGTCGCTAGCGTAAGTGGCCCATCCCCTAACAGCACGCACATATAGAAATTTTGGTTGCCAGACCCTGAAAGCAGTAACGGAAAGAAGTGCGATATAACCTAATGAGAGTTATACCGCCCAGGTGTATGTCTTTTAGAGCTGACTGTCAAACTCTCGAAAGGGGACCGTTCCGAGAAGCCCCTTTAGTCGCCTTTTACGACTGGCATGGATTTATTCGGATGTATTCGCTTCCTCCCACCCACAGGGGGTCCAATTCACAATACAACGCGGAGTCCTTACAGTATAGTGTTTTAGATCCCTTTGTTGGGGGTAGTTGGATCTAGAACGGATGTGTTAGTGTAGCAATTTATAACGTGATGCCTAGGAGGGGGTAGCTTCCCGTAGCTGGGTAAGCTGACAAGTGTAGAGTGTTGTTTAGTGTTAGGATGTTAGGGGATGCTCTTATAAAGACGTAGGTGTATTTCAGGGGATGAAACTTTGTGTACAGGTTAATGTACTAGCCTCTCAGCTGGTTGGAGAGTGTTATATAACCGACGTGCGTGTGTCAGCGATGTTGCGGCTCGCTGCTCTGGCAGTCGGGCCGCTGCGGGAAGTACAATGAAGCTTGCGCTAGCAACTATTTGGCTACTGTATGTCACGGCTAATCGTGAAGGGAATCAGGAAGGGCTTTAGGACGTAAAGAGGCGTGTAATTAGTAAGACAAGTGTAGTGTACTGACCAAGTATTTATTGGTCAGTGAATATGAAATTGTAAGTCCCTTTTAGGGGAATGTAATGAATGTTATAAGTATAAGTGTACAAGTCTGTGGATTGAGGTTACAAAATATAGGATCTCTGAACACTTCACTGATGCTCACCTGGTGATAGCAGCTTGCAGTAGTAGAGCCTTCGGCGACACGCACTGTATGACAGATAATTGAGAGAAGAACCTGTCCTCATTAAGGTCCTTCTTATAGGTTTTGTTGTTGTACTGTCAGCATTCCAATGGCATAGCTGCCCCAGTTAGTTATAGTGTAGATGTTGTGGGTGTGATGCAAGTATTTGGCAAGCCTTCCGAGTTGGCCGGCTGCCCTTGCTGTATAAAAGATACTGTTCTGGACTTATGAGATTTGCCAGTTAGGGGTGGTTTTGATAGATGATGGAGGGTGGCTTCAGGGGGTGCAGCCCCCTGAGGGTCTGTACAAGCCTGTTCCTCTGTTTAGTTCGCGTCCCCGCGAACGGAAACGGAACGTGGAGTTGGGGTGTCGATGTAATAGTTTATTCTTGAATCTTCCTTGTATCTCCTCTTGGTTTCTTCTTTGTGGTATGGATGTAGTGATGTCGTGTTGATATGTCGATGTCGTGTAGGTGTGAGATCAGCTCGTGTTCAGAGGGGTGGGTTTTAGGATATACATATATATTTGACATTTTAAAATAGTGCATGAGAAAAAAAAATGGACATCGTAATATATAAAAAGTTCCAAAAAAAACATGGTCTTGCTAATATATTGTTGTGCAGGGAGGAAAAAACCCAGGGCTGGACGGATGATTGTGCCGTCCGCTCTATCTTAGGGAAAAATTGCTCCCTGCAATGAGAAAGATAGAAGAAGTAGAAAAAAATAGGTGTTCCAGGGTGTAAGTTAGGGGAAATATTTAAAATGTGTTTATTGAGTTGGGATAAAACGGAACAGCCTTACAAATTGGGACGTTAGAAGAAAGAAAAATGAAAGAAACAAATCATAATCATAATCATAATCACTGTGTACATGTGTGTGACAAAACATGAGTATTCATAATGTGTGGCATCATAATTTTTTGTGTAGTGCCTTGGAACAATGTTACCGTATTTTGTGTTACATTATATTACATTATATACTTATGTCTATCTATCTTAATTATTAATTATCTTATATCTAGACGGCCGTGTCTATGGTACTTCGCGTGCACGCTACCCTTTGTATGTATGTGCCGTCTCACGGCTAATCCTGTACGGCCGTTTCCTGGTATAGTTTGGTGGTCGTGCCGCTTGAAATATTTCCCTATTCTGTGAAGCATTCCCTGTGGGCGAATGCCTTTACACTTGACAGTGAGAGTCGCCGCCACAAGTTGGTTGCGCCCTCATTGCCGTAAGTTGCGTCGCATCTTTGACGCTTTACTTTTTTCTGTTTACGTTGATCTGCCAGCGAGCCTGATACCCCACAGGTATCAGCCCTGCTGTGCAGATTTCTGGAGTGTAGCTGTAAAAAAATGTGGTGAGTATGTGAGATTGTGTTAGGATTAGTGCAAGTTGACGTATAAAAAAATAGTACATAATCATGGCATGCCGCAAATAATATGATGCCGCTATATGGCAGTGAAATCACTGTCACCAGTTTCATATATCTGGTGACGCCGCCTGAAAAGTGGAGAGGTTAAGAAAAACATATTAGTATGCCATATTCTCTATGTCGCTTCCTGTGTCAGTGTGTCCACTGGCTTAAGCTCTTTTTCCCCTGAAAAAAAATAGCAGGATTAGTGTTAACCTGTGGCCATTATTAATGTCATGTTCTCTTTATACATGATTGTTTTACTTGCTGTATGACCGGGCTTACCCTATACGGTGCCGTAATGTTGTTTCTTATTCTCAAGGTGTTTATATAACCTAGTTAATCTAGTTAATCTAACTTAATGTATTACCTCAATACCATTTACCTTACTATGTTGTCGGACTTACCCCGGTAGCGGAATTTTAGTTACCGGGTGCCGAGATTTTCTACCTTAATTATGGTAAATAAAAATATTTGCTATCTATAAGCCGAATGGGTGGCCTTACTTTATTGCCGAAATGTGCTGTGCTATTATTTAGCAACAGCGGTTAGTAAATTTGCTTAATCCTAAGTTGCGTACCAAAATGCAACTGTCTTACATACTAAAATTTTGATGGCATGCAACGTGTAGGGGGGTATTGGGATTACGGGTGCCTCCTAGGGCTTACCTGCGCCTTTGACTGTCGAAATACGCGAGCTTGCGTATAGTACCCAGGGACCTTCGCCCAATTTTCAGTGTGGTGTCGGTAATCCGAGTGACTACGCATGCAGATTGTGGTTTGGGCACTACGTTTCGTGCTCAACACGGCTCCTCCATTGGACCTGTACGTATAGTAGTTTGGAATTACCTTGCGCCTAGGAGGAGTTTCCCCTACCTATTGACCTCCCTTGCATATTGTCACCCATGTGTTTTGTGGGGTGCTCCCCTTAATAACTAGTTGTCGACATTAATATTAATGCTTACTAACTATTACTAATATAGTCGCAGGCGGCTTACGGTGCCACAAAGCAAACCGTCTCGCCCGCTGTATCTGCCTGCTCATTGCCGTTGCCTTTGCATATATTGTCGTTGTTGGGTCGCCCACTTTAACCCCTGTGAGGGCCCGCCATGCTCATCATTTAATGCCCTTGGCTTCCCGCTGCGTCACCATTTATGTGGGCATTGGACATCGTCCAATGGCATAATATCATCTTCGCCTTTGTTGGCAGTAATAGTATCCTCTTCGCCTTTGTTGGCAGTAATAGTATCCTCTTCGCCTTTGTTGGCATTGTTGGGTTGGCCCACTGAACCCCTTTAAGTGCTCGCTATGCTACTCATTTAAGATCCCTGGCGACCCGTTGTCAGCCATTTACGTGGGCGCAAGACCGAATGAGCGCGTACATTCCATATATATTCATATTTCATTCTACATTATTTGTTGATTTCGTAGTCTTCACCTTCGCCTCGCGGGGCAAGGACTTGTCGGATCTAGGAATGGTCTTGCTGAACCCTAGGATGCTGCTTCACTCCTGACGAATAGGAGTCTAACTTCCCGCCCTGGAAGTTCTACCTTCTTATATGCTAAACTAATAGTCTAGTCATAATTGGGTCGTCCCTAGGGTCATCTCCTGAGTCCGGCGTGGAGCTGGCTATTTCTCCCACCATCCTCAGAAAGTCTCCCCTGCAGGTCTTGGCTTCGACGACCGTGGCACATAGTGGGTGTAGCATCTCTTCGTCCCGGGAACAGGCTAGGCCCCCTGGGATTCCGAAGCTTGCCCGTGCCGGGCCGTGAATGCCTCAACCTTACGTGGTTCGTCTCTTTGGTCTGGTCAGTGAGTTGTTGAGCCAACTGGGGTAAGGGTCATCATCACCTTCCCCAGTTCTGCTCCAGTGTGGTGCCTCTGGCCTTCTGCTTATGTCGTTATCACCAATCAGCGTGTTATCAGATTCCTTTTGTGTTATCTATATATATAAAAATATAGTGTAACCTGTAAAGAATTTGCTGTGTAATTAATGTAAAATTTTTCAAGTGTTTTGGGGTTGTAGAAACTTCTAAGTGCATAGACTACTTTAGGCCTCCTGTTGCTACGTCGGATTTCCAGCGATAATGCCTTGTTATTTCTCTTGGAGGCGTTAGTAGGGTCTATGGCATTAGGTTCCCTGTTATTAGGATCTGGGGGTATTATTTGTAGAGTAGGCTGAAAGCATGGTAGGAAGAGGTTGCGCATCTTTGGGCTCCATTATAAATGGTGGCCTTGAGCCGGTAATGCTGCTGGGATGCTTCTACAATGAGTGGACGGGGGTAGGTATTTCCCGGGATTGCAAAAAGTTTTATAAAGTGCCATGCAGGTTTGATAGTAATAACCCTTGGTATATGGATGGGATACTCCATGCATGTATCTGGATATGAGGCATATCCGCACTCATGTAAGGATAGGTATAGGGTGAGGCGTAATAATAATATGTCCCTTTCATGCGGGATTATTTAATAGAAAAGAAAGAATTGTTAATATGTAAAGTTGGCCTCATCTCTCACTTAGAGATGCGCATTACGCTTAATTGTCGTTTTCCGACACCCCCCTAATACTCGGGTGTTAGCATTGAGGTCCAGGGCGTAGTGAGCCCTCTCTTTAAACGCATGAAGTCTATCAACCCCGATGTATATTTTGTCATGTAGTGTAGCTGTTTTCATCGTGTCTGTATGTCTGTGTTGGTTAATGTTGGAAGTGGGAAGGTTATGGAAGGGGAGTATGTTAGTAAAATGGTAGCCTGTGGGTGGTATGTTGTTAATCCCGCTGGGATTGTCCACCTATGCTCCTGTCATCCTCCCTTGGTCCATGTCTGCTTTCTATCCGCTTCTTGGGATAGTAAAGCGTGGTGACGCTGTGACGTCATGGCCTAATCTGGTCTCCCATTTGTAGTGTTAATGCAGCCAGTGGTCGTAGTGCGACTGGCCATATCCTAATCGCCTGTAATGATTTTTTAGAAATAAAGTCGAGAAAAGAAGTTATTAGGGGGAGGTCTTGTTCCCTCAGAGCCCCTGTCTGTATTCGCCCCTGATTAGTGAGCGCGTGTGTGTGGGATTATGATCCGCTACATCATGCGGGCGGGAGGCCTGTTATCGGCTAAGTTCTAACGTGTATCGCGTGTCTGAGTGTCAGATGGCGCGTGCAACTTGTCAACATCTTTGTGGATATGTCCCTGTGGCCCTAAAATAAGTCCGGCTTATTATGTCTGTACATTGCTAAATGTCACAACTGTTTTTGCAGTGCTGAAAAATGTATGGCATTATAATTGGTTTGTGTTTGTGATTTCATGGTCACTTCCGATGTAACAATAGTGTCTGTCGACAGCAGTATTGCAATGCGGCGAAATCTGCAAGTCAGTATTTCGTCATGTTATGTTTTCATTTGTTTGTCTACATGCAGTCTCTGCCATTGCGTATGTCGCTGTCGGAGCGTGACATTTTGCCAGTATGTGAATGTTGTCACTGGTTGGGATTCCTGGAGTGCCAGTGTGTCAATCCGCCCTGTTTTTGCTAGCACTGGTGTGTGGACATTATTCCATAAGACCTTTGCCTTGTGAAATTTCTATACCTGTGTCTGGGAAATCCATTTCCTATGTCAGGTGTAATCGATATTTTTGCATGGTGTTTGGCCGGAGGAAATGTGGTATTACCTGTTTATGTACTTGTATGGGCCGATTTCGGTGTAATTGGAAGTCTGGATAGTTGTTTTCCACGGTGTCCGATTTTTACTAGGATTCGGACCCGTGATCATGTAATTCTCCGTGTTCTATGTCTGCGTTGTGTTTTTGGGATTTAGTTGTCCCCAGTGTGGATTTTGATTGTGTCCTTCGTGCCAAAAAATACCATTGGTTAGTTAGTTTTTGGCACGACCGTGTTGTGTGGTTATGGGTTCGGACCCGGCTTGCTGTATGGGCCTGGTATGACGATATCTGTGCCGTATATACCATGGCACATGTATTTGAAATGCGCAGATGAAAGTACGCATTCCTGTGAAGAGTTTGTGTGTTTTGGAATTCTCCTCGTAGTGTAATTTGGGGAGTTATGGGGTTCTGGACTTGGCGTAAATGAATGTGTATTTCCCATCTCCGCCTGGAGTGCTCTTAGCCTGTCTGTGCCAGCCAAGGTCGCCCACAAGGAGTGTGTTATCGCTGAGTATGACAGTATTGAATTACAATGGCGTGCGCGCTTACTTGTTGCTTGTCTGGCGCTGTTCATGTTTCCCGCACGTGTGTGTGTGAACTTGAGTGCTATCTCTGTCGTTGCGAGTAGGACTTTCCGTAATTTAAAAGAACCTTCCACCGACTACATTCGTGTCCCCAAGTTTTGTGTTAATGTAGCGTGGGTCGAATATATCCCTATAAATGGTGATAAATGTCGTTATGCACGAGTGTCTCCGGGCCGCTAGTCGCGTGTCTGGTGGCTAGGTGTCGGAGGTGATTTGATTGTTTCGTTTGTATGTGTATGCGTTAGTAGAACTGTCCTTTATTATTATATCCTTCCATATTGGATAATTACCCGACCTTGCACTCCTGGTATTCAGGAGGTTACGGGTTCGAGACCGTCTTTAACCAGGGTAATTATTTCTGGTGCCATTCAGGCTTGTGTCTTCTGGGTAGTTCTGTCAAGTGTTAGGGTCGTATCCAGGTGCGGTCAGCGAGGTCCGAAGGCTATTTCTTGGCCTTCTTTCCACGTCTGCCAGTGGGATCATTTCCTTTTCTTTTGATAGTGTTCCCGCCTGCACGTGTAGGTGTTGTTTGGCGGGTGTGATATGCCTTCATCCGGCGGGCGTGTATGGTGTCTTTGATGAGTTTTCTCCCATGGCGCACGCTGACTATGTAATTTAGGTCAGATACCTTCCTGCAGACTTTGAAGGGACCTGACCAGCGTGGCAGGAGGAACTCTGACACATTTTTCTTACGGGCAGAATTGGAGACCATGACCAATTGCCCGGGTGTGTATTCCACGGTCTTCCTATGCCGATCGTACCGCTCTTTTTGTTTCTTCTGCGCCGCGGCTATGTTCTTTCTAGCATTCATGCGAGCTATCCTTAAGTGCTCTTGCCGGGCGGCATTGTCCGTGTAAGTGTCCTGTGGGATGCATATATTAGCTATGGGACTTCTGGGCGTGTATCCGTGCAGTAGGAAGTGTGCAGAGTGTTTTGTAGCCGTGGATATAGAAGTGTTATAACTAAAAGTGATGGGCTGCAGATAATCATCCCAGTCTGTTCCTGCATCCCCTGTAAATTTAGCCAGCGCTATTCCGATTATTTTATTCATACTCTCCGTGAGTCCGTTGGTTTGCGGGGAAAAACTCGTGGTAGTGTATGCCTTAATCCTGAGTATCTCCAAAAACTGTTGGAGCACTCTCGAGTACCTCTGTCGGATAGTAAGGTTTGGAATAGGCCATATCGTGTAACTATGTCAAGTAAGAATTCGGCTATGCTGTTCGTGTCTGCTTTGGGAACAGCCTTCGTAATCATGTATCGGGTGAGATACTCGGTGGCAACCAGTATATATTTGTTGCCTTTCTGAGATGTTGTAATAGGGCCTTTAACATCTATCCCGACTCTGTGAAATAACTCTCCTACGGGAATTGGTTTGAGTAGTCCATGAGGCTTGCCAGGCCTTGTTTTGAATCGCTGGCAAGTGTGACATGTCTTTACAAAGGTGTCTATGTCGGCCTTCATGTTTACCCAATAATACTTGTCACGGATTCTAAGGTATGTTTTATGCGTACCCAAATGTGCCCCTGCCAGTGGGCTATTGTGGTGTCCGATCATGATATTCTCTTTCAATGACTCCGGAACCGCTATGGGTGCTTTATCGTGTATGGCTGTGGGCTTAAATTTTAGTACCCCGTCTTTGTCTAGGAAAAATCGCCTAGACAGCCGTGCTGTCTTGGAGTCCACGTTATCCAAGTTTTCTAGTGCCATTAGAATCTGTTTCAAGTACGGATCACGTTCTTGCTCCTGCTTGATGTTAATCACCGTCAGGGCAAAAGTGGGCATGTCGTCCCATTCGTGGTCCTTACTGTCATCCGGGGGATCGGCTACTGGCAGCCTAGACAACCCATCTGCGTCTAGGTGTGTAGCGCCTTTCTTGTGTTTGACCACGAAGTTATATTCATATAGGCGGAATATAAACCTATTGAGCCGCGAATTTGGGTTTTTAAATTTGTCCCAAAAAAGCAAGCTCGCGTGATCAGTCACTACCGTGAACTGGATACCATGGAGGTATACCCTAAAATAGTTCACTCCCCACGAAAATGCCAGCATTTCCCGCTCTGTGGCAGAGTATCTAGTCTCAACGGCCGTTAGCTTCCTGCTAGCGAAAGCGACGGGCCGTATGCGCCCTTCTGCGTCTTCCTGCAATAGGGCCGCCCCCAGCCCGTACTGGCTGGCATCCACGTGTAAAAAGGTGGGCCTATCACTATGGAAGTGTTGCAATAATGGTGGTGAGGTCAATAGTTGCTTCAGTGTGTTGAAGGCATCTATGTGTTCCTGTTGAATGCTGAAGGGCGTCTTTTCACGTGTGAGCTCAGTTAGGGGATGGGCGATGTGTGCAAACCTGTAAATGTATTTCCAGTAATACGACGCCAGGCCAATAAAACTGCGCAATTGTTTCAAATTTGTGGGCATTGGGATGCCCGTTATTGCGTCAGTTTTCGCTGGGTCGGGAATAATGCCCTCTCTGTTTACAATGTGGCCCAATATGTTAATCTGCTGTCTGGCAAATTGACATTTCGCAGGTTTAAGCCTTAACTTGGCCTCTCTGATCCTTGCGAAAGCCTCCTCCAAATGTACGATATGTCAAAGGTATGGGAGAAGACCGTTATGTCGTCCACGTAGACTAATACGGAAGGCCACTTAAGACCTGAAAATGTCTTATCCACTAGCTTTTGGAAGGTATGGCTGGCGTTCCGGAGGCCCATTGGTAACCTTGTGTAGGTATATAGACCGTTCTCTGTGACGAACGCCAGCTTGTGCCTATCTGGTTCATAGACGGGGATTGAATAGAATCCACTATAACAATCCATCGAACTGAACCAGCTAGCTCCGCCAAGGGCATCCAAATAGGTGTCCGCCCTTGGTAGTGGATAACTATCATTTTCGACTAACTTATTGAGCCTACGGTAATCAGTACAAAATCTGTGGGATCCGTCCCATTTTTTGGGTCAGCAAAACTGGAGCGCTGTAGCTTGAAATAACGGGAACAATGACCCCTGTCTCGAGCATCTCCGTGATCTGGGCGTCGATGGCGTGTCTCTCCTTCTGGCTTACTCTGAAGGGAGGCTGGTGTACTGGCCGGTCACTAGTGAGTGTGACGTGGTGTTCAATGAGGTCTGTCACAGCGAGATCCTTCATTGAATGGGCAAAAATATCTCTGTTGGTCTCCAGGAACTCCGTGAGCCTTCTATTTTGCTCCGGAGTCAGGTCCTGTCTGTGGGGGTGTTTGGCCGCCTTAATTGTGTGTGTGTGTGTGTGCTGGCTGATAGTGTGCAGTGTAGAGGCCTGATGCTCGTGATTTTCTCGCTCCGCTCGAATCCCATCTGTGTTCCTGGTGTATATCATGGGATGTGTGGTGAACCTCTGGTCGTGCTTTAAAAGCATCTTACCGCTAGCGAAATTTATGCTAGCCTCATGTTTAGCGAGGAAATCCATGCCAATTATGGCTGACGCAGAAAGATGTTCTACAACGAACATGGGGTGTATTGTGGCAAAATGGTCTAACCTAAGATGTATGTTTGCCACCCCCGCGTTTTCTAGCGTCTGAGCATTGGCCGCTACCAGCCGGATGTCACCCGTGACATCGTGTATTTGGCCTTCGGTAACGTGTCTTCTATTAACACAACTTACCGCTGCCCCAGTGTAAATTAGGGCCTGCACTCTGTGGCAATTTATGTTGGCGTGTATCGTGAGGGCCGATACCTAAGGTCACCCCTTTTAGTCGCCTCTTACGACAGGCAGGGGATACCGTGGGTGTATTCTATCTAAACCCCCCACCCACAGGGGGGTTAGTGATTTGTAATGTACAATTATTTATTTGTTATGTATATCTAATTTGCCACCGGGGGACACACCTCCAATTGCAAATAAATGAATGAATAAATGAATGAATTATAGGCCATAGAGTCATGTACCTCTAAAGGAAAATTATTGCGTAGGTTTATTATTCAAACATTCACTTCGATCGCATGATTACGACACAAGAATTTAAAAAAACGTCGCACAGCCGCCATCTTGAGGTTGTGTAAACAATTGAACTAAGTTAGATACCAGTGCGTTACAATGTGTATAAACATTTGCTGTACCAAGTTTCATAGCGTTTGGTTGGTTAAATCGCGAGAAACATTTCAAGTCGCAAATTCGCTTGGCCGCCTTTTTGGTTTTGTATTTACCAGGTTTCCAATGTCACATAGGTGAACTTCTAGTAGTTCTCTTTATCACCGTACACAATTTCACGGTGATATCTAATAGTTTCGGAGATATTGAATGCTGGTGAAATATTTCGCACAGCCGCCATGTTGGATTGGTGAGACGTAACAAAATTTAAAGGGCAAGGTCGGGGTCGCCAGGAATAGTGCTATGAACTTACCGAGTTTCATTGAAATCGCTCCAGCCGTTTAGATTATGTTAGAGGGGGGGGGGGGGTGGTGGTAGGGGGGACACGGACAAAAGGTGATCTCATAAGCCTATCTTTTTCATAACTGAAAATAGGCTAAAAACGTCTCAAAATGTTTTACAAGTTGGGGGCTACGCGGCCGCTCAATGACCCACCCGCCGCGCAGCCTCCGTGAGTCTACGTTCAATAGGGAGGGTCCTGACTCTCTCGAAGAAGAAATTAAAACTATGGAATAAATAAAATAAAGGACAGGAGGAGAAGATAATGATGATGATTATTGTTTTAAGGGGCCTAACATCGAGGTTATCGGCCCCTAATGGTTTGGGTGATCGTGAAGATGAAAATGAAATGGAAACTATAAGTAAAACTAACTACTAACTTAATACTAGAAGAAGAAATAGAAAACAAAAGGAGAATAAGGCAAGTAAAGGAAAGGAGGAAAAGAAATGCCCTCAACCTTCGAAGAATGCGGACTGAGGGACTTGGAAGGAAGGAGAGCCATGAAAGGCAGATAGAAAAGTGAAACAGGAGAGGGTCCTCCCCACGGGTAATGGACAAATGGGGGAAACCGGACCCAGCTCAGGAATCCCTCGGGGTCGCCAACTCCCGAACTCATCAGCCGTGAGCCCCTGAGGGTGTAGCATTATCTAGGGTGCACCAAAAGTGGTGGGGCTACATACACCTGGCATCCTTGAGGGCCTTGAGCAGAAGGCAGGAGATAACATGAAAAGAAAAAGAAGGCTGACCCCTCGCAGAAGGAGGTTATCAGGAAAAATGAGACTAGGGCCAATTAAGGCGGGAAAGGAAGAGACTGCCTAGGCATCGGATACCCTAATACCGTCGGGGTCGGAAGAGAGCAAGAGTTGACAAAGTGAGGTCGACAGGAAAGAAGACTGAGAGGAGCCCGGCACAAGTAAGTGGAAGCAATGCCGGATTCAGCTGGGGCCCCGTGGTCGCCAACCCACAACCCACTTGATGTGAGCCCCTGGGGGGTCTAACAAAAGATGATGATAATTGTTGTTTTAAGGGGCCTAACATCGAGATTATCGGCCTCTAATGAAATGAAATGGCGTGAAATGAAAGGATGTAGATTAAAACAACTCACTGCCATGGATGAAACGAAAATGGTGTTTATAAAACAGACAGTGAGCCCCAAAAATTATGCCTTATTTGAATAAAAAGAATAAAAGGCGGATGGTAAAAAAGGATAAACAAATAAGGCATAGTGAACAATGAAATAGATGAACACAATAAAAAACATAAAACAGATTTAACCGGAATTAAAAGTCGTAACTACACATTAAAACTTAAAAAAGTAACCTCTCTCCCTCATGAAGCGGATGAAGAGGTCAGCTGAATGGCCCGTCATCACGGAGAATAAAGGGAGAGGGTATTTGGCAGTTTAAGAGTCCTGCGCAGATCGGCGAGATCCACACACTCCAAAATGAGGTGTGCCATGGTTAGGTGGGTGCCGCAAGGACACACAGGGGGATCTTCTCTTCAGCAAGTGGGAGTGCGTAGCAGTCCCATGGCCGATCCGGAGTCGGCAGAGTACCACAGCTTCCTTCCGGAGAGATCGGAAGGAAGATTTCCACACCTTCGTTGTCTCCTTGATGCCCCTCAGTTTGTTGGGTGGAGGCGTGGCACGCCTTGCTTCCTCCCAATGCGACAGGATCGAATGCCGCAACTGAGAGCGCACATCACTAGCAGGCACCTTTTATGGTAGCGAGGGCAGTGCGACTGCCTCTCTCGCCGCCTGATCAGCAAGCTCGTTTCCCGCAATACCCATGTGGCTAGGAAGCCACACAAAGGACACCCCGGCCCCAAGGGAACGCGAACTGACGAGCAGGTCGTGCACACGCTGGACCAACGGGTGCTTCCGGAAACACACATCGATCGCTTGCAGCTCACTCAGAGAGTCAGTACACACAAGTAAGTGCTGGTGATCGTCTGATAACGTGTACCGCAGAGCCTCTAAGATGGCATAGAGCTCCGCTGTGTACACGCCACAGGCAATGGGAAGTGAAAAGAGAAACCGACGTTCCTCAACCACAAATGCACAACCTACTTTCTCGTTTACCCTCGAACCGTCCGTGAATAGAAGCCCTGATCCCGGATACCGGCTCACAACGGAATGGAACAGCCTCCGATGGACGGAGGAGTCAGTGTCCGACTTGGGGCCGGTGTGCAGATCCAGGATGATATCAGGGCGAGAGACCATCCATGGAGGGGCCTTGCTAAGTACTCGGACGATACACGAGACAGAAGGAAATCGGAACTGACGGTGTAAGTCATCCAAGCGAATCCCCGCCGGCCGAGTGGCTCGATCGAGCGCATCATACAGCCGGTGATTCGGATTGGAAAACAAACATGGACAGCTTGGATGAAGGGGCATCTGTCGATTAGTTGCAGCATAGGTCAGCAGTACTTGGTGGCGCCTCAGGTGTAAAGGAGGTACGCCAGCCTCGGCGAGCAAGCTGACGACTGGGCTCGTCCGAAAGGCACCCGTCGCCAGCCTCACACCGCCGTGGTGGACACTGTCCAGTTTAACAAGCACTGACTTACGGACCGAACCATATGCTACACTGCCATAATCCAATCCAGATAAAATCAGAGCCTTATAAAAGCGTAGGAGCACCGCGCGGTCCGCCCCCCATGATGTGCCGCTAAGAAACCGCAACATGTTGAGTTTCTTAGCACAGGTAGTTTTCAAACACCGCACGTGTGGCTCCCACGTCAATTTCTGTTCGAAAAGGAGCCCAAGGAACCGGTACGCAGCAACCACCGGCATAGCTACATCGCCCAGATAAAGCTCAGGATCAGGATGGAGAGTGAGCTTACGGCAGAAATGGACAACCGAGTACTTAGCGGTAGAGAATCGAAAGCCATGCTCTAGTGTCGAGCGTTCCACTCTCCGAATAGCTTGTTGTAGCTGTCGTTCAGCGACTGCCATATTTTGCGCACTATAATGTAGAGCGAAGTCGTCTACATATAGCGACGGTACCGCTGCTGGACCAGCAGCAGCGACTATACCGTTTAGGGCAATCGCAAATAATGTTACGCTAAGCACCGATCCCTGTGGGATTCAGTTTTCCTGTATATGATATTGCGAATATGTTCCCCCTATTCGGACACGGAACAGGCGAAGGGACAGAAAATTCGCAATAAAAAACGGCAAGTAACCTCGGAATTTCCATTGATGCAGGGTAGAGAGGATGCCGTAACGCCAAGTGGTGTCATAGGCCTTCTCGAGGTCAAAGAAATCAGCGACTAATTGCTGTCACCGGAGAAAAGCGTCCTGTATGGCGGTCTCCGGGCGTACCAGATGGTCGTTGGTACACCGAGACGCGCTGAAACCACACTGGTAATCAGACAGGAGTCCCCGTTTCTCCAGGACCCACACCAGGCGCCGATTGACCATCCTCTCAAAGAGCTTGCACAGACCGTTAGTGAGACAAATAGGTCTGTAACTCCCTGTCAAATTGGGATCCTTATCGGGCTTCAGGATAGGTATAATGATACCATCCTGCCATTGCGTTGGAAACACACCTTCCAACCAGATTCGGGTAAATACCCGGAGCAAATAACGAATGCTCTCAACGTTAAGGTGCTTAAGCATCTGGTTGTGAATATTATCCGGGCCGGGAGACGTGTCCCTGCAGAGCGCCAGCGCTCCACGGAGTTCCCACTCCGTAAAGGGCACGTTGTACTCCTCCGAAGCGCGGGAAGCAAAATTAGCTGGAAACGTTCCGCTTCGCGCTTCAGGGCTACGAAGGCAGGGTCATAGTTATCGGAACCGGATATATCCGCAAAATACGAGGCGAGATGGTTTGCAACGCGATAAGGATCTGTAACCAATTCATTATCAATGGAAATTCCCAGTACAGTAGAAGATGTCTGAATTCCCGAAATGCGTTGTAGTTTAGTCCACACATGAGAGGAGGGGGTATGTGCCGTAATAGAAGACACATACCGTTCCCAGGATTGTTTCTTTCTCTGACGAATAAGAATCCGTGCCTTGGCACGGAATTTCTTGAACGCCACCAAATTAGCCATGGTTGGACGCCGACGGTAGTGCTTATGAGCTCAACGACCGTCTCCTATTGCCGCTGCAATATCCTCTGTCCACCAAGGGATGAGTTTGCGACGAGGAGTCCCAGAAAAGGATGGAATGGACTCTTCGGCGGCAGCAAGAAGCACATCGGTGATGTGCTGTACCTCGTCATCGACGCTCCGGCAACCAAGATCAACGAACACAGCTCGTTCTGGAAACGAGGGCCAATTTGCCCGCTTAAGAACCCAACGACTGGGGAACTCCACGGGCGTCTGGTTCAGAAGGGTAAGAACGATCGGGAAATGGTCACTGTCACAGAGGTCGTCTTGTACATACCACCCAAATAGGGGGACCAGCGCACGGCTACACTCACTCAAGTCAATGTGTGAGTACGTGCCGTGCGCTAAGCTAAAATGTGTAGCTTCCCCTGTATTTAATAGAGATAAAGCCAACCCTTGAATTATGCCCTCCACGTCCCTTCCTCTGGGGCAGGAAGATGGTGATCCCAATTGGGGGTGATGAGAGTTGAAATCACCCACGAGTAGGAAAGATGATGATGATGATGATAATTGTTGTTTTAAGGGGCCTAACATCTAGGCTATCGGCCCCTGATGGTTTGGGTGATCGTGAAGATGAAAATGAAAAGCGAACTTAAAACTAAAACTAACTACTAACCTACATACTAGAAGAAGAAATGGAAAACTAAAGGAGAATAAGGCAAATAATAGGACAGAAGGAAAAGAAATTCCCTCAACCCTCGGAGAAGGCGGATAGAGGGACTTGGAAGGAAGGAGAGCCATGAAAGGCAGATAGGACAGTGAAAGAGGAGAGGGTCCGCCCCAAAGGTAAGGGACAAAAGAGGAAAACGGACCCAGCTCAGGAATCCCTCGGGGTCGCCAACACCCGAACTCACCAGCCGTGAGCCCCTGAGGGTGTAGCATTATCTAGTATGCACCAGAAGTGGTGGGGCAACATACACCCTGCCTCCTTAAGGGCCTAGAGCACAAGGCAGGAGGTAAAAGGAAGAGAAAAAGAAGGCTGACCCCTCGCAGAAGGAGGGTATCAGAAAAGATGAGACAAGGGCCAATTAAGGTGGGAAAGGAAGAGACTCCCTGGGCCTCGGATACTCTAATACCGTCGGGGTCAGAAGAGAACAAGAGTTGACCAAGTGAGGTCGACAGGAAAGAAGACAGAGAGGAGCCCGGCACAAGTAATTGGAAGCAATGCCGGACTCAGCTGGGGCCCCGTGGTCGCCAACCTCTCAGAAAAATCTCGTGATCAGGTCTGTGGTTTGTTTCTTGTAGGCAGACTATACTCGCTGCGTATTGGGCAATAAGCTGACGGAACTCTTTTAAATGCCTGTCATAACTGTTACAATTCCACTGTAACAGTGGCATCGTGTGAACTTATAAACTAGGGAATAAGTTGGAGCAGCAAGCTACAACTTAGGCTCTGGAGGATCATCAGCCACTACGTCGACTATAATCTCCATGTCCTCAGGCGAGGTCATGGAGTGAATCGACTCGGTGGAAGATTTCCTAGACGCAGTTCGGCGGCGGGGGGATCTCCGTGGGGAGCGCGCAGATCTGGGGACCGAAACGTCCCCAGGCGCAGAAGCATCCGCAGGTGGTGGGGCGGATGGCTTCCCCTTTTTTGGAGAAAGGGAATGCGTAGTGCGGGGTCCCTTCTTACCCGCCCCTTTAAGATATATATAGACGGGTCAGGAGCCGAATTCCTGACCCTGGTCGACGATGCCGCCTCCGCCGGCTTCGGCGCGGCTTTCGCCGACCGTTTGGGTGGGGAGGAAGTCGACCCGAGTGGGGAGTAAGTCTTCAACTTCCTCCCCTGCTGTGCGGGCGGAGCAGCCTTCGCTCGCACAGCCTTCGTGCTGGCCGAAGGTGGAGTTGAAGTCACCTTCGGGCTTTCCGTTACAATCATAGGTGCTGGTTTCGGATCAGGAAACTCAGTTGCAGGTTTCACAGCTGGTATAAATAGTGCCATATATCAACGATCTAAAATTATGCTCATGCAGTAAGTTTAAATATTCATTAGAGTCATACTCATCAAATAAGTCTATGTTAGTGTCGCCTAGAATCAACTCGGTTTCTAGTGTACATTTTTGCTGGACATAATCATGGAGATTATTAATAAATAGTTGTTTATTGTATTTTGATGAATGGTATATGACTGTCTATGCAATTCTATTATTCCCATAATTTATTTTGAGCTTAAGAATTTGAAATCATTTTAAGTCACAGGGTCGATAGAATACTTTACCATAAAAACAACTCCATCACATTTATTAAAGCACCCTTCGATATGATATGTTTTATAGTTGGAATGCTTGCATATATTAAAGTTGCCTAATTTCCAAGTTTCTGAGAGTATAACGACATCAAATATATGGTTATATGCTTCTTACTCGGCATCTAAATTAATTTAAATTTTGATAGACTTCTAATATTTGTGTGAAATATCATTAAGTTATTTACCTTCTTAAATTCAAGTATTTGAGGCACACATTGATCAATAACTCAACCCACTTCTGTATGAATTTGATATCTTATAAAGTCATCATTACATAAATTAAATAAATTCATACACATAAATATTTGACAGGAAGGAGATATTTAGAGTTGAGATCTGTAGGTACGGTATACTAATTACTGTATTGGATGTTTCGTCAGAAGTGAAAGGGCGACCTAGCAGGTAGGGTTGGTCGCTGTGTGGCAGTAAGAGAGGGCAGTAAGTGGGAGGGGTTAGTGAGCTTTGCCGTGAGCTTGGATTTCCAAATGACAAAGGAAGCTGAAGTGCGTACCAACTTATACGTGAAACTAAGTTAATGGATCAGAATGAATCGTGCAATAAATTAATGAATGAAGTGAAATTAATAAAATATAATGCGTATTAAATTAGTGAGTTTAAATAAATTAAAAATTAAATCGAAAAAGAAATTAAAAATGTAATGTATTTATTATTATAATATGAGATGGACTCCAGGAATTAAAGAGTGTCAATTACTCATCTGGTTTCCTACGGGGCTGGTAACTCCTTCATTTTCGTCACTCGGACCTCTCTTTCGTCGGTGTTTCTTACAAAAATGACACCATCTTAACTCCAAACTTTCTTTAATTGGAATCGAGACACAGCAGTCTTCAGAACAGCAAGTCTATTTGCGGTGAGGTCTTCCCTTACGGTTGTCCTCGTTCCCTTGAGATGCCTTTTCTTCTTGATGAACCCACTTCCAGCTCTATATGATGTAAACCTCACTATAATTGGTCGCAGCATGTTTGTCGACTTCATTCCCACTCGGTGGCTCCTATCAATGTCATTCTTGTTGACATCTGCATTAATGTTCCTTCCAACTTGGAGCACAAGGTCATCCGTGTCCTCTGCTTCATTCTCATTAATGCCAAATAGACTGGCATTGAGCCGACATCCATACTGTTCTATTTCGTCCAGTCTGTCATTCATAGTCTGGCTCAGTTCGTCAAATTCACGCTTTCTTAATTCTAATTTCCTCTCTAGATCGTGGCATAGTTCGCTATTAAACTTCACGGACTGTTCTAGCTCTTTTATGACACACTCCGTGATTTTGTCCACAATATTGCTGGCAATTAAAGTGATGAACTCCTTCGACCGAAGGGATTCCATAAGTACCTTCCTTATCCTTACAGTCTCCTCAATTGAGTTGGCCCTACTGGGTGTGCTGGGCTGCTCCGCGCCTTGCTGCTTCTTCTTGCTCAAACCGCCCATTGCGACAATTCAATTTTTAGGAGAAACTGTTTCACTTACGATAATGTTTCTTTTTGCAAATAGTTCCCAGCCACTAATAAAAACCTTTAAAAATAGTTTGCCACAATCACCAGTATTTTACACCTCCAATTATTCAGTTATTCCTGGAGAGAACTCGCTCATGTGTCACTCGCACTGCGCCATGCTGTTGAACTCGTAATTTTCCGAAGTGAAGAAAATACGTGAATTTTGTCATGTCAAATGAATATCTGGAGTCTATTTCTATTTTGAAGACCAGGAGTTCTGGTCCCTGTTACGTCACCACCTGTTATCCAGACTTTCTTCAGGAAACTAAAAATGCCACAGTTATGAATTTAAAACTGCAAGTAATTTCCAGTGAGTGATAAGTGTATTACCTTGGTATATTATTTCAAGGAAGTCATGTTATATCTATGCTCCAAACCAAAATTCACCACACCTGCTTCTTGAGGGGCATGCTCGTCTACAAATTGACTTATGATGTAAGTAGATAAGATTTCATTCAAATACTATGTTAAAAGCATGAAATACTGTATTTTGTAGCCCAGGAGGATTATTGTTTCACGCCGGGGTAGTAGAATTTTGTTCGATTTGTGGCGCGCAAGAGTTTTATTGAAAGCCCTTTTGAAAGTTGGCAGGTATGCATGTTGCAGCAAATGTGAATCAAGTTGGGGAAGAGTGAAGTATAATTTGTAAATCCCAAGATCATTAATTTCTGTGAATTAGTAAACGTGAACTGTTTGTGAATCCTATGCTTTCTCCCATTCTAGGAAACATAAAGGAAACCTTCTAAAGCGCAAGATATTCTGGTCATCAAGTGATGACTGATGACAATCTTGTTAGCAAGAAGAAAGCTGTTTCAAAGCCAAAAGTATCTACAAGAACCACTGCTAAGGAAGGTAAATAAATTATAGCCTAAGTATCTATACTAATTTTATATACAGTGCTGTTTCGTTTTGTTTTTTGTTTTCCTTTCTATACATAACTTGAGTCTCTGTTTGTTTGATAGATCAAGCCATGAGGATCACTACTTGCAGTTTCCTAAATCTTACTTGATGTACGTTCTTCCTATACTGTCTTCAAACAGATGAAATATGTACGTAATGCCTTCTAATCATCCGTCTTAATATTTTTACAACACTGTTGTTGGCAGATTACCTCCTTAACCTTCTAGAGTGCTATTGAACGGTGGTCCTATTGACCAAATGGTTTGTCGCTACACACGTGCCTGTTTAATTCCACATTCCAGCTGTTTGAGGCAATGTTATTTGAAAGTAAACTTACCTGCACATTTGTGACAGTCCATAGAACTGTTTTCTTTGCATTTTTAATCTCTATGGTGGTTCGAATTATGCTATTCATTTGTTTAAGATATGCCCATGTTTGAATTATGTTACTTCTGTGCGATGCAATAGCTGACAAAACCAGGTAGTAGTTGGAACAGCGGGGCTTCTAAATATCTACCCTGCCCAGGAGGGGACATATGGGATATATCCACCCTAAACGTTTGATACTGTTGGAGAATGCGAAATCGTGGTATGGTACTTCTTGCGGGCCTCCTGGTAGGTGAGACCATCCAAGGTTTTGATCTCCTGGATTTTCTTCTCACTCAGGAAGACAGGGCAGTTCCTGTCCCGAGGAGAATGAAATCCAGGGCAATTAGTGCACTGATAAGGTATTGTGCACTCTTCCGCTTCGTGTGGTACCTTACCGCATGTTCCGCAGATTTCGGGGCTCGAGCATCGGGATAACATGTGCCCGAACTTCTGGCTCTTATAACACCTCATTGGTGGAGGGATATAAGGCTGTACGTCACAACGGTAACTTGTAACCTTGACTTTCTCCGGGAGCACCGAAAGCTCAAAGGAAATAATGAAAGCACCAGTATCCACGATTTGACCATTGACCTTGCGCGTAATGCGCCGGACATCAGTCACATGACGGTGCTGCATATCCTCCTTGAGCTCCTCGTCAGTGTTCAGAATCAGGTCCCGGTGGAAAATAACTCCTCGGACCGGATTCAGGGACGTGTGCTTTTCCACATTGACGGGAATTTCGCCAAAGTGGTCACATTGCAAAAGTTGTTCAACTTGCTCACCATTCCTAGTCTTGAGCAACAAGCTACCGTTCCTCATCTTTTGTACTTTCTCAAGCTCACCATAGACACCTTCTATGTGGCGAGAAAACAAAATACTATTCACCAGCTTGAAATCACCCCCATCTGTTCTGGTAGCTACCAGAAACTTGGGGGTGTTTGCATCCAGATTTTCACGCACAGATTGTTTCCAGGGGGTTGATCCCCGTAGGGAATCAAATGTTAAAGACTAGGGTGTAGGACCACCCTGTTTGGGGATTTTTCTTTTTGAACCCTTGGCCAGATCATCCTCCCCGAGTGCCACAGACATCCGATCACGGGCTGTCACAGTAGGCGCTACCCAGCCAGTGCAAGGCCCGCCTAGCTTGGAAGGCATTGCCCGGGGGTCCGATGTTTTACAATGCCGTATCGGCATGTACCCCTTGGCATATACTGGATTTTACAGTTCAGTCATTCGGCTGTGCGGGGGCCTAAGTAGTCAGGCGGATACTACTGCACGGGTACATGGCACACCCACCTGTCGGCGCGGCCAAGACCGGAACAGGCTTTCGAGCGTAGTCGCAAGCGTAAGTGGCCCTTCCCCTAACACCACGCACATAAAGAAATTTTGGTTGCCAGACCCTGAAAGCAGTAACGGAAAGAAGTGCGATATAACCTAATGAGAGTTATACCGCACGGGTGTATGTCTTTTAGAGCTGACTGTCAAACTCTCGAAAGGGGACCGTTCCGAGAAGCCCTTTTAGTCGCCTTTTACGACTGGCAGGGATTACCGTGGATGTATTCGCTTCCTCCCACCCACTGGGGGTCCAATTCACAATACAACGCGGAGTCCTTACAGTATAGCCAAGGTCGCCCCTTTTAGGCGCCTCTTACGACAGGCAGGGGATACCGTGGGTGTATTCTAAACCCCCCACCCACAGGGGGGTTAGTGAATTGTAATGTACAATTATTTATTTGTTATGTATATCTAATTTGCCACCGGGGGACACACTTCCAATTGCAAATAAATGAAAGAATGAATGAATGAATGAATGTATAGGCCATAGAGTCATGTACCACTAAAGGAAAACTATTGCGTAGGTTTATTATTCAAACTTTCACTTCGATCGCATGATTACGACACAAGAAATAAAAAAATCGCACAGCCGCCATCTTGAGGTTGTCTAAACAATTGAACTAAGTTAGATACCAGTGCATTACAATGTGTATAAACATTTGCTGTACCAAGTTTCATTGCGTTTGGTTGGTTAAATCGCGAGAAACATTTAAGTCGCAAATTCGCTTGGCCGCCTTTTTGGTTTTGCATTTACCAGGTTTCCAATGTCACATAGGTGAACTTCTAGTAGTTCTCTTTATCACCGTACACAATTTCACGGTGATATCGGTAATAGTTTCCGAGATATTGAATGCTGGTGGAATATTTCGCACAGCCGCCATGTTGGATTGGTGAGACGTAACAAAATTTAAAGGGCAAGGTCGGGGTCGCCAGGAATAGTGCTATGAACTTACCGAGTTTCATTGAAATCGCTCCAGCCGTTTAGATTATATTAGGGGGGCGGGGTGGTAGGGGGACACACGGACAAAAGGTGATCTCATAAGCCTATCTTTTTCATAACTGAAAATAGGCTAAAAACGTCTCAAAATGTTTTACTAGTTGGGGGCTACGCGGCCGCTCAATGACCCACCCGCCGCGCAGCCTCCGTGAGTCTAGGTTCAATAGGGAGGGTCCTGACTCTCTAGAAGAAGAAATTAAAACTATGGAATAAATAAAATAAAGGACAGGAGGAAAAGATAACGATGATAATTATTGTTTTAAGGGGCCTAGCATCGAGGTTATCGGCCCCTAATGGTTTGGGTGATCGTGAAGATGAAAATGAAATGCAAACTTAAAACTAACTACTATCCTATATACTCAACAAAAAAACAACAAAACAACCCCTGGCACTATCCAGCCCATGAAGGGCTAAGGCCGACCAAGCGACCGCTGCCCAGCCATTTGGCCTGCAGATATTGGGGTGACGCGTGATCAGCGCGTCGGGTCCCCTCGGCCGTTAATCTTGGTATTCGTGATCGGGGCGCTGTCTCACTGTCAGACAGCTACTCAATTGTCCTCACGAGGCTGAGTGCACCCCGTTCCAACCCTCACGTCAGTTTTAAAATCCCTGACGGAGCCGGGGATCGAACCCGGGACCTCCGGGCGAGAGGCAGGCGCGCTACCCCAACACCACGGGGCCGGCAACCTATATACTAGAAGAAGAAATGGAAAAATAAAGGAGAATAAGGCAAATAAAAGACAGGAAGAAAAGAAATGCCCGCAACACTCGAAGAATGCGGATTGAGGGACTTGGAAGGAAGGAGAGCAATGAAAGGCAGATAGGAAAGTGAAAGAGGAGAGGGTCCGGCGCCAGAGGTAAGGGACAAAAGGGGAAAACCGGACCCAGCTCAGGAATCCCTCGGGGTCGCCAACTCTCGAACTCACCAGCCGTGAGCCCCCCTGAGGTTGTAGCATTATCTAGGGTGCACCATAAGTGGTGGGGCTACATACACCCTTCCTCCTTGATGGCCTTCAGGAGAAGGCAGGAGATTACATGAAGAAAAAAGAAAAGATGATGATGATAATTGTTGTTTTAAGGGGCCTAACATCGAGGTCATCGGCTCCTAATGATCTGGATGATAGCGAAAATGATAATGAAATGGAAACCAGAACAAAATTGTCGAAGACGGAAAATACGTACAAAAAGGAACTCACATGGAAACAACTCACAATATGGTCTTACAAAAGGGAATTTAGAACGAAAAGTTGCACAAAAAGAATAGATTGAAAAAGACCCACAAAACGTAGGCTAGATTCAAAATACGTACAAAATGCAAAGTAGCGTCGAAATACTTACAAAATGCAACTGAAATTCAAAATACTTACAAAATGCAAATGAGATCGAAATTACGTACAAAATGCAATTGAGGTTCAAAATACTTACAAAATGCAATTCAGATTGAAATATCCCAGTTCCAATCCAAATTATTCACAAATTGCAATTGAAATTCAAAATCCTTACAAAATGCAATTGAAATTGAAAATGCTTACAAAATGTACGGTAGATTCAAACGACTCATGTGGATTGACAATACTTACAAAAAGCAATTTAGATTGAAAATACTTGACATGTGTAATTTAGATTCAAAATACCCACAAAATGCAATTGAGAATCAAAATATGTGCAAAATGCCCACCAAAGAAAATGCAATTTAGATTCAAAATTCGTGCGAAATGCGGTTTTGGTTGATTTACTTACAAAATGCAATTGAAATTCAAAATACTCACTAAAAGGCCCGGCAACCTGCATTGAAAGACGTACTAAAAAGCAATTTAGATTGTCAATCTTTACAAAATGCAATTGAGGTTGAAAACAATCGCGAGATGTAATTTAGATCGAAAAAACTTACAAAATGCAACATAGATCAAAAATGCCTAAAAAAATCGCTAAAAGGGAATTTAGATACACGGTGATTCGAGTAACAAAAACAGTGCGGGAATCTTAATGAGAAAAGGAAATAGAAGGAAAAGAGGAGAGGAGAGGAGAGGGGAGAGAGGAGAAGGTCCGCCCCAATGGGAAGGGACAAAAGGGGAAAACGGACCCAGCTCAGGAATCCCTCGGGGTCGCCAACTCCCGAACTCAACAGCCGTGAGCCCCTGAGGGTGTAGCATTATTTAGGGTGCACCAGAAGTGGTGGGGCTACATACACCCTGCCTCCTTTAGGGCCTAGAGCACAAGGCAGGAGGTGAAAGGAAGAGAAAAAGAAGGCTGACCCCTCGCAGAAGGAGGGTATCAGGAAAGATGAGACTAGGGCCAATTAAGGCGGGAAAGGAAGAGACTCCCTAGGCCTCGAATACCCTAATACCGTCGGGGTCGGAAGAGAGCAAGAGTTGACAAAGTGAGGTCGACAGGAAAGAAGACGGAGAGGAGCCCGGCACAAGTAAGTGGAAGCAATGCCGGACTCAGCTGGGGCCCAGTGGTCGCCAACCCACGTCCCACTAGATGTGTGCCCGTGGGGGATAAAGTGTTTGACATTATTATCCTACATTGCAGGTTATTAGCACAAGACGTATCCGAAAACATGGTTTACCTGAATCAAGAATGGAGATGGAAAGTAAAAGTACATTATTTCTAAATAGGTGAATTATTTCTTTACGCAACTAATTAATTTCTTCTCAAAAGCTGCGGGTGTGTTTAAACAATAACCTGTCAGCAGCCATTTTAAAATATGGGTGTAGAGATTAACTCTTAATTAACAAAGTGATGGATTACACTTTTTGATTAATGTGATAAAAATGAAGGTGTGCAGTCTCCTCTTGCAGAAGCTCAGGCAATCACAGCTGCTACACAAGGCCATATATCACGGCATTACGGCTGACGGACTTTATAAACACTGTACGGGTATGTGCAGTCTGTTTTGGTGGTAGTTAACTAAGTCAGCTTCCTGTAAGTGTAGACAGATTCATTTCGGGGCATTGTGATGGCACAACAGTGCGTATTTATAATTTATTATTATGAAAAATAAGGGGCCTAACATCTAGGTTAGCAGCCCCTAATGTTTGGGTTATAGTGAAAATGAAAGATGATCACATGAAACATGGGAAACAAAACGGAGTAGAACGTAAATAAATGACAGGAGGAAGGGAAATGCCCTCAACCCTCGAAGAATGGGAATTGAGGGACTTGGAGGAAGGAAAACCATTTAAGGCAGATAGGAAAGGGTCCCCCCAAAGGCAATGGATGATGATGATTATGATAATTGTTGTTTTGGGGGGCCTAACATCTTGATTATCGGCCCCTAATTAAATACTTACAACTTTAACTACATACTTACATACTACAAGAGGAAATGGAAAAAGGAAGGAAGCTTTTAGTTTTAAGTGACCGTAAATCATGCGATCATGAGCCACGGGATCTCCTTCTTACGTGGAATCCGAACCACAGGACATGGCATTTCCCTTCGAAAATCTCACATGCATTGACCGGGAATCGAAGCCGGTCTACATTGGTGAGAGGCAAAAGGCTTAACCACTGCGCCACCATGCCCCCACAAAGACGGAAATGGAAAACAAAAACAAGAAGAAGGGAAAGAAAAGACAGGAGGAAAGGAAATTCCCTCAACCCTCGAAGAATGAGAATTGAGGGACTTTAAAGAATGGAAAGCTAGGAAAGGCGGAATGGAAAGTTAAAAAGGAGAAGGACAGTCCAAAGGCAATGGAAGAAAGAGAAAACCCAGACCCAGCTCAGGAAGCCTTCGGGGTCGCCAACTCCCGAATTCACCAGACGTGAGCCCTTGACGGTGTATCAATATCCAGGATGCACCAGAAGTATTGGGGCTACACACACTCTGCCTCCTTTAGGGCATTCAGCAGAAGGCAGGAGGTATCAGGAAAAGAAGAACAAGATGATGATGATAATTGTTGCTTTAAGGGGCCTAACATCTAGGTTATAGGCCCCTAATGGTCCGAGTGACAGCGAAATTGACAATGAAGTGGAAACCAGAACGAAAAGTGAGAAGGAAAACGCTTAAGAAAAGGAACTCAGATTGAAACTACTCAATTGGATGGACAATATTTTAAAATTGCAATTTTGACTGTCAATACTTACAAAATGCAATGTAGGCTACTGTAGATCGAAGAGACTTACAAAGTGCAACTTAGATTGAAAACACATACAATTTGGAGAGTAGATGCAAAAGAAAAGCTAAATGGAATTTAGATACACGGATGGCCAATTAACAAAAAACAGTGCGGGAATCTTAAAGAGAAAGGGAAAGGGAAATATAATAAAAATAAAAGAGGTCAGACCCCTCGAAGAAGGGGGGATCAGAGAAGATGAGACAAGGGCCAATTAAGGTGGGAAAGTAAACGACTCCCTAGGCCTCGGATATCCAAATACCGTCGGGGTCGGAAAAGAACAAGATGATGATGATAATTGTTGTTTTAAGGGGCCTAACATCTAGATTATCTGCCCCTAATGGTTTGGGTGATCGTGAAGATGTTAATGAAATGCAAACTATAACTAAAACTAACTACTAACTTATATACTAGAAGAAGAAATTGAAAACAAAAGGAGAATAAGGCAAATAAAGGACAGGAGGATAAGAAATGCCCTCAACCCTTGGAGAAGGCGGATTGAGGGACTTTGAAGGAAGGAGAGCCATAAAAGGCAGATAGGAAAGGGAAAGAGGAGAGGGTCCGCCCCCACAGATAATGGATAAAAGGGGAAAAGCTGGACCCAGCTCAGGAATCCCTCGGGGTCGCCATCTCCCAAACTCACCTGCCGTGAGCCTCTGAGGGTGTAGCAATATCCAGGGTGCACCAGAAGTGGTGGGGCTACATTCACCCTGCCTCCTTAAGGGCCTTGAGCACAAGGCAGGAGGAAAAGGAAATGAAAACGAAGGCTGACCCCTCGCAGAAGGAGGGTATCAGAAAAGATGAGACAAGGGCCAATTAAGGCGGGAAAGGAAGAGACACCCTGGGTCTCGGATACCCTAATACCGTCGGGGTCGGAAGAAAACAAGAGTTAATCAAAATATATCAGCGGAACAGGCTCAGGGCAAAGTCAATTAAACAACAGTTTAAACAAACGAGTTATTTATTTACTATAAAATACATGGTACTATTGACCAGACACGAAATGAACTGAACTGTGTGTAAGATTGAAAACAAAACACTGTCTGGATTGTGTGCGCATCGTAGATGGCAGCACTAGATTTGAAAAAAACACCTATGGTCCAATGCATTTGTTTATTATTGTTCTTGTAGGTTAAATGTGTTCTAACAAAAGATGATGATGATAATTGTTATAAGGGGCCTAACATCGAGGTTATCGGCCCCAAATGAAATGAAATGGCGTGAAATGAAAGGATGTAGATAAAAACAACTCACTGCCATGGATGAAACGAAAATGGTGTTTATAAAACAGACAGTGAGCCCCAAAAATTATGCCTTATTTGAATAAAAAGAATAAAAGGCGGATGGTAAAAAGGATAAAACAAATAAGGCATAGTGAACAATAAAATAGATGAACACAATAAAAAACATAAAACAGATTTAACCGGAATTAAAAGTCGTAACTACACATTAAAACTTAAAAAAGTAACCACTCTCCCTCATGAACCGGATGACGAGGTCAGCTGACGGGCCGTCATCACGGAGAATAAGGGAGAGGGTATTTGGCAGTTTAAGAGTCCTGCGCAGATCGGCCAGATCCACACACTCCAAGAGGAGGTGTGCCATGGTTAGTTGGGCGCCGCAAGGACACACAGGGGGATCTTCTCTTCAGCAAGTGGGAGTGCGTAGCAGTCCCATGGCCGATCCGGAGTCGGCAGAGTACCACAGCTTCCTTCCAGAGAGATCGGAAGAAGATTTCCACACCTTCGTTGTCTCCTTGATGCCTCTCAGTTTGTTGGGTGGAGGCGTGGCAAGCCATGCTTCCTCCCAATGCGACAGGATCGAATGCCGCAACTGAGAGCGCACATCACTAGCTGGCACCTTATACGGTAGCGAGGGCAGTGCGACTGCCTCTCTCGCCGCTTGATCAGCAAGCTCGTTTCCCGCAATACCCATGTGGCTAGGAAGCCACACAAAGGACACCCCGGCCCCAGCGTTACGCGAACTGACGAGCAGATCGTGCACACGCTGGACCAACGGGTGCTTCAGGAAACACACATCGATCGCTTGCAGCGCACTCAGAGAGTCAGTAAACACAAATAAGTGCTGGTGATCGTCTGATAACGTGTACCGCAGAGCCTCTAAGATGGCATAGAGCTCCGCTGTGTACACGCCACAGGCATCGGGAAGTGAAAAGAGAAACCGACGATCCTCAACCACAAATGCACAGCCTACTTTCTCGTTTACCCTCGAACCGTCCGTGAATAGAAGCCCTGTTCCCGGATACCGGCTCACAACGGACTGGAACAGCTTCCGATGGACGGAGGAGTCAGTGTCCGACTTGGGGCCGGTTTGCAGATCCAGGATGATATCAGGGCGAGAGACCATCCACGGAGGGGCCTTGCAAGGTACTCTGACGATACAGTAGACAGAAGGAAATCGGAACAGACGGTATAAGTCATCCAAGTGAATTCCCGCCGGCCGAGTGGCTCGGGCGAGCGCATCATAGAGCCGGCGAATCGGATTAGAAAACAAACATGGATATCTTGGATGAAGGGGCATCTGTCGAATAGTTGCAGCATAGGTCAGCAGTGCTTGTTGGCGCCTCAGGTGTAAAGGAGGTACGCCAGCCTCGGCGAGCAAGCTGACGACTGGGCTCGTCCGAAAGGCACCCGTCGCCAGCGTCACACCGCCGTGGTGGACACTGCCCAGTTTAACAAGCACTGACTTACGGGCCGAACCATATGCTACACTGCCATAATCTAATCGAGATAAAATCAGTGCCTTATAAAAGCGTAGGAGCACCGCGCTGTCCGCCCCCCATGATGTGCTGCTAAGATACCGCAACATGTTGAGTTTCTTAGCGCAGGCAGTTTTCAAACACCGCACGTGTGGCTCCCACGTCAATTTCTGATCGAAAAGGAGCCCAAGGAACCAGTACGCAGCAACAACAGGCAAATCGACATTGCCCAGATAAAGCTCAGGATCAGGATGGAGAGTGCGCTTTCGGCAGAAATGGACAACCGAGGACTTAAGAGGTTGAGAATCGAAAGCCATGCTCTAGAGTCCAGCGTTCCACTCTCCGAATAGCTTATTGTAGCTGTCGTTCAGCGACCGCTATATTTTGCGCACTATAATGTAGAGCGAAGTCGTCTACATATAGCGACGGTACCACTGCTGGACCAGCGGCAGCGATATACCGTTTATGGCAATCGCAAATAATGTTACGCTAAGCACCGATCCCTGTGGGACTCAGTTTTCCTGTATATGATATTGCAAATATGTCCCTCCTATTCGGACACGGAACAGGCGAAGGGACAGAAAATTCGCAATAAAAACCGGCAAGTTACCTCGGAATTTCCATTGATGCAGGGTAGAGAAGATGCCGTAACGCCAAGTGGTGTCATAGGCCTACTCGAGGTCAAAGAAAACAGCGACTAAGTGCTGTCTCCGGAGAAAAGCGTCCTGTATGGCGGTCTCCAGGCATATCAGATGGTCGTTGGTACACCGAGACGCCCTGAAACCACACTGGTATTCAGACAGGAGTCTCCGTTTCTCGAGGACCCACACCAGGCGCCGATTGACCATCCTCTCAAAGAGCTTGCACAGACCGTTAGTGAGACAAATAGGTCTGTAACTCCCTGTCAAATTGGGATCCTTATCCGGCTTCAGGATAGGTATAATGATACTTTCCTGCCATTGCGCTGGAAACACACCTACCAACCAGATTCGGTAAAACACCCGGAGCAAATAACGAATGCTCTCATCGTTAAGGTGCTTAAGAATCTGGTTGTGAATATTATCCGGGCCGGGAGACGTGTCCCTGCAGAGCGCCAGCGCTCCACGGAGTTCCCACTCCGGAAAGGGCACGTTGTACTCCTCCGAAGCGCGGGAAGCAAAACTAAGCTGGAAACGGTCCGCTTCGCGCTTCAGGGCCAAGAAGGCAGGGTCATAGTTATCGGAACCGGATATATCCGCAAAATACGAGGCGAGATGGTTTGCAACGCGATAAGAATCTGTAACCAATTCATTATCAATGGAAATTCCCAGTACAGTAGAAGATGTCTGAATTCCCGAAATGCGTCGTAGTTTAGTCCACACATGAGAGGGGGGGGGGGGGTTATGTGCCGTAATAGAAGACACATACCGTTCCCAGGATTGTTTCTTACTCTGGCAAATAAGAATCCGTGCCTTGGCACGGAATTTCTTGAACGCCACAAAATTGGCCATGGTTGGACGCCGACGTAAGTGCGTATGAGCTCGACGACGGTCTCTTATTGCCGCTGCAATATCCTCTGTCCACCAAGGGACGAGTTTGCGACGAGGAGTCCCAGAAAAGGATGGAATGGACTCTTCGGCGGCATCAAGAGATGTGCTGTACCTCGCCATCGACGCTCCGGCAACCAAGATCAACGAACACAGCTCGTTCTGGAAACGAGGGCCAATTTGCCCGCTTAAGAACCCAACGACTGGGGAACTCCACGGGCGTCTGGTTCAGAAGGGTAAGAACGATCGGGAAATGGTCACTGTCACAGAGGTCGTCGTGTACATACCACCCAAATAGGGGGACCAGCGCACGGCTACACACACTCAAGTCAATGTGTGAGTACGTGCCTTGCGCTAAGCTAAAATGTGTAGCTTCCCCTGTATTTAATAGAGATAAATCCAACCCTTGAATTAAGCCCTCCACGTCCCTTCCTCTGGGGCAGGAAGATGGTTATCCCCATTGGGGGTGATGAGAGTTGAAATCACCCACGAGTAGGAAAGGGACTGGAAGTTGATCAACAAGATCAAAGACGTCATTAATATCGAGGGGCTGGTTCGGTGGAAGGTACACGTTACAAACAGTTGTCATAGCAGGCAAGGACCCGCGAACTGCAATAGCTTCCAGAGGAGTGGCGAGTGGAAACTCCTCACTATAGCAATCAGAGCGAACGAAGGTACAAACGCCCCCGGAAGCCCGGGCGGCGTCTTGTCGCTCTTTAGAGTATAGTCGGAAACCTCTCAGAACAGTCTCGTGATCAGGTCTCAGGTTTGTTTCCTGTAGGCAGACTATACTCGCTGCGTATTGGGCAATAAGCTGACGGAACTCTGTCAAATGCCTGTCATAACTGTTACAATTCCACTGTAACAGTGCCATTGTGTGAACTTATAAACTAGGGAATAAGTTGGAGCAGCAAGCTACAACTTAGCCTCTGGAGGATCATCAGCCACTACGTCGACTATAATCTCCATGTCCTCAGGCGAGGTCATGGAGTGAATCGACTCGGAGGAAGATTTCCTAGACGCAGTTCGGCGGCGGGGGATCTCCGTGGGTAGCGCGCAGATCTGGGGACCGAAACGTCACCAGGCGCAGAAGCATCCGCAGGTGGTGGGGCGGATGGCTTCCCCTCTTTTGGAGAAAGGGAATGCGTAGTGCGGGGTCCCTTCTTACCCGCCTCCTGACCCTGTTCGACCATGCCGCCTCTGCCGGCTTCGGCGCGGCTTTCGACGACCGTTTGGCCGGGGAGGAAGTCGACCCGAGTGGGGAGGAAGTCTTCAACTTCCTCCCCTTAGGTGCTGGTTTCGGAACAGGAAATTCAGTTGCAGGTTTCACAGCTGGTACAAATAGTGTCATATATCAACGATCTAAAATTATGCTCATGCAGTAAGTTTAAATATTCATTAGAGTCATACTCATCAAATAAGTCTATGTTAGTGTCGCCTAGAATCAACTCGGTTTCTAGTGTACATTTTTGCTGGACATAATCATGGAGATTATTAATAAATAGTTGTTTATTGTATTTTGATGAACGGTATATGACTGTCAATGCAATTCTATTATTCCCATAATTTATTTTGAGCCTAAAGTGATGACTCTGATGACAATCTTGTTAGCAAGAAGAAAGCTGTTTCAAAGCCAAAAGTATCTACAAGAACCACTGCTAAGGAAGGTAAATAAATTATAGCCTAAGTATCTATACTAGTTTTATATACAGTGCTGTTTCGTTTTGTTTTTTGTTTTCCTTTCTATACATAACTTGAGTCTCGGTTTGTTTGATAGATCAAGCCATGAGGATCGCTACTTGCAGTTTCCTAATTCTTACTTGATGTACGTTCTTCTTATACTGTCTTCAAACAGATGAAATATGTACGTAATGCTTTCCAATCATCCGTCTTAATATTTTTACAACACTGTTGTTGGCAGATTTCCTGCTTAACCTTCGAGAGTGCTATTGAACGGTGGTCCTATTGACCAAATGGTTTGTCGCTACACACGTGCCTGTTTTAATTCCACATTCCAGCTGTTTGAGGCAATGTTATTTGAAAGTAAACTTACCTGCACTTTTGTGATTGTCCATAGAACTGTTTTCTTTGCATTTTTAATCTCTATGGTGGTTCGAATTATGCTATTCATTTGTTTAAGATATGCCCATGTTTGAATTATGTTACTTCTGTGCGATGCAATAGCTGACAAAACCAGGTAGTAGTTGGAACAGTGGTGCTTCTAAACGTCTACCCTGCCCGGGAGGGGACATATGGGATATATCCACCCTAAAAGTTTGATACTGTTGGAGAATGCGAAATCGTGGTTTGGTATGGTATGGTACTTCTTGCGGGCCTCCTGGTAGGTGAGACCATCCAGGGTTTTGATCTCCTGGATTTTCTTCCCACTCAGGAAGACAGGGCAGTTCCTGTCCCGAGAAGAATGAAATCCAGGGCAATTAGTGCACTGATGAGGTATTGTGCACTCTTCCGCTTCGTGTGGTACCTTACCGCATGTTCCGCAGATTTTGGGGCTCGAGCATCGGGATAACATGTGCCCGAACTTCTGGCACTTATAACACCTCATTGGTGGAGGGATATAAGGCCGTACGTCACAACGGTAACTTGTAACCTTGACTTTCACCGGGAGCACCGAAAGCTCAAAGGAAATAATGAAAGCACCAGTATCCACGATTTGACCATTGACCTTGCGCGTAATGCGCCGGACATCAGTCACGTGACGGTGCTGCATATCCTCCTTGAGCTCCTCGTCAGTGTTCAGAATCAGGTCCCGGTGGAAAATAACTCCTCTGACCGGATTCAGGGACGTGTGCTTTTCCACATTGACAGGAATTTCGCCAAAGTGGTCACATTGCAAAAGTTGTTCAACTTGCTCACCAGTCCTAGTCTTGAGCAACAAGCTACCGTTCCTCATCTTTTGTACTTTCTCAGGCTCACCATAGACACCTATGTGCCGAGAAAACAAAATACTCTTTACCAGCTTGAAATCACCCCCATCTGTTCTGGTAGCTACCAGAAACTTGGGGGTGTTAGCACCCCGATTTTCACGCACAGATTGTTTCCAGGGGGTTGATCCCCATAGGGAATCAAATGTTTAAGACTTGGGTGTAGGACCACCCTGTTTGGGGATATTTCTTTTTGAACCCTTGGCCAGATCATCCTCCCCGAATGCCACAGACATCCGATCACGGGCCGTCACAGTAGGCGCTACCCAGCCAGGGCAAGGCCCGCCTAGCTTGGAAGGCATTGCCCGGGGGTCCGATGTTTTACAATGCCGTATCGGCATGTACCCCTTGGCATATACTGGATTTTACAGCTCAGACATTCGGCTGTGCGGGGACCTGAGTAGTTAGGCGGATACTACTGCACGGGTACATGGCACACCCACCTGTCGGCGCGGACAAGACCGGAACAGGCTTTCGAGCGTAGTCGCAAGCGTAAGTGGCCCATCCCCTAACAGCACGCACATATAGATATTTTGGTTGCCAGACCCTGAAAGCAGTAACGGAAAGAAGTGCGATATAACCTAATTAGAGTTATACCGCACGGGTGTATGTCTTTTAGAGCTGACTGTCAAACTCTCGAAAGGGGACCTTTCCGAGAAGCCCTTTTAGTCGCCTTTTACGACTGGCAGTGAGTACCGTGGATGTATTCGCTTCCTCCCACCCACTGGGGGTCCAATTCACAATACAACGCGGAGTCCTTACAGTATAGCCAAGGTCGCCCCTTTTAGTCGCCTCTTACGACAGGCAGGGAGCGGCTTCGGTGGCGTAGTTGGTAGCATGCTGAGCTTCTATGCCCAAGATAGCGGGTTCAAACCCGGCCGAAGCCGTCGGATTTTTTAAGAGCGTTTAAAATCCCTCAGTATGCCTTCCTTCGGAGGGGAAGTAAAGCCGGCGGTCCCATGTCATAGATTTATGGCATGTTAAAGATCTTTCCACTAATTACACCTGTGTGAAACTAAATTGTATAGGTTAAGAATGTAAACAACGCTCTTAGGTTGCTACGTTCGTTGCCAAGAGCCGACTGCGGTGGCGTCTAGTAGCTAGTTCTGAACTAGGCCTAGTAGTCGTTGACGGTGGCGTTTGGCGGCAAAAGTAGGAACTATTTGAAATTCAAAGTTGCAGTCCCTACTTGAATTAAAAAAACAGATACACACACTAATACAGTCATCCCAATTAACACCGGTTATCAGACAAATTCTACACACACCCAAAGTACACGGGGCTACATGACCGCGTTGTCGCAGCCCCTAAACTAAGGAACCAACCAACCAACGACAGGCAGGGGATACCGTGGGTGTATTCTATCTAAACCCCCCACCCACAGGGGGGTTTGTGAATTGTAATGTACAATTATTTATTTGTTACGTATATCTAATTTGCCACCGGGGGACACACCTCCAATTGCAAATGAATGAATGAATGAATGAATGTATAGGCCATAGAGTCATGTACCACTAAAGGAAAATTATTGCGTGGGTTTATTATTCAAACTTTCACTTCGATCGCATGATTACGACACAAGAAATAAAAAAATCGCACAGCCGCCATCTTGAGGTTGTGTAAACAATTGAACTAAGTTAGATACCAGTGCATTACAATGTGTATAAACATTTGCTGTACCAAGTTTCATTGCGTTTGGTTGGTTAAATCGCGAGAAACATTTCAAGTCGCAAATTCGCATGGCCGCCTTTTTGGTTTCGTATTTACCAGGTTTCCAATGTCAAATAGGTGAACTTCTAGTAGTTCTCTTTATCACCGTACACAATTTCACGGTGATATCGGTAATAGTTTCGGGGATATTGAATGCTGGTGAAATATTTCGCACAGCCGCCATGTTGGATTGGTGAGACGTAACAAAATTTAAAGGGCAAGGTCGGGGTCGCCAGGAATAGTGCTATGAACTTACCGAGTTTTATTGAAATCGCTCCAGCCGTTTAGATTATATTAGGGGGAGGAAGGGTGGTAGGGGGGACACACGGACAAAAGGTGATCTCATAAGCCTATCTTTTTCATAACTGAAAACAGGCTAAAAACGTTTCAAGATGTTTTACTAGTTGGGGGCTACGCGGTCGCTCAATGACCCACCCGCCGCGCAGCCTCCGTGAGTCTAGGTTCAATAGGGAGGGTCCTGACTCTCTAGAAGAAGAAATTAAAACTATGGAATAAATAAAATAAAGGACAGGAGGAAAAGATAATGATGATGATGATGATGATAATTGATGTTTTAAGGGGCCTAACATCTAGGTTATCGGCCCCTGATGGTTTGGGTGATCGTGAAGATGAAAATGAAATGCGAACTTAAAACTAAAACTAACTACTAACCTACATACTAGAAGAAGAAATGGAAAACTAAAGGAAAATAAGGCAAATAAAAGGACAGAAGGAAAAGATATGCCCTCAACCCTCGGAGAAGGCGGATTGAGGGACTTGGAAGGAAGGAGAGCCATGAAAGTTAGATAGGAAAGTGAAAGAGGAGAGGGTCCGCCCCAAAGGTAAGGGACAAAAGGGGAAAACGGACCCAGCTCAGGAATCCCTCGGGGTCGCCAACTCCCGAACTCACCAGCCGTGAGCCCCTGAGGGTGTAGCATTATCTAGGGTGCACCAAAAGTGGTGGGGCTACATACACCCGGCCTCCTTGAGGGCCTTGAGCAGAAGGCAGGAGATAACATGAAAACAAAAAGAAGGCTGACCCCTCGCAGAAGGAGGGAATCAGAAAAGTTGAGACAAGGGCCAATTAAGGCGGGAAAGGAAGAGACTCCCTAGGCCTCGGATACCCTAATACCGTCGGGGTCGGAAGAGAACAAGAGTTGACCAAGGGCGGTCGACTGGAAAGAAGAAGATGATGATAATTGTTGTTTTAAGGGGCCTAACATCGAGGTTATCGGCCCCTAATGATCTGGGTGATAGCGAAAATGATAATGAAATGGAAACCAGAACAAAATTATATGAGACGGAAAATACGTACAAAAAGGAACTCACAATATGGTCTTACAGAGGGGAATTTAGAACGAAAAGAGTCACAAAAAGAATACTTGGAAAAATACCCACAAAACGTAGGCTAGATTCAAAATACTTACAAAATGCAACTGAAATTCAAAATACTTACAAAATGCAAATGAGATCGAAAATACGTACAAAATGCAATTGAGGTTCAAAATACTTACAAAATACAATTGAAATTGAAAATAAACAATGCAATTCAGATTGAAATAGGCCCTATCCCAGTTCCAATCCAAATTATTCACAAAGTTCAATCGAAATTCAAAATATTTACAAAATGCAATTGAAATGGAAACTGCTTACAATATATACGGTGATTCTAACGACTCATGTGGATTGACAATACTTACAAAATGCAATTTATGTGATGATGATAATTGTTGTTTTAAGGGGCCTAACATCTAGGTTATCGGCCCCTGATGGTTTGGGTGATCGTGAAGATGAAAATGAAAAGCGAACTTAAAACTAAAACCAACTACCAACCTACATACTAGAAGAAGAAATGGAAAACCAAAGGAGAATAAGGCAAATAAAGGACAGGAGGAAAAGAAATGCCCTCAACCCTCGAAGAAGGCGGATTGAGGGACTTGGAAGGCAGGAGAGCCATGAAAGGCAGATAGGAAAGTGAAAGAGGAGAGGGTCCGCCCCAAAGGTAAGGGACAAAGGGGGAATACGGACCCAGCTCAGGAATCCCTCGGGGTCGCCAACTCCCGAACTCACCAGCCGTGAGCCCCTGAGGGTGTAGCATTATCTACGGTGCACCAGAAGTGGTGGGGCTACATACACCCTGCCTCCTTAAGGGCCTTGGGCCCAAGGCAGGAGGTAAAAGGAAAAGAAAAAGAAGGCTGACCCCTCACAGAAGGAGGGTATCAGGAAAAATGAGACAAGGGCCAATTAAGGCGGGAAAGTGAAAGACTCCCTAGGCCTCGGATACCCTAATACCGTCGGGGTCGGAAGATGATGATGATGATAATTGTTGTTTTAAGGGGCCTAACATCGAGGTTATCGGCCCCTAACGATCTGGGTGATAGCGAAAATGATAATTAAATGGAAACCAGAAAAAAATTATCTGAGACGGAAAATACGTACAAAAAGGAACTCAGATGGAAACAACTCACAATATGGTCTTACAAAAGGGAATTTAGAACGAAAAGGTGCACAAAAAGAATACATTGAAAAAGACCCACAAAACGTAGGCTAGATTCAAAATACGTACAAAATGCAATGTAGCGTCGAAATACTTACATAATGCAACTGAAATTCAAAATACTTACAAAATGCAAATGAGATCGAAAATACGTACAAAATGCAATTGAGGTTCAATATCAAAATACTTACAAAATGCAATTGAAATTGAAAATACACAATGCAATTCAGATTGAAATAATCCCTATCCCAGTTCAAATCCAAATTATTCACAAAGTGAAATTGAAATTCAAAATATTTACAAAATGCAATTGAAATTGAAAATGTTTACAAAATTACGGTAGATTCAAACGACTCATGTGGATTGACAATACTTACAAAAAGCAATTTAGATTGAAAATACTTGACAAATGTAATTTAGATTCAAAATACCCACAAAATGCAATTGAGAATCAAAATATGTGCAAAATGCCCACCAAACAAAATGCAATTTAGATTCAAAATTCGTGCGAAATGCGGCGTTGGTTGAAAATTCTTAAAAAATGCAATTGAAATTCAAAATACTCACTAAAAAGACCTGGCACATGCATTGAAAGACTTACTAAAAAGCAATTTAGATTGTCAATCTTTACAAAATGCAATTGAGGTTGAAAACAATCGCTAGATGTAATTTACATAGAAAAATCATACAAACAGCAACGTAGATTAAAAAAGCCTTTAAAAAACGCCAGAAGGGAATTTAGATACACGGTGAACCAAGTGCGGGAATCTTAAAGTGAAAAGTAAATATAATGAAAAGAGGAGAGGAGAGGAGAGGAGAGGGGAGAGAGGAGAAGGTCCGCCCCAAAGGTAAGGGACAAAAGGGGAAAACGGACCCAGCTCAGGAATCCCTCGGGGTCGCCAACTCCCGAACTCACCAGCCGTGAGCCCCTGGGGGTGTAGCATTATCTACGGTGCACCAGAATTGGTGGGGCTACATACACCCTGCCTCCTGTAGGTGATGATGATGATGATGATAATTGTTGTTTTAAGGGGCCTAACATCTAGGTTATCGGCCCATGATGGTTTGGGTGATCGTGAAGATGAAAATGAAAAGCGAACTTAAAACTAAAACTAACAACTAACCTACATACTAGAAGAAGAAATGGAAAATTAAAGGAGAATAAGGCAAATAAAAGGACAGAAGGAAAAGAAATGCCCACAACCCTCGGAGAAGGCAGATTGAGGGACTTGGAAGGAAGGAGAGCCATGAAAGGCATATAGGAAAGTGAAAGAGGAGAGGGTCCGCCCCAAAGGTAAGGGACAAAAGGGGAAAACGGACCCAGCTCATTAATCCCTCGGGGTCGCCAACACCCGAACTCACCAGCCGTGAGCCCCTGAGGGTGTAGCATTATCTAGGGTGCACCAGAAGTGGTGGGGCTACATACAACCTGCCTCCTTAAGGGCCTAGAGCACAAGGCAGGAGGTAAAATAAAGAGAAAAAGAAGGCTGACCCCTCGCAGAAGGAGGGTATCAGAAAAGATGAGACAAGGGCCAATTAAGGCGGGAAAGGAAGAGATGCTGATGATGATGATAATTGTTGTTATAAGGGGCCTAACATCGAGGTTATCGGCCCCTTATGATCTGGGTGATAGCGAAAATGATAATGAAATGGAAACCAGAACAAAATTATCGAAGACGGAAAATACGTACAAAAAGGAACTCACATGGAAACAACTCACAATATGGTCCTACAAAAGGGAATTTAGAACGAAAAGTTGCACAAAAAGAATAGATTGAAAAAGACCCACAAAACGTAGGCTAGATCAAAATACGTACAAAATGCAAAGTAGCGCCGAAATACTTACAAAATGCAACTGAAATTCAAAATACTTACAAAATGCAAATGAGATCGAAATTACGTACAAAATGCAATTGAGGTTCAAAATACTTACAAAAAGCAATTGAAATTGAAAATACACAATGCAATTCAGATTGAAATATCCCAGTTCCAATCCAAATTATTCACAAAGTGCAATTGAAATTCAATATACTTACAAAATGCAATTGAAATTGAAAATGCTTACAAAATGTACGGTAGATTCAAACGACTCATGTGGATTGACAATACTTACAAAAAGCAATTTAGATTGAAAATACTTGACAAATGTAATTTAGATTCAAAATACCCACAAAATGCAATTGAGAATCAAAATATGTGCAAAATGCCCACCAAACAAAATGCAATTTAGATTCAAAATTCGTGCGAAATGCGGTTTTTGTTGAAAATACTTACAAAATGCAATTGAAATTCAAAATACTCACTAAAAGGCCCGGCAACCTGCATTGAAAGACTTACTAAAAAGCAATTTAGATTGTCAATCTTTACAAAATGCAATTGAGGTTGAAAACAATCGCGAGATGTAATTTAGATCGAAAAAACTTACAAAATGCAACATAGAACAAAAATGCCTTAAAAAATCGCTAAAAGGGAATTTAGATACACGGTGATTCGAGTAACAAAAACAGTGCGGGAATCTTAATGAGAAAAGGAAATAGAAGGAAAAGAGGAGAGGAGAGGGGAGAGAGGAGAAGGTCCGCCCCAAAGGGAAGGGACAAAAAGGGGAAAACGGACCCAGCTCAGGAATCCCTCGGGGTCGCCAACGCCCGAACTCACCAGCCGTGAACCCCTGAGGGTGTAGCATTTTCGACGGTGCACCAGAAGTGGTGGGGCTACATACACCCTGCCTCCTTAAGGGCCTTGAGCACAAGGCAGGAGGTAAGAGGAAAAGAACAAGAAGGCTGACCCCTCACTGAAGGAGGGTATCAGGAAAGATGAGACAAGGGCCAATTAAGGCGGGAAAGAGAAAGACTTCCTAGGCCTCGGATAACCTAATACCGTCGGGGTTGGAAGAGAACAAGAGTTGACCAAGGAAGGTCGACAGGAATGAAGAAAGAGAGGAGCCCGGCACAAGTAAGTGGAAGCAATGCCAGACTCAGCTGGGGCCCCGTGGTCGCCAACCCACAACCCACTAGATGTGAGCCCCTGGGGGGGAAGGAAGAGACTCCCTAGGCCTCGGATACCCTAATACCGTCGGGGTCAGAAGAGAACAAGGGTTGACCAAGTGAGGTCGACAGGAAAGAAGACAGAGAGGAGCCCGGCACAAGTAAGTGGAAGCAATGCCGGCCTCAGCTGGGGCCCCGTGGTCGCCAACCCACGCCCACAAGATGTGAGCCCCTGGGGGGCCTCCTTATGGGCCTTGAGCACAGGGCAGGAGGGAAATGATGATGATGATAATTGTTGTTTTAAGGGGCCTAACATCTATGCTATCGGCGCCTGATGGTTTGGGTGATCGTGAAGAGCAGGAGGGAAAAGGAAAAGAAAAAGAAGGCTGACCCCTCACAGAAGGAGGGTATCAGGAAAGATGAGACAAGGGCCAATTAAGGCAGGAAAGAAGACAGAGAGGAGCACGGCACAAGTAAGTGGAAGCAATGCCGGACTCAGCTGGGGCCCCTTGGTCGCCAACCCACATCCCACTTGAAGTGAGCCCCTGGGGGAGAAAGTGAAAGATATGATGATGATGATGATAATTGTTGTTTTAAGGGGCCTAACATCTAGGTTATCGGCCCCTGATGGTTTGGGTGATCGTGAAGATGAAAATGAAAAGCGAACTTAAAACTAAAACTAACTAATAACCTACATACTAGAAGAAGAAATGGAAAACTAAAGGAGAATAAGGCAAATAAAAGGACAGAAGGAAAAGAAATGCCCTCAACCCTCGGAGAAGGCGGATTGAGGGACTTGGAAGGAAGGAGAGCCATGAAAGGCATATAGGAAAGTGAAAGAGGAGAGGGTCCGCCCCAAAGGTAAGGGACAAAAGGGGAAAACGGACCCAGCTCAGGAATCCCTCGGGGTCGCCAACTCCCGAACTCACCAGCCGTGAGCCCCTGAGGGTGTAGCATTATCTAGGATGCACCAGAAGTGGTGGGGCTACATACACCCTGCCTCCTTAAGGGCCTAGAGCACAAGGCAGGAGGTAAAAGGAAGAGAAAAAAGAAGGCTGACCCCTCGCAGAAGGAGGGTATCAGAAAAGATGAGACAAGGGCCAATTAAGGCGGGAAAGGAAGAGACTCCCTAGGCCTCGGATACCCTAATACCATCGGGGTCAGAAGAGAACAAGAGTTGACCAAGTGAGGTCGACAGGAAAGAAGACTGAGAGGAGCCCGGCACAAGTAAGTGGAAGCAATGCCGGACTCAGCTGGGGCCCCGTGGTCGCTAACCCACGCCCACAAGATGTGAGCCCCTGGGGGTGAAAGTGAAAGAGGAGAGGGTCCGGCGCCACAGGTAAGGGGCAAAAGGTTGATGATGATGATAATTGTTGTTTTAAGGGGCCTAACATCTAGGTTATCGGCCCCTGATGGTTTGGGTGATCGTGAAGATGAAAATGAAAAGCGAACTTAAAACTAAAACTAACTACTAACCTACATACTAGAAGAAGAAATGGAAAACTAAAGGAGAATAAGGCAAATAAAAGGACAGAAGGAAAAGAAATGCCCTCAACCCTCGGAGATTGCGGATTGAGGGACTTGGAAGGAAGGAGAGCCATGAAAGGCATATAGGAAAGTGAAAGAGGAGAGGGTCCGCCCCAAAGGTAAGGGACAAAAGGGGAAAACGGACCCAGCTCAGGAATCCCTCGGGGTCGCCAACTCTCGAACTCACCAGCCGTGAGCCCCTGAGGGTGTAGCATTATCTAGGGTGCACCAGAAGTGGTGGGGCTACATACACCCTGCCTCCTTAAGGGCCTAGAGCACAAGGCAGGAGGTAAAAGGAAGAGAAAAAGAAGGCTGACCCCTCGCAGAAGGAGGGTATCAGAAAAGATGAGACAAGGGCAAATTAAGGCGGGAAAGGAAGAGACTCCCTAGGCCTCGGATACCCTAATACCGTCGGGGTCAGAAGAGAACAAGAGTTGACCAAGGAAGGTCGACAGGAATGAAGAAATAGAGGAGCCCGGCACAAGTAAGTGGAAGCAATGCCGGACTCAGCTGGGGCCCCGTGGTCGCCAACCCACGCCCACTAGATGTGTGCCCCTGTGGGATAAAGAGTTTGACACTATTATCCTACATTGCAGGTTATTAGCACAATACGTATCCGAAAACATGGTTTACCTGAATCAAGAATGGAGATGGAAAGGAAAAATACTTTATTTCAAAATAGGTGAATTATTTCTTTACGGAACTAATTAATTTCTTGTCAAAAGCTGCGGATGTGTTAAAACAATAACCTGTCAGCAGCCATTTTAAAATATGGGTGTAGAGATTAACTCTTAATTAACAAAGTGATGGATTACACTTTTTGATTAATGTGATAAAAATGAAGGTGTGCAGTCTCCTCTTGCAGAAGCTCAGGCAATCACAGCTGCTACACAAGGCCATATATCACGGCATTACGGCTGACGGACTTTAAAAACACTGTACGGATATGTGCAGTCTGTGTTGGTGGTAGTTAAGTAAGTCAGCTTCCTGAAAGTGTAGACCGATTCATTTTGGGGCATTGTGATGGCACAACAGTGCGTATTTATAATTTATTATTATGATAAATAAGGGGCCTAACATCTAGGTTAGCAGCCCCTAATGTTTGGGTTACAGTGAAAATGATAGATGATCACATGAAACATGGGAAACAAAACGGAGTAGAACGTAAATAAATGACAGGAGGAAGGGAAATGCCCTCAACCCTCTAAGAATGGGAATTGAGGGACTTGGAGGAAGGAAAACCATTTAAGGCAGATAAGAAAGGGTCCCCCCAAAGGCAATGGATGATGATGATTATGATAATTGTTGTTTTGGGGGGCCTAACATCTTGATTATCGGCCCCTAATTAAATACTTACAATTTTAACTACATACTTACATACTACAAGAGGAAATGGAAAAAGGAAGGAAGCCTTTAGTTTTAAGTGACCGTAAATCTTGCGATCATGAGCCACGGGATCTCCTTTTTACGTGGAATCCGAACCACAGGACATGGCATTTCCCTTCGAAAATCTCACATGCATTGACCGGGAATCGAAGCCGGTCTACATTGGTGAGAGGCAAAAGGCTTAACCACTGCGCCACCATGCCCCCACAAAGTCGGAAATGGAAAACAATCAAAAAAGAAGAAGGGAAACAAAAGACGGGAGGAAAGGAAATTCCCTCAACCCTCGAATAATGAGAATTGAGGGACTTTAAAGAATGGAAAGCTAGGAAAGGCGGAATGGAAAGTTAAAAAGGAGAAGGACAGTCCAAAGGCAATGGAAGAAAGAGAAAACCCAGACCCAGCTCAGGAAGCCTTCGGGGTCGCCAACTCCCGAATTCACCAGACGTGAGCCCTTGACGGTGTATCAATATCCAGGATGCACCAGAAGTATTGGGGCTACACACACTCTGCCTCCTTTAGGGCATTCAGCAGAAGGTATCAGGAAAAGAAGAACAAGATGATGATGATAATTGTTGCTTTAAGGGGCCTAACATCTAGGTTATAGGCCCCTAATGGTCCGAGTGACAGCGAAATTGACAATGAAGTGGAAACCAGAACGAAAAGTGAGAAGGAAAAAAGAGAAGGAAAACGCTTAAGAAAAGGAACTCAGATTGAAACTACTCAATTGGATGGACAATATTTTAAAATTGCAATTTTGACTGTCAATACTTACAAAATGCAATGTAGGCTACTGTAGATCGAAGAGACTTACAAAGTGCAACTTAGATTGAAAACACATACAATTTGGAGAGTAGATGCAAAAGAAAATATGATGATGATAATTGTTGTTTTAAGGGGCCTAACATCTAGGTTATCGGCCCCTAATGGTTTGGGTGATCGTGAAGATGTTAATGAAATGTAAACTATAACTAAAAGTAACTACTAACTTGTATACTAGAAGAAGAAATTGAAAACAAAAGGAGAATAAGGCAAATAAAGGACAGGAGGATAAGAAATGCGGATTGAGTGACTTTGAAGGAAGGAGAGCCATAAAAGGCAGATAGGAAAGGGAAAGAGGAGAGGGTCCGCCCCCACAGATAATTGATAAAAGGGGAAAAGCTGGACCCAGCTCAGGAATCCCTCGGGGTCGCCAACTCCCGAACTCACCAGCCGTGAGCCTCTGATGGTATAGCAATATCCAGGGTGCACCAGAAGTGGTGGGGCTACATACACCCTGCCTCCATAAGGGCCTTGAGCACAAGGCAGGAGGAAAAGGAAATGAAATCGAAGGCTGACCCCTCGCAGAAGGAGGGTATCAGAAAAGATGATGTGATGATGATGATAATTGTTGTTTTAAGGGGCCTAACATCGAGGTTATCGGCCCCTAATGATCTGGGTGATAGCGAAAATGATAATGAAATGGAAACCAGAACAAAATTATCTGAGACGGAAAGTACGTACAAAAAGGAACTCAGATGGAAACAACTCACAATATGGTCTTACAAAAGGGAATTTAGAACGAAAAGGTGCACAAAAAGAATACATTGAAAAAGACCCACAAAACGTAGGCTAGATTCAAAATACGTACAAAATGCAATGTAGCGTCGAAATGCTTACATAATGCAACTGAAATTCAAAATACTTACAAAATGCAAATGAGATCGATAATACGTACAAAATGCAATTGAGGTTCAAAATCAAAATACTTTCAAAATGCAATTGAAATTGAAAATACACAATGCAATTCAGATTGAAATAAGCCCTATCCCAGTTCCAATCCAAATTATTCACAAAGTGCAATTGAAATTCAAAATCCCTACAAAATGCAATTGAAATTGAAAATGCTTACAAAATGTACGGTAGATTCAAACGACTCATGTGGATTGACAATACTTACAAAAAGCAATTTAGATAGAAAATACTTGACAAATGTAATTTAGATTCAAAATACCCACAAAATGCAATTGAGAATCAAAATATGTGCAAAATGCCCACCAAACAAAATGCAATTTAGATTCAAAATTCGTGCGAAATGCGGTTTTGGTTGAAAATACTTACAAAATGCAATTGAAATTCAAAATACTCACTAAAAGGCCCCGCAACCTGCATTGAAAGACTTACTAAAAAGCAATTTAGATTGTCAACCTTTACAAAATGCAATTGAGGTTGAAAACAATCGCGAGATGTAATTTAGATCGAAAAAACTTACAAAATGCAACATAGATCAAAAATGCCTTAAAAATCGCTAAAAGTGAATTTAGATACACGGTGATTCGAGTAACAAAAACAGTGCGGGAATCTTAAAGAGAAAAGGAAATAGAAGGAAAAGAGGTGAGGAGAGGGGAGGGGAGATAGGAGAAGGTCCGCCCCAAAGGGAAGGGACAAAAGGGGAAAACGGACCCAGCTCAGGAATCCCTCGGGGTCACCAACGCCCGAACTCACCAGCCGTGAGCCCCTGAGGGTGTAGCATTATCGACGGTGCACTAGAAGGGGTGGGGCTACATACACCCTGCCTCCTTAAGGGCCTTGTGCACAAGGCAGGAGGTAAAAGGAAAAGAACAAGAAGGCTGACCCCTCACAGAAGGAGGGTATCAGGAAAGATGAGACAAGGGCCAATTAAGGCGGGAAAGGAAGAGACTCCCTAGGCCTCGGATACCCTAATACCGTCGGGGTCGGAAGAAAACAAGAGTTAATCAAAATATATCAGCGGAACAGGCTCAGGGCAAAGTCAATTAAACAACAGTTTAAACAAACGAGTTATTTATTTACTATAAAATACATGGTACTTTTGACTAGGCACGAAATGAACTGAACTGTGTGTAAGGTTGAAAAGAAAACCACTGTGTCTGGATTGTGTGCGGATCGTAGATGGCAGCACTAGATTTGAAAAAAACACCTATGGTCCAATGCATTTGTTTATTATTGATCTTGTAGGTTAAATGTGTTCTAACACAGGATGATGAGGATAATTGTTGTATTAATGGTCTGGGTGATAGTGAAAATGAAAGATGATAAAATGAAACCTACAACTGAAACTAACTACTGACTTACCAACTAGAAGAGGAAATGGGTAACAAATACAAGCAGAATGTAAATAAAAGACAGGAGGAAAGGACTTGCCCTCAACCCTCGAAGAATGAGAATTGAGGGACTTGGAAAGGAGGAGAGCCAAGAATGGCAGAGAGGGAAGGGAACTAGGAGATGATCCGCGCCAAAGGCAATGGAAACAAGAAGTTCCGTGAAGAACTATACAGCCTACTTTTCATGCCAATGATTATTGTACAGAATATGAACCTATCTAGAATAATGACGAAATTAAGTTGCTAATATCGAAATTTCCAATTAGTTCGAAATACTGTATACCTGGCATAATGTATCCTAATAGAGCACTACAGTTGGCAGCCCTGATGACTGAATATATTCTTAGTTCCATCTCTTAAGGTACTGTGCCCAACTCTAGGAATGGGTATTCCAAGATTCAGACCCCTAGATATCAAGGGAAAGGCTACATCCGCTTTTGAAAGTTGAGATATTTGAATATCGCGCTACATTGCTTCCAGAAGCAATTGGAAAGAATATACCGCTAAGAGCATGTCAAGTGACGTAGCGAGTAACAGCAGAGGTCAAGGCTATTTATTGATTAATGATGATGATGATGATAATTGTTGTTTTAAGGGGCCTAATATCTAGGTTATCGGCCCCTGATGGTTTGGGTGATCGTGAAGATGAAAATGAAAAGCGAACTTAAAAATAAAAACTAACTAATAACATACATACTAGAAGAAGAAATGGAAAACTAAAGGAGAATAAGGCAAATAAAAGGACAGAAGGAAAAGAAATACCCTCAACCCTCGGAGAAGGCGGATTGAGGGACTTGGAAGGAAGGAGAGCCATGAAAGGCATATAGGAAAGTGAAAGAGGAGAGGGTCCGCCCCAAAGGTAAGGGACAAAAGGGGAAAACGGACCCAGCTCAGGAATCCCTGTGGGTCGCCAACTCCCGAACTCACCAGCCGTGAGTCCCTGAGGGTGTAGCATTATCTAAGGTGCACCAGAAGTGGTGGGGCTACATACACCCTGCCTACTTAAGGATAATAATAATGATGATAATTGTTGTTTTAAGAGGCCTAACATCTAGGTTATCGGCCCCTGATGGTTTGGGTGATCATGAAGATGAAAATGAAAAGCGAACTTAAAACGAAAACTAACTACTAACCTACATACTAGAAGAAGAAATGGAAAACTAAAGGAGAATAAGGCAAATAAAGGACAGGAGGAAAAGAAATGCCCTCAACCCTCGAAGAAGGCAGATTGAGGGACTTGGAAGGAAGGAGAGCCATGAAAGGCATATAGGAAAGTGAAAGAGGAGAGGGGTCCGCCCCAAACGTAAGGGACAAAAGGGGAAAACGGACCCAGCTCAGGAATCCCTCGGGGTCGCCAACTCCCGAACTCACCAGCCGTGAGCCCCTGAGGGTGTAGCATTATCTAGGGTGCACCAGAAGTGGTGGGGCTACATTCACCCTGCCTCCTTAAGGGCCTAGAGCGCAAGGCAGGAGGTAAAAGGAAGAGAAAAAGAAGGCTGACCCCTCGCAGAAGGAGGGTATCAGAAAAGATGAGACAAGGGCCAATTAAGGCGGGAAAGGAAGAGACTCCATAGGCCACAGATACCCTAATACCGTCGGGGTCGGAAGAGAACAAGAGTTGACCGAGGGAGGTCGACAGGAAAGACGAAAGAGAGGAGCCCGGCACAAGTAAGTGGAAGCAATGCCGGTATTTATTGATTAAATAGTTAGCCATGGAGTAGAGACTTGAGACTTGGATCAGATTACTGGCACGGCCAAATGAAAGAGAATGCACTTAGTATCAAGTAAATCGGACCAGGGATACCAGAGATATGAGGATTTCCAGATTTCAACGTGATGACGCGTGACCCTGACAGTTTTGAATAAAAGCCGGCTTGCTCAGGCATCAATAGCTCACTTCGACACAAGCACTTGCCTAGCAAGGTGCTACTACGCTGAGCCAAGGCACATGGTTGCCGGATCTACGCAGAAGTTATTTTCAAAATTGTGATAGTCACAAAAGTGCTGCGCTACGAGTGAAACTTAGTAAGTTTCCGGCAAGGAGAATCACTAGGTGATTGATATTTTTCAACAGACACTGGTGAAATATTTTTATTTTCACATGGACATATGCTAGACTTTGTCTAGAATTAATACTTTGTCACAGTCCAGTAATAACCTAATACTTGGATATTTAAGTCAATTTCAGTCAGTTTTCATATTTGTAACTTAATAACCACTTCGATCTATCAGTACATTGAAGACCAGTCTATCACGGTGGTGTTCATTAGTCTACGCAGGGAAACTACATGATGCTTCACGCATGGTACATGGTGTGAAGCCATGCCCAGGGAACGATCTTCAGAACAGCCGTTGTTTGGTTAGACAGTCAGTGTTTTCTTGTACTGAAAAGATTACAGTGAGTTATGTTACAACTGACATATCTAAGAATAGATCACTTAGATCTGACCCCATTTAAGCGAACGGCTATGGTTTTAACAGAAGCCACTATTAAAATGGATCAACAGTTACTTCAAACGTCAAAAGATACTACCACTATGTCTTGTTAGACGGATTGTGGGTATATAATGGCGGCCGATACAAGGATTATACGTGCTTGTCCGATAGGGCATGTCTATGGATAAATCTGGTACAGACCAGGATCGCTACGCTTCAAGACCATCAAGAAATGTAAGCCACATTTGAATTATATTATGCCTAGCTAATTGGAACAAACTATTTTTCGGCAGATGACCAACACATTTATTTTTCTTCGTATTTAAATCTTGCAATGATTTACGCAAGACTTATTAGAGTTATTCAGAGTATTTTCAGCACTCAGAACAGTTTAGGATCGATGACCAAGCATATCGAGCATTTATTTGAATATTTCATATTTTTGGGAAATCACGGTAATCAGCCGATGTAACTGTAAAAGTTAAATTATTTTTTGTTGAGGAATGGATATTTTTTCCATATTCGAAGGTTCGAACATGTGGATTCTCACATAATGAGATGATAATTAAACATATTTAAAATAATATAACAAATAATAATAATAATAATAATCCACTAATAATAATAATAATAATTTTTATAACTTTTCTAAATAGTTCTTGGATATTATATTTTCTAATAATCATATGTATTGAGAGAGAGCTTATGAAGTAGTGTAATCATTTCTAGTTTGGAACAGGAGATTTTCCGAAGGAGAGTGGTTAGCGCAAGCCCGCATTCAACCAACATTTCAGTTCTGGTTGAACAGTTGATATTTGCAATGAGCAAAGTATATTTTTCAGATAACACGGAGAGGCATGAAACGGGAAGCAAATGATATTTGTATCAAATAGGATATTTTTGTATTTATATAAAATCATGACGTAAATACACTCGAAAGTGAAATAAAGATTTTCATAAGTATGGTAAATTCACGGGTTGAACTGAATGGTAAAATAAAATAAACTTGTAAGTTTATTAATCTTCCAGTGTTGATAACAAGCAGAGGCTTGATTTATTGTATACATTTTGGGAAGAAAATTTATATGTGTGGAGTAGTTGAAATGCCATTCCCAGGTGTGCATGTTTAAGTCGCAGGAATGAGGAGATTTTTTCGAGCATCAATCAAATAGCAGGTTCGATGGCTCAGGTTTATAGAAGGAGTATTGGAACTACACGTTTCGTCGTATGAATGACCCGAAGGTTATTTCTTAAAAACCATCAGTTCTTATTTCAACCTTGTTTACGGATTCCATTTAGACTTTGATTTTGCTAGAACCCGGATTTGTCATGATAGTAGTTTATTCTTCTTCAGAGGAAGACCTTTGCCGTTGTTGTTGGAATATTGTGTTCTTACACAAATAATAGAATGGGCCACTGCCAATTAAAAATAATTCTATAACCACGAATAATTTGAAGGATGTTTTCAATCCTAGTGCCATGAACTAAATGAATTTATTTTGAAGCTACGATTCTTATTTCCGCATTCTGTCGAAGAATTGCAAGTTGTGAAAGTTACTAAAAGGGCCACAAATATAAATATTTTTTATAATAATGATTCCAAGTGGAAAATTGAATAGTTGAATGGTTCAACAATTTATTAATCAAGTTGATGATTTAGAAATCATATATTTTGTTAGGAACTTGAAGTTCATAATCGAGTCACTTCTCGAAATGTTTAATGTCAGAAGAACAATTAATTTTTGTTGTGCTTCGCACAAGTTCTTCGATGCTATGCTCAAGGTCAAATACTTTTCAGATGTTATTAATATGTGTAAATAATTTGTGTTGATTCAGAAATAATAATATTTTTTGACAATATTTTTTGAAACTGGAAAATTAAGTGAAAGTTTAAAATTCTATGAACATTTATTCTACGAGTGTTAATATTATTTAAAAATTCAAACAGTGAACTACAGTACTTCCAGTAAAGACAATTAAATTTGAACTGGATTTAATCACAAATAAATGAATATAATTTTGGAACACAGTCTACAGGACTGATAATCAGACTTGTGTTTCCAAAGATAACTGTCAAATGTGTTTGGAAAAATTCTGTACATTGGGTAAATAGGAGTGTGGGTCGCCACACGTGAATGATGCTGCTTTGAGCATTTTTGCAGTCAATTTTAAATTCAAAATAAAATGAGATAATTTTACTTGATGTGTTACGCCCAATTGAATCTCCTTCTATCCTTATTGTTGCATTGAGCCAAAAATCAGTAAAGCATTTTTTTATTTGATGTCGTTTTTGCGATTAGCTTTAACCCATCTGGCGCTCCGGGATATTTTGACTCTCGTGCTGACTGATTATTGGTAAAATGCATATGTGGTCGTGCGGACTCCGGTCTAAACGGGCACGTAAAATAAGATAGAGAGAGAAATGGCTTCGAACGTGGGGCTCGAGTTAGACATGGTCAATCGCATGCCGATTTAAATTGTGATAATTTTTATAGAAATATTTGGGAGTTGAGAGATGTCTGGTTTGGATGAATAAATTAGTAGGAAACCCAATTAGTGGGGAAAATTAAAAATTTAACTGGATTAATAATTAGAATGGGTTTGATTATTTTTGATAATGGCTTAACCATTAGGGCGTCAAGTAAATTCAGTAGTAAACGTTCGATGACTGGACATATGCATTATTAGAATCCAGGTGGAGGATATTTGAGAACTTGCATATTTTTCTTGTGATATTGTGGTAAATGTAATTCGTAAAAGTAGAGAATTTTGTTTTTCCATCACGTCGACATTAGGACAAATCTCATTTTATTAGAGTGTTCCAATTAGCTATTCATATTTCTTGTTCTAGTTATAAGCTTGTGTTTGCCAATATTGTATACCCCTAAGTTTTGAATAATAATTGAAAATTGTGGAAGAGATGATGAGGATGATGAGGAGTTTGGAAGAGAGTTCCAAAGAAGCTGGACGGCGTGTAGCCGCCATTATGAAAGAAAATACAGCTGCTTTAGAAAAGAAACTTAAAGAAAATTCCGATTCTTTAGAAAGTAAACTTAAAGAAAATTCTGATTCTTTAGAAAATAAACTTAAAGAAAGTTTAAATGAGAAACTTAAAGAAAATTCTGAGTCTTTAGAAAATAAACTTAAAGAAAGTTTAAATGATAACTTGAAAGAAAGTTTAGAGGATAAACTCAAGGAAAATTCTGATTTGTTAGAGAGCAGGTTAACAGATAACTTGAAAGAAAATTTAAATAGTAAATTTAATTCTATGGAAAGTAAATTTAAAGAGAATTCCGAAATTTTAAAAATGTAACTTGAGAGTAAAATGTCTAAATTATGCGAAAAAACACATGAGCTAGAAACTTCATTAGCTACTAACGCAAGTTTAATGGACGATAAATTTCGCGATGCCGATCTTAGATCCCAAAGCTTAGCTGATAGGATAGAACATGGTCTTAGGAAAGTTGGTGAAGACATGATCAACCTAGGAGTCAGAGTGAAGAAGGAGAGTAATGAGATGGGAATTCTAGTTGTTCAACGGTTGACAGAACAATTCAAAGAACTTGTAATGGGAGAAATAAGAGAAGGTGTGATTAATGAGTTACAAACTGAAATTAAAACCACAGTTGTCAATGAAATTAAAGATACACTCAAGCTGGAGAACCAAGAGGGAATCAAGGAGATTAGGGAATCTTTGTCATCCCATATTCAAGTAATTTCCGAAGATATCCAAGCAACTCAGAAGGACATATCAGATATGACAGGGTCATTGAAAAGTCACGAGGCTGTTATGAACCAGATATCCACTGATGTCAAGGAGAATTGTAAAGAAACTGAAGCAATTAAGAAAATGGCAGAAGAAAACCATAAGGAACTTGAGGCTATGAAAACCCAAATCAAGGACGAGAAGCAGTCTGACCATCTGTTAAAAATGCCAAGTGTAAGGGGAAAAGAACAGATACAGATAAATCTAGGAGCAGCTAGAGAAACTAACAGTCAAAGACAGGATGAGGTCAGACAGTATTTCAATCCAACCCCATAACTGTATTCAAGAATGTAGAGGATAAGCCTTCTAAATTTTCAGGGCGAGATTCTGTGACACCCGTGGAATTTTTGAGAGAAGCAGGTGATTACCTGAAAGATTCCAAGATCCCTAAGGAAAGACAGATCCGAGTGATAGGGAAGTTTTTGGAAGGTCCTGCACTTCTTTGGTTCAGAGCATACAGGTCCACTCTAACCAATTTTGAGGAGTTTTCTCGTGGGTTATTGAAAAAGTTTTGGTCCCCGGAAACCCAACAGCAAGTCAGAGCAGAATTATATTCGAAGAGATTCTCGACGTCACAACCTACTCGATACTCTACGTACTTTCCTGGACAGCTTTCTAAACTGCAACATTTAGATCCGCCGATGCCAGATAACGAATTAATTACTGCATTGATACGTCAGTTTCCAGCAGACGTCCAAAGGACTTTGATCGCTGCTGATATCTATAATATGGAGCAATTTGACGAGGTATTACAGAAGCTGGATCACACGAACGCTCAATTCTTCCATCAGAAGGGAGGAAAGAATAACAACGCTGTGTACGCTGTTATGGCTGATAGTTATTCTCAAACACCTCGAGAGATTCGAGAGGGGCGAGAAGAGAAAACGCCGAGGGAAGAGCCCGATAAAAGAGGATGGAATCAGAACAGTAACAGATACAGTTGCAAGCCTTATGCAAGACCGGATGGTGGAAATCGATATAATACTCGATGGAGAAGGCCCAGGGATAATCAAGGAAGGTACCAGGAAAGAAGATACTATGGTAGAAACAACTACAATAACAGAGGGAATGTGGATACTCGTCAGTCCAATGAAGAGTTCAACAAGGAGACGAGGAAGAACTTGGAAGCAAGACACCAAGATAACTTGCAGTTTTTGGAGCAGAGGCCCAATGAACCAGGTCCATCGGGAACACAACAATCCCGGGGGAATGGAAACGAAAAAAAAAAAAAACTTCGAATTCACAGTAGAAGATAGAATTTTAAACACTTTCACTTCCAGAATTATTAAATGGCAAGCAGAGGATGATGACTTAATTCAACAGAATGAAGAACGGAAAGAAATGGGTACAAGAATTAGAATGCCAATCATATCATGCGAAGTATTTGGTATGCCTGTCGATACTTTGATTGATACTGGGGCTATGCTTTGTCTTGTGAGTGAGAAGCTTTATATTCTGTGGAAGCTCAAAGAGAATTAACGAGGAGATTCCAGTATCAGGAATTAAGATCCAAGGAATAATACCCAACAAAATATCTCTGTGTAAAACACAATTATACTTATGTATTACTATAGGAGGACATGATTTCCGACATGTGTTTGTAGTAATGAAGGACATGGCTTTTGACATGATATTGGGAGCGGATTTCATTCAGAAATATCAAGGAGTGATAGACATGAAGACAGAGACAATCAGATTCAAGAATACCGAAGAGATTAACTTCGAGGGAAAAGAAGAGGAAGACATCGAGGGAGATGCTCAATGGTCTCTGATTTTTCATGAAGCTGAAGGAAGAGAAGTCTACACTGAGAAGGAGTCCCCAGAGCTAGGGAAAATTTTGGAAGAGTATCACGATATTTTTGATATTAAACCTGGTGAAATTAAAGATTTTGAATATCGTATTCGTGTAAATGATGATGCACCTTTTCATGCTAAATTGTATCCAGTAGCGGAAAAGCATCGAGAAAGGGTAAAAGTGTTTATCAAAGAGATGGAAAGTAACAATGTGATTGAAAAGTACACTACATCTTATGTCAATCCATTAGCAGTTGTGTCTAAGCAAGATGGAAGTCTGAGACTATGTTTAGACGCGCGAAATTTGAATTCAAGATTACTACCAGAGTATGACAGACCACCAATCATTAGGGAACTGTTAAGGAAATTCCAAGGCAAGGTCTGGTTCTCTAATATTGACCTCACTTCGTCCTACCATCACATTAGGCTTAGTGAAGATTCCAAAAAGTTTACAGGATTTATGTTTGACCAGCAGACATAAATTCCGCCGTCTACCTTTTGGAGTCAAAACATCTGGATCTGTTTTGATCAGAGCACTGGAACAAAATTTGAGTCCTGAAGTAAAGGAGATAGCAATTCGTTACATAGATGATATCCTAATTGCATCTGAGACTAAGGAGGAACATTTGTTACATCTTCAGATGTTATTCGCAGATTTGAGAAAAGCGAACTTTAAAGTAAACCTTCGAAAATGTCAGTTCTTTCGGAAGGAAATAAAATTTTTGGGTCACATTTTGGATGGTGAAGGATACCGTCCCAATGAGACAAAGATACAGGTGATTGCAAATTTCCCTAGACCTACTAGAGTGAAGAATGTCCGCAGTTTTCTCGGGACATGCCAGTTCTTTGCAGGGCATTGTCCTAACTTCACCAAGACGGTAGCGCCATTGCAAGAGTTATTGAAGAAAGGAAACAAATGGAAATGGGATGAAGATTGTGAACAATCATTTCAAGATGCCAAGAGGTTATTGGTAAACAGTGTGAAATTGGAGTATCCTGACTTTACCAAGAATTTCATCATAGAATCTGATGCATCCACCGTAGGGATTGGAGCTATTCTTCTTCAAGAAGATGAAGATCACAAGAGACGTTACCTGGCGTTCATTAGCAGGAAACTTCGTCAATCAGAAAGGAATTATTACACCACAGAGTTAGAAGCACTTGCTGTAATCTTCGCGTTGGAGTCGTGGAAGAAAATGTTAATTGGACATTCAGTCATTGTGAGGACTGATCACCACGCATTGGAGTTTATCTTGAGAACAAACTTTGCCAGTGATAGGATAACTAGATGGTCGCTTTTTATTCAACAATTCAACCTAGTTATTGAACACACTCCTGGAAAGTTGAACGTGGGAGCTGATTTATTGAGTAGAGCAGTGGAGTCTACATCTAAGGTTTTTCAAGTTAACCTGACGCAGGAGGATGAGGATACCTTGAGAAGGTTAAGATTGTTGCATTTATCCCAGAGGAGAGACCGACGTTTTATAAACATTTTTCGTTTTCTACAGGGAGACATGGATCCAAATGATGATGATTTTGTGGAAACTGAAAGAATTTCAAGAGATTTTATGATGTTAGATGGTTTAATCTACAAGTTTGCAGATCCCGACCATACGAAGCTAAGAGCAGTGACACCTCCACGATTGCAAAAACCCATTATCTGGATGGCACATCGAATCGCAGGTCATGCTGGAGTAGATAAGACGGTCAACATGATTCAAGAGCAATTTTCGTGGGAGCGAATGCGACAAACTGTCAGAAACACTATTCGAGAATGCGACTTATGCCAAAGGAGTAAACATAATTCTAGATTACTGAGAGAATTACCAAGGCCTATTATTCCTTCTAAGCCTTGTGAAATCTTCGCGACTGATTTATATGGTCCTCTCCCAAAGTCTAAAAGAGGTAACCGATATATTCTGGTGACCATGGATGTATTCAGCAAATACACTATGTTACACCCAATCCAGAAGGCAAACGCAAAATATTGTGCGAAGAGAATTAGAGACAACGTAATTCCGGAGGCAGGCAAACCGGAATTCCTTTTATCAGATCGTGGACCTCAATTTACAACTTTAGAATTCAGAACCATCATGAATAATCTTGGTATTAGACAATTGTTTTGTTCTATCAGACATCCAGAGAGCAATCCAGCAGAACGCGTGAAGGCTGAAATAGCAAAATTTTGCCGCCTCTATTGTCCAAATGAGCATTGGAAATGGATGGATGTTCTCTCTTTAGCATCCGAATCCATCAACTCTACAATTCATGAGAGTACTGGACAGATTCCCATGTTGCTTCATCATGGAATTAAACCAACAAGATTATGGGATCGAATCATCTCTATTCCACCTGAGATTGAACCAAGTCGTCAGATGAGGGAAACTCTAGCTTTAGACAAGTTGAGGAGCCAAGCTGAGAAAAGAGAGCGCAGAGTGAGAGGAAAGCGTTTTCGCAGACCCTTGCGCGTAGGAACTCTTGTTTTAGTGAAAAGACCTACACCCTCTGACGTGCAAAATCGAGTGTACTCGAAGTTTGCAAGCCTTTACGCTGGACCCTATCGCATTGTGGAAGTAAACAACAATGGAAGCTATGAAGTCGCTAATACACGAACTGGTAACATCGTGGGAACTTATAATGCATCGAATTTGAAGATTTATTATTCAAGAAACAGATGATTTAATGTGTAGATAGAAAAAATAAAAAATTTTCATTTTTATTTTTTGCTAGGTGTGGGGTGGATGTGCCCAACTCTAGGAATGGGTATTCCAAGATTCAGACACCTAGATATCAAGGGAAAGGCTACAGCCGCTTTTGAAAGTTGAGATATTTGAATATCGCGCTACATTGCTTCCAGAAGCAATTGGAAAGAATATACCGCTAAGAGCATGTTAAGTGACGTAGCGAGTAATAGCAGAGGTCGAGGCTATTTATTGATTAAATAGTTAGCCATGGAGTAGAGACTTGAGACTTGGATCAGATTACTGTCACGGCCAAATGAAAGAGAATGCACTTAGTATCAAGTAAATCGGACCAGGGATACTAGAGATATGAGGATTTCCAGATTTCAGCGTGATGACGCGTGACCCTGACAGTTTTGAATAAAAGCCGGCTGGCTCAGGCATCAATAGCTCACTTCGACACAAGCACTTGCCTAGCAAGGTGCTACTACGCTGAGCCAAGGCACATGGTTGCCGGATCTACGCAGAAGTTATTTTCAAAATTGTGATAGTCACAAAAGTGCTGCGCTACGAGTGAAACTTAGTAAGTTTCCGGCAAGGAGAATCACTAGGTGATTGATATTTTTCAACAGACACTGGTGAAATATTTTTATTTTCACATGGACATATGCTAGACTTTGTCTAGAATTAATACTTTGTCACAGTCCAGTAATAACCTAATACTTGGATATTTAAGTCCCATTTCAGTCAGTTTTCATATTTGTAACTTAATAACCACTTCGATCTATCAGTACATTGAAGACCAGTCTATCACGGTGGTGTTCATTAGTCTACGCAGGGAAACTACATGTTGCTTCACGCATGGTAGATGGTGTGAAGCCATGCCCAGGGAACGATCTTCAGAACAGCCGTTGTTTGGTTAGACAGTCAGTGTTTTCTTGTACTGAAAAGATTACCGTGAGTTATGTTACAACTGACATATCTAAGAATAGATCACTTAGATCTGACCCCATTTAAGCGAACGGCTATGGTTTTAACAGAAGCCACTATTAAAATGGATCAACAGTTACTTCAAACGTCCAAAGATACTACCACTATGTCTTGTTAGACGGATTGTGGGTATATAATGGCGGCCGATACAAGGATTATACGTGCTTGTCCAATAGGGCATGTCTATGGATAAATCTGGTACAGACCAGGTTCGCTACGCTTCAAGACCATCAAGAAATGTAAGCCACATTTGAATTATATTATGCCTAGCTAATTGGAACAAACTATTTTTCGACAGATGACCAACACATTTATTTTTCTTCGTATTTAAATCTTGCAATGATTTACGCAAGACTTATTAGAGTTATTCTGAGTATTTTCAGCACTCAGAACAGTTTAGGATCGATGACCGAGCATATCGAGCATTTATTTGAATATTTCATATTTTTGGGAAATCACGGTAATAGGCCGATGTAACTGTAAAAGTTAAATTATTTTTTGTTGAGGAATGGATATTTTTTCCATATTCGAAGGTTCGAACATGTGGATTCTCACATAATGAGATGATAATTAAACATATTTAAAATAATATAACAAATAATAATAATAATAATAATCCACTAATAATAATAATAATAATTTTTATAACTTTTCTAAATAATTCTTGGATATTATATTTTCTAATAATCATATGTATTGAGAGAAAGCTTATGAAGTAGTGTAATCATTTCTAGTTTGGAACAGGAGATTTTACGAAGGAGAGTGGTTAGCGCAAGCCCGCATTCAACCAACATTTCAGTTCTGGTTGAACAGTTGATATTTGCAATGAGCAAAGTATATTTTTCAGATAACACGGAGAGGCATGAAACGGGAAGCAAATGATATTTGTATCAAATAGGATATTTTTGTATTTATATAAAATCATGACGTAAATACACTCGAAAGTGAAATAAAGATTTTCATAAGTATGGTAAATTCACGGGTTGAACTGAATGGTAAAATAAAATAAACTTGTAAGTTTATTAATCTTCCAGTGTTGATAACAAGCAGAGGCTTGATTTATTGTATACATTTTGGGAAGAAAATTTATATGTGTGGAGTAGTTGAAATGCCATTCCCAGGTGCGCATGTTTAAGTCGCAGGAATGAGGAGATTTTTTCGAGCATCAATCAAATAGCAGGTTCGATGGCTCAGGTTTATAGAAGGAGTATTGGAACTACACGTTTCGTCGTATGAATGACCCGAAGGTTATTTCTTAAAAACCATCAGTTCTTATTTCAACCTTGTTTACGGATTCCATTTAGACTTTGATTTTGCTAGAACCCGGATTTGTCATGATAGTAGTTTATTCTTCTTCAGAGGAAGACCTTTGCCGTTGTTGTTGGAATATTGTGTTCTTACACAAATAATAGAATGGGCCACTGCCAATTAAAAATAATTCTATAACCACGAATAATTTGAAGGATGTTTTCAATCCTAGTGCCATGAACTAAATGAATTTATTTTGAAGCTACGATTCTTATTTCCGCATTCTGTCGAAGAATTGCAAGTTGTGAAAGTTACTAAAAGGGCCACAAATATAAATATTTTTTATAATAATGATTCCAAGTGGAAAATTGAATAGTTGAATGGTTCAACAATTTATTAATCAAGTTGATGATTTAGAAATCATATATTTTGTTAGGAACTTGAAGTTCATAATCGAGTCACTTCTCGAAATGTTTAATGTCAGAAGAACAATTAATTTTTGTTGTGCTTCGCACAAGTTCTTCGATGCTATGCTCAAGGTCAAATACTTTTCAGATGTTATTAATATGTGTAAATAATTTGTGTTGATTCAGAAATAATAATATTTTTTGACAATATTTTTTGAAACTGGAAAAATAAGTGAAAGTTTAAAATTCTATGAACATTTATTCTACGAGTGTTAATATTATTTAAAAATTCAAACAGTGAACTACAGTACTTCCAGTAAAGACAATTAAATTTGAACTGGATTTAATCACAAATAAATGAATATAATTTTGGAACACAGTCTACAGGACTGATAATCAGACTTGTGTTTCCAAAGATAACTGTCAAATGTGTTTGGAAAAATTCTGTACATTGGGTAAATAGGAGTGTGGGTCGCCACACGTGAATGATGCTGCTTTGAGCATTTTTGCAGTCAATTTTAAATTCAAAATAAAATGAGATAATTTTACTTGATGTGTTACGCCCAATTGAATCTCCTTCTATCCTTATTGTTGCATTGAGCCAAAAATCAGTAAAGCATTTTTTTATTTGATGTCGTTTTTGCGATTAGCTTTAACCCATCTGGCGCTCCGGGATATTTTGACTCTCGTGCTGACTGATTATTGGTAAAATGCATATGTGGTCGTGCGGACTCCGGTCTAAACGGGCACATAAAATAAGATAGAGAGAGAAATGGCTTCGAACGTGGGGATCGAGTTAGACATGGTCAATCGCATGCCGATTTAAATTGTGATAATTTTTATAGAAATATTTGGGAGTTGAGAGATGTCTGGTTTGGATGAATAAATTAGTAGGAAACCCAATTAGTGGGGAAAATTAAAAATTTAACTGGATTAATAATTAGAATGGGTTTGATTATTTTTGATAATGGCTTAACCATTAGGGCGTCAAGTAAATTCAGTAGTAAACGTTCGATGACTGGACATATGCATTATTAGAATCCAGGTGGAGGATATTTGAGAACTTGCATATTTTTCTTGTGATATTGTGGTAAATGTAATTCGTAAAAGTAGAGAATTTTGTTTTTCCATCACGTCGACATTAGGACAAATCTCATTTTATTAGAGTGTTCCAATTAGCTATTCATATTTCTTGTTCTAGTTATAAGCTTGTGTTTGACAATATTGTATACCCCTAAGTTTTGAATAATAATTGAAAATTGTGGAAGAGATGATGAGGATGATGAGGAGTTTGGAAGAGAGTTCCAAAGAAGCTGGACGGCGTGTAGCCGCCATTACGAAAGAAAATACAGCTGCTTTAGAAAAGAAACTTAAAGAAATTTCCGATTCTTTAGAAAGTAAACTTAAAGAAAATTCTGATTCTTTAGAAAATAAACTTAAAGAAAGTTTAAATGAGAAACTTAAAGAAAATTCTGAGTCTTTAGAAAATAAACTTAAAGAAAGTTTAAATGATAACTTGAAAGAAAGTTTAGAGGATAAACTCAAGGAAAATTCTGATTTGTTAGAGAGCAGGTTAACAGATAACTTGAAAGAAAATTTAAATAGTAAATTTAATTCTATGGAAAGTAAATTTAAAGAGAATTCCGAAATTTTGAAAATGTAACTTGAGAGTAAAATGTCTAAATTATGCGAAAAAACACATGAGCTCGAAACTTCATTAGCTACTAACGCAAGTTTAATGGACGATAAATTTCGCGATGCCGATCTTAGATCCCAAAGCTTAGCTGATAGGATAGAACATGGTCTTAGGAAAGTTGGTGAAGACATGATCAACCTAGGAGTCAGAGTGAAGAAGGAGAGTAATGAGATGGGAATTCTAGTTGTTCAACGGTTGACAGAACAATTCAAAGAACTTGTAATGGGAGAAATAAGAGAAGGTGTGATTAATGAGTTACAAACTGAAATTAAAACCACAGTTGTCAATGAAATTAAAGATACACTCAAGCTGGAGAACCAAGAGGGAATCAAGGAGATTAGGGAATCTTTGTCATCCCATATTCAAGTAATTTCCGAAGATATCCAAGCAACTCAGAAGGACATATCAGATATGACAGGGTCATTGAAAAGTCACGAGGCTGTTATGAACGAGATATCCACTGATGTCAAGGAGAATTGTAAAGAAACTGAAGCAATTAAGAAAATGGCAGAAGAAAACCATAAGGAACTTGAGGCTATGAAAACCCAAATCAAGGACGAGAAGCAGTCTGACCATCTGTTAAAAATGCCAAGTGTAAGGGGAAAAGAACAGATACAGATAAATCTAGGAGCAGCTAGAGAAACTAACAGTCAAAGACAGGATGAGGTCAGACAGTATTTCAATCCAACCCCATAACTGTATTCAAGAATGTAGAGGATAAGCCTTCTAAATTTTCAGGGCGAGATTCTGTGACACCCGTGGAATTTTTGAGAGAAGCAGGTGATTACCTGAAAGATTCCAAGATCCCTAAGGAAAGACAGATCCGAGTGATAGGGAAGTTTTTGGAAGGTCCTGCACTTCTTTGGTTCAGAGCATACAGGTCCACTCTAACCAATTTTGAGGAGTTTTCTCGTGGGTTATTGAAAAAGTTTTGGTCCCCGGAAACCCAACAGCAAGTCAGAGCAGAATTATATTCGAAGAGATTCTCGACGTCACAACCTACTCGATACTCTACGTACTTTCCTGGACAGCTTTCTAAACTGCAACATTTAGATCCGCCGATGCCAGATAACGAATTAATTACTGCATTGATACGTCAGTTTCCAGCAGACGTCCAAAGGACTTTGATCGCTGCTGATATCTATAATATGGAGCAATTTGACGAGGTATTACAGAAGCTGGATCACACGAACGCTCAATTCTTCCATCAGAAGGGAGGAAAGAATAACAACGCTGTGTACGCTGTTATGGCTGATAGTTATTCTCAAACACCTCGAGAGATTCGAGAGGGGCGAGAAGAGAAAACGCCGAGGGAAGAGCCCGATAAAAGAGGATGGAATCAGAACAGTAACAGATACAGTTGCAAGCCTTATGCAAGACCGGATGGTGGAAATCGATATAATACTCGATGGAGAAGGCCCAGGGATAATCAAGGAAGGTACCAGGAAAGAAGATACTATGGTAGAAACAACTACAATAACAGAGGGAATGTGGATACTCGTCAGTCCAATGAAGAGTTCAACAAGGAGACGAGGAAGAACTTGGAAGCAAGACACCAAGATAACTTGCAGTTTTTGGAGCAGAGGCCCAATGAACCAGGTCCATCGGGAACACAACAATCCCGGGGGAATGGAAACGAAAAAAAAAAACTTCGAATTCACAGTAGAAGATAGAATTTTAAACACTTTCACTTCCAGAATTATTAAATGGCAAGCAGAGGATGATGACTTAATTCAACAGAATGAAGAACGGAAAGAAATGGGTACAAGAATTAGAATGCCAATCATATCATGCGAAGTATTTGGTATGCCTGTCGATACTTTGATTGATACTGGGGCTATGCTTTGTCTTGTGAGTGAGAAGCTTTATATTCTGTGGAAGCTCAAAGAGAATTTACGAGGAGATTCCAGTATCAGGAATTAAGATCCAAGGAATAATACCCAACAAAATATCTCTGTGTAAAACACAATTATACTTATGTATTACTATAGGAGGACATGACTTCCGACATGTGTTTGTAGTAATGAAGGACATGGCTTTTGACATGATATTGGGAGCGGATTTCATTCAGAAATATCAAGGAGTGATAGACATGAAGACAGAGACAATCAGATTCAAGAATACCGAAGAGATTAACTTCGATGGAAAAGAAGAGGAAGACATCGAGGGAGATGCTCAATGGTCTCTGATTTTTCATGAAGCTGAAGGAAGAGAAGTCTACACTGAGAAGGAGTCCCCAGAGCTAGGGAAAATTTTGGAAGAGTATCACGATATTTTTGATATTAAACCTGGTGAAATTAAAGATTTTGAATATCGTATTCGTGTAAATGATGATGCACCTTTTCATGCTAAATTGTATCCAGTAGCGGAAAAGCATCGAGAAAGGGTAAAAGTGTTTATCAAAGAGATGGAAAGTAACAATGTGATTGAAAAGTACACTACATCTTATGTCAATCCATTAGCAGTTGTGTCTAAGCAAGATGGAAGTCTGAGACTATGTTTAGACGCGCGAAATTTGAATTCAAGATTACTACCAGAGTATGACAGACCACCAATCATTAGGGAACTGTTAAGGAAATTCCAAGGCAAGGTCTGGTTCTCTAATATTGACCTCACTTCGTCCTACCATCACATTAGGCTTAGTGAAGATTCCAAAAAGTTTACAGGATTTATGTTTGACCAGCAGACATAAATTCCGCCGTCTACCTTTTGGAGTCAAAACATCTGGATCTGTTTTGATCAGAGCACTGGAACAAAATTTGAGTCCTGAAGTAAAGGAGATAGCAATTCGTTACATAGATGATATCCTAATTGCATCTGAGACTAAGGAGGAACATTTGTTACATCTTCAGATGTTATTCGCAGATTTGAGAAAAGCGAACTTTAAAGTAAACCTTCGAAAATGTCAGTTCTTTCGGAAGGAAATAAAATTTTTGGGTCACATTTTGGATGGTGAAGGATACCGTCCCAATGAGACAAAGATACAGGTGATTGCAAATTTCCCTAGACCTACTAGAGTGAAGAATGTCCGCAGTTTTCTCGGGACATGCCAGTTCTTTGCAGGGCATTGTCCAAACTTCACCAAGACGGTAGTGCCATTGCAAGAGTTATTGAAGAAAGGAAACAAATGGAAATGGGATGAAGATTGTGAACAATCATTTCAAGATGCCAAGAGGTTATTGGTAAACAGTGTGAAATTGGAGTATCCTGACTTTACCAAGAATTTCATCATAGAATCTGATGCATCCACCGTAGGGATTGGAGCTATTCTTCTTCAAGAAGATGAAGATCACAAGAGACGTTACCTGGCGTTCATTAGCAGGAAACTTCGTCCATCAGAAAGGAATTATTACACCACAGAGTTAGAAGCACTTGCTGTAATCTTCGCGTTGGAGTCGTGGAAGAAAATGTTAATTGGACATTCAGTCATTGTGAGGACTGATCACCACGCATTGGAGTTTATCTTGAGAACAAACTTTGCCAGTGATAGGATAACTAGATGGTCGCTTTTTATTCAACAATTCAACCTAGTTATTGAACACACTCCTGGAAAGTTGAACGTGGGAGCTGATTTATTGAGTAGAGCAGTGGAGTCTACATCTAAGGTTTTTCAAGTTAACCTGACGCAGGAGGATGAGGATACCTTGAGAAGGTTAAGATTGTTGCATTTATCCCAGAGGAGAGACCGACGTTTTATAAACATTTTTCGTTTTCTACAGGGAGACATGGATCCAAATGATGATGATTTTGTGGAAACTGAAAGAATTTCAAGAGATTTTATGATGTTAGATGGTTTAATCTACAAGTTTGCAGATCCCGACCATACGAAGCTAAGAGCAGTGACACCTCCACGATTGCAAAAACCCATTATCTGGATGGCACATCGAATCGCAGGTCATGCTGGAGTAGATAAGACGGTCAACATGATTCAAGAGCAATTTTCGTGGGAGCGAATGCGACAAACTGTCAGAAACACTATTCGAGAATTCGACTTATGCCAAAGGAGTAAACATAATTCTAGATTACTGAGAGAATTACCAAGGCCTATTATTCCTTCTAAGCCTTGTGAAATCTTCGCGACTGATTTATATGGTCCTCTCCCAAAGTCTAAAAGAGGTAACCGATATATTCTGGTGACCATGGATGTATTCAGCAAATACACTATGTTACACCCAATCCAGAAGGCAAACGCAAAATATTGTGCGAAGAGAATTAGAGACAACGTAATTCCGGAGGCAGGCAAACCGGAATTCCTTTTATCAGATCGTGGACCACAATTTACAACTTTAGAATTCAGAACCATCATGAATAATCTTGGTATTAGACAATTGTTTTGTTCTATCAGACATCCAGAGAGCAATCCGGCAGAACGCGTGATGGCTGAAATAGCAAAATTTTGCCGCCTCTATTGTCCAAATGAGCATTGGAAATGGATGGATGTTCTCTCTTTAGCATCCGAATCCATCAACTCTACAATTCATGAGAGTACTGGACAGATTCCCATGTTGCTTCATCATGGAATTAAACCAACAAGATTATGGGATCGAATCATCTCTATTCCACCTGAGATTGAACCAAGTCGTCAGATGAGGGAAACTCTAGCTTTAGACAAGTTGAGGAGCCAAGCTGAGAAAAGAGAGCGCAGAGTGAGAGGAAAGCGTTTTCGCAGACCCTTGCGCGTAGGAACTCTTGTTTTAGTGAAAAGACCTACACCCTCTGACGTGCAAAATCGAGTGTACTCGAAGTTTGCAAGCCTTTACGCTGGACCCTATCGCATTGTGGAAGTAAACAACAATGGGAGCTATGAAGTCGCTAATACACGAACTGGTAACATCGTGGGAACTTATAATGCATCGAATTTGAAGATTTATTATTCAAGAACCAGATGATTTAATGTGTAGATAGGAAAAATAAAAAATTTTCATTTTTATTTTTTGCTAGGTGTGGGGTGGATGTGCCCAACTCTAGGAATGGGTATTCCAAGATTCAGACACCTAGATATCAAGGGAAAGGCTACAGCCGCTTTTGAAAGTTGAGATATTTGAATATCGCGCTACATTGCTTCCAGAAGCAATTGGAAAGAATATACCGCTAAGAGCATGTCAAGTGACGTAGCGAGTAATAGCAGAGGTCGAGGCTATTTATTGATTAAATAGTTAGCCATGGAGTAGAGACTTGAGACTTGGATCAGATTACTGGCACGGCCAAATGAAAGAGAATGCACTTAGTATCAAGTAAATCGGACCAGGGATACCAGAGATATGAGGATTTCCAGATTTCAGCGTGATGACACGTGACCCTGACAGTTTTGAATAAAAGCCGGCTGGCTCAGGCATCAATAGCTCACTTCGACACAAGCACTTGCCTAGCAAGGTGCTACTACGCTGAGCCAAGGCACATGGTTGCCGGATCTACGCAGAAGTTATTTTCAAAATTGTGATAGTCACAAAAGTGCTGCGCTACGAGTGAAACTTAGTAAGTTTCCGGCAAGGAGAATCACTAGGTGATTGATATTTTTCTACAGACACTGGTGAAATATTTTTATTTTCACATGGACATATGCTAGACTTTGTCTAGAATTAATACTTTGTCACAGTCCAGTAATAACCTAATACTTGGATATTTAAGTCCCATTTCAGTCAGTTTTCATATTTGTAACTTAATAACCACTTCGATCTATCAGTACATTGAAGACCAGTCTATCACGGTGGTGTTCATTAGTCTACGCAGGGAAACTACATGTTGCTTCACGCATGGTAGATGGTGTGAAGCCATGCCCAGGGAACGATCTTCAGAACAGCCGTTGTTTGGTTAGACAGTCAGTGTTTTCTTGTACTGAAAAGATTACCGTGAGTTATGTTACAACTGACATATCTAAGAATAGATCACTTAGATCTGACCCCATTTAAGCGAACGGCTATGGTTTTAACAGAAGCCACTATTAAAATGGATCAACAGTTACTTCAAACGTCCAAAGATACTACCACTATGTCTTGTTAGACGGATTGTGGGTATATAATGGCGGCCGATACAAGGATTATACGTGCTTGTCCAATAGGGCATGTCTATGGATAAATCTGGTACAGACCAGGTTCGCTACGCTTCAAGACCATCAAGAAATGTAAGCCACATTTGAATTATATTATGCCTAGCTAATTGGAACAAACTATTTTTCGACAGATGACCAACACATTTATTTTTCTTCGTATTTAAATCTTGCAATGATTTACGGCAAGACTTATTACAGTTATTCTGAGTATTTTCAGCACTCAGAACAGTTTAGGATCGATGACCGAGCATATCGAGCATTTATTTGAATATTTCATATTTTTGGGAAATCACGGTAATAGGCCGATGTAACTGTAAAAGTTAAATTATTTTTTGTTGAGGAATGGATATTTTTTCCATATTCGAAGGTTCGAACATGTGGATTCTCACATAATGAGATGATTATTTAACATATTTAAAATAATATAACAAATAATAATAATAATAATAATCCACTAATAATAATAATAATAATTTTTATAACTTTTCTAAATAGTTCTTGGATATTATATTTTCTAATAATCATATGTATTGAGAGAGAGCTTATGAAGTAGTGTAATCATTTCTAGTTTGGAACAGGAGATTTTCCGAAGGAGAGAGGTTAGCGCAAGCCCGCATTCAACCAACATTTCAGTTCTGGTTGAACAGTTGATATTTGCAATGAGCAAAGTATATTTTTCAGATAACACGGAGAGGCATGAAACGGGAAGCAAATGATATTTGTATCAAATAGGATATTTTTGTATTTATATAAAATCATGACGTAAATACACTCGAAAGTGAAATAAAGATTTTCATAAGTATGGTAAATTCACGGGTTGAACTGAATGGTAAAATAAAATAAACTTGTAAGTTTATTAATCTTCCAGTGTTGATAACAAGCAGAGGCTTGATTTATTGTATACATTTTGGGAAGAAAATTTATATGTGTGGAGTAGTTGAAATGCCATTCCCAGGTGCGCATGTTTAAGTCGCAGGAATGAGGAGATTTTTTCGAGCATCAATCAAATAGCAGGTTCGATGGCTCAGGTTTATAGAAGGAGTATTGGAACTACACGTTTCGTCGTATGAATGACCCGAAGGTTATTTCTTAAAAACCATCAGTTCTTATTTCAACCTTGTTTACGGATTCCATTTAGACTTTGATTTTGCTAGAACCCGGATTTGTCATGATAGTAGTTTATTCTTCTTCAGAGGAAGACCTTTGCCGTTGTTGTTGGAATATTGTGTTCTTACACAAATAATAGAATGGGCCACTGCCAATTAAAAATAATTCTATAACCACGAATAATTTGAAGGATGTTTTCAATCCTAGTGCCATGAACTAAATGAATTTATTTTGAAGCTACGATTCTTATTTCCGCATTCTGTCGAAGAATTGCAAGTTGTGAAAGTTACTTAAAGGGCCACAAATATAAATATTTTTTATAATAATGATTCCAAGTGGAAAATTGAATAGTTGAATGGTTCAACAATTTATTAATCAAGTTGATGATTTAGAAATCATATATTTTGTTAGGAACTTGAAGTTCATAATCGAGTCACTTCTCGAAATGTTTAATGTCAGAAGAACAATTAATTTTTGTTGTGCTTCGCACAAGTTCTTCGATGCTATGCTCAAGGTCAAATACTTTTCAGATGTTATTAATATGTGTAAATAATTTGTGTTGATTCAGAAATAATAATATTTTTTGACAATATTTTTTGAAACTGGAAAAATAAGTGAAAGTTTAAAATTCTATGAACATTTATTCTACGAGTGTTAATATTATTTAAAAATTCAAACAGTGAACTACAGTACTTCCAGTAAAGACAATTAAATTTGAACTGGATTTAATCACAAATAAATGAATATAATTTTGGAACACAGTCTACAGGACTGATAATCAGACTTGTGTTTCCAAAGATAACTGTCAAATGTGTTTGGAAAAATTCTGTACATTGGGTAAATAGGAGTGTGGGTCGCCACACGTGAATGATGCTGCTTTGAGCATTTTTGCAGTCAATTTTAAATTCAAAATAAAATGAGATAATTTTACTTGATGTGTTACGCCCAATTGAATCTCCTTCTATCCTTATTGTTGCATTGAGCCAAAAATCAGTAAAGCATTTTTTTATTTGATGTCGTTTTTGCGATTAGCTTTAACCCATCTGGCGCTCCGGGATATTTTGACTCTCGTGCTGACTGATTATTGGTAAAATGCATATGTGGTCGTGCGGACTCCGGTCTAAACGGGCACATAAAATAAGATAGAGAGAGAAATGGCTTCGAACGTGGGGCTCGAGTTAGACATGGTCAATCGCATGCCGATTTAAATTGTGATAATTTTTATAGAAATATTTGGGAGTTGAGAGATGTCTGGTTTGGATGAATAAATTAGTAGGAAACCCAATTAGTGGGGAAAATTAAAAATTTAACTGGATTAATAATTAGAATGGGTTTGATTACTTTTGATAATGGCTTAACCATTAGGGCGTCAAGTAAATTCAGTAGTAAACGTTCGATGACTGGACATATGCATTATTAGAATCCAGGTGGAGGATATTTGAGAACTTGCATATTTTTCTTGTGATATTGTGGTAAATGTAATTCGTAAAAGTAGAGAATTTTGTTTTTCCATCACGTCGACATTAGGACAAATCTCATTTTATTAGAGTGTTCCAATTAGCTATTCATATTTCTTGTTCTAGTTATAAGCTTGTGTTTGCCAATATTGTATACCCCTAAGTTTTGAATAATAATTGAAAATTGAGGAAGAGATGATGAGGATGATGAGGAGTTTGGAAGAGAGTTCCAAAGAAGCTGGACGGCGTGTAGCCGCCATTACGAAAGAAAATACAGCTGCTTTAGAAAAGAAACTTAAAGAAATTTCCGATTCTTTAGAAAGTAAACTTAAAGAAAATTCTGATTCTTTAGAAAATAAACTTAAAGAAAGTTTAAATGAGAAACTTAAAGAAAATTCTGAGTCTTTAGAAAATAAACTTAAAGAAAGTTTAAATGATAACTTGAAAGAAAGTTTAGAGGATAAACTCAAGGAAAATTCTGATTTGTTAGAGAGCAGGTTAACAGATAACTTGAAAGAAAATTTAAATAGTAAATTTAATTCTATGGAAAGTAAATTTAAAGAGAATTCCGAAATTTTGAAAATGTAACTTGAGAGTAAAATGTCTAAATTATGCGAAAAAACACATGAGCTCGAAACTTCATTAGCTACTAACGCAAGTTTAATGGACGATAAATTTCGCGATGCCGATCTTAGATCCCAAAGCTTAGCTGATAGGATAGAACATGGTCTTAGGAAAGTTGGTGAAGACATGATCAACCTAGGAGTCAGAGTGAAGAAGGAGAGTAATGAGATGGGAATTCTAGTTGTTCAACGGTTGACAGAACAATTCAAAGAACTTGTAATGGGAGAAATAAGAGAAGGTGTGATTAATGAGTTACAAACTGAAATTAAAACCACAGTTGTCAATGAAATTAAAGATACACTCAAGCTGGAGAACCAAGAGGGAATCAAGGAGATTAGGGAATCTTTGTCATCCCATATTCAAGTAATTTCCGAAGATATCCAAGCAACTCAGAAGGACATATCAGATATGACAGGGTCATTGAAAAGTCACGAGGCTGTTATGAACCAGATATCCACTGATGTCAAGGAGAATTGTAAAGAAACTGAAGCAATTAAGAAAATGGCAGAAGAAAACCATAAGGAACTTGAGGCTATGAAAACCCAAATCAAGGACGAGAAGCAGTCTGACCATCTGTTAAAAATGCCAAGTGTAAGGGGAAAAGAACAGATACAGATAAATCTAGGAGCAGCTAGAGAAACTAACAGTCAAAGACAGGATGAGGTCAGACAGTATTTCAATCCAACCCCATAACTGTATTCAAGAATGTAGAGGATAAGCCTTCTAAATTTTCAGGGCGAGATTCTGTGACACCCGTGGAATTTTTGAGAGAAGCAGGTGATTACCTGAAAGATTCCAAGATCCCTAAGGAAAGACAGATCCGAGTGATAGGGAAGTTTTTGGAAGGTCCTGCACTTCTTTGGTTCAGAGCATACAGGTCCACTCTAACCAATTTTGAGGAGTTTTCTCGTGGGTTATTGAAAAAGTTTTGGTCCCCGGAAACCCAACAGCAAGTCAGAGCAGAATTATATTCGAAGAGATTCTCGACGTCACAACCTACTCGATACTCTACGTACTTTCCTGGACAGCTTTCTAAACTGCAACATTTAGATCCGCCGATGCCAGATAACGAATTAATTACTGCATTGATACGTCAGTTTCCAGCAGACGTCCAAAGGACTTTGATCGCTGCTGATATCTATAATATGGAGCAATTTGACGAGGTATTACAGAAGCTGGATCACACGAACGCTCAATTCTTCCATCAGAAGGGAGGAAAGAATAACAACGCTGTGTACGCTGTTATGGCTGATAGTTATTCTCAAACACCTCGAGAGATTCGAGAGGGGCGAGAAGAAAAAACGCCGAGGGAAGAGCCCGATAAAAGAGGATGGAATCAGAACAGTAACAGATACAGTTGCAAGCCTTATGCAAGACCGGATGGTGGAAATCGATATAATACTCGATGGAGAAGGCCCAGGGATAATCAAGGAAGGTACCAGGAAAGAAGATACTATGGTAGAAACAACTACAATAACAGAGGGAATGTGGATACTCGTCAGTCCAATGAAGAGTTCAACAAGGAGACGAGGAAGAACTTGGAAGCAAGACACCAAGATAACTTGCAGTTTTTGGAGCAGAGGCTCAATGAACCAGGTCCATCGGGAACACAACAATCCCGGGGGAATGGAAACGAAAAAAAACAACTTCGAATTCACAGTAGAAGATAGAATTTTAAACACTTTCACTTCCAGAATTATTAAATGGCAAGCAGAGGATGATGACTTAATTCAACAGAATGAAGAACGGAAAGAAATGGGTACAAGAATTAGAATGCCAATCATATCATGCGAAGTATTTGGTATGCCTGTCGATACTTTGATTGATACTGGGGCTATGCTTTGTCTTGTGAGTGAGAAGCTTTATATTCTGTGGAAGCTCAAAGAGAATTTACGAGGAGATTCCAGTATCAGGAATTAAGATCCAAGGAATAATACCCAACAAAATATCTCTGTGTAAAACACAATTATACTTATGTATTACTATAGGAGGACATGATTTCCGACATGTGTTTGTAGTAATGAAGGACATGGCTTTTGACATGATATTGGGAGCGGATTTCATTCAGAAATATCAAGGAGTGATAGACATGAAGACAGAGACAATCAGATTCAAGAATACCGAAGAGATTAACTTCGAGGGAAAAGAAGAGGAAGACATCGAGGGAGATGCTCAATGGTCTCTGATTTTTCATGAAGCTGAAGGAAGAGAAGTCTACACTGAGAAGGAGTCCCCAGAGCTAGGGAAAATTTTGGAAGAGTATCACGATATTTTTGATATTAAACCTGGTGAAATTAAAGATTTTGAATATCGTATTCGTGTAAATGATGATGCACCTTTTCATGCTAAATTGTATCCAGTAGCGGAAAAGCATCGAGAAAGGGTAAAAGTGTTTATCAAAGAGATGGAAAGTAACAATGTGATTGAAAAGTACACTACATCTTATGTCAATCCATTAGCAGTTGTGTCTAAGCAAGATGGAAGTCTGAGACTATGTTTAGACGCAAGAAATTTGAATTCAAGATTACTGCCAGAGTATGACAGACCACCAATCATTAGGGAACTGTTAAGGAAATTCCAAGGCAAGGTCTGGTTCTCTAATATTGACCTCACTTCGTCCTACCATCACATTAGGCTTAGTGAAGATTCCAAAAAGTTTACAGGATTTATGTTTGACCAGCAGACATAAATTCCGCCGTCTACCATTTGGAGTCAAAACATCTGGATCTGTTTTGATCAGAGCACTGGAACAAAATTTGAGTCCTGAAGTAAAGGAGATAGCAATTCGTTACATAGATGATATCCTAATTGCATCTGAGACTAAGGAGGAACATTTGTTACATCTTCAGATGTTATTCGCAGATTTGAGAAAAGCGAACTTTAAAGTAAACCTTCGAAAATGTCAGTTCTTTCGGAAGGAAATAAAATTTTTGGGTCACATTTTGGATGGTGAAGGATACCGTCCCAATGAGACAAAGATACAGGTGATTGCAAATTTCCCTAGACCTACTAGAGTGAAGAATGTCCGCAGTTTTCTCGGGACATGCCAGTTCTTTGCAGGGCATTGTCCAAACTTCACCAAGACGGTAGTGCCATTGCAAAAGTTATTGAAGAAAGGAAACAAATGGAAATGGGATGAAGATTGTGAACAATCATTTCAAGATGCCAAGAGGTTATTGGTAAACAGTGTGAAATTGGAGTATCCTGACTTTACCAAGAATTTCATCATAGAATCTGATGCATCCACCGTAGGGATTGGAGCTATTCTTCTTCAAGAAGATGAAGATCACAAGAGACGTTACCTGGCGTTCATTAGCAGGAAACTTCGTCCATCAGAAAGGAATTATTACACCACAGAGTTAGAAGCACTTGCTGTAATCTTCGCGTTGGAGTCGTGGAAGAAAATGTTAATTGGACATTCAGTCATTGTGAGGACTGATCACCACGCATTGGAGTTTATCTTGAGAACAAACTTTGCCAGTGATAGGATAACTAGATGGTCGCTTTTTATTCAACAATTCAACCTAGTTATTGAACACACTCCTGGAAAGTTGAACGTGGGAGCTGATTTATTGAGTAGAGCAGTGGAGTCTACATCTAAGGTTTTTCAAGTTAACCTGACGCAGGAGGATGAGGATACCTTGAGAAGGTTAAGATTGTTGCATTTATCCCAGAGGAGAGACCGACGTTTTATAAACATTTTTCGTTTTCTACAGGGAGACATGGATCCAAATGATGATGATTTTGTGGAAACTGAAAGAATTTCAAGAGATTTTATGATGTTAGATGGTTTAATCTACAAGTTTGCAGATCCCGACCATACGAAGCTAAGAGCAGTGACACCTCCACGATTGCAAAAACCCATTATCTGGATGGCACATCGAATCGCAGGTCATGCTGGAGTAGATAAGACGGTCAACATGATTCAAGAGCAATTTTCGTGGGAGCGAATGCGACAAACTGTCAGAAACACTATTCGAGAATTCGACTTATGCCAATTCTAGATTACTGAGAGAATTACCAAGGCCTATTATTCCTTCTAAGCCTTGTGAAATCTTCGCGACTGATTTATATGGTCCTCTCCCAAAGTCTAAAAGAGGTAACCGATATATTCTGGTGACCATGGATGTATTCAGCAAATACACTATGTTACACCCAATCCTGAAGGCAAACGCAAAATATTGTGCGAAGAGAATTAGAGACAACGTAATTCCGGAGGCAGGCAAACCGGAATTCCTTTTATCAGATCGTGGACCTCAATTTACAACTTTAGAATTCAGAACCATCATGAATAATCTTGGTATTAGACAATTGTTTTGTTCTATCAGACATCCAGAGAGCAATCCGGCAGAACGCGTGATGGCTGAAATAGCAAAATTTTGCCGCCTCTATTGTCCAAATGAGCATTGGAAATGGACGGATGTTCTCTATTTAGCATCCGAATCCATCAACTCAACAATTCATGAGAGTACTGGGCAGATTCCCATGTTGCTTCATCATGGAATTAAACCAACAAGATTATGGGATCGAATCATCTCTATTCCACCTGAGATTGAACCAAGTCGTCAGATGAGGGAAACTCTAGCTTTAGACAAGTTGAGGAGCCAAGCTGAGAAAAGAGAGCGCAGAGTGAGAGGAAAGCGTTTTCGCAGACCCTTGCGCGTAGGAACTCTTGTTTTAGTGAAAAGACCTACACCCTCTGACGTGCAAAATCGAGTGTACTCGAAGTTTGCAAGCCTTTACGCTGGACCCTATCGCATTGTGGAAGTAAACAACAATGGAAGCTATGAAGTCGCTAATACACGAACTGGTAACATCGTGGGAACTTATAATGCATCGAATTTGAAGATTTATTATTCAAGAACCAGATGATTTAATGTGTAGATAGGATAAATAAAAAAAAATCATTTTTATTTTTTGCTAGGTGTGGGGTGGATGTGCCCAACTCTAGGAATGGGTATTCCAAGATTCAGACACCTAGATATCAAGGGAAAGGCTACAGCCGCTTTTGAAAGTTGAGATATTTGAATATCGCGCTACATTGCTTCCAGAAGCAATTGGAAAGAATATACCGCTAAGAGCATGTCAAGTGACGTAGCGAGTAATAGCAGAGGTCGAGGCTATTTATTGATTAAATAGTTAGCCATGGAGTAGAGACTTGAGACTTGGATCAGATTACTGGCACGGCCAAATGAAAGAGAATGCACTTAGTATCAAGTAAATCGGACCAGGGATACCAGAGATATGAGGATGTCCAGATTTCAGCGTGATGACGCGTGACCCTGACAGTTTTGAATAAAAGCCGGCTGGCTCAGGCATCAATAGCTCACTTCGACACAAGCACTTGCCTAGCAAGGTGCTACTACGCTGAGCCAAGGCACATGGTTGCCGGATCTACGCAGAAGTTATTTTCAAAATTGTGATAGTCACAAAAGTGCTGCGCTACGAGTGAAACTTAGTAAGTTTCCGGCAAGGAGAATCACTAGGTGATTGATATTTTTCTACAGACACTGGTGAAATATTTTTATTTTCACATGGACATATGCTAGACTTTGTCTAGAATTAATACTTTGTCACAGTCCAGTAATAACCTAATACTTGGATATTTAAGTCCCATTTCAGTCAGTTTTCATATTTGTAACTTAATAACCACTTCGATCTATCAGTACATTGAAGACCAGTCTATCACGGTGGTGTTCATTAGTCTACGCAGGGAAACTACATGTTGCTTCACGCATGGTAGATGGTGTGAAGCCATGCCCAGGAAACGATCTTCAGAACAGCCGTTGTTTGGTTCGACAGTCAGTGTTTTCTTGTACTGAAAAGATTACCGTGAGTTATGTTACAACTGACATATCTAAGAATAGATCACTTAGATCTGACCCCATTTAAGCGAACGGCTATGGTTTTAACAGAAGCCACTATTAAAATGGATCAACAGTTACTTCAAACGTCCAAAGATACTACCACTATGTCTTGTTAGACGGATTGTGGGTATATAATGGCGGCCGATACAAGGATTATACGTGCTTGTCCAATAGGGCATGTCTATGGATAAATCTGGTACAGACCAGGTTCGCTACGCTTCAAGACCATCAAGAAATGTAAGCCACATTTGAATTATATTATGCCTAGCTAATTGGAACAAACTATTTTTCGACAGATGACCAACACATTTATTTTTCTTCGTATTTAAATCTTGCAATGATTTACGCAAGACTTATTAGAGTTATTCTGAGTATTTTCAGCACTCAGAACAGTTTAGGATCGATGACCGAGCATATCGAGCATTTATTTGAATATTTCATATTTTTGGGAAATCACGGTAATAGGCCGATGTAACTGTAAAAGTTAAATTATTTTTTGTTGAGGAATGGATATTTTTTCCATATTCGAAGGTTCGAACATGTGGATTCTCACATAATGAGATGATAATTAAACATATTTAAAATAATATAACAAATAATAATAATAATAATAATCCACTAATGAAAATGAAAATCCACAGCCTGCTTCCAGTCTCCGACCGGGTCAGGAATGGAATGAATGAAGCCCCCATCTAGCGGCGAGGATATGAACTGTGCCGGAAGCCGAGGCCTGACGCACTCCTCTGGGGCAATGATTAAATGAATGACAGATGAAATGAAGTGATAGTGGAGAGTGTTGCTGGTATGAAATTTTGACAGGGAAAACCGGAGTACCAGGAGAAAAACCTGTCTGCCACCGTTTTGTCCAGCACAGATCTCACATGGAGTGACCGGGATTTGAACCACAGACCCAGCGGTGAGAGGCCGGCGTGCTGCCGCCTAAGCCACGGAGGCTTTAATAATCCACTAATAATAATAATAATAATTTTTATATCTTTTCTAAATAATTCTTGGATATTATATTTTCTAATAATCATATGTATTGAGAGAAAGCTTATGAAGTAGTGTAATCATTTCTAGTTTGGAACAGGAGATTTTCCGAAGGAGAGTGGTTAGCGCAAGCCCGCATTCAACCAACATTTCAGTTCTGGTTGAACAGTTGATATTTGCAATGAGCAAAGTATATTTTTCAGATAACACGGAGAGGCATGAAACGGGAAGCAAATGATATTTGTATCAAATAGGATATTTTTGTATTTATATAAAATCATGACGTAAATACACTCGAAAGTGAAATAAAGATTTTCATAAGTATGGTAAATTCACGGGTTGAACTGAATGGTAAAATAAAATAAACTTGTAAGTTTATTAATCTTCCAGTGTTGATAACAAGCAGAGGCTTGATTTATTGTATACATTTTGGGAAGAAAATTTATATGTGTGGAGTAGTTGAAATGCCATTCCCAGGTGCGCATGTTTAAGTCGCAGGAATGAGGAGATTTTTTCGAGCATCAATCAAATAGCAGGTTCGATGGCTCAGGTTTATAGAAGGAGTATTGGAACTACACGTTTCGTCGTATGAATGACCCGAAGGTTATTTCTTAAAAACCATCAGTTCTTATTTCAACCTTGTTTACGGATTCCATTTAGACTTTGATTTTGCTAGAACCCGGATTTGTCATGATAGTAGTTTATTCTTCTTCAGAGGAAGACCTTTGCCGTTGTTGTTGGAATAATGTGTTCTTACACAAATAATAGAATGGGCCACTGCCAATTAAAAATAATTCTATAACCACGAATAATTTGAAGGATGTTTTCAATCCTAGTGCCATGAACTAAATGAATTTATTTTGAAGCTACGATTCTTATTTCCGCATTCTGTCGAAGAATTGCAAGTTGTGAAAGTTACTAAAAGGGCCACAAATATAAATATTTTTTATAATAATGATTCCAAGTGGAAAATTGAATAGTTGAATGGTTCAACAATTTATTAATCAAGTTGATGATTTAGAAATCATATATTTTGTTAGGAACTTGAAGTTCATAATCGAGTCACTTCTCGAAATGTTTAATGTCAGAAGAACAATTAATTTTTGTTGTGCTTCGCACAAGTTCTTCGATGCTATGCTCAAGGTCAAATACTTTTCAGATGTTATTAATATGTGTAAATAATTTGTGTTGATTCAGAAATAATATTTTTTGACAATATTTTTTGAAACTGGAAAAATAAGTGAAAGTTTAAAATTCTATGAACATTTATTCTACGAGTGTTAATATTATTTAAAAATTCAAACAGTGAACTACAGTACTTCCAGTAAAGACAATTAAATTTGAACTGGATTTAATCACAAATAAATGAATATAATTTTGGAACACAGTCTACAGGACTGATAATCAGACTTGTGTTTCCAAAGATAACTGTCAAATGTGTTTGGAAAATTTCTGTACATTGTGTAAATAGGAGTGTGGGTCGCCACACGTGAATGATGCTGCTTTGAGCATTTTTGCAGTCAATTTTAAATTCAAAATAAAATGAGATAATTTTACTTGATGTGTTACGCGCAATTGAATCTCCTTCTATCCTTACTGTTGCATTGAGCCAAAAATCAGTAAAGCATTTTTTTTATTTGATGTCGTTTTTGCGATTAGCTTTAACCCATCTGGCGCTCCGGGATATTTTGACTCTCGTGCTGACTGATTATTGGTAAAATGCATATGTGGTCGTGCGGACTCCGGTCTAAACAGGCACAGTACAAAATACAAAATTTGGTTGAAGTCCAATGAATAGCATGGACGTTACATGCAGTTAAACATTGGATCTAACAGCGCGCGTAAAATCATGTTGGCAACAATGTCATGCAAGTACTGGTCAGAAATAATCTGAAATAATATGATCTATGGTTGTGCCAATTTTGAATGAAATCCATTAGTTAGTATAGATGTTACATGCATTTTAAAATTGGACCTATCTGCTGGCTTAAAATCATGTTGGCAGCACTGACGTATATTAGTTACTCCAAATTCGTCTAGAATGCCTGGTACTATACGTGTGCAAAGATTAGAGCTATTGGCTTGCATACTTTCTGATATATTGATATTAGGGTAACAAAAATAGGGACAGCATATATTAACAGTTGGCATCCCTGGTTGCTCCTTAGAATACGCATAGTCATATCGGTTATGGTACACATAGCACTTACGAAATTTGGTTGAAACCCAAATGATAGTATGGAAGTTACATGTATTTAAAGTTGGACCTGTCAGCAGGCTTAGAATCATGTTGGTAGCACTGACGTATATAAGTTACTCCAAATTAATATGGAATGTCAGGTACTATAGGTGTGCCTAGTTTAAAGCTGTCGGCTTGCATACTTTCTGATATATTGGTATTTGGATAAAATAAATTAGGAGCATTTATTAACAGTTGGCAGCCCTGGTAGGTCTTAAGAATATGCTCAGTCATATCTGGTTATGTACACATACAACATACGAAATTTGGTTGTATTCCAATTGATAGTGTAGAAATTATATGCATTTAAAAATTGGACCTATCAGGAGGCTTATAATCATTTTGACAACACTGCCATGTTTGGCCTCCTGAAAATTAAACTAAAATATTATGATCTGTACGTGTGCCAATTTTGAAATAGCTCCCATCATACTTTCCAAGATATCCAACATTGAGCTCAAATTGCAATTGCGATATTTTAGCAGTTGGTAGCACTGACATCATTTTCAAATATGGCCGTGAGATATACAGGTATAGATCTTTACTCCTACCAAATTTTGTTTCGATTGCTGCAGCCGTTTAGGAGTTGATAGGGGGGACACACACACAGCCAGACAGACAGACAGAAGGACAGACAGACAGACAGACAGACACACATTTGCCCGATCTCATAAGTCTACTTTTCTCTCATTTTTGCAAAATGTGAAAAGTAGGCTAAAAATGGGACAATGCGACCCAGCTCAGGAATCCTTGAGGTCGCCAAATTCCGAACCCGCCAGCCATGAACCCTTGAGGTTGTGGCACTATCAAGTGTGCACCAGAGAGAGTGGTGCTACACACCCTTTCCCATTTAGGGCTTTCAGCAGAAGGCAGGAGATATCAGGAAAAAAACATCAGGTCTGACCTCTTGAAGAATGAGGGATCAGGAAAGTGATAGACTCCCTATGCTTCGGATGCCCTAATACCGTCGGGGTCGTAAGAGAACAAGAGTTGGCCAAGGGAGGCCGAAAGAAGAGGTAACAGTGAGGAGCCTGGCACAAGTAAGTGGAAGCAATGCTGGACTCAGCTGGGGTCCCGTGTCGCCAACCCAAATCCCACTAGATGTGAGCCCTGGGGGAGCCTATTCTTGAAATCAGCGTAGATCAATAATATATTCAATAAGTTCAGTATCTACACTGACATCCTGCAAGTCCATAGCTCGTAACTGTGGAGAATTTATTCAACATCTTTATCTTTATCAGCTCCTGTTTTCCACAGCTTGGCACGAACTAGAGAGGATTCCACGGGCATTTCTTCCGCGGTACTTGCTGCCACCAAGAACTAACAAACTGAACTGACATCACCAGGTCGTTGAATGATAGGAATGAGAATATACCCACCATGACTTCACAGGGAACCCTGTAGCGCACGCACTCCTTTTTTAGACTAACGCAGGATTGCACCGTTCCGCTGGGAGCACGGACAGCGTACAGCGAGAAATACGGAAGACTGTCGAATCCACACTAACCCAGTATGGGCAGACCATGACGGGCGCTCGGGGCTTCTGAAGATATCTCCACTCCTGGGGATCGAACTCGTTCTAGCGGGGTGTAACAACACAGGCGTAGATGTTACAATGATCTGTACCTAATTGATGGCACATTACTGTTGTCAACATGTGGGACACAAAATACACCAAAATGCTCCCCTGTGAGAGAATGGGTAAACCATTATGTTATCAGTGCTAATCCCTTCTCTCAAATTGACCTCGTAGTTCCGCCCCTAAAAACAACAATAACTAACCCATGTACCCATTTGCCCCAAGGGTATACTAACTAACTTCTCTCAAATTACCAGAGTTATGCACGATCAAATTTTACAGTAGCCCTGCTGGAATTTCGCATTCATCCGGACTTATCTTTATCAAACTCCCCCCCAAATGATGTCTGAGGGAATCTAACATAATACGAACAGAAATCTTCAGATAAAATTTTACAATTGTCCAGAAGCTAGTATAACCAGGGGATATATCTTCAGGGGGAGGACGATAGTAGTAAGTGTTTGTTAGACTCTAAATATTGCATCATCATGACCAGAAATTGCGTAATCCTGATGACGTCATGGGATGACGTCATGGGTCCTTAGAGCGAGCACGTGGTCCAGGAGCGAGCATGTGCAGTGCACGTGTTAGCGTGGGAAGAGGTTGACCCTTTGGCTTGTTTGTGCGATGGTGATAAAAAGTTAATGGGTGTTGACGTCATGGAGGATGTTTATTAGGATGCTAACTGTCATCTGACACCCATGCGAGTGTGAGCACCAAAACAAAAGGTTATTCGCGGGTAGTGGGGTAGTGTATGTTCTCTTGCAAGTCGCGTGTGTGCTTGAATACGTATGGCTATGTTGGGAAATGTTTGGTGGCGGGCGAGGACTAGGGTTGAGTGAGGGTTCGTTTAAATGCTATTTTTCCCGCTCTATTTGATGGTGAGGTAATTTTTTAAAATGGGTGGAATTTGGAAACGCAATTTGAGGTAAACGTGCTTTTTTGACAATTTGGCGAATTTAATGAGCTTGTAAGGCTAGAACGATGCATATAGGGTGTCGTAGGACTTGTGGTGAACCACCCCTTGCTATGGACGGGAGTATATCCACCCCAAAATAAATCTACCCTTACCCGGAGGTTAAGTAGTGGTTATTTTTGTATGCATGCGCACTTGAGGGCTTTTGTAAGAGAGCGGAATTTTTAAAAGATTCTTTATAGATGAGGCTTTTTAAAAAATTTATTAAAAAAACAAAAAACTAATAGGTCATTCGATTTTTAGTATCTCGCTAACCAATAATGCGATGTAAACATATGGGGTGTCATAGGACTCGTAGTGAATTCTCCTTTTGTATGAATGAGGTATGTCAACCCCCAAAATAAAAACTACCCTTACCTGGGGTGAAAGAGCAATTTTTGAATGTATGCACACCGGTGGCTTTTGTCAAAAGGGTCTAACTACACATTTGTTAATATTTTCTGAACCCAGGATGGGATTTTCCCATAGGCAGTATCCTAGCACTTGGGGTGACACCTCGTTTTTGAAAGTATCATTCATTTATTTTCTTGTCAAAAGGGCCTAACTACACTTTTGTTAATATCTCGTGAACCAATCATGCTAGGGACTTGTATGAGGGGTCCTAGCACTTGGGGCGACGTCCCCCTTTATGGGGTGAAACTACCCCCCCAAAATTGAAAACTCAATATCTTGGAAACTATGAACCCTAAAATTAGGCGTTATAGCTTTAAAAATAGGTGATGACATAGGCTTTTACCTGGATTGGTCATTTCACCCCTAAAACAGTAAATAGTCATGTTATGGGGAAAAAACGTGTTAAACACCTAAAAATGATAAATGAAACTAAGATCTTTTGTTTTTGATGAAAAATAGCAGGGGGGGGGGTGAAAACTACCCCCAAATTGAAAAATCGATACCTTGGAAACTAAGAACCGTAAAATTATGTGTAATAGCTTAAAAAATTCGTTGTGACATAGGCTTTTACCCGGATAGATGATGTCACCCCTAAAACAGTAAATAGTGATTTTACAGTGGGGAAAAAGGTCTTAAACGGGTAAAAATGATAATTGAACCTAAGATCTTTTGTTTTTGATGAAAAATAGCAGGGGGGTGAAAACTACCCCCAAATTGAAAAATCGATACCTTGGAAACTAAGAACCGTAAAATTATGTGTAATAGCTTAAAAAATTCGTTGTGACATAGGCTTTTACCCGGATAGATGATGTCACCCCTAAAACAGTAAATAGTGATTTTACAGTGGGGAAAAAGGTTTTAAACGGGTAAAAATGATAATTGAACCTAAGATCTTTTGTTTTTGATGAAAAATAGCAGGGGGGTGAAAACTACCCCCAAATTGAAAAATCGATACCTTGGAAACTAAGAACCGTAAAATTATGTGTAATAGCTTAAAAAATTCGTTGTGACATAGGCTTTTACCCGGATAGATGATGTCACCCCTAAAACAGTAAATAGTGATTTTACAGTGGGGAAAAAGGTTTTAAACGGGTAAAAATGATAATTGAACCTAAGATCTTTTGTTTTTGAAGAAAAATAGCAGGGGAGTGAAAACTACCCCAAAATTGAAAAATCGATACCTTGGAAACTAAGAACCGTAAAATTATGTGTAATAGCTTAAAAAATTCGTTGTGACATAGGCTTTTACCCGGATAGATGATGTCACCCCTAAAACAGTAAATAGTGATTTTACAGTGGGGAAAAAGGTCTTAAACGGGTAAAAATGATAATTGAACCTAAGATCTTTTGTTTTTGATGAAAAATAGCAGGGGGGTGAAAACTACCCCCAAATTGAAAAATCGATACCTTGGAAACTAAGAACCGTAAAATTATGTGTAATAGCTTAAAAAATTCGTTGTGACATAGGCTTTTACCCGGATAGATGATGTCACCCCTAAAACAGTAAATAGTGATTTTACAGTGGGGAAAAAGGTTTTAAACGGGTAAAAATGATAATTGAACCTAAGATCTTTTGTTTTTGATGAAAAATAGCAGGGGGGTGAAAACTACCCCAAAATTGAAAAATCGATACCTTGGAAACTAAGAACCGTAAAATTATGTGTAATAGCTTAAAAAATTCGTTGTGACATAGGCTTTTACCCGGATAGATGATGTCACCCCTAAAACAGTAAATAGTGATTTTACAGTGGGGAAAAAGGTCTTAAACGGGTAAAAATGATAATTGAACCTAAGATCTTTTGTTTTTGATGAAAAATAGCAGGGGGGTGAAAACTACCCCGTATATGAAAGGAGTGTAGACTTATTGATGTTGCAGATTGGAAACAGTGAAAGTTATCACTTTTGTTTAATTAGAAATCTTGCTCGCCTTGTGCGTTCAAGCATCACTAGCACTCAGAGAAGGATTTATATATGTAGACGTTGTTTGTCATATTATCTTCTTGAGGATGAGTTAAATGTTCACTTTGCAGACTGTAAACAGTTTCCTGTTGCAAAAAGCATAATGCCGACTGATGAACAAAGATTTGTTAATTTTACAGAATTCCGAGTTAAAGATACAGTTCCATTTATAATATATGAAGACACTGAATGCGTTTTGTCTCCAATTTCCTCCTGTTTTCCAAATAGTGACATTCATAACTCTACTTTAACACATAAACATATTCCTTACAGCATTTCTTTATACCTTCATTGTAATTTCGATAGTGAATTGTGCAGTTTCAAGCTCTTTAGGGGAAATAATTGCATTGAATTGTTTGTAAAGGAACTTTATAGTATTGTGGATAAACTTCAAACATATTACTTATCGGTTAAGCCAATGTTAAAGATGACCGAAAATGAAGAAAGATTATTTTTGTCAAGTAAAATGTGTCACATTTGCGAGAAACCGATTGCAGTTAATGAACTCAAAGTACGCGATCATTGTCACTTAACTGGAAAATATAGAGGAAGCGCACACAATAGTTGTAATTTAAATTACAAAGTAACAAAGGTTTTGCCTATAGCATTTCATAATCTAACCGCCTATGATGGACATTTTATAATTAAAGAAATTTGCGAGAAACGTGATGGAGAGGTGTTACATAATCCTGGTCATATAAAATTGTTAGCGATGAATATGGAACGTTACAAAGGGTTTACAAAGTATGTACGGGCTAAGAATGGATTCATTCAGTTAAGATTTTTCGATACATATAATTTCTTGTCCTGTTCACTAGATCAATGTTCATCTTCGTTAAGCGAAGATTCAAAGCAAATAACACAACGTTATTTTAATGATGATGCACAGTTTCGACTTACTGCGAGAAAAGGTGTGTTTCCCTATGAATACGTCACGAGTATGGATGTTCTTAACGAAACTAAATTACCTGAAATATCCAAGTTTTATAGCAGCCTTAATGATCAAACAATATCGAATGAAGAGTATGAGTTTGCTCAATCGGTGTGGGAAACGTTTTCCTGTCAAACATTAGGAGAATACGCAGATTTGTATTTAAAAGTTGACACACTTCTTTTGGCGGATGTCTTTGAAAATTTTAGATCGAATGGCATGGAAACTTATGGCATTGATGCAGCTCATTTTTACACTGCTCCATCTATGTCTTGGTGTGCTATGAAAAAGATAACCAACGTTCAACTTGAATTGCTTCAAGATATTGATATGTTACACTTTTTTGAACGATCTATTCGAGGAGGAAATGTTCAGTGTATAACACGACATGCGATTGCTAATAATAAGTATATGAAAACTTATGATGAGAAAAAGCAAGAGTCCTACATAATGTACTTTGACGTTAATAATTTGTATGGATATGCGATGATGGAATATCTTCCAACGGGTGGCTTTAAATGGATTGCAAATGTTGAAGGCTTTGATGTTTTAACTATTGATGATACTTCAGAAATTGGATATATTTTGGAAGTAGATTTGACTTATCCTCAAGAGTTACATGACAAACATTCAGATTACCCTCTATGTCCAGAAAAGTTGACAAAGCTAATGGCTACCCTAGATAATAAAGAACGTTATGTTTTGCATTATAGATTGTTAAAGCAATGTATTCAACTAGGAATGAAATTAGATCGTATTCACAGAATAATTGAATTCAATCAGAGCCAATGGCTAAAACCATATATTGATGTGAACACAGAGAAACGAAAACAAGCCAAAAATGATTTTGAAAAGAATTTTTATAAATTGATGAATAATGCAATTTTTGGTCGTTCACTGATGAATGTGAGGAAGTTAAGGGACATCAAATGGGTCACCAAATGGCATGGAGCTCGTGGTGGTAGGTCTTTAATAGCTAAGGCTAATTTTAAACATAGAATTATATTCGATGAACAATGTATGGTCATCGAGATGAGTAGACTAAAGATTTTTCACAATCAACCAGTATATGTTGGTGCATCTATATTAGATTTGTCTAAATGTAAAATGAATGACTTTCATTACAATGTTATTTTAGCAAATCCTGAATCAAATGTGAGGTTGTTATACACAGACACCGATAGTTTTATGTATATATTCTATTATGATATTTATGAGTTCATGAAACAACATTCAAATTTGTTTGATACTGGAAACTATGAAACAAACAATCCTTTTGGCATTGTGAGACAAAATAAAGGTGAAATTGGTTTAATGAAAGATGAAAATGCTGGAAGGATTGTTGAAGAATTTGTGGGGTTACGACCCAAAATGTATGCAATAAAATTGTGTGATGAAATGAATAGCTTGTGTAAGGCTAAAGGCATTAAGAAGAGTGTGAGTAAAAGTAAGAATATTGATGAGTATCGAAAGTGTCTTTATAACAGAGAAAAAGTCAACAAAGTTCAAGTTTGTATAATTTCAAAATCTCATTCTGTATTTACTGTTCGGCAAAATAAGTTGGCAATTTCATCAAACGAAGATAAAAGACACATAACTGAAAACGGAATTGATACTTTACCGTTTGGTCATTTTTCTCTGAAAAATGATTAGAAACAAATTGAGATTAAAGCAGTTCATCTCACTTACTTTATTTCTTTCACACACACACTTTTATGCTGGTAATAATACTAATTTTTGTGTGTTCCTTTGCTTATGAAATCCTAGACTAGGAGTTCCACATTCGACATGATAGCGGAGTTTCATCTCCCATAAACTCGTCTCTGAGGTGGGTGCCAGAAAAGGCATCCAGCTGTAAAAACCACACCCTCACATAGACTTTCATAACTTCTTACGTTGAGGTTCATAACACTACGTTGATTGATTTATCGGTTTCCTTTTCACAATTCCTGTCTATACATTCCTCTTGAAGGTTGCAAGATGCTTGCAAGGTTCCTAAAATGCAATTAAATTTAATAAATACCTTAAGATGGTTTGATTTGTTTAATGATATGGTGTTAATAGTATTTTTAGGTTTTGACTGGCTTTGCATTAAGAATTGACTAACCAAACATGAGTTACCTATCAGGGAAACATTTTGGCCACTATGTTGGCTATTGACCAGTGAGTTTAGCTGTTTATCATTTTTTTAAATCATAAACAACAGAGGGTTAAACGTATAGATAAACCGTGTGACCATGTTTGTTAAACAAGACATTATACCAGAGACAATTAGAATACTTATGTAGAGTTTACCAAAAATAATGTTGTGTAACAGTAAATGCTAGTCAACAGTTATACACTTCTAAAAAAAATCATCATAAAATACCTGAGAGCTCTTCTAAAATTATTGATGTGTAACATGATTCCACTAACTTGCTATGTATTTTTTGGCTTGGGGGTGATTTTCAAGAAATGCAAATGGAACTGAAATGCAATACAAACAATGAGCGTGCCTGGTGGCTGAGATTGATACCACGACGTACTGTCGGTTATGTAGCTATGTGGAATGTATATCAAATATGGTTTACTTCAAGGTCTGGAGATCCCTACAATTCCTACAATAAATGATCTTGAAATGGTCATCCTATGGTGTGAAAATATTTATTAGGTATATATATATTTACTGAAAACAATTATGATTTATTAAATGTTTATATGTTTACAGTATTGTTATTTAATGTAAGCACTTGAGGCACTACCGACCAATGGGAAGCAAAAAGTGGGAGCATATATGGGATGAAATGTGGGAGCAAAGCAAATATAAAAAGTGGGAGCAAATATGCTAACAAATATGTCAACAAATATGCCGGCAAAAGTATATACACAATTCAAGATAGTTGAAAGTAAAGTATATACACAATTCAAGTTAGCATATTTGCTCCCACTTTTTATATTTGCTTTGCTCCCACATTTCATCCCATATATGCTCCCACTTTTTGCTTCCCATTGGTCGGTAGTGCCTCAAGTGCTTACATTAAATAACAATACTGTAAACATATAAACATTTAATAAATCATAATTGTTTTCAGTAAATATATATATACCTAATAAATATTTTCACACCATAGGATGACCATTTCAAGATCATTTATTGTAGGAATTGTAGGGATCTCCAGACCTTGAAGTAAACCATATTTGATATACATTCCACATAGCTACATAACCGACAGTACGTCGTGGTATCAATCTCAGCCACCAGGCACGCTCATTGTTTGTATTGCATTTCAGTTCCATTTGCATTTCTTGAAAATCACCCCCAAGCCAAAAAATACATAGCAAGTTAGTGGAATCATGTTACACATCAATAATTTTAGAAGAGCTCTCAGGTATTGTATGATGATTTTTTTTAGAAGTGTATAACTGTTGACTAGCATTTACTGTTACACAACATTATTTTTGGTAAACTCTACATAAGTATTCTAATTGTCTCTGGTATAATGTCTTGTTTAACAAACATGGTCACACGGTTTATCTATACGTTTAACCCTCTGTTGTTTATGATTTAAAAAAATGATAAACAGCTAAACTCACTGGTCAATAGCCAACATAGTGGCCAAAATGTTTCCCTGATAGGTAACTCATGTTTGGTTAGTCAATTCTTAATGCAAAGCCAGTCAAAACCTAAAAATACTATTAACACCATATCATTAAACAAATCAAACCATCTTAAGGTATTTATTAAATTTAATTGCATTTTAGGAACCTTGCAAGCATCTTGCAACCTTCAAGAGGAATGTATAGACAGGAATTGTGAAAAGGAAACCGATAAATCAATCAACGTAGTGTTATGAACCTCAACGTAAGAAGTTATGAAAGTCTATGTGAGGGTGTGGTTTTTACAGCTGGATGCCTTTTCTGGCACCCACCTCAGAGACGAGTTTATGGGAGATGAAACTCCGCTATCATGTCGAATGTGGAACTCCTAGTCTAGGATTTCATAAGCAAAGGAACACACAAAAATTAGTATTATTACCAGCATAAAAGTGTGTGTGTGAAAGAAATAAAGTAAGTGAGATGAACTGCTTTAATCTCAATTTGTTTCTAATCATTTTTCAGAGAAAAATGACCAAACGGTAAAGTATCAATTCCGTTTTCAGTTATGTGTCTTTTATCTTCGTTTGATGAAATTGCCAACTTATTTTGCCGAACAGTAAATACAGAATGAGATTTTGAAATTATACAAACTTGAACTTTGTTGACTTTTTCTCTGTTATAAAGACACTTTCGATACTCATCAATATTCTTACTTTTACTCACACTCTTCTTAATGCCTTTAGCCTTACACAAGCTATTCATTTCATCACACAATTTTATTGCATACATTTTGGGTCGTAACCCCACAAATTCTTCAACAATCCTTCCAGCATTTTCATCTTTCATTAAACCAATTTCACCTTTATTTTGTCTCACAATGCCAAAAGGATTGTTTGTTTCATAGTTTCCAGTATCAAACAAATTTGAATGTTGTTTCATGAACTCATAAATATCATAATAGAATATATACATAAAACTATCGGTGTCTGTGTATAACAACCTCACATTTGATTCAGGATTTGCTAAAATAACATTGTAATGAAAGTCATTCATTTTACATTTAGACAAATCTAATATAGATGCACCAACATATACTGGTTGATTGTGAAAAATCTTTAGTCTACTCATCTCGATGACCATACATTGTTCATCGAATATAATTCTATGTTTAAAATTAGCCTTAGCTATTAAAGACCTACCACCACGAGCTCCATGCCATTTGGTGACCCATTTGATGTCCCTTAACTTCCTCACATTCATCAGTGAACGACCAAAAATTGCATTATTCATCAATTTATAAAAATTCTTTTCAAAATCATTTTTGGCTTGTTTTCGTTTCTCTGTGTTCACATCAATATATGGTTTTAGCCATTGGCTCTGATTGAATTCAATTATTCTGTGAATACGATCTAATTTCATTCCTAGTTGAATACATTGCTTTAACAATCTATAATGCAAAACATAACGTTCTTTATTATCTAGGGTAGCCATTAGCTTTGTCAACTTTTCTGGACATAGAGGGTAATCTGAATGTTTGTCATGTAACTCTTGAGGATAAGTCAAATCTACTTCCAAAATATATCCAATTTCTGAAGTATCATCAATAGTTAAAACATCAAAGCCTTCAACATTTGCAATCCATTTAAAGCCACCCGTTGGAAGATATTCCATCATCGCATATCCATACAAATTATTAACGTCAAAGTACATTATGTAGGACTCTTGCTTTTTCTCATCATAAGTTTTCATATACTTATTATTAGCAATCGCATGTCGTGTTATACACTGAACATTTCCTCCTCGAATAGATCGTTCAAAAAAGTGTAACATATCAATATCTTGAAGCAATTCAAGTTGAACGTTGGTTATCTTTTTCATAGCACACCAAGACATAGATGGAGCAGTGTAAAAATGAGCTGCATCAATGCCATAAGTTTCCATGCCATTCGATCTAAAATTTTCAAAGACATCCGCCAAAAGAAGTGTGTCAACTTTTAAATACAAATCTGCGTATTCTCCTAATGTTTGACAGGAAAACGTTTCCCACACCGATTGAGCAAACTCATACTCTTCATTCGATATTGTTTGATCATTAAGGCTGCTATAAAACTTGGATATTTCAGGTAATTTAGTTTCGTTAAGAACATCCATACTCGTGACGTATTCATAGGGAAACACACCTTTTCTCGCAGTAAGTCGAAACTGTGCATCATCATTAAAATAACGTTGTGTTATTTGCTTTGAATCTTCGCTTAACGAAGATGAACATTGATCTAGTGAACAGGACAAGAAATTATATGTATCGAAAAATCTTAACTGAATGAATCCATTCTTAGCCCGTACATACTTTGTAAACCCTTTGTAACGTTCCATATTCATCGCTAACAATTTTATATGACCAGGATTATGTAACACCTCTCCATCACGTTTCTCGCAAATTTCTTTAATTATAAAATGTCCATCATAGGCGGTTAGATTATGAAATGCTATAGGCAAAACCTTTGTTACTTTGTAATTTAAATTACAACTATTGTGTGCGCTTCCTCTATATTTTCCAGTTAAGTGACAATGATCGCGTACTTTGAGTTCATTAACTGCAATCGGTTTCTCGCAAACGTGACACATTTTACTTGACAAAAATAATCTTTCTTCATTTTCGGTCATCTTTAACATTGGCTTAACCGATAAGTAATATGTTTGAAGTTTATCCACAATACTATAAAGTTCCTTTACAAACAATTCAATGCAATTATTTCCCCTAAAGAGCTTGAAACTGCACAATTCACTATCGAAATTACAATGAAGGTATAAAGAAATGCTGTAAGGAATATGTTTATGTGTTAAAGTAGAGTTATGAATGTCACTATTTGGAAAACAGGAGGAAATTGGAGACAAAACGCATTCAGTGTCTGCATATATTATAAATGGAACTGTATCTTTAACTCGGAATTCTGTAAAATTAACAAATCTTTGTTCATCAGTCGGCATTATGCTTTTTGCAACAGGAAACTGTTTACAGTCTGCAAAGTGAACATTTAACTCATCCTCAAGAAGATAATATGACAAACAACGTCTACATATATAAATCCTTCTCTGAGTGCTAGTGATGCTTGAACGCACAAGGCGAGCAAGATTTCTAATTAAACAAAAGTGATAACTTTCACTGTTTCCAATCTGCAACATCAATAAGTCTACACTCCTTTCATATACGGGGTAGTTTTCACCCCCCTGCTATTTTTCATCAAAAACAAAAGATCTTAGGTTCAATTATCATTTTTACCCGTTTAAGACCTTTTTCCCCACTGTAAAATCACTATTTACTGTTTTAGGGGTGACATCATCTATCCGGGTAAAAGCCTATGTCACAACGAATTTTTTAAGCTATTACACATAATTTTACGGTTCTTAGTTTCCAAGGTATCGATTTTTCAATTTTGGGGTAGTTTTCACCCCCCTGCTATTTTTCATCAAAAACAAAAGATCTTAGGTTCAATTATCATTTTTACCCGTTTAAAACCTTTTTCCCCACTGTAAAATCACTATTTACTGTTTTAGGGGTGACATCATCTATCCGGGTAAAAGCCTATGTCACAACGAATTTTTTAAGCTATTACACATAATTTTACGGTTCTTAGTTTCCAAGGTATCGATTTTTCAATTTTGGGGTAGTTTTCACCCCCCTGCTATTTTTCATCAAAAACAAAAGATCTTAGGTTCAATTATCATTTTTACCCGTTTAAGACCTTTTTCCCCACTGTAAAATCACTATTTACTGTTTTAGGGGTGACATCATCTATCCGGGTAAAAGCCTATGTCACAACGAATTTTTTAAGCTATTACACATAATTTTACGGTTCTTAGTTTCCAAGGTATCGATTTTTCAATTTTGGGGTAGTTTTCACCCCCCTGCTATTTTTCATCAAAAACAAAAGATCTTAGGTTCAATTATCATTTTTACCCGTTTAAAACCTTTTTCCCCACTGTAAAATCACTATTTACTGTTTTAGGGGTGACATCATCTATCCGGGTAAAAGCCTATGTCACAACGAATTTTTTAAGCTATTACACATAATTTTACGGTTCTTAGTTTCCAAGGTATCGATTTTTCAATTTGGGGGTAGTTTTCACCCCCCTGCTATTTTTCATCAAAAACAAAAGATCTTAGGTTCAATTATCATTTTTACCCGTTTAAAACCTTTTTCCCCACTGTAAAATCACTATTTACTGTTTTAGGGGTGACATCATCTATCCGGGTAAAAGCCTATGTCACAACGAATTTTTTAAGCTATTACACATAATTTTACGGTTCTTAGTTTCCAAGGTATCGATTTTTCAATTTGGGGGTAGTTTTCACCCCCCTGCTATTTTTCATCAAAAACAAAAGATCTTAGGTTCAATTATCATTTTTACCCGTTTAAGACCTTTTTCCCCACTGTAAAATCACTATTTACTGTTTTAGGGGTGACATCATCTATCCGGGTAAAAGCCTATGTCACAACGAATTTTTTAAGCTATTACACATAATTTTACGGTTCTTAGTTTCCAAGGTATCGATTTTTCAATTTGGGGGTAGTTTTCACCCCCCCTGCTATTTTTCATCAAAAACAAAAGATCTTAGGTTCAATTATCATTTTTACCCGTTTAAAACCTTTTTCCCCACTGTAAAATCACTATTTACTGTTTTAGGGGTGACATCATCTATCCGGGTAAAAGCCTATGTCACAACGAATTTTTTAAGCTATTACACATAATTTTACGGTTCTTAGTTTCCAAGGTATCGATTTTTCAATTTGGGGGTAGTTTTCACCCCCCTGCTATTTTTCATCAAAAACAAAAGATCTTAGGTTCAATTATCATTTTTACCCGTTTAAAACCTTTTTCCCCACTGTAAAATCACTATTTACTGTTTTAGGGGTGACATCATCTATCCGGGTAAAAGCCTATGTCACAACGAATTTTTTAAGCTATTACACATAATTTTACGGTTCTTAGTTTCCAAGGTATCGATTTTTCAATTTGGGGGTAGTTTTCACCCCCCTGCTATTTTTCATCAAAAACAAAAGATCTTAGGTTCAATTATCATTTTTACCCGTTTAAGACCTTTTTCCCCACTGTAAAATCACTATTTACTGTTTTAGGGGTGACATCATCTATCCGGGTAAAAGCCTATGTCACAACGAATTTTTTAAGCTATTACACATAATTTTACGGTTCTTAGTTTCCAAGGTATCGATTTTTCAATTTGGGGGTAGTTTTCACCCCCCCTGCTATTTTTCATCAAAAACAAAAGATCTTAGGTTCAATTATCATTTTTACCCGTTTAAAACCTTTTTCCCCACTGTAAAATCACTATTTACTGTTTTAGGGGTGACATCATCTATCCGGGTAAAAGCCTATGTCACAACGAATTTTTTAAGCTATTACACATAATTTTACGGTTCTTAGTTTCCAAGGTATCGATTTTTCAATTTGGGGGTAGTTTTCACCCCCCTGCTATTTTTCATCAAAAACAAAAGATCTTAGGTTCAATTATCATTTTTACCCGTTTAAAACCTTTTTCCCCACTGTAAAATCACTATTTACTGTTTTAGGGGTGACATCATCTATCCGGGTAAAAGCCTATGTCACAACGAATTTTTTAAGCTATTACACATAATTTTACGGTTCTTAGTTTCCAAGGTATCGATTTTTCAATTTGGGGGTAGTTTTCACCCCCCTGCTATTTTTCATCAAAAACAAAAGATCTTAGGTTCAATTATCATTTTTACCCGTTTAAGACCTTTTTCCCCACTGTAAAATCACTATTTACTGTTTTAGGGGTGACATCATCTATCCGGGTAAAAGCCTATGTCACAACGAATTTTTTAAGCTATTACACATAATTTTACGGTTCTTAGTTTCCAAGGTATCGATTTTTCAATTTGGGGGTAGTTTTCACCCCCCCCCTGCTATTTTTCATCAAAAACAAAAGATCTTAGTTTCATTTATCATTTTTAGGTGTTTAACACGTTTTTTTCCCATAACATGACTATTTACTGTTTTAGGGGTGAAATGACCAATCCAGGTAAAAGCCTATGTCATCACCTATTTTTAAAGCTATAACGCCTAATTTTAGGGTTCATAGTTTCCAAGATATTGAGTTTTCAATTTTGGGGGGGTAGTTTCACCCCATAAAGGGGGACGTCGCCCCAAGTGCTAGGACCCCTCATACAAGTCCCTAGCATGATTGGTTCACGAGATATTAACAAAAGTGTAGTTAGGCCCTTTTGACAAGAAAATAAATGAATGATACTTTCAAAAACGAGGTGTCACCCCAAGTGCTAGGATACTGCCTATGGGAAAATCCCATCCTGGGTTCAGAAAATATTAACAAATGTGTAGTTAGACCCTTTTGACAAAAGCCACCGGTGTGCATACATACAAAAATTGCTCTTTCACCCCAGGTAAGGGTAGTTTTTATTTTGGGGGTTGACATACCTCATTCATACAAAAGGAGAATTCACTACGAGTCCTATGACACCCCATATGTTTACATCGCATTATTGGTTAGCGAGATACTAAAAATCGAATGACCTATTAGTTTTTTGTTTTTTTAATAAATTTTTTAAAAAGCCTCATCTATAAAGAATCTTTTAAAAATTCCGCTCTCTTACAAAAGCCCTCAAGTGCGCATGCATACAAAAATAACCACTACTTAACCTCCGGGTAAGGGTAGATTTATTTTGGGGTGGATATACTCCCGTCCATAGCAAGGGGTGGTTCACCACAAGTCCTACGACACCCTATATGCATCGTTCTAGCCTTACAAGCTCATTAAATTCGCCAAATTGTCAAAAAAGCACGTTTACCTCAAATTGCGTTTCCAAATTCCACCCATTTTAAAAAATTACCTCACCATCAAATAGAGCGGGAAAAATAGCATTTAAACGAACCCTCACTCAACCCTAGTCCTCGCCCGCCACCAAACATTTCCCAACATAGCCATACGTATTCAAGCACACACGCGACTTGCAAGAGAACATACACTACCCCACTACCCGCGAATAACCTTTTGTTTTGGTGCTCACACTCGCATGGGTGTCAGATGACAGTTAGCATCCTAATAAACATCCTCCATGACGTCAACACCCATTAACTTTTTATCACCATCGCACAAACAAGCCAAAGGGTCAACCTCTTCCCACGCTAACACGTGCACTGCACATGCTCGCTCCTGGACCACGTGCTCGCTCTAAGGACCCATGACGTCATCCCATGACGTCATCAGGATTACGCAATTTCTGGTCATGATGATGCAATATTTAGATTCTAACAAACACTTACTACTGACGATCGTTCAGATCAAACTTCAACCTATTGAAACCACATACGAGTTTCAGACATGTTGAGGTCAATCGCTCACAGTTCTACAAATCATGGTGTGTCAGCTCTGGAATTAATTCTAAATGCTTTATGCCATCATCAGTTACATGTGAATTCCCATGTATGCTTAGATATGCGAGTCTTTTCAATAGGTGGGCGTGTATTACGGTGGCATCCCGCGCTGTGCCATTCACCATGGCAGCCAGGTGAGACAGGTATAGAATTTGTAAGTTGGGATAATTTTGGGCAACTTCACCCAAAAAATCTTCTTGAGATTCAGAGCAACTACTCAACTCCATCTCGGTAATGTTCGGAAACAATTTGAATATTGGTTTATTCCTAGAATTGTGAATTTCCAAACTTTATAATATCCTACGTGTTCAGCATTTTTATAGCAACCTTTGTACTCCTCCACACATTTCATACGGACTCAGTTTACGTAATATGTTACACAGATAAAAGTAGTAACACCCAATGCCCATCAACAGTCCCAACCCGTATACTCAATGACTTCAGGCTATGCTGCTTTTTCTCGAAGAAAGGAAAAATGGCCTTCGTGTAAAAACGAAGTATCTCAATATGCAATTGTTCCAAGTTAGGAAAAGTACTGTCTAGATAAGTCAATTTCACGAATAACTCTTCTTCAAAGACAAGGCCCAATGCCATGATACTTTTGAATGGACAAGTAATGGTGACTTGTTGAAAATTGTAAATTTGGACCAACGTCATGCGAATAAAGTCTAGATTATGACAACGAACAATAATATATTCAATAAGTTTAGTATCTGCACTGATATCCTGCAAGCCCATTGCTCGTAGCTGTGGAGAAATATTAGACATAAATTATCAGCTCCTCGCTTTCACAGCTTGGCACGAACAAGACGAGCTTCAACGGGAATTTCTTCCACGATACTGTCTGCGACCAAGAACAAACACACTGAACTGACATCGCCAGGTCTTTGAATGATAGGAATGAGAATATCTCCACCAAGACTTCACAGGGAAGCCTGACAGCGCACGCACTCCTTTTTAGCCTAACCGTTCCGCAGGGAGCACGGACAGCGTACAGCGAGAACTACAGAGTTAGTGTTGTTTTAAGGGGCGGAACTACGAGGTCATCTGCCCCACTTAACAGACATTAAAGAGTCCACATTTGGAATTGAGTTTAAAATTTTGAGATGGACACCTACATTTAAAAAGACCAAAATTAATAAAACAAAAACAAACAAGAAGTTCCGTGATGAACTAAAAAGCCTACTTTTCTCGAAATGTAAGATTCATTCCAATGATTAATCTATATGGACCTAATTACAATATTGACGAAATTGAGTTGATAATAACGAAATTTCTTATTAGTTTGAAATATAACTGGCATAATGTAGCCTAATAGAGCACTACAATTGGCAGCCCTGGTGACTGAATATATTCTTAGTTCCATCTCTTAAGGTACAGAATACAAAATTTGTCTGAAGTCCAATGGATAGCATGGGCGTTACATGCAGTTAAACATTGGATCTAACAGCGTGCGTAAAATCATGTTGGCAACAATGTCATGCATGTATTGGTCAGAAATAATCTGAACTATTATGATCTATTGTGCCAATTTTGGATGAAATCCATTCATTTTTATAGAAGTTACATGTATTTTAAAATTGGACCAATCAGCAGGCTTAGAATCATTTTGGAAGCACTGGCGTATATTAATTACTCCAAATTAATCTAGAATGTAAGGTACTATGCGTGCAAAGTTTAGTGCTGTTGGCTTGAATACTTTCTGATATACTGATATTAGGGTAAAAAGTAGAGACAGCACTTATTAGCAGTTGGCAGCCCAGGTTGTTCGTAAGAATACGCATAGTCATATCTGTTTATGTACACCTAGCACACACGAAATTTGGTTGAAATACAATTGATAGAGTAGAAGTTACATGCATTTAAATTTAGGACTTATAAGCAGGCTTATAATCATTTCGGCAACACTGCCATGTATTGAACCCGCTGAGCTAAGGTTCATGTGATATTTTTTATAACAGCACATTTACGATGGGATGTTGTACCTTTGAACACACCCAGAAAGCCACGTGGAGCTGGGAGCTCACGATATACTCTTTTGACTTTGGTGAAGTCTGCTAATTATTTATCTGAGGTCTTATTAATTAATTTTATCTTTCCACGAGACTCAGAATATTCCATTTCGTCATTCAGCATTATTAAAACATTTTGGGGAATGTTATTTTCGCTTAAGGTAAGGTAATATCCTTGCAGATACGCAAATAGGAATGTAAGTAGTCGCTCAACGACTTCGTTTTGACGACCTACTTCCTCGAGTAACCCTGTGCCTTGCACTACGTCTGGAGAATCCGCCCCGTGTAGGCGTGAAGTTACATCCGTCTTGTTAGACGTAGAAAATATCCGCTGTTTAGCGTGGAAATTGTTATCTGTTGCCATCGAGCACGAATACGTTACGATACGAGTGATAAGTAAGAATTGTATAGTGAATTATTTGCACTACATCTGGGAAATCCGCCCTGTGTTGGCGTGAAGTTATAGCGGTCGTGTCAGACGTGAAAAATATCCGCTGTTTAGCGTGGAATATATCATTGGGTGCCATCGTGCACGAATATTCTATAAATCACTGTTATTTATGCACAGTGAACAACAGGAATCATATTGTGATATAATTGGCAAGTATAGTGAATTTTGTAACACTACCGTAACACCACATTTTTGTACCCACGTGTTTGTGGAGGGCCGAGTGCCTGGTGAAAAATATAGAGGTAAACGTGTTATAACTACTTTAAATAATTGTGATTATGAAAGTACTGTATATTTGAATTGCCACAGTGAATTTTTCAATTACAAAACGACGCACATTTCACGGATGCTACGTGATGTAAAAGTGGCGTCGGCACACGTGAAGAACCACAGAACAGAGCTTGATCACGTATTATTCGACATCTGCGAAGTAAAGGTTGTGTTATCAATTGCAATTAAAGCCTGTAACATTTACTACGAACATTGTGATTTTTGAAGTGAAAGAATGAACTACTACACGATTTATTTCACCACCCATGTGATCAAATTATTCTACACCATGTTTGAGACCAACATCATGGGCTAATACCGCTATGGTATTAGGGTGATGTATCTATTGGAACCAGCATGATGGTGGAACTTCCAGAACAGCGAACGAGGAGGAAGGAACCCAGGATGCCTTTCCCAGGCAGGTCCAGTACATCCACGAGGTTATCGACAGGGACAGATCGAACCCTGGCCTTTGGAAGAGTCCAGATGGGAGTCCTGATGAGGATAATGCCGTTCCGGAAAGCCAGGGATGAATTTGTACAACCCTTGTCGTTGAACAGAGGGCTGAGTGAGAGCTCCTCCATTTCGTGAGTTTTGTACACCCTTTCTTGTTCTAGTTTCTGGTGGTATAGTAGATTTAATGTAGTTTGTGAACCAACCGAACTCAGTGTCAGCCATTTTTATAGGTAGGGACTGTAACTAGTCTAATTAGATGTCATTTATTTCAGTTAGAGACACCCTTGGGTCAGACATTTTGGTCAACCCTGGTGCAGTTTGATGGACGTCGTAGAACGTCAATGCCTATCTTTTGCTAAACGTGACCGTAGTCATTTGAGGCTACTTTGTTTAACCCTATCTGGGGTGATTTTTCAAGTCTTTGCTGACTTTAGTTATGGCAATCAGATGCCGTGGTTATATTTCTTTAACTGCATTTTTTTTGCAGCCAGTCTTTGTAACACCCCTGACTTTGTTAGAGCAGTCGTATCAGTTAGGTAATCGACTGTAATTACCAGTTTTGTAACTGCATTATATTTCATTTGAGATGTTGCTCAGAAGCCATCTGGTCAAGTGTAGACCTTTATAAGTAAAAGGGATGTTTCGTTGTCTAGCATCGAACCCTGTTCCCAACGTATCATTAAGCAGATCCAGAGTGTGGAATCTGCGCCACAATTATTATTTTGTTAGTGTCATGTGAAGACACGTATTTATTTGAAGTTTTTATACAAGCAACTACTGAAGTATTATATCTTTGAGAGCAAAGAGCTCCAGCAATGTGACATTGCTACCATTTAGACGTCTTTGGTGTGAAAGACGGAATTATATTATTGTATTCAGATTTATAGCGTGTGTTTTATACACGTATTCTTCGAGGTTAGTAACCAATGGTAAAGGTTTTATGATGAGGCCAATTGTACAGTTTTTATTAGCCTACTTTTACATTTTGCAAAAATGAGGAAAAAGTAGTCTTATGAGATCGATCCGGGAAAATGTGTGTGTCTGTCTGTCTGTCTGTCTGTGTCCCCCCCTATCAACTCCTAAACGGCTGGAGCAATCGAAATAAAATTTGGTAGGAGTAAAGATGTATACCTGAATATCTCACGGCCATATTTGAAAATGATGTCAGTGCTACCAACTGCTGAAAAATCGCAATTGAAATTTGAGCTCCATGTTGGATATCTTGGAAGGTATGAATGGGAGCCATTTCAAAATCGGCACACATATAGACAATAATATTTCAGTTTAATTTCCAGAAGGCCATATATGGCAGTGTTGCCAAAATGATTATAAGTCTACTGATATGTCCAATATTTAAATGCATATAACTTCTACACTATCAATTGGAATTCAACCAAATTTCGTATGTTGTATGTGTACATAACCAGATATGACTGAACGTATTCTTATGAACCACCAGTGCTGCCAACTGTTAAAAAATGCTGTCTATTTTTGTTACCCTAATATCAATATATCAGAAAAAATGCAAACCAATAGCTCTAAACTTTGCACACGTATAGTACCTGGCATTCTAGATTACTTTGGAGTAACTAATATACGTCAGTGCTGCCAACATGATTCTAAGCCTGCTGATAGTTCCAATTTTAAAATGCATGTAACTTCTCTACTAACATATGGATTTCATTCAAAATTGGCACAACAATAGGTCATATTATTTCAGATTATTTCTGACCAATACATGCATGACACTGTTGCCAACATGATTTTACGCGCGCTGTTAGATCCAATGTTTAACTGCATGTAACGTCCATGCTATTCATTGGACTCCAACCAAATTTTGTGTCCTGTATCTTAAGAGAAGGAACTAAGAATATATTCAGTCACCAGGGCTGCCAACTGTAGTGCTCTATTAGGCTACATTATGCCAGGTATACAGTATTTCGAACTAATTAGAAATTTCGATATTACCAACTTAATTTCGTCATTATTCTAGATTGATCCATATCGATTAATCACTGGCATGAACATTAAATTTTAAGAAAAGTAGGCTCTTTAGTTCGTCACGGAACTTCTTGTTTTTGTTTAAATCGCCGGCCTTGATAGTTAGTGTTTGTTGTGTCGGACCGCGCAGGAATGTTGTAGCCTGCGGCGACACAAACTGGTTTGTGACCCAGTGCCCTTGAGAGCACGCTTTTATTATGAGACAGACATAGATTGACAGAGGACAGAATGCTTTTAGTATTCGCTTTTCCTTTCATTGCTATTTAGCTCATGGAACCCAGTGTCCAACCTTGTATCTGATCACATGTTTTATAGATTGTTTTTTGTTAGTTAAACGCACTATTGCGTGTACCGTCGTTTGACGTGTAGAGTTAGGTCAGATTTTCTATAGTACGTTGTAGGCTGCCCTGTTATAGGAGGAATTTATTGTATGAAGGTATTTGTGTGTACCTTGTCCGGGATTGTTCCCGTTGACCAGATGTTATGGAGGGTGACTGAGTGTGAAGGCCCATCCCAGAGTTATTGAAGGCGAGCTGTGCGCCGCTGGTAACTTGTGTTATTGTGTGTCCGAGTTATTGCTCGTTGATTATATTCCGACTTATGAGTCGAGGCTTTTTGGTGGAGATTGATCTCAGTGGAGACACTCCGTGCCCAGGCTATTGTCAGTATTATTCGCCATAAACCAACGATAAACCTAAACGGACATCTTAATAATAAAACGCATAATTTTGGTAAAACAAAAGCTAACTAACGAATTCTTTCTATCTAACTTTGTTCTTTTGCATTTGGAACCTGCTGACATGGCCGTGCTAATGAAGGTATTTCCTTTTGAGGAAATGACTAGGACAGCTGACACTATTGTAGCGACCTGAAGCATGCTCGAACCTTGAGTTCGTAGCTTGTGTAGCGCAGGCCATGCGATGTTAGACGTAGTCTTTACTACGCAGTCGTCACCGTAACTACACACTTATATGGCTATGGCTTACAAAGGGTAAACCAAGGTGCAGGCAGGCATTTTAATAAAACTGTTGTCTTTCATTAATGATTTATGATGTAAAAGTGTATGAATCCTACATGTTACCTTCTTGTGTGCTGTTAGCACGTAGTTACTAAGAATAATTAATTGTTTTTCTACATGGCTGTTCACTTAGCTTTGAATGTAATTGTTTTCTGTTACGGTCGTCATCGCCGTAAATTTTGTTATTAACTGATAGGACTTAGCTAGATGAATTAACGTTAAATGTAAATGTGGAGATGGTATCATCCTAACTTAGATTTGTTTTGCTACCCTGTCAAATGTAAATTCAGATATTAGCTTGATCTTGTAACTTGACCTAGGGACTTGCGTCGTACCATTTTCCTAGTGTTGCTGTTGTTGCTTTGTTATTGTGAGATAAATCTTTCGCGAGGGTTTTCCGTAACTTCTCAGGTAGGGACCTGCTCTTTATTTTTGATTGTTTATTAGCTTGCGGACTAGCCGATTGTAACCCTCCGAACTTGGCTAGGGGCTTGGGAATTTTAACAATAAATTTTCACGGTGTTTTACTTAAGTCTGGATGTTTATTTTCTCAGTCTAGTTTTTAAGGTGGACCTTTCCTTAGGCAGTCTATGACCATCGTCACCATGTACCACGATCCCTGTGGACCACAGATTCTCGTGCCGCTTTAGCCTGATTCGAAGTTCACCTGATCCTCACGGCAATTATGTCCGACGGGTGAGATGTTAGGGAAGTCATTGCGGTTGTTGGCTATCCTGGCAGCTCCACCGACGGTCTCATAAAATGGCGCCAAAATCATGTGCCGACGTTAACGTGGTGACCGTCAGTTCCATGTTATTTAGGAGGATCTTAATGTTGATTAATGGTAAATTGACAGGACTGGGACGAACTTATAAAGTCGTACTGAAGATCAGTTGACCGCATGGCATTCATGTTTGATAGAACTCCATGGGGTGAGGCTTTAGTGTTGGATAAATGAAGGATAGGATTTTCTTTGATGATGCCTCATCCTGAGTAAATGTAATACTTTGCTTTGCTCGCCGTTGTCTTTGTAAATGTAGAAGCACTTAGTTTGCATACTCCAGCTGTACTCGTGATATTTATTTAAATGAAACAAGCTTTATACCACCAAGTAACTAATCATAGCTGTAAGTTCCATTAGATATTGATCCCTCACTTTCTCATATATATTTCTTGTCAATGGATGATGAAACTATTCGTCGTGTGTTTGGGGAGATGATGGCAAGTGTTAATGCAAATCTCCAACAGATTACTGCTGACTTAGGTCAGAATATCCAAGCTGTGAACACTGTGAGTGGTCATGTGGACCAAGTTAGGCAGGACTTAGTAAACACCCAGTCGATTAACAATGTCAGACATGATTTAGAGGTTAACACCAAGTCTATAAATATTGTAAGTGGTCATGTGGACCAAGTCACAGAGTCGATCAATAATGTTAGGACTGATTTAACACAGGTCAGGGCCGACATGGACGCATATAGAGTCGAAGCTAGGAATGATCTTACGGCAGGTTTAGCAGCTGTTAATGTTGATGTCATAAGACACCATCAGGAGGCTAACCAGCGTATAGATTGCTTAACCGACCAGATGAATAGAGCTAGGGATGATGTGCAGACCCGATTGGAGGAGCACACAGCTCAAATTCAAACGACAATAAACAGAGTCCAGATAGATATGAGAGCCGACCTGGAGCACACTCGAGAAGAATTTGGGACTCGATTGACTCACGTCGAGGGATTTATGGACACCGTGAAAAAGGTCATGGCGACCATGAATATAGGACTGATTTTGATGAGAGGTGCAGCAAATGCTGTGAATAACAACGTTAAGACGATCGTCGACGGCATGATAGAAGTCAAGGACGAATTGAACACCAATAGGAGAAATATTACGGAGTTGACAGAAACCGTAGCAAGCCTGCGTGAAACAGTTGACGTTCATCGTGAGGAACATAAAATCGATCTCATGTTATTGAGGGGTGACCTCAACGAGCACAAGACCACTGTGGAGGCTAAGGTAGCCGAGGTCAGAGATGATGTTGGAAAGATCCAAGACAACGTGTCGAAAGTCGAAGGAGAAATCGATTCCTTACAAAAACGATTCGAAGAAGTCGCGGTAACCGAGAGGATAGACCCTAGCTATAACCTCAGGACGGCAATACGCGAAGTTGACACGAACCTCAAAGGGAAAGTAGATAGGATCGAGCTACAACTTAACGACTTAGGTAACAAAGTCACAGCTAGAACAATTCCAGGACTCGAGGTTATTGAAAGACGTCTTGACAGACTTGAGACGATTCCTAGAGAGAGACACTTACCCTCACAGATGGGAGACTCTCAGACGACACCCGTATCTCAATCCGCAGGGATGATGCCTACTCATTTCCAACCCAGCGCACCTATAGAACCGCAACCATCCCAATTCACTGGTTCAGCGCAAAGTCAAACTTTGAACTTTGACGCCCATCCTTTTCAACCAGCACCCAATCGACTTAGTCATGAAACGAATACACCTATGCATAACTACATGCAGAATTCATTTAGACCCGCCCATACGCAGGGAAATGTAACTATAATCCGTTCGAGAGAGGAGCAACCAGCTCGCATCTCAGGAACTGGGAGTGGTATCACTCCGGTTGAATTTCTGGCCAACGTAGAAAGCAACTTGAGAGACACTATGGTAACTCCGGAGAGGGAACTCCGAGTTATAGAGCGTTTGCTCGAGGGGCAAGCCAGCACCTGGTTTAGAGCATTCCGATACTCGTTTATAGGCTACCAGGATTTAAAAGAAGCCTTGTTAAGAACGTACTGGTCGAGCGACATCCAGCAGAGCATCAGAGCTGAGATGTATACTCGCCGATACAGCTCTAATACTCCAACGCGCTATGCGAACTACTTCGCAATCCAGCTTGCGTAACTTCGTTGTCTTCAACCCCCATTGTCTGAACAAGACCTAGTAAACACCATCGTTTGGCAATACCCTGCTGACGTGCAACGTGTATTGATAGCTGCAGGGGCATCCACTTTTCAGCAGTGTGACCAAATCCTGCGACGGTTGGATGCAATCACTGAACAGTTCCCGACACACCGTCAGCAGAAGGCTGACAGGCACGAGGAGAGACATGTCAACTTAACTACTGTCGACAAAGTGAGCCAGACACCACAACAGACGCAAACCCAAGAGAGCTCTGGACAACGTAATAATTATAACTATGGTAGAAGAGAATGGAACAATACTCCATATGCTAGGGACCAGCGAGATGACCGTCGTAGTCACTGGAACCGGCGCTTCGACCGAACGACGAACGACGACCGTCGTCACGAAAACGACCGTCGAGGGAATAATGGTCGAACCCCACAGCATGGAAGTATCTGTAGGGAATACCGTTACAGTAGAGGGTATAACAGAGATCGAGACCCCAGAAACCAGCTTGATAGAGATTGGAGAGGAAGAGCACGGGAGAGCCGTGAGTATCTTCAAAATCTCAGAGAACTACAAATCCGAGAAGAGGGAGAACAGAACCCGACTTCGAGGGAAACTAGGAATTCGGCGCAGGAGACGGAGCATAACCAGCCCAGTACTTCTCGCCAGGACAGAAAAAAAACGCCGAAAAATCAATAGATTGATGTTGATGATGATAATTGTTGTTTTAAGGGGCCTAACATCTAGGTTATCGGCCCCTGATGGTTTGGGTGATCGTGAAGATGAAAATGAAAAGCGAACTTAAATCTAAAACTAACTACTAACCTACATACTAGAAGAAGAAATGGAAAACTAAAGGAGAATAAGGCAAATAAAAGGACATAAGGAAAAGAAATGCCCTCAACCCTCGGAGAAGGCGGATTGAGGGACTTGGAAGGAAGGAGAGCCATGAAAGGCATATAGGAAAGTGAAAGAGGAGAGGGTCCGCCCCAAAGGTAAGGGACAAAAGGGGAAAACGGACCCAGCTCAGGAATCCCTCGGGGTCGCCAACTCCCGAACTCACCAGCCAACCGTGAGCCCCTGAGGGTGTAGCATTATCTAGGGTGCACCAGAAGTGGTGGGGCTACATACACCCTGCCTCCTTAAGGGCCTAGAGCACAAGGCAGGAGGTAAAAGGAAGAGAAAAAGAAGGCTGACCCCTCGCAGAATGAGGGTATCAGAAAAGATGAGACAAGGGCCAATCAAGGCGGGAAAGGAAGAGACTCCCTAGGCCTCGGATACCCTAATACCGTCGGGGTCAGAAGAGAACAAGAGTTGACCAAGTGAGGTCGACAGGAAAGAAGACAGAGAGGAGCCCGGCACAAGTAAGTGGAAGCAATGCCGGACTCAGCTGGGGCCCCGTGGTCGCCAACCCACGCCCACAAGATGTGAGCCCCTGGGGGAAATCAATAGATTCTTGCCCGGTTGAGCACCGAGTAACTGCCACCATATTACTCTGGGAGCCAATCCTGGAAGACCTGTTAGACGAACGACGAACCACAACTACGAATTGACGCGTCTACCGAAGATTGTAGCCACCCTGAATGGATGCAACGTAGTCATTCTCATCGATACTGGGGCGATGATTAGTGTCATTTCCGCCGATTGCCATGCCAGACTGAAAGCAAACTCTGAGGTGACAGAGCTGCCAGTTTCTGCTGTAAGAGTCAGAGGAGTCATACCTGACCGTGTTGTAACGTGCAAAATCCAGATTCTATGCACTTTGAAGATTTCGAGCCACGTGTACTTGCACGAATTTCTTGGGATGAAAGGCTTGCATCATGATGCCATATTGGGTGCAGACTTCATTAGGAAGTTTGATGGAATCATTGACATGGGATGTAATACGGTAGAGTTTAAGCCGAACGAACCCATTCAGATGAACTTAGTTGAAGAAGAACCGGAATTCCTATCCGAAGTCGACGTTGTCGAAAAATTAAATGGCAAGGAATTGAGAAGACACAAGATGCCGACGAAGAGGCAGAATCATTATCAGCACCCATACGAGAGAACCTTGATGCAATATTGAGCGAATACAGGGATATATTCGACACCACACCTGGTGAGTTATTGCACTACGAGTACGATCTTGTACTACTGGATGATTCCCCATTCCAGAAGAAGATTTATCCTATCGCAGAGAAACACCGCGAGGAAGCTGCTAAGAAGATCCATGAGATGGAAGCAGCAGGCACAATCTAGAAGTCACCGACTCCTTTCTTGAATCCTATAACACCTGTGGTTAAGGTGGATGGAAGCTTGAGACTTTGTCTCGATGCAAGAGCCTTAAATGAACGCCTAGCTCCTGAGCATGACAGACCGCCCAAGATTAGGGACATCCTCAGGATGTTCAAGGGAAAGAGAATATTTTCGTAATTGGACTTGGTACAATCTTACTACCATATCAGATTATCTGAGCATACTCAGAAATATACAGGGTTTCTGTTTGATCAGACCACCTATGTATTTCGAAAACTACCCTTTGGATTGAAAAATGCCGGAGCTGCATTAATCAGAGCACTTGATGCGAAGCTGACTCCTGAAGTGAAGCAGAAGGTGATATGTTACGTGGATGACATCATCATAGCTTCGGAAACAGAGGAAGAGCATTTAAAGACCTTACGCCTTGTTTTTGAAAATCTTCGACAGACCAATTTTAAAGTGAAATTTGACAAGTGTCGATTCTTCCAGAGAGAAGTGAAATTTGTGGGACACATAATCAATGGAGAAGTATACAGGCCGAATCCGGCAAAGATCAGAACCGTTGCTGCATTTCCAACGCCAACCCGTGTGAAACACGTGAGACAATTCTTAGGAATCCTCCAATTCTTTGCTGCTCATTGTGAGAGGTATTCCGAGACTGTCGCACCACTGCAAGGATTACTGAAGAAGAACTGCAGGTGGGCCTGGAATGATGAGTGCGAGATAGCTTTCAGGAAAGCTAAACAAATGCTAGTTGACTCGATTCAGTTAGAATATCCAGACTATTCCCGGAATTTTATTCTAGAGACTGATGCATCTGCGATTGGAATAGGAGCCATCCTACTGCAGGAGGATGATGAGAAGAAACGTCATTACATCTCTTTCTTAAGTCGACGTTTGAGAGCACAAGAATCTCACTATTTTACCACTGAGATTGAAGCACTTGCGATTGTTTACGTACTTGAGTACTGGCAGAAACTTTTGTTAGGCCAGAGGATTATTGTGAGGACCGATCACCATGCGCTGACCTTCAAATTACGAACAAGACTGGCAAGCGACAGGATCACACGTTGGACGCTGTTTCTCCAACAGTTCGATTTGGAAATAGTTTACCGACCAGGCAGAGAGAATGTGTTGGCCGACATTCTCAGCCGGAATCCTGAAGCCACTGTGAATGCCATAGACATCGAGGGAGAATGCGAGGAACACCTTCGCCGACTTCGTCATCTACCTGAAGGACAACGACGTGAGGAGGAACTGAGGCATATTATCCGTTTCCTGGAACGAAGAATGGATCCACAGGATGCTCATTATGCGAGGATTGCTGCTGTTGCAGATGATTATTTGATTTATCATCGTGTCTTGTACAAGTTTGTGGACGAGGACCACACTCAACTGCGTGCAGTTATTCCTAGGAGATACCAAGAATTTGTTATTCTTATGGTTCATCTATCCATTGGACAAGACCATTGCAACCATCAAGGAGTCTTTTACTTGGAAAGGGCTAGGAGCCACCGTTAGACAGTGTTTACGTGCTTGCGACGTATGCCAGCGGAACAAGTACACGTCACACTTGTTAAAGGAACCACTTAGACCAATACTCCCAACTCAACCCAGAGAGTTATACGCACAGGACCTTTATGGCCCTATACCTAAGGCCCGTCGTGGGAACCGCTACATCGTTGTAACTATTGATGTGTTCACGAAATATACGATGCTTCATTCGATTCAGAAAGCCACCGCACATCAGATTATTCAGAGGATTAGACGACAAGTGATACCGGAGGCAGGAAAGCCACAATTCCTGTTGACTGATCACGGATCACAGTACACCTCCGCAGAATTTGCCAATGCTATGAACGAGCTGGAAATAGGTCATGTTTTATAATCTATTGTCTTATCGCAAAATTCTGTCGATTATATTGTCAAGAAGAACACTGGCGATGGACTGAAGTCCTAGTTAATATTCAAAATTTATTAATTCAACAGTCCATGAGAGCACTGATCAAATACCTATGGTTTTGCATTTGAACGGGATGCCAATGAGAATATGGAATCGTGTGATTGTAAATCCACCTTGTTTACAACCATCACATGCCAGCAGACTTTTAGCTGCAAGGGATACATTGGACAGACAAGCTGCCAAACGCTTGAGAAGAACTAGACGCCAGAGATTCAGAGAACCACTTGTTGAAGGAGACCTTATCCTTATAAGGAGACCCGGAATTTCAAGTCCTATAGACCGCATATATGGGAAATTTCTGTCTTTATATTATGGCCCTAGTCGTATCCGACAGCCTTTGAACAATGGAAGTTATATGATAGAAGACTTTAGGACAGGGGAGCGCATTGTAACCTTCAATGCAGCTAATCTAAAAAAATATCACTTATGAATGAACTTCAAGTCAAATAAAAATGTCGTCCCAACATTTTATTTGAAACGACGGAGAGGCAGATGAACCCGCTGAGCTAAGGTTCATGTGATATTTTTCATAACAGCACATTTATGATGGGATGTTGTACCTTTGAACACACCCAGAAAGCCACGTGGAGCTGGGAGCTCACGCTATACTCTCTGAAGTAGAGGAGAATCGCACTTTTGACTTTGGTGAAGTCTGCTAATTATTTATCTGAGGTCTTATTAATTAATTTTATCTTTCCACGAGACTCAGAATATTCCATTTCGTCATTCAGCATTATTAAAACATTTTGGGGAATGTTATTTTCGCTTAAGGTAAAGTAATATCCTTGCAGATACGCAAATAGGAATGTAAGTAGTCGCTCAACGACTTCGTTTTGACGACCTACTTCCTCGAATAACCCTGTGCCTTGCACTACGTCTGGAGAATCCGCCCCGTGTAGGCGTGAAGTTACATCCGTCTTGTTAGACGTAGAAAATATCCGCTGTTTAGCGTGGAAATTGTTATCTGTTGCCATCGAGCACGAATACGTTACGATACGAGTGATAAGTAAGAATTGTATAGTGAATTATTTGCACTACATCTGGGAAATCCGCCCTGTGTTGGCGTGAAGTTATAGCGGTCGTGTCAGACGTGAAAAATATCCGCTGTTTAGCGTGGAAGATATCATTGGGTGCCATCGTGCACGAATATTCTATAAATCACTGTTATTTATGCACAGTGAACAACAGGAATCATATTGTGATATAATTGGCAAGTATAGTGAATTTTGTAACACTACCGTAACACCACATTTTTGTACTCACGTGTTTGTGGAGGGCCGAGCGCCTGGTGAAAAATATAGAGGTAAACGTGTTATAACTACTTTAAATAATTGTGATTATGAAAGTACTGTATATTTGAATTGCCACAGTGAATTTTTCAATTACAAAACGACGCACATTTCACGGATGTTACGTGATGTAACAGTGGCGTCAGCACACGTGAAGAACCACAGAACAGTGCTTGATCACGTATTATTCGACATCTGAGAAGTAACGGCTGCGTTATCAATTGCAATTAAAGCCTGTAACATTTACTACGAACATTGTGATTTTTGAAGTGAAAGAATGAACTACTACACGATTTATTTCACCACCCACGTGATCAAATTATTCTACACCATGTTTGAGACCAACATCATGGGCTAATACCGCTATGGTATTAGGGTGATGTATCTATTGGAACCAGCATGATGGTGGAACTTCCAGAACAGCGAACGAGGAGGAAGGAACCCAGGATGCCTTTCCCAGGCAGGTCCAGTACATCCACGAGGTTATCGACAGGGACAGATCGAACCCTGGCCTTTGGAAGAGTCCAGATGGGAGTCCTGATGAGGATAATGCCGTTCCGGAAAGCCAGGGATGAATTTGTACAACCCTTGTCGTTGAACAGAGGGCTGAGTGAGAGCTCCTCCATTTCGTGTGATTTTGTACACCCTTTCTTGTTCTAGTTTCTGGTGGTATAGTAGGTTTAATGTAGTTTGTGAACCAACCGAACAGAGTGTCAGCCATTTTTATAGGTAGGGACTGTAACTAGTCTAATTAGATGTCATTTATTTCAGAGTGAGACACCCTTGGGTCAGACATTTTGGTCAACCCTGGTGCAGCTTGATGGACGTCGTAGAGCGTCAATGCCTATCTTTTGCTAAACGTGACCGTAGTCATTTGAGGCTACTTTGTTTAACCCTATCTGGGGTGATTTTTCAAGTCTTTGCTGACTTTAGTTATGGCAATCAGATGCCGTGGTTATATTTCTTTAACTGCATTTTTTGCAGCCAGTCTTTGTGACACCCCTGACTTCGTTAGAGCATTCGTATCAGTTAGGTAATCGACTGTAATTACCAGTTTTGTAACTGCATTATATTTCATTTGAGATGTTGCTCAGAAGCCATCTGGTCAAGTGTAGACCTTTATAAGTAAAAGGGATGTTTCGTTGTCTAGCATCGAACCCTGTTCCCAACGTATCATTAAGCAGATCCAGAGTGTGGAATCTGCGCCACAATTATTATTTTGTTAGTGTCATGTGAAGACACGTATTTATTTGAAGTTTTTATACAAGCAACTACTGAAGTATTATATCTTTGAGAGCAAAGAGCTCCAGCAATGTGACATTGCTACCATTTAGACGTCTTTGGTGTGAAAGACGGAATTATATTATTGTATTCAGATTTATAGCGTGTGTTTTATACACGTATTCTTCGAGGTCTATAACCTATGGTAAAGGTTTTATGATGAGGCCAATTGTACAGTTTTTATTTTTGTTTAAATCGCCGGCCTTGATAGTTAGTCTGAGTTGTGTCAGACCGCGCAGGATTGTTGTAGCCTGCGGCGACACAAACGGGTTTGTGACCCAGTGCCCTTGAGAGCACGCTTGTATTATGAGACAGACATAGATTGACAGAGGACAGAATGATTTTAGTATTCGCTTTTCCTTTCATTGCTATTTAGCTCATGGATCCCAGTGTCCAACCTTGTATCTGATCACATGTTTTTATAGATTGTTTTTTGTAAGTTAAACGCACTTTTGCATGTACCGTCATTTGACGTGTACAGTTATGTCAAGTTTTCTATAGTACGTTGTAGGCTGCCCTGTTATAGGAGGAATTTATTGTATGAAGGTATTTGTGTGTACCTTGTCCGGGATTGTTCCCGTTGACCAGATGTTATGGAGGGTGACTGAGTGTGCAGGCCCATCCCAGAGTTATTGAAGGCGAGCTGTGCGCCGCTGGTGTCTTGTGTTATTGTGTGTCCGAGTTGTTATTGCTCGTTGATTATATTCCGACTTTTGAGTCGAGGCTTTTTAGTGGAGATTGATCTCAGTGGAGACACTCCGTGCTCAGGCTATTGTCAGTATTATTCGCCATAAACCAACGATAAACCTAAACCGACATCTTAATAATAAAACGCATAATTTTGGTAAAACAAAAGCTAACTAACGAATTCTTCCTATCTAACTTTGTTCTTTTGCATTTGGAACCTGCTGACATGGCCGTGCTAATGAAGGAATTTCCTTTTGAGGAAATGACTAGGACAGCTGACACTATTGTAGCGACCTGAAGCATGCTCGAACCTTGAGTTCGTAGCTTGTGGAGCGCAGGCCATGCGATGTTAGACGTAGTCTTTACTACGCAGTCGTCGCCGTAACTACACACTTTAGATGACTATGGCTTACAAAGAGTAAACCAAGGTGCAGGCTGGCATTTTAATAAAACTGTTGTCTTTCATTATTTATTTATGATGTAAAAGTGTATGAATCCTACATGTTACCTTCTTGTGTGCTGTTAGCACGTAGTTACTAAGAATAATTAAATGTTTTTCTACATGGCTGTTCACTTAGCTTTGAATGTAATTGTTTTCTGTTACGGACGTCATCGCCGTAATTTTTTTATTAACTGATAGGACATAGCTAGATGAATTAACGTTAAATGTAAATGTGGAGATGGTATCATCCTAACTTATATTTGTTTTGCTACCCAGTTAAATGTAAATTCTGATATTAGCTTGATCTTTTAACTTGACCTAGGGACTTGCGTCGTACCATTTTCCTAGTGTTGCTGTTGTTGCTTTGTTATTGTTAGATAGATCTTTCGAAAGGGTTTTCCGTAACTTCTCAGGTAGGGACCTACTCTTTATTTTTGATTGTTTATTAGCTTGCGGACTAGCCGATTGTAACCCTCCGAACTAGGCTAGGGGCTTGGGAATTTTAACAATAAATTTTCACGGTGTTTTACATAAGTCTGGATGTTTATTTTCTCAGTCTAGTTTTAAGGTGAAGCTTTCCTTAGGCAGTCTATGACCATCGTCACCATGTACCACGACCCCTGTGCACCACAGATTCTCGTGCCGCTTTAGCCTATTTGGAAGTTCACCTGATCCTCACGGCAATTATGTCCGACGGGTGAGATGTTATTGCGGTTGTTGGCTATCCTGGCAGCTCCACCGACGGTCTCAGTATGGCCTCCTGGAAATTAAACTGCAATATTATTATCTATACGTGTGCATATTTTGAAATAGCTCCCATTCATACCTTCCAAGATATCCAACATGGAGCTCAAATTTCAATTGCGATTTTTCAGCAGTTGTTAGCACTGACATCATTATAAAATATGGCCGTGAGATATTCATGTATTGATCTTTACTCCTACCAAATTTTGTTTCGATTGCTGCAGCAGTTTAGGAGTTGATAGGGGGGGAGGGAACACACATAGCCAGCCAGCCAGCCAGACAGACAGACACACACACATATTTGCCCGATCTCGTAAGTCTACTTTTTCCTCATTTTTGCAAAATGTGAAAAGTAGGCTAAAAATTAAATAAATATAAAAATAAACAAAATTTATGGAAAAACAAAAATTACGGAAAAACAAAAAATTGTCATTCGAAAACGAACAAGTCGTTGAGTCAATTTACACTGGATAATTTAGATTGCTGGCCCTAACCCACTCTCACTTATAAAGCGGTTGCGATCAGCAGCTACCGCGTCATCGGCTAATATATGTTTGTCATCTGCAAACCAAGGTTTCTTCGTAAGTCAGCATGATCTGCACACACTGTAAAAATGTGGGCTACCGTGAAATCGGCTCCACATGTACAAAGTGGGGTGTCTTCCCTTCTCATTAGGTACGAGTGGATGGATCTTGTATGACCTATTCTTAGCCTACACAACATGACGGACATTCTCCGTGACCGGAAAGAGCTCCGTCACACGCGAGTAGTTCCCTTGATCGCTCTCAGTTTACTGGGAAGTCGGTCAGCTAGCCACTGACTCTCCCAAAACGCCAGAACTTGCAGGTGTAACAGAGCGAATATCTCGATGTTGATGATAATTGTTGTTTTAAGGGGCCTAACATCTAGGTTATCGGCCCCTGATGGTTTGGGTGATCGTGAAGATGATACTGGAAAGCAAACTTAAAAACTAAAACTAACTAATAACCTACATACTAGAAGAAATGGAAAACTGAATGAGAATAAGGCAAATAAAGGCCAGGAGGAAAAAAATGCCCTCAACCCTCGAAGACTGCGGATTGAGGGACTTAAAAGTATGGAGAGCCATGAAAGGCAGATAGGAAAGTGAAAGAGGTGAGGGTCATTCCCACAGGTAAGGGACATAAGGAGGAAACCGGACCCAGCTCAGGAATCCCTCGGAGTCGCCAACTCCCGAACTCACCAGCCGTGAGCCCCTGAGGGTGTAGCATTATCTAGGGTGCACCAAAAGTGGTGGGGCTACATACACCCAGCCTCCTTGAGGGTCTTGAGCAGAAGGCAGCAGATAACATGAAAAGAAAAAGAAGGCTGACCCCTCGCAGAAGGAGGGAATCAGCAAAGATGAGACAATGGCCAATTAAGGCGGGAAAGGAAGAGACTCCCTAGGCCTCGGATATCCAAATACCGTCGGGGTCGGTAAAGAATAAGAGTTGACCAGGGAGGTCGACAGGAAAGAAGACGGAGAGGAGCCCGACACAGGTAAGTGGAAGCAATGCCGGACTCAGCTGGGTTCACGTGGTCGCCAACCCACGTCCCACTAGATGTGAGCCCCTTGGGGAAGACGAACAAGAGGTATCACTCCCTCGAAGAATGATGGGTCAGGAAAGATGAGAGTAGGGCCAATTAAGGCGGAGAATGAAGACTCCTTAGGCCTCGTATAACCTAATGCCGTCGGCGTCGGAAGAAAACAAGAGTTAATCAAAATATATCAGCGGAACAAGCTCAGGGCAAAGTCAATTAAACAACAGTTTAAACAAACGAGTTATTTATTTACTCTAAAATACATGGTATTTATGACCAGACACGAAATGAACTGAACTGTGTGTAAGGTTGAAAAAAAAAACCACTGTGTCTGGATTGTGTGCGCATCGTAGATGGCAGCACTAGATTTGAAAAAACACCTATGGTCCAATGCATTTGTTTATTATTGATCTTGTAGGTTAAATGTGTTCTAACACAGGATGATGAGAATAATTGTTGTATTAATGGTCTGGGTGATAGTGAAAATGGAAGATGATAAAATGAAACCTACAACTGAAACTAACTACTGACTTACCAACTAGAAGAGGAAATAGGCAACAAATACAAGTAGAATGTAAATTAAAGACAGGAGGAAAGGACATGCCCTCAACCCTCGAAGAATGAGAATTGAGGGACTTGGAAAGGAGGAGAGCCAAGAAAGGCAGAGAGGAAAGGGAAAGAAGAGATGATCCGCGCCAAAGGCAATGGAAAAAGTGGGACAATGCGACCCAGCTCAGGAATCCTTGAGGTCGCCAAATTCCGAACCCACCAGCCATGAACCCTTGAGGTTGTGGCACTATCCAGTGTGCACCAGAGAGAGTGGTGCTACACACACCCTTTCCCATTTAGGGCTTTCAGCAGAAGGCAGGAGATATGAGGAAAAAAAACATCAGGTCTGACCTCTTGAAGAATGAAGGATCAGGAAAGTGATGACTCCCTATGCTTCGGATGGCCTAATACCGTCGGGGTCGTAAGAGAACAAGAGTTGGCCAAGGGAGGCCGAAAGAAGAGGTAACAGTGAGGAGCCTGGCACAAGTAAGTGGAAGCAATGCTGGACTCAGCTGGGGTCCCATGTCGCCAACCCAAATCCCACTAGATGTGAGCCCTGGGGGAGCCTATTCTTGAAATCAGCGTAGATCAATAATATATTCAATAAGTTCAGTATCTACACTGACATTCTTCAAGTCCATAGCTCGTAACTGTGGAGAATTTATTCAACATCTTTATCCTTATCAGCTCCTGTTTTCCACAGCTTGGCACGAACTAGAGAGGATTCCACGGGCATTTCTTCCGCGGTACTTGCTGCCACCAAGAACTAACAAACTGAACTGACATCACCAGGTCGTTGAATGATAGGAATGAGAATATACCCACCATGACTTCACAGGGAACCCTGTAGCGCACGCACTCCTTTTTTAGACTAACGCAGGATTGCACCGTTCCGCTGGGAGCACGGACAGCGTACAGCGAGAAATACGGAAGACTGTCGAATCCACACTAACCCAGTATGGGCAGACCATGACGGGCGCTCGGGGCTTCTGAAGATATCTCCACTCCTGGGGATCGAACTCGTTCTAGCGGGGTGTAACAACACAGGCGTAGATGTTACAATGATCTGTACCTAATTGATGGCACATTACTGTTGTCAACATGTGGGACACAAAATACACCAAAATGCTCCCCTGTGAGAGAATGGGTAAACCATTATGTTATCAGTGCTAATCCCTTCTCTCAAATTGACCTCGTAGTTCCGCCCCTAAAAACAACAATAACTAACCCATGTACCCATTTGCCCCAAGGGTATACTAACTAACTTCTCTCAAATTACCAGAGTTATGCACGATCAAATATTACAGTAGCCCTGCTGGAATTTCGCATTCATCCGGACTTATCTTTATCAAACTCCCCCCCAAATGATGTCTGAGGGAATCTAACATAATACGAACAGAAATCTTCAGATAAAATTTTACAATTGTCCAGAAGCTAGTATAACCAGGGGATATATCTTCAGGGGGAGGACGATCGTTCAGATCAAACTTCAACCTATTGAAACCACATACGAGTTTCAGACATGTTGAGGTCAATCGCTCACAGTTCTACAAATCATGGTGTGTCAGCTCTGGAATTAATTGTAAATGCTTTATGCCATCATCAGTTACATGTGAATTCCCATGTATGCTTAGATATGCGAGTCTTTTCAATAGGTGGGCGTGTATTACGGTGGCATCCCGCGCTGTGCCATTCACCATGGCAGCCAGGTGAGACAGGTATAGAATTTGTAAGTTGGGATAATTTTGGGCAACTTCACCCAAAAAATCTTCTTGAGATTCAGAGCAACTACTCAACTCCATCTCGGTAATGTTCGGAAACAATTTGAATATTGGTTTATTCCTAGAATTGTGAATTTCCAAACTTTATAATATCCTACGTGTTCAGCATTTTTATAGCAACCTTTGTACTCCTCCACACATTTCATACGGACTCAGTTTACGTAATATGTTACACAGATAAAAGTAGTAACACCCAATGCCCATCAACAGTCCCAAACCGTATACTCAATGACTTCAGGCTATGCTGCTTTTTCTCGAAGAAAGGAAAAATGGCCTTCGTGTAAAAACGAAGTATCTCAATATGCAATTGTTCCAAGTTAGGAAAAGTACTGTCTAGATAAGTAAATTTCACGAATAACTCTTCTTCAAAGACAAGGCCCAATGCCATGATACTTTTGAATGGACAAGAAATGGTGACTTGTTGAAAATTGTAAATTTGGACCAACGTCATGCGAATAAAGTCTAGATTATGACAACGAACAATAATATATTCAATAAGTTTAGTATCTGCACTGATATCTTGCAAGTCCATTGCTCGTAACTGTGGAGAAATATTAGACATAAATTATCAGCTCCTCGCTTTCACAGCTTGGCACGAACAAGAGGGGCTTCAACGGGAATTTCTTCCACGATACTGTCTGCCACCAAGAACAAACACTGTACTGACATCGCCAGGTCTTTGAATGATAGGAATGAGAATATCTCCACCAAGACTTCACAGGGAAGCCTGACAGCGCACGCACTCCTTTTTAGCCTAACCGTTCCGCAGGGAGCACGGACAGCGTACAGCGAGAGCTACAGAGTTAGTGTTGTTTTAAGGGGCGGAACTACGAGGTCATCTGCCCCACTTAATAGACATTAAAGAGTCCACATTTGGAATTGAGTTTAAATTTAATAGATGGACACCTACATTTAAAAAGACCAAAATTAATAAAACAAAAACAAACAAGAAGTTCCGTGATGAACTAAAGATTCATTCCAATGATTAATCTATATGGACCTAATTACAATAATGACGAAATTGAGTTGGTAATAACGAAATTTCTTATTAGTTCGAAATATAACTGGCATAATGTAGCCTAATAGAGCACTACAATTGGCAGCCCTGGTGACTGAATATATTCTTAGTTCCATCTCTTGTACCCGATACCTATTTTAGGCTATCGGCTACGCCAGCAGACATTAAGCTGTAGTTGAGGTTTTGGAAAGCAATAAGAAAAGATAGCGCACCGATCGCGTCAAGAAGAATGTCAAGATGACGTAGGAGGTCTAGAATCGAGGAGGCATTGATATCTGTGAGAAGATAGAATTATGAATAGAGATGTGAAGCTTTGTTGAAACATATATGGAATTATAGCAATTAAAACAACTTAGAAGAGGATATATAACATGCATTATATGTGGAAATAATTTTATGGAAGTAAGTTATTTTATAACAGAACAGCCGAGAGGATTCGAGTTCGAGACTATGTTCATGACGTAAGAGCGCAGTGGTGGGAGAACAAGCCACGTGCCGCGCGGAGCACATAAGCCAGAACACAGCGCTAGCAAGTCAGTCGAGCTCAGTCAGACGGGCAGTTCAGAGCAGCTCTATAGCACAGTGAGACGGACATTGAAGGTCACGCAACGTACGGAAACTGTCACGGCAAAAGTGTAGGTGACAGTGCCTGCATCGCCGAGCAGCGAAGGCCGAGGGGGTCGTTGATCCAGGCGGGCTGGCCGAGGAGACAATTGTAGACAGCCGGGGTATTTCAAAACCACACTGCTCGTATTTGAAGACTTTATTTCAAGCTTCATTTCGACGCTGTTCAAACACAGGCTTTTACGAATAACCTTATAACCATGCTGTTATATAACACATTCAAAGCGACTTTTACTATTCCAAGTAAACTGAATGTTTAGCATAGGCTCTGATGAACATTATATCGTGCATTTATAAGATTTATATCTTATACAATTTTCATGAGTTACCTATTACGAACAGATACAGGGTGTATCGTAATCTTGAACTCTATCAAGTAAAATTTTATTTTACTCAAGTGGGACTTTGCAGTAAGTTGAGATTGGACTTACAATTCTTAAACTGAACATTTATCGGAACAGTGGCGTATATTAGAAGAGGAGTAAGGGGGTCCACTGTTTTCATGAACTTTTCGAGAAGGAGATGGACAATATCCGCTATGGGTAATCCGGGGTTCAACATGACCGAGTAAACGTGAATAGAGACAAGATGGCACCACAGAGCGATGGATTCGATTCCTGACGAGAGGAGTCCAACAGCTGATTCGCTTGGGATTTCGAAGGAAATCGTCATTTCATGGATGAAATGATATTCACGCCGATCTTACGAGAAATTCTTTATGTAGGGAAAATCGACGATCTTGGAAATTATATTGCAACTGATAATGAAAGGTATTGTAAGAGTTCTAACTACCTGATACGATTATTTTCATGAATACTGGGCACACATGTATATTTTTTCTAATAGGAGTGACTTGATTATTAAGACATGGTTTGAATTTATATACTTCGAATTTGCTAGAATATGGAGTGACCATATGATATGGCAGGCATCATTATTCGATATTCTCACCATTGTTTGGCTTTATCAAGCAGATGTTTGGTCTTTTAGACATTTTTCCAGCTAGGATATTTTTCATGAATAGTTTTTTTTTTGTGTAACGAGTATTTCGAACTCGTGATCTGCAATTGATTATCAGAAATTACTTCGTCAGTTCATTGCATACTAGCGAGTGTGTATTATTCATCAGTAGGGATTTTTTCCATTGGATTGTTTGGAGATATTAAGAAGTTATTCACTTTAGTGAATGAACATCGCTTTTATATGACAACTAGAAACTTGTTGATTCCTATCTGGTACATTCACTCATACAGTCTACGAGGTGGGGTCCTTCGTATTTATACGATTGTATGGTGGTACTCACCTTACCCATCGTTTAGGGAACTATCATCCAAGTCGACGGGGCGAGGTCTTTCGTATTTATACGACTGTACGGTGGTTACACATCTTACTTGCCATTGAGGGACTCATTTTTATCATCCGAATGTACACGAGATGTAAGTGAATTAAACAAGGAACTACTAGTCACATATCAGTCGAAATTTTGTTAAATAAAGTAACGATAAATGTCAACAGGATTGCATTTAGTAATTCTTGTTTGCCAATCCAATATTTTGTTGCTATACTCTTTTGAGAGTAATTTCAGTTTAACAGCTATTACAGCTGATGCTTTGATGATTTTTATTATTGTGTTTGATACCTTTGAGAAGGATTTAAAGTAATTGAATCTTGTAAGATTAATCATTAATGGTCAGAATTATTTTAAGGCAGATCAGTATTGCAGATTTTGATGTGAGAGTTTATAGCACATTGGTGTTTTTCTGCGAGGTGAATTATGATATTTGTAAGAGAATTTATGCTATTTGAAAGCGGATCTTAAATTACTGAAGTAATATTTTTCCAATTGTTTAAGAAGTTGTCTAGATGTGATCAGATTAATTACAGTTATTGGAGATTGTGTGCGTTGATAATTTGAAGCCAGTTATATATTTTTTGTAGATCATGCAACATGGTTAAGTGAAGTTTGTGGTAGGCATTTTGTGGAAGTTGCCAAGTGATAGTAGCAATGTTGCTAATGTATTTTGAAGCAGACATGAGGTCGTCGTACCCAGTCTAGCGTTATTGTTGAGATTCATGCTGTATGTGCTGAATATTTATGGAGTTTTGTGGAATAATTATTGTATTCAAATGTGATATTTGAAGTATTGAGGAAATGTAATGTCGTTGTGGATAGTTAGATCCAACGTGATGTCGTGGAGACAATAATATTTTTTGGCATGATAAATTAAATACGAGATATAACTTGGAAGTGATAAAACTGTAAGACAACGTTCTATAAACCATATTAAACAATTTGTTAGGAAATTAAACAAATAAATGAAGTTGATAATACAAGATTTTCTGAAAATAATAATTAATGAAATAATAATCTGAAAATTAAGCATATTAACGATCTGACCTAATGAAATAAAAATCAGAATGACTAGATGAAATAATGAAAAACTAAATAACCAGATGATTGAAATTTAAATAAGTTGATAAATTAAATTTTTGAATAAATCGATGAATTAAACGAATGGATGAATTAAAGATTGAATAAATAAACTGATTGGAATAAATTAATAGACGATTGTAATGATGATGAATAACTAAATTAGAAGGTGATAATTAATTAAAGAAGCTGATGATTAATGAATTTACATGGAATTAAATAAATTTAATTGAGAAATAATTAAAAGGAATTACAACGTGAGTTGAGAATTTAAATGATGTAATGGTGATGAATTAACGATTCTGACAGGAACATATATAATTTTGAAGTGAGAATTAATGTGAGAAATATTTAATTTTGATGATGACGAGAATGATGACCAAATGAGAATTTGAATTTTCAGTAATTCACAGATAAGTGATTGAATGACGATGTAAATAGTGTAAATTAATTATTCAATGTTTAGGAACATTTGATTAACATGTTCTATGTTCAAGTTATACCATGCAAACCATAATTTATGTGATATTTAATATGAGTGATTATTATATGTGTATGTTTAGGCAGATTAATTACTTAATTAAATCCACATTGATGTTAAATTAAAGAGAATTAGGTCTCAGGTTTTACAAATGTCAGTGACGAAAGACATAGTGCTACAGTGATCCTGAGAATCCAAGAGAACTTTATACATTTTTCTTGTTATGTGGATTAAGATAATTTTGCATTAGAAAGGAGATGGTTCGATTTTTGGACAATGACAATTTAACTTTGCATTCGACCATACTCTTAGGTAGGAATTATATTTAAAATGTCTGTCTGACTTTCAAAGTAAAATAAATTTGTTTTTATCTTAGTTGTGATCTGATGATGGTGTGATGTTCCTTTTCTTTCCTTGTCTTGAGTAAGGCTTATCCGGAAAGGAAGTGGTTTTGCTAGGAATTCAGTTGATGGCGCCCATTTATATTTGAATTATTTCTATTATACTTAAGCCCGTAACGACCCTAGAGATACTTTGTCTCGTGATACCCACTGCTTTTTCGATAACTCAGCTGAATTTCCGACACATTCCTTATTTGACTAGAGGTTCATTTAACTCCGCTCTGTCCCGGAACTCCAGGAATGCGATGCTATAGCAGATGGGTCATCGCATCCCCAGGACGAACGGGTACACTCTTAAGGTACAGAATACAAAATTTGTCTGAAGTCCAATGGATAGCATGGGCGTTACATGCAGTTAAACATTGGATCTAACAGCGCGCGTAAAATCATGTTGGCAACAATGTCATGCATGTATTGGTCAGAAATAATCTGAACTATTATGATCTATTGTTGTGCCAATTTTGGATGAAATCCATTCATTTGTATAGAAGTTACATGTATCTTAAAATTGGACCAATCAGCAGGCTTAGAATTATGTTGGATGCACTGGCGTATATTAATTACTCCAAATTAATCTAGAATGTAAGGTACTATGCGTGCAAATTTTTGTGCTGTTGGCATGAATACTTTCTGATATACTGATATTAGGGTAAAAAGTATAGACAGCATTTATTAGCAGATGGCAGCCCAGGTTGTTCGTAAGAATACGCATAGTCATATCTGTTTATGTACACCTAGCACATACGAAATTTGGTTGAAATCCAATTGATAGTGTAGAAGTTACATGCATTTAAATTTAGGAATTATAGGCAGGCTTATAATCATTTCGGCAACACTGCCATGTATGGCCTCATGGAAATTAAACTGCAATATTATTATCTATACGTGTGGATATTTTGAAATAGCTCCCATTCATACCTTCCAAGATATCCAACATGGAGCTCAAATTTCAATTGCGATTTTTCAGCAGTTGGTAGCACTGACATTATCAAATATGGCCGTGGGATATTCATGTATTGATCTTTACTCCTACCAAATTTTGTTTCGATTGCTGCAGCCGTTTTGGAGTTTATAGGGGTGGAGGGAGGGACACACACATAGCCAGACAGACAGACAAGACACACACACACACATTTGCCCGATCTCGTAAGTCTACTTTTTCCTCATTTTTGCAAAATGTGAAAAGTAGGCTAAAAATTAAATAAATATAAAAATAAACAAAATTTATGGAAAAACAAAAAATACGGAAAAACAAAAAATTGTCATTCGAAAACGAACAAGTCGTTGAGTCAATTTACACTGGAAAATTTAGATTGCTGGCCCTAACCCACTCTCACTTATAAAGCGGATGCTATCAGCAGCTACCGCGTCATCGGCTATTATATGTTTGTTATCTGCAAACCAAGGTTTCTTCGTAAGTCAGCATGATCTGCACACACTGTTAAAATGTGGGCTACCGTGAAATCGGCTCCACAGGTACAAAGTGGGGTGTCTTCCCTTGTCATTAGGTACGAGTGGATGGATCTTGTATGACCTATCCTTAGCCTACACAACATGACGGACACTCTCCGTGACCGGAAAGAGCTCCGTCACACGCGAGTAGTTCCCTTGATCGCTCTCAGCTTACTGGGAAGTGGGTCAGCTAGCCACTGACTCTCCCAAAACGCCAGAACTTGTAGGCTTAACTGCGAGCGAATATCTCGATGATGATGATGATGATGATAATTGTTGTTTTAAGGGGCCTAGCATCTAGGTTATCGGCCCCTGATGGTTTGGGTGATCGTTAAGATGAAAATAGAAAGCAAACTTAAAAACTAAAACTAACTAATAACCTACATACTAGAAGAAATGGAAAACTGAATGAGAATAAGGCAAATAAAGGACAGGAGGAAAAAAAATGCCCTCAACCCTCGAAGACTGCGGATTGAGGGACTTAAAGGAAGGAGAGCCATGAAAGGCAGATAGGGAAATTAAAGAGGAGAGGGTCATCCCCACAGGTAAGGGACATAAGGGGGAAACCGGACCCAGCTCAGGAATCCCTCGGGGTCGCCAACTCCCGAACTCACCAGCCGTGAGCCCCTGAGGGTGTAGCATTATCTAGGGTGCACCAAAAGTGGTGGGGCTACATACACCCAGCCTCCTTGAGGGCCTTGAGCAGAAGACAGGAGATAAAATGAAAAGAAAAAGAAGGCTGACCCCTCGCAGAAGGAGGGAATCCAAAAGATGAGACAAAGGCCAATTAAGGCGGGAAATGAAGAGACTCCCTAGGCCTCGGATACCCTAATATCGTCGGGGTCGGAAGAGAACAAGAGATAACGAAGTGAGGTCGAAAGGAAAAAAGACAGAGGGGAGGCCGGCACAAGTAAGTGGAAGCAATGCCGGACTCAGCAGGAGTCCCGTGGTTGCCAACCCACGTCCCACTAGATGTGAGCCCCTGGGGGAGCGAATATCTCCAGCGGGTCCCTCCATTGGTCGAGGTTGTAATGATACTGCCTCTTTGCAGCTTGATCCGCTAACTCATTTCCTGTAATTCCCATGTAGCTTGGAAGCCACATAAAGGTGATTCGGGTGTAGCCAGCCCGGCTAGTAGGTCGTGGATTCGCTGCATTAGGGTGTGTTGCGGGAAACATGTAGCAATTGACTGAAACGAACTCAAAAAGTCGGTTCAAACGAGAAAGTAGATTCGTGCATCCTGTAGTGCAAACTACAGTGCTTCATAGATGGCAACGAGCTCCGCAGTAAACACACTACAGACCTCAGGCAAAAGAGATCTTTGTATTTGCACCATCAATAACGTAAGCACAACCCACTTTTTCGCCCACCTTCGAACCATCCGTGTAGACAATGCCAGCGTCCGGAAATTGGTGAACTATGCTGTTCACGTTAGGACCTCGGTGCAGATGAAACTGAGTTTCCGGACGCGGGACTTGCCTTGGAAGCACCTCGCTAGATGTCTGGATCACACAGGGACCTACTGTCACTCCTAGTTCAGTACACGATCTACGAGGATGGTTGGCGTACCCCTGGTGGTTTTGGGTACTGGTTGGTTGGTTGGTTGGTTCTTAAGTTTAGGGGCTGCGACAACGTGGTCATGTAGCCCCGTGTACTTTGGGTGTGTGTAGAATCTGTCTGATAACCGGTGTTAATTGAGATGGCTGTATTAGTGTGTGTATCTGTTTTTTAATTTAAGTGCAGACTGCAACTTAGAATTTTTGAAATAGTTCCTACTTTTGCCGCCAAACGCCACCGTCAACGACTACTAGGCTTAGTTCAGAACTCAGCTACTAGACGCCACCGCAGTCGGCTCTTGGCAACGAACATAGAAACCAAAGAGCGTTGTTTACATTCTTAACCTATACAATTTAGTTTCACACAGGTGTAATTAGTGGAAAGTTTTTTAACATGCCATAAATCTATGTCATGGGACCGCCGGCTTTACTTTCCCTCCGAAGGAAGGCATACTGAGGGATTTTTAACGCTCTTAAAAAATCCGACGGCTTCGGCCGGGTTTGAACCCGCTATCTTGGGCATAGAAGCTCAGCATGCTACCGACTACGCCAACGAATCCGCTGGGTACTGAAGAAAGCTTGATAACTCGGGTGTTGCGGCATTTGACGCACATTGGCAGCATATGTTATAAACATATGTTAAAAGCATATGTTGGCGTCTATAATTTAAAGGTGGAACACCCGATTCAGCGAGTAGCCTGGGTATCGGTCTGGTCCGGAAGGTGCCGGTAGCCAGCCTAACGCCACTATGGTGGATACTGTCCAGCATTTTCAAGGTTGCCGACCTTTCTGAACCGTATGCCTCAGAACCATAGTCCAATCGGGACAGGACGAGGGCTTGGTAGAACCGTAGCAGCACCGCACGGTCAGGCCCCACGTAGTGCCACTAAGAAACTTGAGCATGTTCAGTTTCCTGAGACACGCCGTTTTTAGTTGCCGTGTATGGTGCTGCCACGTTAATTTTCTGTCAAAATGGAGCCCCAGGAAGCGATAAGTGTCAACCAACAGCAACGCAGAATCTCTGAGATGTCGTTCTGGGTGTAAATGTAGCCTACGGTGCCGATAAATTTGGACGACGGAGATTTTCGCTGCTGAAAAACGAAAACCCCGGTCGTAAGCCCACCTGTCGACCCGGTTAATAGCTAGCTGCAATTGACGTTCCACGACTGCCATGCTTCCAGAGCTGTAATGCAGAGCTAAATCGTCTACAGATGTGAAGATTACCGTACAATCAGTTTGATTAATCATGCTTCGAAGATCCTATCAAGAATAATTTACAAGAGGATGGAAAGCCTGACAGAAACGGAGTTGGGTGATGACCAGTTTGGTTTCAGGAGAAATGTAGGAACAAGGGAACCTGTACTAAGTCTTAGGCTGATTTTGGAAGGTAGAATAAGTAAAGATAAAAGAACGTTCATGGCAATTGTAGACTTAGAAAAGGCTTTTGATAATGTTGATTGGACTAAATTGTTTGACATTTTGAAAACGATTGGGATAAAGTACAGGGATAGGAGGGTGATCTACAATCTACACAGAAACAAGACAGCAGTCATTCGAGCTGAAGGACATGAGAGAGAAGCTGGTATTCAGAAAGGTGTAAGGCAAGGCTGCAACTTATCACCCATACATTTCAATCTTTACATTGAACAAGCAATGAAGGAAATTGTAGAAAAATTTAAAGTGGGAGTGAAGATTCATGGAGAAATAATTTTAACTCAGATTTGCCGAAAACAGTCACCTTGGCCGACACGCCTGAGGATTTGAATGAGTATTTGAATGGTATGGACTCCCTCTTAAGGAAAGAATTCATGATGAAAATTAATGAATGCTAAACAAAAATATTGGAAAGCGGCCGAAATAAATCAGAATCCTCTATGTACATAAAATTGGCAGGTGAAAAACTAAAGGAAGTAGGAGACTTCTGTTACTTAGGGAGCAAAATAACCAGTGATGGACGAAGCAAAGAGGATATTATAAGTAGGTTAGCCCAGGCAAGGAAAGAATTTCTACAGAAAAGGAATCTGTTGACATCGAATTTAGATTTAGGTGTTAGGAAGTCATTTTTGAAGGTATTTGTCTGGAGCGTGGCACTCTATGGAAGTGAAACTTGGACTATTGGTGCAGCAGAAATGAGGAGAATTGAAGCGTTTGAAATGTAGTGTTACAAGAGAATGATGAAGATCAGATGCGTAGATAGGGTTACAAACGAAGAGGCATTAAGACTAGTGGGAGAGGAGAGATATTTCTGGTGTCTGCTAATGAAGTGAAGAGATAGGTTGGTAGAATACATACTAAGACTCCCAGGAATAGCAAGCTTAGTTATGGAAGGAAGAGTCGAGGACACGAACTGTAGGGGTAGACCAAGGTTAGAATATGTTTAAACAGATTGCCTCGGACGTAGGGTGTGGTATCTATGGAGAGAGAGATGGAACTATTAGCTCAAGGCAGGGAGGTATGGAGCGCTGCATCAAACCAGTCAAAATTATGAAGTCAAACAACAACAGATTGAGAATACTTGCAAAATGCGGTTTAGGTTGAAAATACTTACAAAATGCAATTGAAATTAAAAATACTGACAAAAGTTCCTCCTGCTACATTGAAAGACTGACAACCCTTACAAAATTGATAATTGTTGTTTTAAGGGGCCTAACGTCTAGGTTATCGGCCCCTAATGGTTAGGGTGACCGTGAAGATGAAAATGAAATTTAAACTTAAATTTAAATTTAAATGAAATAAAACTAACTACTAACTTATATACTAGAAGAAGGAATGTAAATCAAAAGGAGAATAAGGCAAATAAAGGAAGGAGTGCCACAAAAGGCAGAAAGGAAAGTGAAAGAGGAGAAGAATTGACCAAGTGAGGTCAACAGGAAAGAAGACTGAGAGGGGCCCGGCTCAAGTGGAAGCAATGCGGACTCAGCTGGGGCCCCGTGGTCGCCAACCCACGTCCCACTAGATGTGAGCCCCTGGGGGACCTTACAAAATTCAATTGAGATTGAAAATACTCGCAAAATGTAATTAAGATCGAAAATACTTGCAAAATGCAACTTAGATTGAAATTACCATCAAAATGCAGTGTAGATTCAAATTATTCGCTAATGGTATTTTAGATACACTGACCGGCAAAAAAAAGTGGAACAGTTAAAAAAAAGTAATATAAATAGAATAAATCTAGCCTTGAAAAAGATTTAATCACATTTTAAAAGCTTTTCATGCATTAGAACAAACATCTGAAACATCCGTGAATAGAAATTGATAATATGACATTTCTGAGGGTGGTTTATTACCACCAATTACCCTTAATCCTCGATGAGCCCATCTTAATGGTTTTATGTTGGGAAGCGGACTGGAAGCGTTTAAGGTTTGTGAGTGTTGCCGCTCGCTTATTGTTGTTCTAGGGATAACAACTGGCACTTGTTGAACACGTGTGAACCATTGTCACACATTTTAGCAAGTTATCCATTTGCAGTTCACACTAAAACATGCCTCTTAGCCGTGAAGAAGCTGCACAGGCAGTTGCATTGGTGGAGGATGGCCGCAGCTTCCGTTATGTTGCTGAGGTCATTGGATCATCTCTCGGTAGCATACATCGTGCAGTGCAACGTTACAGAGAGCTCCGAACATACGACAGGAGACGAGGGTCCGGCCGTAGAAGAAGCAAAAGTGCCAGGGATGACAGATTTCTCACCCTCCAAGTTCTGCGTGATCGGCATACCACAGCAGTTCAGGCACGAAATCAACTGGAAAATGTCAGAAATGTGAGAGTGAGTGAGCGAACAGTAAGAAGAGGGTTTGAAGAAGCTCATCTTTCGTCCAGGAGACCTGCACGCGGACCCGCACTCGAACGGCATCACAGAGAGGCGCGTCTTCGCTTCGCAAGGCAGCATCTGGGATGGACCCACGAGCAGTGGGCCTCTGTTCTCTTCACTGACGAGAGTCGCTTTAACCTTAGATCTCCTGATGGAAGAGAAAGAGTGTGGAGAAGGCGCGGGGAGAGGTACAGCCCTGTTGCTTTCTCCTCCAGGACTCCATTTGGAGGTGGCTCGGTTATGGTGTGGGGTGGCATCAACGTTATGGCCCACACTGAGTTGGTGTGCAACGATCACGGGACGCTCAATTCCCAAAGGTACATCGAAGAGATCCTGATGAACCATGTGATGCCCTTTGCGCCTTTCATTGGTCAGAATTTCATACTGATGCAGGATAATGCCCACCCTCATACTGCTCGCTGTGTTGTACAATATCTGCAGGAAGTGGAGATTCAAACCCTGGACTGGCCAGCTCGTAGTCCTGACTTGAACCCCATCGAACATGTATGGGATACGCTTGGAAGGAACGTCAGACAGCATGACCACACCACCTTGGCACAACTGAGAACATCGCTGCTGGAGGAATGGGATCGCATCCTGGCAGATGCCATTCGACGAGTTGTGAACAGTATGCCTGAGCGTTTACAAGCTGTCATTGACGGTAAAGGTGGAAACACCCGTTTTTGGTGACCAGTGTTCTCTTGCAGTTCAGTGCAAACATTAATACCGTTTTGTTTGGCAATACGTTTGATAAACACCAGCCCAAAAGAGCATTACTAAAAATAGAAAATTGTAAGATTTGCAAAATGTAACGAAATTTGTGAGTTGAAGCATGTTGTAAAACATGATTCGGTATTTTCTGTTGCCAACCATCTACATTTACATGAATAAAGCAAATATTGGTAAACCGATACATTTTAGTGGAATAAATTAAGAAATTACATAAAAAATTAAAGTGTTCCACTTTTTCGCCGGTAAGTGGGGAGCAAATTCACAAAAAAAAGCGGGAATCATTAAGACAAAAGGAAATAGAATAAAAAGAAAACAAGGTCAGACCCCTCGAAACATGAGGGATCAGGAGAGATGAGAAAAGGGTCAATTAAGGCGGGAAAGTGAAAGACTCCCTAGGAATCCGATACCCTAATACCGTCTGGATTGAAAAAAAAACATGATTTGACCAAAGGAGCCCGGCACAAGTAAGTAGAAGTAATGCTGAACTCCGCTGGGGTCCCGTGGACACCAACCTACGTCCCACTAGATGTGAGCCCCTGGTGGACTGAGCCTTGAGGGTGTAGTACTATCCAGGGTGCACCATAAGTGATGGTGCTACACACACCTGCTTCCTTTATAGTCTTGTGTAGTTCGCGAACGAACTAGTTCGGAAGAGCGGGTCCCACAGACGAACTACCGAACTAGTTCCCAGATCCCTCGCTTGTTAGTTCGTTCGATCTTTTTCAGCTGACCGACTTGTAACAGCGCGAGAGCGCGGGTCGGCCGTAGCTCGTCAGCTCGTTAAGTCACCACTCATTGCACTATCACATGCGCTCAGTCAGTTCAGTTGATTGAGTGTATCTATTGTTAGTGGCAATTGTCAAGTTTTGGTGCGGAGAATGTTCAATGTTGGTTTATAATAATTACAGTATAACACACTACTAGTGCTAACATGCTAATAGGTAATAACTACCTTATATTTGTAATGTAATACAGTGGCGTTTCATAAATTGAGGTAATTGATAGTTAATTGACTTAGATGTGGGGATAATTCCACAGTTTTATTTTACTTAGTCATTTTGAATTATTTAAAAATATATCCAATTATTTAGAAAATTGGTGAACTGGATTAACATTCCAATTTTAATGAACTGGTTGATATTTATTGTCTTCGATACCTCGTGATACAACTACTTTTACCTGTTTTTAGGAAATGAACATTATGACGATGATTCACAAAGATAAGCGAACTTCTATGGACAAGAACTCTGAACTAAAAAAAGCCTATTCCTCCCATTCATGCCATAAAGATAATATACCCAACAGTTTCAGAGCAGTCAAATAATGAATATCACGATGCAAGTAATAAATGAAACTAAAATTAAGGGGCGGGGGAGGGGGGGGGAGGGGGGGGGGGAGGTGTACGTCTTATCCTCACCTAGTGACATGTAGGAAATGGAATCGGATGGTGACGCGCCGATATACGCGAAAAATGATGATGATAATTGTTGTTTTAAGGGGCCTAACATCTAGGTTATCGGCCCCACGCGTGAAAAAAAATATAGAGAATAATAAGTGTATGCTTCTACGAACACATCGTCCATACTGTTATTCTTTTAGGTACGGTACCGGTATTTCACTAATGATAAACAAATGACGACTTTTAGCTTTATAAACAATAGAAAGAAAAGTTTTCTCAGAAGGAAAGACACGGACCTTAATTAAAAGGATTGCCAACAATAGAGTGAGATGGAAGAAGTTTGTAGCTGCCCTATGTTCCTACAAGGAATAAAAGAAAATAAAGAAGGGATAAGGAATTTCACTAATGTTTCAATACTCATATTTTTGTAACTTTTTATCTTCGAATATCAAAATGTAAAACACATTACTACACACGCAACACGTCAATATCTAATACACGAACTGCACGTGCAGCGAGCATCGTAACTGTTAAATATATAAAATAAGAACGGCGAGCGGCGGCTTTTTTTATCCGCTGCTACAGTAACCTTGGTCGAGCTTGTGGCGTTCCACGGCTCCCTGCTGTAGTATTGAGAGCGCGCGCGTAGGCGCATATACTGTACTTGACCTTGCAATAAACGTGCAGGTGTTCAGTCGCCAGTCTGAAACTCAGATGCATGAGGCAGTTATCATTTCAACATCGTATTTTTGTATGTAAAAGTTATTTTAAGTACGAGTCGGCTCGGCGGGTACGTGATGCATTTGTTCAGCAATTTCCTTCACTGGCAGATTCACGTAATTGTAAATAAGTTTGACACTACTGACTTAGTGCTCAATAAAAAGCATAACATTTAAGATCAGAAACATTACAGTGGCAGAACCCACTCGCGTCAGCCAGAATGTGGTTACCAGATACAATGCCTGTATAACCCAGGAAGGACGACACTTCTAGCATCTTTTATACGGTAAAATATTTCATACAGGATTGTACACACGCTTAAAGCAGGGGGGCGTGGCTCGCCACAAGCTCGGCCAAGGCCACCGCAGCAGCGATTAAAAAACTGCCGCTTGCCGTTCTTACTTTATATGATGATGATGATGATGATTGTCGTTTTAAGGGGCCTAACACCTAGGTTATCGGCCCCTAATCTATGATGATGATGATGATGATGATAATAATAGTTGTTTTAAGGGGCCTAACATCTAGGTTATCGGCCCCTTATGATCTGGGTGATAGCATAAATGATAATGAAACGGAAACCAGAACGAAAATTAAGTGAGACGGAAAATACTTACAAAAAGGAACTCAGATTGAAACAACTCACAAAATGTTCTTACAGAAGGGAATTTAGAACGAAATGATTCACAAAAGGAATAGATTGAAAAATATCCACAAAATGAAGGCTAGGTTCAAAATACGTACAAAATGCAATGTAGCGTCGAAATACCTACAAAATGCAATTGAAATTCAAAATACTGTACTTACAGAATTCAAATGAGATCGAAATCACGTGCAAAATGCAATTGAGGTTCAAAATACTTACAAAATGCAATTGAAATTGAAAATACACGATGCATTTCAGATTGAAATATCCCTGTTCCAATCCAAATTATTCACAAAGTGCAATTGAAGTTGAAAATGCTTACAAAATATTCGGTAGATTAAAACGACTCATGTCGATTGACAATACTTACAAAAAGCAATTTAGATTGAAAATACTTGACAAAACGTAATTTAGATTCAAAATACCCACCAAATGCAATAAAGAATCAAAATATTTGCAAAATGCCCACCAAACAAAATGCAATTTAGATTCAAAATTCGTGCGAAATGCGGTTTTGGTTGAAAATACTTACAAAATGAAATTGAAATTCAAAATTCTCACTAAAAGGCCCGGCTACCTGCATTGAAAGGCTTACCAAAAAGCAATTTAGATTGTCAATCTTTACAAAATGCAATTGAAGTTGAAAACAATCGCGAGATGTAATTTAGATCGAAAAAACTTACAAAATGCAACGTAGATTAAAAATTCCTTAAAAAATCGCTAAAAGGAAATTAAGATACACGGTGAACCAAGTAACAAAAACAGTGCGGGAATCTTAAAGAGAAAGTAAATATAATGAAAAGAGGAGAGGAGAGAGAGGAGAGGGCCCGCCCCAAAGGTAAGGGACAAAAGGGGAAAAACGAACCCAGCTCTGGAATCCCTCGGGGTCACCAACTCCCGAACTCACCAGCCGTGAGCCCCTGAGGGTGTAGCATTATCGAGGGTGCACCAGAAGTGGTGGGGCTACATACACCCTGCCTCCTTAAGGGCCTTGAGCACAAGGCAGGATGTAAAAGGAAAAGAAAAAGAAGGCTGACCCCTCACAGAAGGAGGGTATCAGGAAAGATTAGACAAGGGCCAAATAAGGCGGGAAAGTGAAAGACTCCCTAGGCCTCGGATAATCTAATACCGTCGGGGTCGGAAGAAAACAAGATTTGACCAAGGGAGGTCGACAGAAAAGAGGACAGAAAAGAGGACAGAAGAACTCGGCACAAGTAATTGGAAGCAATGCTGGACTCAGCTGGGGTCCCGTGGTCGCCAACCCACGTCCCACTAGATGTGAGCCCCTGGGGGATACTTTATATGAAAGACCCTGTACAGTAGCCTACAGTATTGCTTGAAATGAGAGCAATGTGAATGAGCAATCACTGGTGACGAGTAATGAGTGGCGACTGACTGCTATAACAAACAAAGAGCGCGTGCAGTGGCAGTAGCAAGGCGAGCGAACTGCGAACAATCTGTCTTACAGGGAATTCGAGATGGGAGCTAACTAAATAAAAGAGCGAACTAGTTCGCTAAGAAGCTGCGAACTAAACTGATCACTCCCACTATTATGCGCAAGACTACTCCTTTAGGGCCTTGAGCATAAGGTAGGAGAAATCACAATGAGAAAATCATTGATAGAAAACAAGAGGTCCAGACACCTCGAAGATTGAAGGATCGGAAAGGATGTGCAAAGGATGATGATGATGATAATTGTTGTTTTAAGGGGCCTAACATCTAGGTTATCGGCCCCTGATGGTTTGGGTGATCGTGAAGATGAAAATGAAAAGCGAACTTAAAACTAAAACTAACCACTAACCTACATACTAGAAGAAGAAATGGAAAACTAAAGGAGAATAAGGAAAATAAAGGACAGGAGGAAAATAAATGCCCTCAACCCTCGAAGAAGGCGGATTGATGGACTTGGAAGGAAGGAGAGCCATGAAAGGCAGATAGGAAAGTGAAAGAGGAGAGGGTCCGCCCCAAAGGGAAGGGACAAAAGGGGAAAACGGACCCAGCTCAGGAATCCCTCGGGGTCGCCAACTCCCGAACTCACCAGCCGTGAGCCCCTGAGGGTGTAGCATTATCTAGGGTGCACCAGAAGTGGTGGGGCTACATACACACTGCCTCCTTAAGGGCCTAGAGCACAAGGCAGGAGGTAAAAGGAAAAGAAAAAGAAGGCTGACCCCTCACAGAAGGAGGGTATCAGGAAAGATGAGACAAGGGCCAATTAAGGCGGGAAAGTGAAAGACTCCCTAGGCCTCGGATAACCTAATACCGTCGGGGTCGGAAGAGAAGAAGAGTTGACCAAGTGAGGTCGACAGGAAAGAAGACAGAGAGGAGCCCGGCACAAGTAAGTGGAAGCAATGCCGGACTCAGCTGGGGCCCCGTGGTCGCCAACCCACGCCCACAAGAGATGTGCAAAGGGCCAATTAAATCGGGCAAGTGAAAGACTCCCTAGGCCTCTGATACCCTAATACCAATGGGGCTGGAAGAGAACAGGAGTTGACCAAGGTAGGTAGACATGAAAGATGACAGAAGACACCGCACAAGTAGCCTATGTGATCGCCAACCCACGTCCTACCAGTCATGGCCCCCTGGGGAGGAAAATAAATTATGTTATCGGTTTTACGACCCTCATAACCACACTGGTTTTTTAAGACGCCGGGATGGAGAATTTTACCCTAAAGGGGATCTTCAACGTGCCAGTAAATCTACTGACATGGCTCCCTCACTTTTACGCACCCTCAAATGCCAGTTAACTGCGCCAGGATACGAACCTGCAACCTTGGGCCCAGCAAGCGAGAAAATAAGAGAAAGATGGGGCAAATTGTATTGGTTATGTAGGGCCCGGATGTTGATAACCTCAAAATTATCGAAAAAATGACCTATAAAACGCCACTAAATCTGTCTAAAAATGACATCATTAAAAACAAGAAGTTCCGTGACGAACTAAAGATCCTACTTTTCTTAAAATTTAAGATTCATGCCAATCTGTATGGATCTATCCAAAATAATGACTAAAATAAGTTGGTAATATCGAAATTTCTAAATAGTTCGAAATACTGTATACCTGGCATAATGTAGCCCAATAGAGCACTACAGTTGGCAGCCCTGGTGACTGAATATATTCTTAGTTCCATCTCTTAAGGTACAGAATACAAAATTTGGTTGGAGTCCAATGAATAGCATGGACGTTACATGCAGTTAAACATTGGATCTAACAGTGCACGTAAAATCATGTTGGCAACAGTGTCATGCATGTATTGGTCTGAAATAATATGATCTATTGTTGTGCCAATTTTGAATGAAATCCATTAGTTAGTATAGAAGTTACATGCATTTTAAAATTGGACCTATCAGCAGGCTTAGAATCATGTTGGCAGCGCTGACGTATATTAGTTACTCCAAAGTAATCTAGAATGCCAGGTACTATACGTGTGCAAAGTTTAGAGCTATTGGCTTGCATTCTTTCTGATGCATTGATATTATGGTAACAAAAATAGAGACAGCATTTATTAACAGTTGGCAGCCCTGGTTGCTCTAAGAATACGCATAGTCAATAGCTGTTATGGTACACATAGCACATACGAAATTTGGTTGAAATCCAAATGATAGTATGGAAGTTACATGTATTTCAAGTTGGACCTCTCAGCAGGCTTAGAATCATGTTGGTAGCACTGACGTAAATAAGTTACTCCAAATTAATATATAATGTCATGTACTATACGTGTGCATAGTTTAAAGCTGTCGGCTTGCATACTTTCTCATATATATTGGTATTTGGATAAAAGAAATTAAGAGCATTTTTAACAGTTGGCAGCACTGGTAGTTCATAAGAATACGTTCAATCATATCTGGTTATGTACCCATACAACATACGAAATTTGGTTGAATTCCAATTGATAGGTCCAATATTTAAATGCATATAACTTCTACACTATCAGTAGGCTAATAATCATTTTGGCAACACTGCCATGTATGGCCTTCTGGAAATTAAACTGGAATATTATTATCTATATGTGTGCCGATTTTGAAATAGCTCCCATTCATACCTTCCATGATATCCAACATGGAGCTCAAATTTCAATTGCGATTTTTCAGCAGTTGGTAGCACTGACATCATTTTCGAATATGGCCGTGAGATATTCAGGTATAGATCCTTACTCCTACCAAATTTTATTTCGATTGCTCAAACCGTTTAGGAGTTGATAGGGAGGGACACACACACAGCCAGACAGACAGACAGACAGACAGACACACATTTTCCCGGATCGATCTCATAAGACTACTTTTTCCTCATTTTTGCAAAATGTGAAAAGTAGGCTAAAAATCGTCAATTTCATAATGATTGTCTTGCACAAATAATTGTTCGAATAACAAACATTCTTAGGACAATTAGTACATTACTACTAAACTATTAATCAATAGATTATCAAGTATCACTAAGTAATTTTCATTTCTACTACAGTGAGAAAAAATAAATTGCTAACTAAAAATACCTTAGTTAGCGTTGCAATACACCACCATAGTCATCCTCAAGTTATCAAAGGTGAAGGAACCGCCTTTGTCAGCTAATACGGTACTGTTTTATTTTTCGAAAAAAATCTCTTCACTTCCACTGATGTAATAGGAGCATATTTGAAAAACACTGTCACTGGCTGTTAATTCCTCTTCAAGAATGTTAATTCTGAAGTCTTCTCCCTACAAAATACAACCGTTAGCATTTCTGGCTAATTCTATTGACTTGGCCGATACCATGCAACTTGTTTCTAGGCAGGTTATGGTTTCTGGCAATATGGAACATTGATTTTATGCAAGCCAACTTACAGTACCTTCCATTTGAGGATCAGAAAATAGTTATGTGCACTCCCAATAGATTTAGCATCTGTCCTATCAAAGCCATTCACTACTTCTCTCACTATTTGAAAATTGTCAAAATAGTATATGTATGGAACCATGTACCCCAGCGTGTTAAAACTGGTGCTGAGGGCAAAGCTACATCAGGGGCCTTGTCTTTGAAATATTTAGTGCGGGATGGTGCTTTGACAAAGACTCTTTACTGTGGAAACTAGTCTATCTACTTCTGAAAATTTTTATCGGACCTCTTCTGCAATTCGATGAAAAGCATGGGCCAGAGAAGTAACATGCCCCATCTTATTGTAAAATGATTTGATGGATTTTGCTGCCTTTACCATGTAAGGTGCTGCATCTGTTAGGAAGAGGAGCACGTTCTCGTGTTGTATTCCCCTAGGCCATATTAAATGCATGGATTTATCGAACAGTTTGCATATCTGAGTAGTTAACCACATCTGAAACCTCTTGAGGTCAGAAGAAATGTTCGTTCGAGTCTATTTGTTGCTAGGGTCCCATCATTACATTACCTACATAACGTTCCTCCGAATCTGTAGTCTCGTCAATTGATACGTTAATTTTTTCCCATTCACACTTTCACGTATTCGGTTTAGCGTGTCTTCTTAACATTGTGATAAGTAGGTTTTACGCAACGTTGGTTCATATGGAATAGTATGATCAGTGTGGCGTTCAAGGAAATCACTAAGAATTGCGCAGATTTCCTAGTGGAATATTAGCACTGACAAACACTTCACGTAATTCTTTATAAAGGAAGATGACTTATTTGATGTCGAAGCAAGTTTCTTTTAACAATAATTGGGACACTCCTTTTTTCCTACATTTTCAAGACCTCGCAAATGTTTATCGTACCCGACATGTATTGTACGGTGAACCGTTTATCTGCAGCGACTTTAATTTCGCACACTTTACAGAATAAAATAGTTCCATAAGTTGAGAATATGTTTTGACCAAAATCTGACACAGACAGTCTTCAACGGCTTGCAGTTGACTGCTTTTGTTTCAGCCTTTCATATACACTGCACAACAAAACGTCACACACCTACAACATATAACTCCTATAGTTGCCGGGTAACTGAATGAACGATCAGAGGTCAGAACTGTGTCAGAGCTGTCAAGACTTCTACACACATCAAAAAAAGTTTTGCATCACCTCGGTTCCCAGATCTCCGGCATATAGACGTTGACTGTGTATATTGTATCCAAGATACAGTCCCTTTGACTGTTCATAGATGTCACTAAAACTGCTCAAAGATGTAAACAACCATGCATGAGCAGGGCCTATTGGACGGAGGGGGTACGACAGCCGATCAGTTCCAGTCATTCCACCAGGACGAAGGTACGCTGCTCATGTTGTCTGTAGTTCTACCATGCCTAGAAGGTCAATACCGCAGTTCGATCGCGTCCGCATTGTTACTTTGTGTCAAGAAGGGCTCTCAACAAGGGAAGTTTCCAGGCGTCTCAGAGTGAACCAAAGCGATGTTGTTCGGACATGGAGGAGGTACAGAGATACAGGAACTGTCGATGACAGGCCTCGCTCAGGCCGCCCAAGGGCTACTACTGTAGTGGATGACCGCTACTTACGGATTGCCGCTCGGAGGAACCCTGACAGCAATGCCACCATGTTGAATAATGCGTTTCGTTCAGCCACAGGACGTCGTGTTTCAACTCAAACTGTGCGCAATAGGCTGCATGATGCGCAACTTCACTCCCGACGTCCATGGCGAGGTCCAGCTTTGCAACCCCGACACCATGCAGCGCGGTACAGATGGGCCCAACAACATGCTGAATGGACCCCACGGAATTGGCATCACGTTCTCTTCACCGATGAGTGTCGCATATGCCTTCAACCAGACAATCGTCGGAGACGTGTTTGGAGGCACCCTGGTCAGGCTGAACGTCTTAGACACACTGTCCAGCGAGTGCAGCAAGGTGGTGGTTCCCTGATGTTTTGGGGTGGCATTATGTGGGGCCGACGTACGCCACTGGTGGTCATGGAAGGCTCCGAAACGGCTTTACGATACCTGAATGACATCCTCCGACCCATAGTGCAACCATATCGGCAGAATATTGGAGAGGCATTTGTCTTCATGGACGACAATTCTCGACCTCATCGTGCACATCTTGTGAATGCGTTCCTTCAAGATAACGACATCGCTCGACTACAGTGGCCAGCATGTTCGCCAGACATGAACCCTATCGAACATGCCTGGGATATGTTGAAAAGGGCTGTTTATGGACGTCTTGACCCACCAACCACTCTGAGAGATTTACGCCGAATTGTCGTTGAGGAGTGGGACAATTTGGACCAACAGTGTCTTGATGAACTTGTGGATAGTATGCCACGGCGAATACAGGCATGCATCAATGCAAGAGGACGTGCTACTGGGTATTAGAGGTAGTGGTGTGTACTGCAATCTGGACCACAAATGCTGAAAGTCTAGCTGTATGATGGTACAACATGCAATGTGTGGGTCTCATGAGCAATAAAACGAGCTGAAATGTTGTTTGTGTTGATCTCTATTCCCTTTGTATTTAACGGTTCCGGAACTCCTGGAACCGAGGTGATGCAAAACTTTTTTTGTTGTGTGTATATAATAAAGATAGAATCGACACAACCACATGGCGCTGAGGGGATCGCCCCGTTTTTCTATCTCAGACTGACGCAATACTCAGGTGCACGTGAAGAAGGTGTCCGGACAGTTCCCCACACTGACACTTCCACACACTGCCCAAAATACTGACACTTCCATACAGTGCTTGGACGCGGCTACCTGTTTAATGACTCAGAAATAATCTCGACTGACATTTCCACACACATCTCCCCTCTCCCCCAAGGCTACTATGGAAAAGATCAAGTTGAAATTTGGCCTACTGTTGTTTAGCACTTATAATATCTCTGTAATCTCATATTATATTCTTTAACTACTGAACTACTGTATAAGGTTTGAGGCAAAAATGTTTAATACTCTTCAGCTATTATGAGTACAAGTACAAGTACTAGGATATTATAAATGAGAAATTTTTATTCTTGCCGTGTAAGGATCGTGAGTACTATGGAGTTAGAATTTGGTCGGACATCTAAGGGAAGGGAATGCGTTTACCATGAAGGTTACGAATACCAAAAGTTAAGAATGGCTAAAAGTGGTGTTGTGACGTGGGTGTGTGTTTTCAAGTATTCGAAAAAGTGTTATTCATCAATTCAGTCAAAAGAAAACATTTTAACCCGTGGACCAAACTGTGAGCTTCAGTGTGGTGTTCCTGATGTTGCCCGTATAGAGATTTCGAAGCTCGTCCAAGGGGCGGTGAAGAGAGCACGCGAAGAAGATGCCAGCATTAGTCAAATTTACAACAACGCCATGGGTGACCTTCATGATAAAGGTATGTGCTCTTAGCATTAGTTTTAGTAGTAGGGTACCACTGAGTGAATTTAGTAAACTCATTCAAACAACACATACGTAATAATGTAGTTTCTTCTATTTAAAATTTATTTATTAGATAATGCAGCCCAACGTACTCATCATATTTTACAATTATCAAAAATCTAATTAAAAAATTTATTTATATTAATTTATGTTCATGAACTATTTGGAAACAAGTTTCAAGCATTGGTCTTGTACTATCAATGTCAAAAGTGTGTATTTTCAATTATAAAGCATACGCGTGCAGAGCTTCTTTTCTACTCCAGGTGCGGATTGGAAGCATAACACTGCATTATTAACATTTCTAAGCATTTGTGTTTTACTGTACTATGGTGCTTTATTAATGTATTTTGTTTACTCAGTTGGTATCCATGTTTACAACATTTTATAGATTTATAAAGCAGACCCCTGTTTTTTTATTTTTTTTTCCAAACTCTAGCATTGAAATTTTGATTTTTTAACCATACCTTTAATTATTTTTTTATGAAACAATTTTTATTTGTAAATTAAAAAAACTTTATTCAGAGATTTCATTAAAATTGTTAGGCCAGTTTTCGTTTTCTCATGTACATACATTGCTTGTTTTAGAGTATAGGATACATGGTTTGTTTTCAGGTTATGACTTCGTTACCGAAATGCCTAGGACAGAGTCTATGATGAGGTCACTTTATCGACACAAAAGCAGTGCCCAGGGAAGCACAAAGGAGCCGGAACACAGAGAAAATATCGTTTTTGATATCAATGCGTTGACTATGATTGACGGTTCATCTTTCCTTTTGGCCGACGACGGAAATGAAGAAGGAATTATTGTTTTTTGCGGCAGCAAAGGAAAAGAGAGCTTGAAATGTTTTAGCCATTTTTTTATGGATGGTACTTTCAAGATCTCTAGCAAGCAGTTTTGTCAAATATATACCATTCATGCCGATTTTGGGAGTAGCAATGATGAGACAAATATATTTCCTATCGCATTCGCACTTCTACCAAACAAGAAGAAGCAAACGTATAGGAGACTGTTCAGACTCCTCCTCCAGGCTGTTCCGGAGTGGAGACCAGAAGACGTAAATGTGGATTTTGAAGCTGCTGTAATTTCTTCTCTGAAATACGTATTTCCAACAACAAAATTACATGGCTGTCATTTTCACATGACAAAATGCTTATGGAGAAAAGTACAGGATCTCGGATTATCGGTGGAGTACCGAGAGAATAACGAAATCCGCCTTCATGTCAGTATGTGCGCAGCACTTGCGTTTTTAAAGCCTGAAGATGTGCTCGATGGATGGATGGATGGAAATACACTCTCAAGCTCCAGAAAGTCCCAAACTTAGCCAGTTTTTTGATTACATCGTTGACAACTGGCTAGATAACCAAGACATTCCAATCGAGATGTGGAACTGCCACCAAGCACGACACAGGACAACGAATGCTGTTGAGGGCTGGAACAACCGACTCAACAATCTTGTCGGGAGACCTCACCCCAAATTAAAAGAGGTTGTCAAAGTGTTGAAGACTGAAGCTGAGAAGACAAACTGCGCATTTTTAAAGGCCGAGCTCAACATGGAAGGGAAAAAAAGAAGACGAAAATATGTCAAATTGGACGGACGGATTGAGAACATTCAGAAAAAGTTCGAAAATGACAAAAATATGAAAAGTTTTCTGAAGGCAGTTGCCTATTCACAGAAAATGGAGTAGGTTAATATTATTGTTGAACAAATATGACAAAAACAAAAAACAAAACAAACAAAAAAAATACAAAACAACTGACGAAGCCTAGAAAGCTGATTTTAAACACGCCAAAATGATAACAACACCAAACTGATCGGTTTTGTTATTATTTTGCCAGTCCACAGCCAGGATTTTGATGGAAATTACACTACATCACAATGATATTTTCGAGACCGTGTTAGTAATGAATTACATAGACCGAGCGGTTTTCTTCACCCCAAATGAGTATTATGTTAAGCTGCATTGTCACAGGTGCAGCTGTAACGATGATCACTGAAGCCTATAGGCTTAGGGGTGGGGGGATGTTTGTGGAACTGTCAGTCGGGAATATTTCTGAGTCATTAAACAGGTAGTCGTGTCCAAGGACTGTGTGGAAGTGTCAGTATTTTGGGCAGTGTGTGGAAGTGTCAGTGTGGGGAACTGTCATGTAATCGTGAAGAAATCTGTGACGCAAACTGTACACACAAATGCCTCGTGGTCAGGGAAAATTAAGACTGCTGTGTAGATAAACAGATAATGAAAACAGATGAGCGTTGCAGACTACAGTATATGAGTTCGTCCAAGAGTGTTAACACTGGTGTGTTTAAAAATACTACAAAAGTACTGTAACCTTAAAATGAGTATTTAACCATATTCAATTAAAAGAATGACGTATAAATGTATAACACATGATAAATGACAGAATCACCTAAATATTAGAAAATGACGTTATCCTGGAAAATGTAGGAAAAATGCATTTTGATGACCTTTAAAACCCCATATATCTGACCTATTTATTGCAGAATACACTTAATTACCACTAAGCATCGTCTCGGCGTAGGCCTATTCATAAAATAGATGACTTTTCAACAAAATCCCGACCCTACAAGCAAGTTTGTCAATCCTTACAAAATGCAATTGAGGTTGAAAATACTCGCAAAATGCAATTAAGATCGAAAAACCTTTCAAAATGAACTTATTTGAAATTACCAACAAAATGCAGTGTAGATTCAAAAATTCTCTAAAGGTAATTTTGATAAACGGAAAGCGAATTCAAAATAATAGCGGGAATCTTAAAGAGAAAAGGAAATTGAATGAAAAGAAAACAAGGTCAGATCCCTCGAAACATGAGGGATCACGAAAGATGAGACAAGGGAAAGGTGGGAAAGTGTAAGACTCCCTAGGCTTGCAGGGCAACCGTCGGGGTTGGGAAGGAACACGATTTGACCAAGGAAGGTCGATAGGAAATAGGAAAAAGGACGAAAAGGAGCCCGGCAAAAGTAAGTGGAGGCAATGCCGGACTCAGCTGGGCTCCCGTGGTCGCCAACCCACGTCCCACTAGATGTGAGCACAGGGGGACCCCTCGAAGTATGAGCAATCAGAAAACTTGAGACAGGATCCAATTAAGGCGGGAAAGTGATATACACCTTAGCCCTTGGATACCCTAACACCGACGGGGGTCGGAAAAGAACTAGAGTCGACCATGGGAGGTCGACAGGGAAGATAACAGAGGAACCCAGCACAAGTGGAAGCAATGCCGGACTCAGCTAGGGTTCCGTGGTCGCCAATCTACGTCCCACTAGTCGTGGGCCCCTGGGGAGGAAAATAGAGGATAATATTATAGGTTTTACGACCCTCATAAACACACTGGGCCTTTTGAGACGGCGGGGTGGAAGAATTCTGCCCCAAAGGGGTACTTAAACGTGCCAGTAAATTTACTGACATGGCTCCTCGCATTTGCGCATCTTCAAATGCCAGCTGGCTGCACCAGGATGTGAACCATCAACCTTGCGCCCAGCAAGCGAGAAAATTAAGAGGAAGATGGGGCAAAATGTTTGGTTATAACTCTCAAATAAAAAAATAGGGGGCAGACAATCGTAAATGTGATTATTATTATTTCTGATTATGATAATTCTTGTTTAGAGGGACCTATCAACTAGGTTATCGACCCCTAATGGTCTAGGTGACAATGAATAATGATAAAAACTATACTACTGTGAGATTTAACTACTAATTTATAGTCAATTTAACCTACTCAAAAGAAGAGGAAAAGGAGAAAAAAACGAACAAGGGAAATAAGCGGCTGGTTAACGTAATGCCCTAACTCCTGAAGGACGATGATTGAGAGACTTGGAAAGAAACAGTCCTGAAAGCCAGTCAGGGAAGAAAAGGAGGAAAAGGTCCTCAATGAAGTCATTGAAAAGAGGGGGAAAACCGGACTCAGTTCAGGAATCCCTTGGGGTCACCCTCCTCTTACTCACCAGCCGTGAGCTTTTGAGGGTGGAGCACTATTCGGGGTGTACCATACGTATTGGGGTTACACACACCCTGCCTCCTTTAGGGCCTTGCGCAACAGGCAGGCAGGCAGGAGATACCATGAAAATAAACGGTCTGAATCTGAAATCCCGAAGGATAATGGTTTTAGGAAATATGAGACGAGGGCCATTTGAGGCGGGGTAATGGAAGGCACCCTAGGGCTCTGATGCCCTACCTAATACCTTCAGTGTGAAAAAAAACAAGAGTTGACCAATGGAGGTCGCCAATAAGGGTGAAGGATAGGAGTCTGGTATAAGTGAAAGTAATGTTGGACTCAACTGGGATCCCGTGGTGGCCATCCCACGTCCATCCCCAGTGGGGGGTGGAATAATGGAAATAAACATGGAAAAGAATTATCCTCATCCCTCCAATATGAAGTAGTGGCATTAAAGGCAGATAGGGAAAAGAAAGAGTACAGGGTTCATCCTGGAGTCACTGAAGAAAAAAAAAGAAAAAAAAAGGGGGGGGGGATATCGGACTCAGCTCATGAATCACACGGAATCCCCATACTCGAACTCACTAGGCCTGAGCCCCTGATTGTGTAGCATAATATCCTGGGTGCACCATGAGAAGTGGGTCTACCCACACCCTGCCTCCTTTAGAGCCTTGTGCAGAAGAAAAGAAAATAAGATTTCTAACACCTGAATGAATTAAGGTTTCAGGAATGATTAAACTATGGCCTATTAAAGCCCTGAGCCTGACACCTTGTACCCGTTCGTCCTGGGGATGCGATGACCCATCTGGTATTGCATCGCATTCCTGGATTTCCAGGACAGAGTGGAGCTAGATGAACATGAATTCAAATAAGGAATGTGTCGGAAATTCAGTTGAAATATCACAAAAGCAGAGGGTAACACGAGATAAAGTATCTCCAGGGTCGTTACGGGTTTAAATTTAATTTAAAAAAATACAAATAGAAATGGGCGCCACCAACTGAATCCCTAGCAAACCACATCCTTCCTGGTTAAGCTTTAATTAAGACAAGGAAAGAAAAAGGAAAATCACATCATCATCAGATCACAACTAAGATAAAAACAAATTTATTCAACTTTGATAGTCAGACCGACATATCAAACACTCATCCTACCTAAGAGCATGGTCGAATGCCAACGTTAAATTGTCATTGTCCAGAAAATCGAACCATCTCTATTCTACTCAAAGTGTATTTTATCCACATAAAATAGGAAAATTTTCGAAAGTTCACTTGTGTTCTCAGGATCACCGTAGCACTATGTCTATGCGTCACTGACATTCGTGATACCTGAGACCTAACTTCTCTTTAAGTTAACATCATGAATGTGGATGTAAAAAATTAATGAATCTGTCTAAACACATATATTCTAATCACATATTTAAATATCAAATAATATTATGGCTTGAATGGCATTATTCAAATGCTGAATATGTTAGTAAATTCTCCTAAACATCGAATAATTAATTTACACTATTTACACTGTCATTAATAATTGCTTGTTTGTGAATCACAGAAAATCCAGTACTCATTGGTTATAATCATCATCATCATCAAAATTAAATATTTCTCACAATAGTTCTCATCTCAAAATTCAATATATTCATGTCAGAATAATTAATTCATCATCATCAAATCATTTAAATGAATATTATAATCATCACTTCATTATACTCTCTAATTATTCACACACTCTCACTTCATCATCTCCTTCAGATTGAATCATCTTAAATCATCAATATAAATTGTTTAATTCATCAACTCAAGTTGCAATTCATCAAATCATTCAAATCATATCTCAATTAAATGTATTTAAATCTATTTAAGTTTATTACTCATCAGTTTCTTTAATTAGTTATCACCTTCTAATTCAGTTATTCATCATCTATTTAATCATCTATTAATTTATTTAAATCAGCTTATTTATTCAATCTTTAATTCATCCATTTATTTAATTCATTGATTTATTCCAAAATTTAATTTATCAATTTATTTAAATTTTATTTCATCTGGTTATTTAGATTTTTATTTCATCATCGAGTCATTTAGATTTTATTTCATTAGGTCAGATCTTCAGATTATTATTTCATTAATTATTATTATCAGAAAATCTTGTATTATCAACATTATTTATTTGTTTAATTTCCTAAAAAATTGTTTAATATGGGTTATAGAACGTTGTCTTACAGGTTTATCACTTCCAAGTTATATCTCGTATTCAATTATCAAGCCAAAAAATATTATTGCCTTCACAAAATCACGTTGGATCTCACTATCCAAAACTTCATCATATACCATCACTTTATCAAATACCATATTTGAATACCATAATTATTCCACATAACTCCATAAATATTCCACATATCATAAATATTCAGCGCACAGAATGAATCTCAAAATTATGCTAGACTGGGTTCGACAACCTCATGTCTGCCTCAAAATACATTAGCAATATTGCAACTTCCACTTGGCAACTTCCACAAAATGCCTATCACAAACTTCACTTAATCACGTTGCATGATCTACAAAAATATATATCTGGCTTCAAATTATGATAATGATTTTTTTTTTTTTTTTTTTTTTTTTTTTTTTTTGTCGTGTAGCCTCCTGAGAGGCCGAGTGCAGGTCTTTCTAGTCGACGCCCGTGGGCGACCTGCGCGTCGGGATGAGAGATGGAATGGATGAAGATGAATGAGACTGGGCAAGGATGTGGAAGGAAGCGGCCGTGGCCTGTCAGAAGGTACTGTCCCAGCATTTGCCTGGTGTTGAAAATGGGAAACCACGGAAAACCATTTCAAGGACAGCCGACGGTGGGGCTCGAACCCACGCATCTACCGAGTCAGCAGAGAGCTTGGCCCCTTGACCTAACGGAGCGCTTTTAGCCCGCGTAGCCACTACTGTCGGTATGATAATGATGATGATAATTGTTGTTTTAAGGGGCCTAACATCTAGGTTATCGGCCCCTGATGGTTTGGGTGGTCGTGAAGATGAAAATGAAAAACGAACGTAAAACTAAAACTAACTACTAACCTATATACTAGAAGAAGAAATGGAAAACTAAAGGAGAATAAGGCAAATAAAAGGACAGAAGGAAAAGAAATGCCCTCAACCCTCGGAGAAGGCGGATTGAGGGACTTGGAAGGAAGGAGAGCCATGAAAGGCATATAGGAAAGTGAAAGAGGAGAGGGTACGCCCCAAAGGTAAGGGACAAAAGGGGAAAACGGACCCAGCTCAGGAATCCCTCGGGGTCGCTAACTCCCGAACTCACCAGCCGTGAGCCCCTGAGGGTGTAGCATTATCTAGGGTGCACCAGAAGTGGTGGAGCTACATACACCCTGCTCCTTAAGGGCCTAGAGCACAAGGCAGGAGGTAAAAGGAAGACAAAAAGATGATGATGATGATGATAATTGTTGTTTTAAGGGGCCTAACATCGAGGTTATCGGCCCCTAATGATCTGGGTGATAACGAAAATGATAATGAAATGGAAACCAGAACAAAATTATCTGAGACGGAAAATACGTATATAAAAGAACTCAGATGGAAACAACTCACAATATGGTCTGAAAAAAAGGGAATTTAGGACGAAAAGTAAAATACACACAAAACGTAGGCTAGATTCAAAATACGTACTAAGTGCAATGTAGCGTCGAAATACTTACAAAATGCAACTGAAATTCAAAATACTCACAAAATGCAAATGAGATCGAAATGACGTACAAAATGCAATTGAGGTTCAAAATACTTACAAAATGCAATTGAAATTGAAAATACACGATGCAATTCAGATTGAAATATCCCAGTTCCAATCCAAATTAATCACAAAGTGCAATTGAAATTCAAAATACTTACAAAATGCAATTGAAATTGAAAATGCTTACAAAATGTACGGTAGATTCAAACGACTCATGTGGATTGACAATACTTACAAAATGCAATTTAGATTGAAAATACTTGACAAAATGTAATTTAGATTCAAAATACCCACAAAATGCAATTAAGAATCAAAATAAGTGCAAAATGCCCACCAAACAAAATGCAATTTAGATTCAAAATTCGTGCGAAATGCGGTTTTGGTTGAAAATACTTACAAAATGCAATTGAAATTCAAAATTCTCACTAAAAGGACCCGCAACCTGCATTGAAAGACTTACCAAAAAGCAATTTAGATTCCCAATCTTTACAAAATGCAATTGAAGTTGAAAACAATCGCGAGATGTAATTTAGATCGAAAAAAACTTACAAAATGCAACGTAGATTAAAAATGCCTTAAAAAAATGGTAGAAGGGAATTTAGACACACGGTGAACCAAGTAACAAAAACAGTGCTGGAATCTTAAAGAGAAAAGTAAATATGAGGAAAAGAGGAGTGGAGAGGAGAGGAGAGGAGAGGAGAGGGGAGGGGAGAGAGGAGAGGGGAGGGGGAGAGAGGAGAAGGTCCGCCCCAAAGGGAAGGGATAAAAATGGAAAACGGACCCAGCTCAGGAATCCCTCGGGGGCGCCAACTCCCGAACTCACCAACCGTGAGCCCCTGAGGGTGTAGCATTGTCGACGGTGCACCAGAAGGGATGGGGCTACATGCACCTTGCCTCCTTAAGGGCCTTGAGCACAAGGCAGGAGGTAAAAGGAAAAGAAAAAGAAGGCTGACCCCTCACAGAAGGAGGGTGTCAGGAAAGATGAGACAAGGGCCAATTAAGGCAGGAAATGAAAGACTCCCTAGGCCTCGGATAACCTAATACCGTCGGGGTCGGAAGAGAACAAGAGTTGACCAAGGGAGGTCGACAGGAAAGAAGAAAGAGAGGAGCCCGGCACAAGTAAGTGGAAGCAATGCCGGACTCAGCTGGGGCCCCGTGGTCGCCAACCCACGCCCACAAGATGTGAGCCCCTGGGGGAATATTGGATTGGCAAACAAGAATTACAAAATGTAACCCTGCTGACATTTATTTTTAATTTATTTAACAAAATTCGACTGATATGTGACTAGTAGTTTCTTGTTTGATCCTCTAACAATCCCAAGTACACTCGGATGATAAAAATGAGTTCCTCAATGGCAAGTCAGGTGAGTACCACCACGCAATCGTAAAATACGAAAGGCCTTGCCCCGTAGACTATCATGATAATGCCCTGAGCGATGGGTCAGGTGTGTACCACCACGCAATCGCCTAAAGCGAAAGGCCCCATCTCGTCGTCTAATGAGTGAATGTACCAGATTGGAATCAACAAGTCTCTAGTTGTCACATAAAAGCGATATTCATTCACTTGAGTGAATAAAATCTTAATATCTCCAAACAATCCAATGGAAAAAATCCCTACTGATGAATAATACACACTCGCTAGTATGCAATGAACTGACGAAGTAATTTAAATAATCCAATTGTAGATCACGAGTTCGAAATACTCGCCACAAAAAATAACTATCCAAGAAAAACTATCCTTACTGGAAAAGTGTCTAAAAGACCAAACATCTGCTTAATAAAGTCAACCAATGGTGAGAATGTCGTATAATGGTGCCTGCCATATCATATGGAAACGCCATATTCTAGCAAAATTGGAGCAAATGATGTCTAAGCCATGTCAAAATAATCGTAGAACTCCTACTAGAAATATATACAAGTATGCCCAGTGTTAATGAAAAAATCATATCAGAAAGTGGTAACTCTTACAATACCTTCTCATATCAGCTGTTAATATATTTCAAAGATCGTCGATTATCCTCGTGTGTGCAATAAATTTCTCGAAAGATCGACGTAAATATCGCATCACCCACCAGAATAACGATTGCCTTCATATTCCAAGTGAATCAGCTGTTGGACCTCCTCTTCTTCAGGAACCGAATCCATCGCTCTGTGGTGCCATCACGTCTCCGTCTTCGCTTACTCCGACATGATGAACTGCATGTTATCCATCACGGATACTGTCCAAATTCTTCCGTAAAAGTTCATAAGCGTAGCGTACCCCATACTCTTCTACTGTGTTACGCCACTGTCCCATACAATGTTCGGTTTGCTTATGATAAAAGTTCAATCTCCACAGCGGCTGAATCTCACTTGCAGAAAATAATTTTTATTTATTAAAGTGTATGAATTTCTGAAACACCCTGCAGCTGTGTTCGCAATTGAAATTTCACAATAATTCATGAAAAAGAATTATAATAATGCACGTGCCAATGTTCCTTAAGTGCATATATTCGTAATAGTTCGTTTGCCTAAAAGTGTTAATGTTGGCTTGACCCCATGGTCGCTTTAAATATTCCGTTATGAAATGCATAATTTAATAGGCCGTAATGTCATTGGAATATATCTAAGTTCATTTGAAATTCACAATAGCAGTATATAATTATTATCTGCCTGCACAATTCGACTACTGAATACAAGTCCAAGCTTATAAAGTTGTTACAAAATGTCGAAATGAAGTTCAGCTTCTTTCACGTTGCCTGCTGATAAAAAGTCGGAACCAGCACGCCCTGCTCTATTGCACCGTTCTAGAATGATCGACGCTTAAAGCTGGCCTCGTCATAACGCTTCGCTGTGCTGTCCTGTGTTACAAAATGCAGCTCGAAATGAAGTTCTCAATCTTGTTATAATGCTGTTTATCACTTTACATTTGAAAAACATTGCTGCCTCGCATAGCTGTAACTACGATGTTGGAAATACTACTGTTCTAACACCGGCTCTTCTCTCGCTTTCACGGCCTGTACAGCTTGCCTCGCCTCGCACTGCCTACCGTGCTTCTCTTGCCTTGACTGACTGACTGACCTACTTTCCGTTCTCCCAGCGCATGCTGCTATCAGCCCCGCTTGTTGAACTAATACTGTCGCTTTCACTCCACGCAACAAGTGCTGTACACTGCTCAACTTGCCGTTCTCTCTGCGCAACATGTGTTGTACTCGGCCCTGCTGGCTGAACTGATACTGCTGTCTCTAGACTGCGTTGATGAGCTCCTACTCGGCGCTGTCACGTGATGTTCCCCTACCTTCTGCGGTCATGCATCACAAGTATAATCTCGACCACCATCATCTCGGCTATTAAGTTATACAGTAACTTAAGGAGTTATCTGCCTTTCTTCAAGTTATCACCATATATATTGCTTGACATTTCTTCTCTTCTGAGATGATATAATATTATGTTCCACATAGATCTTAATAATACTTCAATATTCCTCCCATAATTCCATCTGCTTGACTGGTAGTGCCACCTTTATCCTTGGCCTTCTACGTCATTTCCTAACATTCTTCTCGACTCGATCTGAGTGCTATCTTTACAACTTTTCCCATAAATTTCAACTACGGCTCAATGTCAGCTGGCGTAGCCGATAGCCTCAACTAGGTATCGGGTACAACCTCAATACCATAGCAATTGGAGGACAATAGTTGACCAATGGAGGTCAACAGTTAATATGAAGATTATGATAAATGTTTTAAGTGGCCTGACATCTGGGTTATCGGCCCCCAATCGTCTGAGTGATTGTGAAAATGAAAAATAATCAAAGGAAACCTGCAACTAAAACTAACTGACTTACAAACAAAAAGGGAGAAGGATGGATATCAAAGCCAGGATGAAAGGAAATGCCCTCACCCATAGAAGAATGAGATTGAGGGACTTGGAAGGATGGATATCAATGAAAGGCAGAGAGGAAAGAGAAGGTGAGCTCCAAAAGGGAAATCGAAAATGGGGAAATCTTGACCCACGTCAGGAATCCCTCGGGGTCACCAAATTGCAAGGCAACCAGCTGTGAGCCCTTGAGGGTGAAGCAATATCCAGGGTGCACCCGAAGTGGTGCGGCTAGATACACCCTGCCTCCATTAGGGCCTTCAGCAGAAGACAGGAAATACCATGAAAAGGAAAACAAGACCTCTCACCCCTCGACGAAGGAGGGATCAGTTAAGATGAGAGAAGGGTCAATTAAAGCGGGAAAGTGAAAGACACCCTAGGCTTCGGATATTCCAATACCGTAGGGGTCGGAAGAGAACAAGAGTTGACCAAGACTTACAAAATGCAATTGAAATTGATAATGCTTACAAAATGTACGGAAGATTCAAAGGACTCATGTGGATTGACAATACTTACGGTACAAAAAGCAATTTAGATTGAAAATACTTGACAAAATGTAATTTAAATTCAAAAAACCCACAAAATGCAATAGAGAATCAAAATATGTGCAAAATGCCCGACAAACAAAATGCAATTTAGATTCAAAATTCGTGCGAAATGCGGTTTTGGTTGAAAATGCTTACAAAATGCAATTGAAATTCCAAATACTCACTAAAATGCCCTGACACCTGCATTGAAAGACTTAATAAAAAGCAATTTAGATTGTCAACCTGTACAAAATGAAATTGAGGTTGAAAACAATCGTGAGATGCAATTTAGATCGAAGAAACTTACAAAATGCAACGTAGATGAAAAATACCTTAAAAAATCGCTAAAAGGGAATTTAGATACACGGTGAACCAAGTAACAAAAAATAGTGCGGGAATCTTAAAGAGAAAAAGTAAATAGAATGAAAAGAGGAGAGGAGAGGAGAGGGGAGAGAGGAGAAGGTCCGCCCCAAAGGTAAGGGACAAAAGGGGAAAACGGACCCAGTTCAGGAATCCCTCGGGGTCGCCAACTCCCGAACTCAGCAGCCGTGAGCCCCTGAGGGTGTAGCATTAACTACGGTGCACCAGAATTGGTGGGGCTACATACACCCTGCCTCCTTAAGGGCCTTGAGCACAAGGCAGGAGGTAAAAGGAAAAGAAAAAGAAGGCTGACCCCTCACAGAAGGAGGGTATCAGGAAAGATGAGACAAGGGCCAATTAAGGCGGGAAAGTGAAAGACTCCCTAGGCCTCGGATAACCTAATACCGTCGGGGTCGGAAGAGAACCAGAGTTGACCAAGGGAGATCGACAGGAAAGAAGACCGAGAGGAGCACGGCACAAGTAAGTGGAAGCAATGCCGGACTCAGCTGGGGCCCCGTGGTCGCCAACCCACGTCCCACTAGGTGTGAGCCCCTAGGGGGGAAGCGCTTTGACAACACTAATGGGACCGCAGATTGCTTGGGGTAGGTCCGTACTCAACACGCCTTGTGTAAGAAAGTTAATGTTGTGAGACATGCCGGTCATTAGTACCGAGACCTAGAGTTATTATTTCTTGCCAGAAATCGTTCAGAGAACCGTATCAGCTTAAATAAATAGTCGAAGACTAATATAAATCCCCTATTATTAATAATTATGTAATTGTTGTTCCGGAGTATAATGGCAATATTAATGGGGTCTGGGGAGTCTCCTTTAACTTGATTTATTCAGTAATTTCCAGTACTCAGGATATGCATGAGTTCCGTCCCCCAACAACACTGGTTTGTAGAATTGTTTGAGAGGAATGACATTTTGAAACTCACGGGAAAACTCTAAAATAAGAGTTATATTTTTTATAAACAAATTAGCACAACTTTGGTAAAAACTCCGAATGGGGGTTAAAAAGTGCTTTATTTTTAATGTATAACTATGTAAAAATAATCTTAGAGCCATGAGACGCTCGTATTTGAAGTGAGATAACTGCTTTATGGAAGTGAAATGTTTGTTGACTTTTGTCAGGTTTATGGAAAACCTTTTAAATTTGATTTTGTGGTTTTGTTTTATTGATTCCTTGTCTAGTTTTAGACAAGTGTGAACATTATTTGTCATTTTAATTGTTGTAGCGCCTAATTTTTGATTAATTAAATAATTGTTGATGATGATAATTGTTGTTTTAAGGGGCCTAACATCGAGGTTATCGGCCCCTGACGAAATGAAATGGCTTGAAATGAAAGGATGAAGATAAAAAACATGATGATGATAATTGTTGTTTTAAGGGGCCTAACATCTAGGTTATCGGCCCCTAATGATCTGGGTGATAGCGAAAATGATAATGAAATCGAAACCAGAACAAAATTATCTGAGACGGAAAATACGTACAAAAAGGAACTCAGATGGAAACAACGCACAATATGGTCTTACAAAAGGGAATTTAGAACGAAAAGATGCACAAAAAGAATAGCGTCCATGAAACGGCAATATGTCGTATCCCACAAGAGATCAATTTTACAGGGGACACATAAAACATTGCAGGACCTCAATTGTACATCCTAAATATATTATGATGGTGTTAAATCGATTCATTCTAGTCTCGTTTGAATGCTACAATGCCCAAACGGATCTTTTTAAATTTTTCTTGAATATATGTGGGTTATGACATTTTGTATCAACCAATTTATACAGAATGTGGATTGCGACGTTTTGCATGTTGGTACTGTGACCGTTTGACCGAAGTCCCACGTGCACACGAGTATGAATTTCAGCATCCGCGGAGCCTAAGACTCGAAAAACAATCTCGGGGTCAAACTGAGTATAGCAAAACAAAAATTTTAATCAAAAATCAGCCGGACGGATATCGAAATTCACACTCCATAGAGGATGGAAGGCAGTGCAAATAATTTGTGAATAACACCAATTTCTTAAAATACCTCAGTTTAATTTAACTGTCTGCTGGTCCTATTAGAATACAATGATCCCCCAGGGAGAAATCTAACATTCCAGACCTGAAAAATAAAGACATCCTACGCTCCCCCTGGATCCCTTATCTACATACAAATTTTAGAACGCATAAAATAAAGTATTTCCAGCCCCTATCCAAAAGTAAATTCACTATTTTCAAAATATTAACTTGATGTCTGAGAAAATCATTAGTCCATCCCAGCATCTGCTTCAATTAATTATTTAAACTACAATTATCACTGATGTGCAGGAAAATATCAGTCCATCCTGACACCATGATTTTAATATTTACAAAAATATCACTTGAATCAAATTTTCCAGAATTGTTTCAACCTCTGCGGGGAAATTCACACGTCTTAAACTTATTTCAGGGAAGTCACATTCCCAAAACGGTGTGAAATCAAAATCATACACCCCATGAAGGCATTTATCAAATTTAAACTTTGACTGAACTTCAGACATTTTTCCACAATGTCACCATAAATAAATGTTATTCACCAATTCACATATAATTTAAATCCTCTGATTTAATCACTTCAATTTAACTTCTTTGATAATATTCATATAATTCAATTTATTTATGTTAATCCTTTCAATTTAACTCATTGTAAAAAAATATTATTTAGAATAATCCACACTGGTATTTTATGAAGATTAGTGGATCCACAAATTCAACCAGCTATCAGCTTACAATTTTTAATATATCAACCAATCTCTAGACAAAATGCCTCTAATGCTGTCAATACGTTAAATAGGACACGGTAAGGCCTTCAGCAAAAACTAGGACGAGACATCAACTTATTCATATATAAACGACTACACCATGTGGGCGACTATACAACAGTCTAGGAATGTAGAATTTCACAGACGATCGGCCACTAGTTTCCCATATGAGCGACGATATTGTCCTCATTTTTTAATCATATTTGAGCATGGAGAAATTATTTGACCCTCAAAACTCAACTTCATAAACATCCATTATTAATTCATATTTTATTTTCACTTAACATTTGACCATTATAATCTTAATTTTATAATGACCCCTCAGCAACGCAGGCTGGGTTCAATGGCTTCTAAGCAACTAACACATGGGATCATGCTCAGCCTCACAAAATTTAATAAACTTTTAATGTCTGCCCCAACACACTCCTGTTAAACTGTCGCATAATTCCAATGCATAGTTCCTAGTTTTATACAAAATTCGTATATGAATGACCTTCAACTCCCAATATCAAAGATCACGCTTTCGGCATTTCCCTCTATTCAAAATCAACTCCCATATTATCAACTACGATCCATTATTCCTCCAATTATTAACCGCTATTTTTACCAGGAATTATTATTGATGATGATGATAATAATTGTTGTTTTAAGGGGCCTAACATCGAGGTTATCGGCCCCTAATGATCTGGGTGATAGCGAAAATGATAATGAAACGGAAACCAGAACGAAAATTGAGACGGAAAATACTTACAAAAAGGAACTCAGATTGAAACTACTCACAAAATGTTTTTACAAAAGGGAATTTAGAACGAAAGATTCACAAAAGGAATAGATTGAAAAATACCCACAAAATGAAGGCTAGGTTCAAAATACGTACGAAATGCAATGTAGCGTCGAAATACTTACAAAATGCAACTGAAATTCAAAATACTTACTGAACCCAAAGGGGTTAGGCTGACTGGTATCGAACGTGGATCTCAGAGATAGTGAGCTCAGAATAAAGGTTCCGCCAAGGAACGAACACGAGATCTTTTGAGGGAGTGTTAGTTGTAAAAACCCCTAGAGGAAATTACTTATTAAATCACTGTTGTGATATCAACTAATGCTGACATTATTAATATAATGCAGGGAATATTATTAGAATACAGCATTATTGGGCTGTATGAAGCATACTACTCTGGACGTGAGCACAGAAGCTGGAGAGTTTGACATTTTGCTAATGACTCCAGAAAAGTGGGAAGAGATTCTTGGAGACTTGTCACTCTTGCTGACCTACTTATGTCGTCTGGAGCAGGTCAGGGCGTTGAATAATGGCCAAGTTCTTCCCCGTTTCAGAGAAGAAACGCTTGTGGAGTGGGAAGATACCAGTGAAAATTAATGATTACTCGTGATTGGAGCAACGCAGTGACATGAGGGTTGCACACATGTGAATGTTTAGCCGGGAGGCTAATTATCAAGCCATTAAACAGTGAATTCGAGGCATACTTAATGGAATGCGCAAGGACACAATATTTTGGGAGTTAGCGGAATGCTATAACCATGCTGTCGGGGGTTTTCAGGTGACGCGGCGTCCCCATGCCATGGCAAAGGCAATTAATATTAATTAATTGGCCGATCGATCCTCGAGCACGCATTCAGTTCTGTGATCAGCAAGGAAAAAAGAACGATAATAATAATAATGATGATGATAATTGTTGTTTTAAGGGGCCTAACATGAAAAAAGAACCATATGAGCATTATTTCAAGACCAGAATCATACTGTGGGAGAAAATGACACTGCGGGGGTATTCGCGGTCTACTTTTTCTCTTGAAACGAATATAAGGGAGTGGACTCAGGTCAGAGGAGACAGTTATACCAGACTCTAGCGCGGAGCGAATGCTGATCGGGTCCAGGAAAAGAACGCGCGCACAAAGACTTGAACATTTTTAGTGTTAATCAGTATGTTTGCCGTGCAGTGTAATGCACAAATTGAGAACAATTAATAATAAGTACTGTAATCAGTGAACCGCAGGATAATGCAAAATGCGCGTTACCGAAGTCAAGAACGGACGCTCGGACTTCCAGTATGAGAAGCCGTGCAGTAAAACATTTATAATACTCTTTATTAAGGACAGTCGTGCCGTATGTGAATAGTCGGCATTACGAGCGATTATTATTATGCACGTAGGTAAAGTACCGTGTGATAGACAGGCTAGAACATTCGAGTGTAAGAATCTGTACAAGTGCAATGTACAATGATTAAGCGCAGTATGTAAAATATTGATTGGACATATCTTAGTATGCCGTACTGCGCAGGGATAAACTTTACTATGCGATTGGTGAAATGTCATGAGAACACCAATAATTAACGATCAGGACGTTATGCAAGCATATTCATGCCAAATCAGGAAGTTTATCGAAGGATAATTGATAGACAGTTGGTGAATCGATAGGAATCCATAGGCAGATAATCGAGACTTTCAATCAGGATGCGGGTAGGTGCGAGGAAGAGTCCGTCAACGCCTGCAGTTCTGATATCTTGCCAGGAAAATTCAACCAGTAAGAAATGTAAATAGTGACGTGTGAGAGTAGTGTTGATCTGTGAAATATCTTTAAAATGAATAGTGTAACAAGTGCTATAAAGTGTTATGTGTATAAGAAAGCAATAGCCTCAATATGGGAAAGAAAAGTGCCGTGTGTTTTTTGAGGCCAAAGTTATATAAAATGTGTGTTATCAGTGTAAGAATGTCTCGCTAATTATGCAAATGGCAGGCATTAGTGGAAGGAATGAGTGGTTGGAGCCACCTGGATAGCCTATGTAAGTACCCAAAAACCATGATTTTATAGCAGTTATAGTCTACTGTGTGGCGTGTGATTTCAAAATTATAAAATGTGCCAGTAAGAATCAGTATTAGGAGGTAGATCCTCAAAGTTTTATTGTTGTATTGATTTTAGTAGAGTTGAGATGTTTTGTACATCAGTGAGTGGATCAATCGTTACCACTATTACAAAATGGCAAATCTGTTATGTAACAACTTAACGTAACGAACACGGATGTTCGATGATTAAAATGGTTACGTTGTGTCGGGTTATGGTAATTCATGTCAGTAATATTAAATATAATATTAAAAAGGAATAAACGAATACATCAGGGAAATGTTGTAAGAAATATTTATGCTAATTGGAAAATGTATCTATCCAAGCAGTAAGATAATACGTTAAGGGCTGGGAAAAGCAGTTTATTATCAGAGTATATTGTGTTAATGGGAATATAATTATGCAAGAATCTAGGAAATGGAAGAGTTTAATAGTGAATTGAATTTGCAGCTTGTGAATAAGCTTGTAGAGTAATTGATAGATTTCTCTTAATAATTAAAGGACGAGATCATAGCATGGTCAGGGAGCCAGGTAGTCTATCGACGTGTGAAATCTCTTATAGCCTAGGGAGTAGAGAGATATTTATTTTGTGCCAGAGTGTATTTAGTGTTGTACCCTAACTCTGAGGATGGATATAGAATGTTCCGGGTTCGAATCCTGTGGTATATGAGAGGATAACAATGGAAACCTCTGCATTCATACCTGATCGACCGAGAACTTGTTATTGAATGATTCAGCTCCTGAGAAGCGAATCTTAATTGGCGGCAGCTTGGGCCTGACAGTAGCAGCTATAAGATACCGGCTAGCCAGTTCGACCAGTGGTTGATGAATCTCGTGCCTTCATATAATGAAATGGACCTTTTGAGGCCAGTTATTCATATCCTAAGGTTAGGAATAAATGTTTAAACTCGACCAGAACCTAAATTGCATACCATTCAGTTCAAATCATATGGGACATGTGGGTCATTGTGACTACACCATTGTATTGAAAGTTACAAGTTACTGCTTGGAGATAAAGAGAGAAGTGAAAGCGAGACGGAGCTAGGGGAGAACGGAACGAGGGTTTCGTTACCGCCCGCACTAGCCCATTATGCAGCAAGAACCCAGGGGGAGGTGTTAAACGAACCTTGAAGGCTGACATTTAAAAGGAACAAACTTTGAGACCCTGTTTGTAATGAAAGAGTCATTGTTATATTGTATAATATAATTGTGTGGTTTGAAACACATTGATAATTAAAGATCAGCCTGATGATTTAATATTTGGCAAACTTACGAATTGTTGGAAGTTGCATTTTATACTGACACTGATAGTTAGTCATGCAGCTTGGCACCAGATGCCAGAGGCTATGCCCTCGCAAGGGTATCCTAATATACCATCCAACACAGCGGTAACGAATGTTTTGAAATTGAAATCACAACGGCATGCAGTGGAACTATAGAAAAAGGGAACTGTAGGGGTATATTTACATGTAATTGTGGAGTTGCAAGTAGATTTGTTGTGCAACCCATGAATTGGCTAATGCATGTTAAAGCATTTCGGTGGGAAGAGAGAAACAAAACACAAAGGTACACATAATGTAAAGTAAGATGTGTTGTGAGAAATAATTAATCTTGTGAAATTAACGAGGTCACACCAGGTGACATAAGGTAATTAAGTACAGTTTTTGTGGAAGTTGCATGTGCATCAACGCACTTGAGAGTGAATGTTGAAGTCAATCTCAGGGTAAAGGATTGAATAATCATATGGATTTAATAGGATAAAATGTGAAATATTAGTGGATTGTGGATTGTGGGAGTGATAGCTTCGTTTTTTTGTATTATGTTTGTTGGGATTGTGTTTTTATGTGTTTGAAGCCATGATTTAGTGCTGAATTAAAGTCTTTAGAATAGAGTTGTGTTTTATCATTGTAGAGTTGATACCTTTTAGTCTCAGATCAAAATATGCAACTGCTCAGTGGGAGGACGGTACACGCCTGAGAACTGAAACTAGCTGGAGGCAGAAGCATGTTCTCAATGGAGATTACTCACATGGGTACATTACAAAATGCAAATGAGATCGAAATTACGTACAAAATGCAATTGAAATTGAAAATACACGATGCAATTCAGATTGAAATATCCCAGTTCCAATTCAAATCAGTCACAAAGCGCAATTGAAATTCAAAATACTTACAAAATGCAATTGAAGTTTAAAATGCTTACAAAATGTACGGTAGATTCAAACGACTCATGTGGATTGACAATACTTACAAAATGCAATTTAGATTGAAAATACATGACTAAATGTATTTTAGATTCAAAACACCCACAAAATGCAATTAAGAATCAAAATATGTGCAAAATGCCCACCAAACAACATGCAATTTAGATTCAAAATTCGTGCGAAATGCGGTTTTGGTTGAAAATACTTACAAAATGCAATTGAAATTACTTACGAAATGCAGTTGAAATTCAAAATTCTCACTAAAAGGCCCGTCTACCTGCATTGAAAGACTTACCAAAAAGCAATTTAGATTGTCAATCTTTACAAAATGCAATTGAAGTTGAATACAATCGCGAGATGAAATTTAGATCGAAAAAACTTACAAAATGCAACGTAGATCAAAAATACCTTAAAAATCGCTAAAAGGGAATTTAGGTACACGGTGATCCAAGTAACAAAAACAGTGCGGGAATCTTGAAGAGAAAAGGAAATATAAGGAAAAGAGGAGAGAGAGGAGAGGGTCCGCCCCAAAGGTAAGGGACAAAAGGGGAAAACGAACCCAGCCCAGCAATCCTTGGGGTCGCAAACTCCCGAACTCACCAGCCGTGAGCCCCTGAGGGTGTAGCATTATCTAGGGTGCACCAGAAGTGGTGGGGCTACATACACCCTGCCTCCTTAAGGGCCTTGAGCACAAGGCAGGAGGTAAAAGGAAAAGAAAAGAAGGCTGTCCCCTCACAGAAGGAGGGTATCAGGAAAGATGAGACAAGGGCCAATTATGGCGGCAAAGTGAAAGACCTCCTAGGCCTCGGATAATTGTTTTATGGGGCCTAACATCTAGGTTATCGGCCCCTAATGATCTGGGTGATAACGAAAATGAGAATGAAATTGAAACCAGAACGAACATTATGTGAGACTGAAAATACGTACAAAGAGAAACTCAGATGGAAACAACTCACAATATGGTCTTACAAAAGGGAATTTAGAACGAAAAGATTCACAAAAAGAATAGATTGAAAAACACCCACAAAACCTAGGCTGGATTCAAAATACGTACAAAATGCAATGTAGCGTCGAAATACTTACAAAATGCAACTGAAATTCAAAATACTTACAAAATGCAAATGAAATCGAAAAGACGTACAAAATGCAATTGAGGTTCAAAATACTTACAAAATGCTATTGAAATTGAAAATACTCAATGCAATTCAGATTGATATATCCCAGTTCCAATCCAAATTATTCACAAAGTGCAATTGAAATTCAAAATGCTTACAAAATGTACGGTAGATTTTAACGACTCATGTGGATTGACAATATTTACAAAATGCAATTTAGATTGAAAAGACGTGACAAAATGCAATTTAGATTCAAAATATCCACAAAATGCAATTGAGAATCAAAATATTTGCAAAATGCCCGCCAAACAAAATGCAATTTAGATTCAAAATTCTTGCGAAATACGGTTTAGGTTGAAAATACAAAATGCACTTGAAATTCAATAATCTCACTAAAATGTCTTGCTCCTACATTGAAAGACCTACTAAAAAACAATTTAGATTGTCAATCTTTACAAAATGCAATTGAGGTTGAAAACAATCGCGAGAGGTAATTTAGATCGAAAAAACTTACAAAAAGCAACGTAGATTAAAAATACCTCAAAAAAATCGCTAAAGGGAATTTAGATACACAGGGAACCAAGTATCAAAAACAGTGCGGGAATCATAAAGAGAAAAGGAAAAATTATGAAAAGAAAACAAGAGGTCTGACCCCTCGAAGGAGGGAGGGATCAGGATAGATGAGGCAAGGGCCAATTAATTCGGGAAAGTGTATGACTCCCTAGGCCTTGGATACACTAATACCGTCGGGGTCAGAAAAGAACAAGAGTTGACCAAGGGAGGTCGACAGGAAAGAAGACAGAGGGGATCACGGCACAAGTGGAAGCAATGCCGGATTCAGCTAGGGTCCCGTGGTCGCCAACCCACGTACCACTAGATGTGAGCCCCTGGGGGACAAAACGCCAGAACTTGTAGGCGTAACTGAGAGCGAATATCTCTAGCGGGTACCTCCCATTGGTCGAGGTGGTAATGATACTGCCTCTTTGCAGATTGATCCGCTAACTCATTTCCCGCAATTCCCATGTGGCTTGGAAGCCACAGAAAGGTAATTCGAGTGTCAGCGTGGCACAGCCCTGCTAGTAGGTCGTGGATTTGCTGCACTAGGGGGTGTTGCGGGCAACATGTAGCAATTGACTGCAAGTCAAAAAGTCGGTACACACGAGAACGCAGATTCGTGCATCCTGTAGTGCAAACTGCAGGGCGTCATTGATGGCAACGAGCTCCACAGTAAACAAACTACAGGCCTCAGGCAAAGAGATCTTTGTATTTGCACCATCAATAACGTAAGCACAACCCACTTTCTCGTCCACCTTCGAACCATCCGTGTAGAGAATGCCAGCGTCCGGAAATTGGTGAACTATGCTGTGGAACTGCCTCCGATAAACGGAGGCATCCGTGTTCGCCTTAGGACCTCGGTGCAGATCCTACCGAATTTCCAGAGGCGGGACTTGCCACGGAGGCACCTCGTTAGATGTCTGGATCATACAGGAACCTACTGCCACTCCTATTTCAGTAAATGAGCTATCAAGTCTAATACCAACTGGCCGAGGCTGGTTGGCGTATCCCTGGTGGTTTTGGGTACTGAAGAAAGCTTGACAGATCGGGTGTTGCGGCATTTGACGCACATTGGCAGCATATGTTAAGAGCATATGTTGGCGTCTATAATTTAAAGGTGGAACACCCGATTCAGCGAGTAGGCTGGGTATCGGGCTGGTCCGGAAGGCGCCGGCAGGCAGCCTTACGCCACTAAGGTTGATACTGTCGAGCTTTTTCAAGGTTGCCGGCCTTGCTGAACCGTATGCCGCAGAACCATAGTCTAACCGGGACAGGACAAGGGCTTGGTAGAACCGTAGCAGCACCGCACTGTCAGCCCCCCACGTAGTGCCACTAAGAAACTTGAGCATGTTCAGTTTCCTGACACACGCCGTTTTTAGTTGCCGTATATGGTGCTGCCATGTTAATTTGCTGTCAAAATGGAGCCCCAGGAAGCGATAACTGTCATCCAACGGCAACGCAGCATCCCTGAGATGTACTTCAGGGTGTAAATGTAGCCTCCGGAGCCGACAAAATTGGGCGACGGAGATTTTCGCTGCTGAGAAACGAAAACCCCGATCGTGAGCCCACCTGTCGACAGGGTTAATAGCAAGCTGCAATTGACGTTCCACGACTGCCATAGTTACAGAGCTGTAATGCAGAGCTAAGTCGTCTACAGATGTGAAGATTACCGTACAATCAGGTTTATTACTCATGCTTCAATGATCCTATCAAGAATAATTTACAAGAGGATGGAAAGCCAGATAGAAACGGAGTTGGGTGAGGACCAGTTTGGTTTCAGGAGAAATGTAGGAACACGGGAACCTGTAGGCCTACTAAGTCTTATGCTGATTTTGTAAGGTAGAAATGGGAATATAAGAGAACGTTCATGGCATTTGTAGACATAGAAAAGGCTTTTGATAACGTTGATTGGACATTGACATTTTGACGTTTGACATTTTGAAAACGATTGGAATAAAATACAGGGATACTAGGATGATCTACAATCTACACAGAAACAAGACAGAAGTCATCCGAGCTGAAGGACATGAGAGATGATGATGATGATGATAATTGTTGTTTTAAGGGGCCTAACATCGAGGTTATCGGCCCCTAATGATCTGGGTGATAGCGAAAATGATAATGAAATGGAAACCAGAACGAAAATTATGTGACACGGAAAATACGTACAAAAAGGAGCTCTGATGGAAACAACTCACAAAATGTTCTTACAGAAGGGAGTTTAGAACGAAAAGATTCACAAAAGGAATAGATTGAAAAAATACCCACAAAATGAAGACTACGTTCAAAATACGTACAAAATGCAATGTAGCGTCGAAATACCTACAAAATGCAATTGAAATTCAAAATAATTACAAAATCCAAATGAGATCGAAACTACCTACAAAATGCAATTGAAATTGAAAATACACGATGCAATTCAGATTGAAATAACACAGTTCCAATCCAAATTATTCACAAAGTGCAATTGAAATTCAAAATACTTACAAAATGCAATTGAAGTTGAAAATGCTTACAAAATGTACGGTAGATTCAAACGACTCATGTGGATTGACAATACTTACAAAATGCAATTTAGATTGAAAATACTTGACAAAATGTAATTTATATTCAAAATACCCACAAAATGCAATTAAGAATCAAAATATGTGCAAAATGCCCACAAAACAAAATGCAATTTAGATTCAAAATTCGTGCGAAATGCGGTTTTGGTTGAAAATACTTACAAAATGCAATTGAAATTCAAAATTCTCACTAAAAGGCCCGGCTACCTGCATTGAAAGACTTACCAAAAAGCAATTTAGATTGTCAATCTTTACAAAATGCAATTGAAGTTGAAAACAATCGCGAGATGTAATTTAGATCGAAAAAACTTACAAAAAGCAAAGTAGATTAAAAATACCTTAAAAATCGCTAAAAGGGAATTTAGATACACGGTGAACCAAGTAACAAAAGCAGTGCGGGAATCTTAAAGAGAAAAGGAAATATAAGGAAAAGAGGAGAGGAGAGGGGAGGAGAGGGGTGGAGAGGAGAGGGTCCGCCCCCAAAGGTAAGGGACAAAAGTGGAAAACGGACCCAGCTCGGGAATCCCTCGGGGTCGCCAACTCCCGAACTCACCAGCCGTGAGCCCCTGAGGGTGTAGCATTATCTAGGGTGCACCAGAGATAGTGGTGCTACACACACCCTTTCTCATTTAGGGCTTTCAGCAGAAGGCAGGAGATGTCAGGAAAAAAACATCAGGTCTGACCTCTTGAAGAATGAGGGATCAGGAAAGTGATAGACTCCCTATGCCTCGGATGCCCTAATACCGTCTTGGTTGGAAAAGAAGAGTTGGCCATGGGAGGCCGAAAGAAGAGGTATAAAGGTACAACAATCAAAAGAAACCCTCGGTTACTTCGGTTCGCGCATCTCACATCGGCTCGTCCCGATCTCCCCCGACAATATCTACTTAGTATAAAACTAAGTCCCCGATTCTAGGATGTCACAGGTAATCTCGAGAACCACTGGATGGATTTTGATGCGGTTTTCTCCATTATGTAAAGGATATCTCGCGGAAAGTTTCTGTAGAAAATAAATTATTTATGGTCAAAGGAAGCCAAGCAATAACGATTTCAGTGTAAAGGTTGGAAAACAAACTTGGCGTCCGTGCGCTTCCTAAGCTTAAGTTGGGCAAACCGTTAAAAATATCAATATACTGAACCCTTTATCCTCTGATGGATAAATGATTCGATGTTTTATTTCTTCAATTAATTAATATTTCCACCAGCGTCATAAAATAGCCAGACGAAGATGAGGAAATTTCAAGCATTTGTTGGAGACAGTTGGGACATACCTGCAGTAGTTTGACAAAAGGCTAGATACTTAAGGATTGTGGAAAGAAAGAGCATAGCAATGATTCAGAAGGACAGGTGGTGGCTACCTCAAAATAGAAGGGACGCGTGGTGAGACACGCTTATGGCATGTGCATTGTACTATTCGCGCCTAAAAAAAAAATATAATGCAGTAACGTGAGAGGTTGAGGGTACCACTGGACAATCCTACGAGGCTGAGGTCTGATAAAACCGCGAAGTTAACAGAATATGTGGAACCAATGAGAGATGAATGCTTACGAGCGCACCAAGTCTAGCTTGGGCACGCGATATCTAGCATTAACGCGGGAGATCGGCTAGACAACATCTCTACGATCGATTCTTGAATTAATGGGCATATTCTTGACCTGCGCAATTTTACGAGTTCAGTGATATTTGTTTCATTCCTGTACCACTATTATTTTGAGAAATTTTTATAAAATCCCCCCCATCGATACCTAGGGCCAGTTCATTTATAAGTGGCGTGAAGAGCCAAGAACGTTGACTATACATTGTGTGTCGGAAGACACAGGTTATACTACATTTTGCGCGTCCGAGGACGTAGGCACTTGTACTTTGCCTGTCATGAGGACACAGATTTTTATTAATACTAAAGTGTGTTAAAATCAGTGTGATAGATGGTCACTGTACTATTTTTGTAGGGAAAGTATCTTCGACAATTCGCCAACAGACTGTTTCTGGGGAACTAAGTACCTAGAACGGCGAATTTAGTAGTCAGATATCGAGTGTATAATAATCTATAACTTTTTACATCAGCACGAGAGATGACATCACTGACCATGGAAGAAGTTTGGAACCGACAACACTCCGTCGAGATGTTTGAGACGAGCTAAGCAGCATTAAGTTGGGAAATGGCTGCAGATGTCCGTTGACGGTGATTGGCTGAGGATGAGTACTGAATAATATTCTTATTATCTGATAAATTAACTTATGGTATATGGGACAAATCGTTTTGTAAATATCTTGCTTGTGTTGATTAACGTAGTGTATTTAGTTTTGGTCTGACACACCTTCTGCATGGAAACAGCTCGCACAATTTTATTTAGTTGTAGTTCCTTGTTTTTTTTTTTTTAACTAACGTGACTATGTGGACGACCGTGTTCGCATATGTTTACGTAATGCGGTTGAGAAACGTCTCTCGGAGATATGTTGTGTTTCAGAAGTAGGACTGAATTAGTATAATCATGCAGTAGATTGGAGGGTAAATTAATCTTTGTAATGTTTATTATTGATCAGATTCAGTGATTGTATTGCCGTTGGAGCAATGTGACTTGTGGCGAGGAGCAGTCAGCTCTCTCGTAGGTTTTAATATTTTTTGAATTGTTTGTGAGAATCTTATTCAACCGACCTGTGTGAAAGTGTTATGTCATTCCCAGCAGTGTGTGTGTGTGTGTATTATTGGTCATTACAAGCGGGAATTTCAGCGTAGACTGATTTCTGTCAGCTTGATGCCAAGCCCATATCGTTACCTTGCGAGGACATATGTGGCTATTTCGATTAATGTCTTACCATATGTTTATGTGGTTGAGATTTGTTGCTGTTGATTCTACGAGATAACGGGACAGTTGGTCAGGTTATTTTTACACACTGGGCTGGACGATGACAGGTTTTGTGGTAGGGGAAGCTGGTTTCACAAGGCGGGCTGAAAGGATTGCAGCAAGGTCTTTAGGGAGTGCTTTGGCTCCGTCAAGTTACTTGAAATACAGAATAAGAACTGATCAATGGTAAAAATTGTTTAAATAAATGGGAGTTGCCTACGAATCACTATAATCTCCGAAGCGTTAGCTTAACGTGCATGTTTGTTCATATAAGGTAATCTCAGCCGCTGAGGCTTTTGTTGTTGTTGGTTTAATTCCATGTTTATGTTTCATATTTGTGACCCGTGTAGTCACGTGCGATGCTGTCTTTCCTTGTTTGTGTATTGAGCAATTGGCCGGGTTGGCAGCTCATTTGTCAGATGCGTCACCGCACTGAAGGGGGGTCTCGAAGGAGATTCCTGTAAATAGTAGATTTTAGATTGTGTGTCAGCATTAATTTTTAAGGGTTTTATTAGTGTTGTGTCCCATATCCGTAAACGTTGATTTACGAGATGATTGATCGTAAGCATCGTAGCTGTTACCCGATGTAAACGAACAGTCATCCAAAGTACTCATTCCTCGTAGTTAGTCATTACGCGTACATGAAATCCTAATGCAAGTTAGTGTAACTTGGATCCACATTTTTATAAGGGGGAAATCCGTCTGACTCCTCAACATTGATAGATATTTTTGTCATGGGAAAATTCAGGGAGGAATGTTTTATTGTTATTGTTTATATTCATTGCATTTTTGCACAAATAGTCATTAAATTATGTTATTATTTTACGTCTTGTCACTTCTTTCTTAATTATAGTTTTAATCCTATGACCCTTGCCTCAGTAGAGCATGTTGTTTGGCGAACGTAAACATCACACTATGAGCTGAGCGCGACCCCTTGATTAAGATTTCTTACATATAAACACTGCAATACTAAAGGCTTCAATACTATGAGCGTAATAAATGTTCAGCATGAAAAGTTCTACACAAAAGTCCACGAGAGCATATCTCTATCTTCAATACATCGCCCACTATAAGCGTTTTTAGACTGGATGGAAGTGGTCTTCGTGTTTCATGCACCTCGCCATTCTTAAATTACGTCTGACAAGAATCCGTTGCACATGCTATCTCCATGATAATAATAGCCCATTCAGTGATTTTAACCCATCGAACCGAGACGTAAAACAGATATACAGTAGGTCGTAGTTCATTGACACCGAAAAAAAAAGCGCTTATAACGTTAAGCATTCGTAACTGTTCCCGGGCGAAGCCGGGGTTGGTTGCCAGTACGGGATAAATGAGTGCACGTCTGGCTGTCAATCGCCGTCACATACCGTATCGTAAGTACCTGCAGCCAGCTGTTCGATTGAGGTTATTCCTTCATTAATGCTGCCAACGCAATGCAATTAAAAGAACAAGAGTAAATGTAAAGTGACCGAAAGTATTAAGAGCGGAGTTAAATGAAAATACAGTATTTATGATTTCCTAGTTGTAAACTATGCTTTAAAGAAATATACTGTTCCACTAAGCATACACACACAGAGGCTATAATATCAACAACATGAAATAAAGCAGAGAACTGCTGACGACCCTTTGCCATATACGTTTTCCCTTCCGCTATTATACGCTTCACGAATGACTTTGAAACACCCGTTGCTTTACTTGTTGAAGCCACAACATTATAAATGAGTTTATGAACGGTTTTCTGCTTTCGTAGGTGAGCAGTTACGTTATAGACTATTTCTCTACCTTGTCCCCTTAATGGTCGTCCAGATTTGCTACCATACTTCGAAGTAAAGGCCATAACGAAACTCAAATGATACTATTACTAGAATAGCAAGGTACACAGCACTATATACATAAACACATTTACAAAAAAGTACACGCTACACGACAAGGGATTATGGGACTACAATAAAGAAAACTTATGTAAAACTGAGAAAATAATAAGAGCGCGAAAATGGATTCCCACGAAGCTCTTGTCAGCGTATCTCCGCAGTGTGCTCAGTAAGGCAGCCAGACAGCAAGTGACCCCCTCCACCGGTCCTCTGTGACGTCACTCATCAACTCTGAGTGAATGCGCGGGGAAGTGAGCTATGCGCAGGATCTTTTGATCGTTGCCACCTTGTAACAGTGAGGAGCCTGGCACAACTATGTGGAAGCAATGCCGGACTCGGCTGGGGTCCCGTGTCGCCAACCCACATCCCACTAGATGTGAGCCCCTGGGGGAGCCTATTCATGATAATAATATGATGATAATTTTTGTTTTAAGGGGCCTAACATCTAGGTTATCGGCCCCTGATGGTTTGGGTGATCGTGAAGATGAAAATGAAAAGCGAACTTAAAACTAAAACTAACTAATAACCTACATACTAGAAGAAGAAATGCAAAACTAAAGGAGAATAAGGCAAATAAAAGAACAGAAGGAAAATAAATGCCCTCAACCCTCGGAGAAGGCGGATTGAGGGACTTGGAAGGAAGGAGAGCCATGAAAGACGTATAGGAAAGTGAGAGAGGAGAGGATGATGATGATGATAATTGTTGTTTTAAGGGGCCTAACATCTAGGTTATCGGCCCCTGATGGTTTGGGTGATCTCGAAGATGAAAATGAAAAAGCGAACTTAAAACTAAAACTAACTAATAACCTACATACTAGAAGAAGAAATGGAAAACTAAAGGAGAATAAGGCAAATAATAGGACAGAAGGAAAAGAAATGCTCTCAACCCTCGGAGAAGGCGGATTGAGGGACTTGGAAGGAAGGAGAGCAATGAAAGGCATATAGGAAAGTGAAAGAGGAGAGGGTCCGCCCCCAAAGGTAAGGGACAAAAGGGGAAAACGGACCCAGCTCAGGAATCCCTCGGGGTCGCCAACTCCCGAACTCACCAGCCGTGAGCCCCTGAGGGTGTAGCATTATCTAGGGTGCACCAGAAGAGGTGGGGCTACATACACCCTGCCTCCTTAAGGGCCTAGAGCACAAGGCAGGAGGTAAAAGGAAGAGAAAAAGAAGGCTGACCCCTCGCAGAAAGAGGGTATCAGAAAAGATGAGACAAGGGCCAATTAAGGCGGGAAAGGAAGAGACTCCCTAGGCCTCGGATACCCTAATACCATCGGGGTCAGAAGAGAACAAGAGTTGACCAAGTGAGGTCGACAGGAAAGAAGATGGAGAGGAGCCCGTCACAAGTAAGTGGAAGCAATGCCGGACTCAGCTGGGGCCCCGTGGTCGCCAACCCACGCCCACAAGATGTGAGCCCCTGCGGGAGCCTATTCATGAAATCAGCGTAGATCAATAATATATTCAATAAGTTTAGTATCTACACTGACATCCTTCAAGTCCATAGCTCGTAACTGTGGAGAATTTATTCAACATCTTTATCTTTATCAGCTCCTGTTTTTCACACCTTGGCATGAACTAGAGAGGATTCCACGGGCATTTCTTCCGCGGTACTTGCTGCCACCAAGAACTAACAGTGATGATGATGATAATTGTTGTTTTAAGGGGCCTAACATCTAGGTTATCGGCCCCTGATGGTTTGGGTGATCGTGAAGATGAAAATGACAAGCGAACTTAAATCTAAAACTAACTACTAACCTACATACTAGAAGAAGAAATGGAAAACCCAAAGAGAATAAGGCAAATAAAAGGACAGAAGGAAAAGAAATGCCCTCAACCCTCGGAGAAGGCGGATTGAGGGACTTGGAAGGAAGGAGAGCCATGAAAGGCATATAGGAAAGTGAAAGAGGAGAGGGTCCGCCCCAAAGGTAAGGGACAAAAGGGGAAAACGGACCCAGCTAAGGAATCCATCGGGGTCGCCAACTCCCGAACTCACCAGCCGTGAGCCCCTGAGGGTGTAGCATTATCTAGGGCGCACCAGAAGAGGTGGGGCTACATACACCCTGCCTCCTTAAGGGCCTAGAGCACAAGGCAGGAGGTAAAAGGAAGAGAAAAAGAAGGCTGACCCCTCGCAGAAGGAGGGTATCAGAAAAGATGAGACAAGGGCCAATTAAGGCGGGAAAGGAAGAGACTCCCTAGGCCTCGGATACCCTAATACCGTCGGGGTCAGAAGAGAACAAGAGTTGACCAAGTGAGGTCGACAGGAAAGAAGACAGAGAGGAGCCCCAGAAAAGATGAGACAAGGGCCAATTAAGGTGGGAAGGAAGAGACACCCTAGGCCTCGGATACCCTAATACCGTCGGGGTCGGAAGAGAACAAGAGTGGACCAAGTGAGGTCGACAGGAAAGAAAACTGAGAGGAGCCCGACACAAGTAAGTGGAAGCAATGCCGGACTCAGCTGGCGTCCCGTGGTCGCCAACCCACTTCCCACTAGATGTGGGCCCCTGGGGGAAAGAACTAACAAACTGAACTGACATCACCAGGTCGTTGAATGATAGGAATGAGAATATACCCACCATGACTGCACAGGGAACCCTGTAGTGCACGTACTCCTTTTTTAGACTAACGCCGGGTTGCACCGTTCCCCTGGGAGCACGGACAGCGTACAGCGAGAAATACGGAAGACTGTCGAATCCACACTAACCTAGTATGGGCAGACCATGACGGGCGCTCGGGGCTTCAGAAGATATCTACACTCCAGTTGATCGAACTCGTTCTAGCGGGGTGTAACAACACAGGCGTAGATGTTACAATGATCTGAACCTAATTGATGGCACATTACTGTTGCCAACATGTGGGACACAAAATATACCAAAATGCTCCCCTATGAGAGGATGGGTGAAATATATATGTTATCAGCGCTAACCCCTTCTCTCAAATTGACCTCGTAGTTCCGCCCCTTAGAACAACAATAACTAACCCATGTACCCATTTGCCCCAAGAGTACACTAACTAACTTCTCTCAAATTACCAGAGTTATGCACGATCGAATACTACAGTAGCCCTGCTGGGATTTCACATTCATCCGGACTTGTCTTTATCAAACTCACCCCCAAATGGTGTTGTCTAAGGGAATCGAACAGGATACGAACAGAAATCTTCAGATCAAATTTTACAATTGTCCAGAAGCTAGCATAATCAGGGGATATATCTTCAGGGAGAGGACGATCGTTCAGATCAAACTTCAACCTATTGAAACCACATACGAGTTTCAGACATGTTGAGGTCAATCGCTCACAGTTATTCAAATCATGGTGCGTCAGCTCTGGAATTAATTGTAAATGCTTTATGCCATCATCAGTTACATGTTCATTCCCATGTATGCTTAGATATGGGGTCTCTTCAATAGGTGGGCGTATATTAAGGTGGCATCCCGCGCTGTTGCATTCAACAAGGCAGCCAGGTGAGACAGGTATAGATTTTGTAAGTTGGGATAATTTTGGGCAACATCACCCAAAAAATCTTCTTGAGATTCAGAGCAACTACTCAACTCCATGTCGGTAATGTTCGGAAACAATTTGAATATTGGTTTATTCCTGGAATTGTGAATTTCCAAACTTGATAATTTCCTAGGTGTTCAGCAATTTTTTAGCAACCTTTGTACTCCTCCACACATTGCATATGGACCCAGTTTACGTAATGTGTTACACACAGATAAAAGTAGTAACACCCAATGCCCATCAACAGTCCCACACCGTATACTCAATGACTTCAGGCTATGCTGCTTTTTCTCTAAGAAAGGAACAATGGCCTTTGTGTAAAAACGAAGTATCTCAATATGCAATTGTTCCAAGTTAGGAAAAGTACTGTCTAGATAAGTAAAATTCAGGAATAACTCTTCTTCAAAGACAAGGCCCAATGTCATGATACCGTTCAATGGATAAGTGATGGTGACTTGTTGAAAATTGTAAATATTGACCAACGTCATGTGAATAAAGTCTAGATTATGACAACGATCAACAATATATTCAATAAGTTAAGTATCTACACTGACATCCTGCAAGTCCATAGCTCGTAACTGTGGAGAAATATTAGACATCTATTATCAGCTCCTCGCTTTCACAGCTTGGGACGAAAAAGACGGGCTTCAACGGGAATTTCTTCCACGATACTGTCTGCGACCAAGAACTAACAAACTGAACTGACATCGCCAGGTCATTGAATGATAGAAATGAGAATATCTCCACCAAGACTTCACAGGGAAGCCTGACAGCGCACGCACTCCTTTTTAGCCTAAAACGCCGGGTTGCACCGTTCCGCAGGGAGCACGGACGTACAGCGAGAACTACAGAGTTAGTGTTGTTTTAAGGGGCGGAACTACGAGGTCATCTGCCCCACTTAACAGAGATTTAAGAGTCCAAATTTGGAATTGAGTTTATCATTTTGAGATGGACACCTACATTTAAAAAGACCAAAATTAATAAAACAAAAACAAAAAATTAAATAAATATAAAAATAAACAAATTTACGGAAAAACAAAAATTACCGAAAAACAAAAAAATATCATTCGAAAACGAACACGTCGTCGAGTCAATTTACACTGGAAAATTTAGATTGCTGGCCCTAACTCACTCCCACTTATAAAGCGGATAATGCGATTAGCAGCCACCGCGTCATCGGCTAATATATGTTTGTCATCTGCAAACTAAGGTTTCTTCGTAAGTCTGCAAGATCCGCACACTGTTAAAATGTGGGCTACGGTGAAATCGGCTCCACAGGTACAAAGTGGGGTGTTTTCCCTTCTCATTAGGTACGAGTGGATGGATCTTGTATGACCGAGCCTTAGCCTACACAAAATGACGGACTGTCTCCGTGACCGGAAAGAGCTCCGTCACACGCGAGTAGTTCCCTTGATCGCTCTCAGTTTACTGGGAAGTGGGTCAGCTAGCCACTGACTCTCCCAAAACGCCAGAACTTGTAGGCGTAACAGAGCGAATATCTTGATGATGATGATGATGATGATAATTGTTGTTTTAAGGGGCCTAACATCTAGGTTATCGGCCCCTGATGGTTTGGGTGATCGTTAAGATGAAAATGGAAAGCAAACTTAAAAACTAAAACCAACTAATAACCTACATACTAGAAGAAATGGAAAACTGAATGAGAATAAGGCAAATAAAGGACAGGAGGAAAAGAAATGCCCTCATCCCTCGAAGAATGCGGATTGAGGGAATTAAAAGGAAAGAGAGCCATGAAAGGCAGATAGGAAAGTGAAAGAGGAGAGGGTCAGCCCCAGAGGTAAGGGACATAAGGTAGAAACCGGACCCAGCTCAGGAATCCCTCGGGGTCGTCAACTCTCGAACTCACCAGCCGTGAGCCCCTGAGGGTGTAGCATTATCTTGGGTGCACCAAAAGTGGTGGGGCTATATACACCCAGCCTCCTTGAGGGCCTTGAGCAGAAGGCAGGAGATAACATGGAAAGGAAAAGAAGGCTGACCCCTCGCAGAAGGAGGGAATCCGAAAAGATGAGACCTAGGCCAATTAAGGCGGGAAATGAAGAGACTCCCTTGGCCTAGGATACCCTAATACCGTCGGGGTCGGAAGAGAACAAGAGTTAACCAAGTGAGGTCGAAAGGAAAGAAGACAGAGTGGAGGTCGGCACAAGTAAGTGGAAGCAATGCCGGACTCAGCTGGAGTCCCGTGGTCGCCAACCCACGTCCCACTAGATGTGAGCCCCTGGGGGAGCGAATATCTCCAGCGGGTACTTCCATTGGTCGAGGTTGTAATGATACTGCCTCTTTGCAGCTTGATCCGCTAACTCATTTCCCGTAATTCCCATGTGGCTTGGAAGCCATATAAAGGTGATTCGAGTGTCAGCGTGGCACAGCCCGGCAAGTAGGTCGTGGATTCGCTGCACTAGGGGGTGTTGCGGGAAACATGTAGCAATTGACTGCAACGAACTCAAAAAGTCGGTACACACGAGAAAGTAGATTCGTGCATCCTGTAGTGCAAACTATAGAGCTTCATAGATGGCAACGAGCTCCGCAGTAAACACACTACAGGCCTCAGGCAAAGAGATCTTTGTATTTGCACCATCAATAACGTAAGCACAACCCACTTTCTCGTCCACCTTCGAACCATCCGTGTAGAGAATGCCAGCGTCCGGAAATTGGTGAACTATGCTGTTCACCTTAGGACCTCGGTGCAGATGTAACCGAATTTCCGGACGCGGGACTTGCCATGGAGGCACCTCGCTAGATGTCTGGATCACACAGGGACCTACTGCCACTCCTAGTTCAGTACACGATCTACGAGGCTGGTTGGCGTACCCCTGGTGGTTTTGTTTACTGAAGAAAGCTTGATAGCTCGGCTGTTGCGGCATTTGACGCACATTGGCAGCATATGTTAAAAGCATATGTTGGCGTCTCTAATTTGAAGGTGAAACACCCGATTCAGCGAGTAGGCTGGGTATCGGGCTGGTCCGGAAGGTGCCGGCAGCCAGCCTAACGCCACTATGGTGGATACTGTCCAGCATTTTCAAGGTTGCCGGCCTTGCAGAACCGTATACCTCAGAACCATAGTCTAATCGGGACAGGACGAGGGCTTGGTAGAACCGTAGCAGCACCGCACGGTCAGCCCCCACGTAGTGCCACTAAGAAACTTGAGCATGTTCAGTTTCCTGAGACACGCCGTTTTTAGTTGCCGTATATGGTGCTGCCACGTTAATTTGCTGTCAAAATGAAGACCCAGGAAGCGATAAGTGTCAACCAGCGGCAACGCAGAATCCCTGAGATGTTCAGGGTGTAAATGTAGCCTCCGGAGCCGACAAATTTGGACGACGGAGATTTTCGCTGCTGAAAAACGAAAACCCCGGTCGTAAGCCCACCTGTCGACCCGGTTAATAGCTAGCTGCAATTGACGTTCCACGACTGCCATGCTTCCAGAGCTGTAATGCAGAGCTAAATCGTCTACAGATGTGAAGATTACCGTACAATCAGCTTGATTACTCATGCTTCGAAGATCCTATAAAGAATAATTTGCAAGAGGATGGAAAGCCTGATAGAAACGGAGTTGGGTTATGACCAGTTTGGTTTCAGGAGAAATGTAGGAACAAGGGAACCTGTACTAAGTCTTAAGCTGATTCTGGAAGGTAGAATAAGGAAAGATAAGAGAACGTTCATGGCATTTTTAGACATAGAAAAGGCTTTGAATAACGTTGATTGGACTAAATTGTTTGACATTTTGAAAACGATTGGAATAAAGTACAGGGATAGGAGGGTGATCTACAATCTACACAGAAACAAGACAGCAGTCATTCGAGCTGAAGGACATGAGAGATGATGATTGTTTTCAGGGGCCTAACATCGAGGTTATCGGCCCTAATGGTCTCGGTGATAGCGAAAATGAGAATGAAATGGAAACCAGAACGAAAATTATGTGAGACGGAAAATACGTACAAAGAGAAACTTAGCTGGAAACAACTCCCAATATGGTCTTACAAAAGGGAATTTAGAACGAAAAGATTCACAAAAAGAATAGATTGAAAAAGACCCACAAAACGTAGGCTAGATTCAAAATACGTAAAAAATGCAATGTAGCGTCGAAATACTTACAAAATGCAAATGAGATCGAAAATACGTACAAAATGCAATTGAGGTTCAAAATACACAATGCAATTCAGATTGAAATAGGCCCTATCCCAGTTCAATCCAAATTATTCACAAAGTGCAATCGAAATTCAAAATACTTACAAAATGCAATTGAAATTGAAAATGCTTACAAAATGTACGGTGATTCTAACGACTCATGTAGATTGAAAATACTTGACAAAATGTAATTTAGATTCAAAATACCCACAAAATGCAATTGAGAATCAAAATATGTGCAAAATGCCCACCAAACAAAATGCAATTTAGATTCAAAATTCGTGCAAAATGCGGCGTTGGTTGAAAATTCTTACAAAATGCAATTGAAATTCAAAATACTCACTAAAAGGCCCGGGCACATGCATTGAAAGACTTACTAAAAAGCAATTTAGCTTGTCAATCTTTACAAAATGCAATTGAGGTTGAAAACAATCGCGAGATGTAATTTAGATCGAAAAAACCTTACAAAATGCAACGTAGATCAAAAATGCCGTAAAAAATCGCTAAAAGGGAATTTAGATACACGGTGAACCAAGTAACAAAAACAGTGCGGGAATCTTAAAGAGAAAAGGAAATATAAGGAAAAGAGGAGAGGGGAGAGAGGAGAGGGGAGAGAGGAGATGACGATGATGATGATAATTGTTGTTTTAAGGGGCCTAACATCTAGGTTATCGGCCCCTGAGGAGAGAGGAGAGGGGCCGCCCCAAAGGGAAGGGACAAAAGTGGAAAACGGACCCAGCTCAGGAATCCCTCGGGGTCGCCAAATCCCGAACTCACCAGCTGTGAGCCCCTGAGGGTGTAGCATAATCTAGGGTGCACCAGAAGTGGTGGGGCTACATATACCCTGCCTCCTTAAGGGCCTTGAGCACAAGGCAGGAGCTAAAAAGAAAAGATAAAAAAGGCTGACCCCTCACAGAAGGAGGGTATCAGGAAAGATGAGAAAAGGGCCAATTAAGGCGGGAAAGTGAAAGAATCCCTAGGCCTCGGATAACCTAATACCGTCGGGGTCGGAAGGACAAGAGGTGACCAAGGGAGGTCGACAGGAAAGAAAACGGAGAGGAGCCCGACACAAGTAAGTGGAAGCAATGCCGGACTCAGCTGGGGTCCCGTGGTCGCCAACCCACGTCCCACTAGATGTGAGCCCCTGAGGGGGCAACTCGACGAAAAGCATGGACCAGAAAAGTAACATGCCCCATCTTATTGTAAAATGATTTGATGGATTTTGCTGCCTTTACCATGTAAGGTGCTGCATCTGTTAGGAAGAGGAGCACGTTCTCGTGTTTTATTCCCCTAGGCCATATTAAATGCATGGATTTATCGAACAGTTTGCATATCTGAGTAGTTAACCACATCTGAAACCTCTTGAGGTCAGAAGAAATGTTCGTTCCAGTCTATTTGTTGCTAGGGTCCCAGCATTACATTACCTACATAACGTCCCTCCGAATCTATAGTCTCGTCAATTGATACGTTATTTTTTTCCCATTCACACTTTCACGTATTCGGTTTAGCGTGTCTTCTTAACATTGTGATAAGTAGGTTTTACGCAATGTTGGTTCATATGGAATAGTATGATCAGTGTGGCGTTCAAGGAAATCACTAAGGATTGCTGAGATTTCCTAGTGGAATATTAGCACTGACAAACACTTCACATAATTCTTTATAAAGGAAGATAACTTATTTGATGTCGAAGCAAGTTTCTTTTAACAATAATTGGGACACTATTCGGGGTGTACCATACATATTGGGGTTGCACACACTCTGCCTCCTTTAGGGCCATGCGCAGCAGGCAGGAGATACCATGAAAATGAGCTGTCTGAATCTGAAATCCCGAAGGATAATGGTTTTAGGAAATATGAGACGAGGGCCATTTGAGGCGGTAATGGAAGGCACCCTAGGGCTCTGATGCCCTACCTAATACCTTCAATGTGGGAAAAAACAACAAGAGTTGACCAATGGAGGTCGCAAATAAGGTTGAAGGATAGGAGTCTGGTATAAGTGAAAGTAATGTTGGACTCAACTGGGGTCCCGGGCGGCCATCCCACGTCCTTCCCCAGTGTGTGTGTGTGTGTGTGGGGGTGGGGTAATAATGGAAATAAACATGGAAAAGAATTATCCTCATCCCTCCAAGATGAAGTAATGCCATTAAAGGCAGATAGGGAAAAGAAAGAGTACAGGGTTCATCCTGGAGTCAATGAAGAAGCAAAAAAAAAGAAAAAAGGGGGGTGGGGAAATATCGGACCAAGCTCATGAATCACACGGAATCCCCATCCTCGAACTCACTAGGCCTGAGCCCCTGATTGTGTAGCATAATATCCTGGGTGCACCATGAGAAGTGGGTCTACCCACACCCTGCCTCCTTTAGAGCCTTGTGCAGAAGAAAAGAAAATAAGATTTCTAACACCTGAATGAATTAAGGTTTCAGGAATGATTTAAACTACGGCCTATTAAAGCCCTGAGCCTGACATACCTCAATACCATAGGAATTGGAGGACAATAGTTGACCAATGAAGGTCAACAGGAAATATGAAGATTATGATAATTGATTTAAGGGGCCTAACAACTGGTTTATTGGCCTCTAATGGTTTGGGTGATAATGAAGATTGATAATGTAAGATATGATGATGATAATTGTTGTTTTAAGGGTCCTAACATCTAGGTTATCGGCCCCTGATGGTTTGGGTGATCGTGAAGATCAAAATGAAAAACGAACGTAAAACTAACTACTAACCTAGATACTAGAAGAAGAAATGGAAAACTAAAGGAGAATAAGGCAAATAAAGGAAAGGAGGAAAAGAAATGCCCTCGACCCTCGAAGAATGAGGATTGAGCGGCTAGGAAGTAAGGAGAGCCACGAAAGGCAGATAGGAACGGAAAGATGATAAATGTTTTAAGTGGCCTAACATCTGGGTTATCGGCCCCCAATAGTTTGGGTGATTGTGAAAATGAAAAGTAATCAAAGGAAACCTACAACTAATACTAACTGACTTACAAACAAAAAGGGGGAAGGATGGATATCAAAGCCAGGAGGAAAGGAAATGCCCTCACCCATAGAAGAATGAGATTGAGGAACTTGGCAGGATGGAGATCAATGAAAGGCAGAGAGGAAGAGAAGGTGAGCCCCCAAAGGGAAATGGAAAATGGGGAAATCATGACCCAGGTCAGGAATCCCTCGGGGTCACCAAATTGCAAGGTAACCAGCTGTGAGCTCTTGAGGGTGAAGCAATATCCAGGGTGCACCCGAAGTGGTGCGGCTAGATACACCCTGCCTCCTTTAGGGCCTTCAGCAGAAGACAGGAAATACCATGAAAAGGAAAACAAGACATCTGACCCCTCGACGAAGGAGGGAGCAGTGAAGATGTGACAAGGGTCAATTAAAGCGGGAAAGTGAAAGACACCCTAGGCTTCGGATATTCCAATACCGTAGGGGTTGGAATAGAACAAGAGTTGACCAAGGAAAGTCGAAGGATAAGGTGACAGTGAGGACTCCGGCACAAGTGGAAGCAATGCCGGACTCAGCTACCCACGTCCCACTAGTTATGAGCCCCTGGGGGGTTAAAAGGAAGAATAAGGGAAACAAAAGACAGGGGGCAAAGGAAAAACCCTCAATCGTCGGAGAATGAGAATAAACGGATTTGGGAGAAAGCAGAGCCTCTAACGGCAGAGCGGAAAGGGAAAGAGGAGCCAGTCCGCCTTAAAAGCAATGGAAGGAGTAAAACCGGACCCAGATCAGGAAACCCTTGGGGTCGCCAACTCCCGAACTCACCATATGTGAGCCCTTGAGGGTGGAGCACGATCCAGGGTGCACCATAATTGGTGGGGATACCCAAACCTTGCTTCCTTTAGGGCCTTTAGCAGAAGGCAGGAGTTTCAATGAAAAGAGGTCAGACCCTTCGAAGAATTATGATAATGATTATAATCTACGTTGTTTTTAGGGGTCTAACATCTAGATTATCGGCTCTTAATGGTTTGGGTGACGGTGAAAATGAAAGATGACCTAATGAAACCTACAACTTAAAAAAGCTACTGACTTACAAGCTAGAAGAGGAAATGGGAAACGAAAAACAGAAGGATGTAAATGAAAGACAGGAGGAAAGGAAATGCTTTCAACCGTCGAAGAATGAGAATTGAAGGACTTGGAAAAGAGGAGAGCCATGAAAGGCACATAGGAAAGGGAAAGAGGAGATGTATGTTGGTGATGAAGATTGTTGTTTAAAAGGGCCTAACATCAGGGTTTATCGGTCCCTAATTCCTTGGATGATCGTGAAGATGTGAATGAAATGGTATGCGAAACTATAACAAATAGTTCCGTGACGAACTGAAGTGCCTGATTCATGCCAATCTATATAGACCTAACTAGAATAATGATGAAATCAAGTTGGTAATAGGCCTACAAACATTTAGAGTACTGCAGTTTGAAATACACCTGAAATAGTTTAGTCTTAATAGAGTAACATACTACATGATGATGATGATAATTGTTGTTTTAAGGGGCCTAACATCTAGGTTATCGGCCCCTGATGGTTTGGGTGATCGTGAAGATGATGATGATGATAATTGTTGTTTTAAGGGGCCTAACATCTAGGTTATCGGCCCCTAATGATCTGGGTGATAGCGAAAATGATAATGAAATGGAAAAGTATGTGAGACGGAAAATACGTACAAAGAGAAACTCAGATGGAAACAACTCACAATATGGTCTTACAAAACGGAATTTAGAACGAAAAGATTCACAAAAAGAATAGATCGAAAAAGACCCACAGAACGTAGGCTAGATTCAAAATACGTACAAAATGCAATGTAGCGTCGAAATACTTACAAAATGCAACTGAAATTCAAAATACTTACAAAATGCAAATGAGATCGAAAATACGTACAAAATGCAATTGAAGTTCAAAATACTTACAAAATGCTATTGAAATTGAAAATACACAATGCAAGTCAGATTGAAATAGGCCCTATCCCAGTTCCAATCCAAATTATTCACAAAGTGCAATTGAAATTCAAAATACTTACAAAATGTACGGTAGATTCGAACGACTCATGACGATTGACAATACTTACAAAATGCAATTTAGATTGAAAATACTTGACAAAATGTAATTTAGATTCAAAATACCCACAAAATGCAATTGAGAATCAAAATATGTGCAAAATGCCCACCAAACAAAATGCAATTTAGATTCAAAATTCGTGCGAAATGCGGCATTGGTTGAAAAATCTTACAAAATGCAATTGAAATTCAAAATACTCACTAAAAGGCCCGGGCACATGCATTGAAAGACTTACTAAAAAGTAATTTAGATTGTCAATCTTTACAATATGCAATTGAGGTTGAAAACAATCGCGAGATGTAATTTAGATCGAAAAAATATGATGATGATGATAATTGTTGTTTTAAGGGGCCTAACATCGAGGTTATCGGCCCCTAATGATCTGGGTGATAGCGAAAATGATAATGAAATGGAAACCAGAACAAAATTATCGAAGACTGAATATACGTACAAAAAGGAACTCGCATGGAAACAACTCACAATATGGTCCTACAAAAGGGATTTTAGAACGAAAAGTTGCACAAAAAGAATAGATTGAAAAAGACCCACAAAACGTAGGTTAGATTCAAAATACGTACAAAATGCAAAGTAGCGCCGAAATACTTACAAAATGCAACTGAAATTCAAAATACTTACAAAATGCAAATGAGATCGAAAATACGTACAAAATGCAATTGAGGATCAAAATACTTACAAAATGCAATTGAAATTGAAAATACACAATGCAATTCAGATTGAAATATCCCAGTTCCAATCCAAATTATTCACAAAGTGCAATTGAAATTCAAAATACTTACAAAATGCAATTGAAATTGAAAATGCTTACAAAATGTACGGTAGATTCAAACGACTCATGTGGATTGACAATACTTACAAAAAGCAATTTAGATTGAAAATACTTGACAAATGTAATTTAGATTCAAAATACCCACAAAATGCAATTGAGAATCAAAATATGTGCAAAATGCCCACCAAACAAAATGCAATTTAGATTCAAAATTCGTGCGAAATGCGGTTTTGGTTGAAAATACTTACAAAATGCAATTGAAATTCAAAATACTCACTAAAATGCCCTGACGCCTGCATTGAAAGACTTACTAAAAAGCAATTTAGATTGTCAATCTTTACAAAATGCAATTGAGGTTGAAAACAATCGCGAGATGTAATTTAGATCGAAGAGACTTACAAAATGCAACATAGATCAAAAATGCCTTTAAAAAAATGGTAAAAGGGAATTTAGATACACGGTGATTCGAGTAACAAAAACAGTGCGGGAATCTTAAAGAGAAAAGGAAATAGAAGGAAAAGAGGAGAGGAGAGGGGAGAGAGGAGAAGGTCCGCCCCAAAGGGAAGGGACAAAAAGGGGAAAACGGACCCAGCTCAGGAATCCCTCGGGGTCGCCAACGCCCGAACTCACCAGCCGTGAGCCCCTGAGGGTGTAGCATTATCGACGGTGCACCAGAAGTGGTGGGGCTACATACACCCTGCCTCCTTAAGGGCCTTGAGCACAAGGCAGGAGGTAAAAGGAAAAGAAAAAGAAGGCTGACCCCTCGCAGAAGGAGGGAATCAGAAAAGATGAGACAAGGGCCAATGAAGGCGGGAAAGGAAGAGACTCCCTAGGCCTCGGATACCCTAATACCGTCGGGGTCGGAAGAGAACAAGAGTTGACCAAGGGAGGTCGACAGGAAAGAAGAAAGAGAGGAGCCGGCACACGTAAGTGGAAGCAATGCCGGACTCAGCTGGGGCCCCGTGGTCGCCAACCCACAACCCACTAGATGTGAGCCCCTGGGGGGAGATCGAAAAAACATACAAAAAGCAACGTAGATTAAAAATGCCTTAAAAAAATCGGCAGAAGGGAATTTAGATACACCGTGAACCAAGTAACAAAAAACAGTGCGGGAATCTTAAAGAGAAAAGTAAATATAATGAAAAGAGGAGTGGAGAGGAGAGGAGAGGAGAGGGGAGAGAGGAGAAGGTCCGCCCCAAAGGTAAGGAACAAAAGGGGAAAACGGACCCAGCTCAGGAATCCCTCGGGGTCGCCAACTCCCGAACTCACCAGCCGTGAGCCCCTGAGGGTGTAGCATTATCTACGGTGCACCGGAATTGGTGGGGCTACATACACCCTGCCTCCTTAAGGGCCTTGAACACAAGGCAGGAGGTAAAAGGAAATGAAAAAGAAGGCTGACCCCTCACAGAAGGAGGGTATCAGGAAAGATGAGACAAGGGCCAATTAAGGCGGGAAAGTGAAAGACTCCCTAGGCCTCGGATAACCTAATACCGTCGGGGTCGGAAGAAAACAAGAGTTGACCAAGTGTGGTCGAAAGGAAAGAAGACAGAGAGTAACATACTACAGTTGGCAGCCCTGGTGAGTCTGGATATATTCTTAGTTCGATCTATTAAGGTATAGAAAGCACATACAAAATTTGGTTGAAGTCTTATGGATAGTATGGACGTTACATGCTGTTTGATATTGGATTTATCAATGCGCGTAAAATATGTTGGAAACAATGTCACGTATGTGATAAGAATTAATCTGAAATATTATGATCTATTATAGTGCCAATTTTGGATAAATTCAATTACTATAGAAGTTCATTGCATTTTAAAGTTGGACCTATCAGCAGGCTTAGAATCATGTTGGCGGCACTGACGTATATAAGTTACCCCAAATTAATACAGAATGTCAGGTATTATACGTGTGCATAATTTAAAGCTCTCGGCTTGCATACTTTCTGATATATTGGTATTTGGATGAAAGAAATTGAGAGCATTCATTAACAGTTGGCAGCCCTGGTGACTCCTAAGAATACGCTTAGTCATATCTGTTTAGGTACACATAGTACATACGATATTTGGTTGAAATCCAATTGATAGTGTAGACGTTATATACATTTAAGAATTGGTCCTATCAGCAGGCTTAGAATCATTTTGGCAACACTGCCATGTATGGCCTACTGGAATTAAACTGAAATAATATTATCTATACGTGTGCCAATTTTTAAATAGCTCCCATCATACCTTCCAAGATATACAACATGGAGCTGAAATTTTAATTACGATTTTTAGCAGTTGGTAGCACTGACAATATTCAAATACGTCATTGAGATATCATACCAAATTTGGGTTCGATTGCTACAGCCGTTTAGGATTTGATAAGGGGGGGGGGGACACACACAACCCGACAGACATACAGAAGGACAGACAGACAGGCAGACACATTTTCCCGGATCGATCTCATAAGTCTACTTTTTCCTCATTTTTACAAAATGCGAAAGTAGGCTAAAAACCGGAGGTCCTGACACCTCGAAGAATGAAGGATCGGAAGGCATGTGCAAAGGGCCAATTCAATCGGCAAGTCAAAGACTCCCTAGGTCTCAGGCACCCTAATACCAACGGGGCTGGAGGAGAACAGTAGTTTACCAAGGGCGGTTGACAGGAAAGATGACAAGAAGAACCGGGAAAAGTAAGTGGAAGCATTGACGGACTCACCTAGGGTCCCGTAGTCACCAACCCACGTCCAACTAGTCGTGGGCCTCTGGGTGAGGTGGCGGAAATAAGAGGATAATGTTAGATTTACGACCCTCATAACCACCTGCCTTTTTTGGGACGCCAGGGTGGAAGAATTTAGCCCCCAATTGGATCGTTAACGTGTCGGTATATCTACTGACACGGCACCCTCACATTTGCGCACCCTCAAATGCCGGCTGACTGCGCCAGGATATGAACCTGCAACCTTGGGCCCAGCAAGCGAGAAACGATGGGGGCAAATTGTATGGTTATAACTCTCAAATATGAACTCTAGGGAAGACAATCGGAAATGTGATTATCATTAATGTTGATAATGATAATTCTTGTTTTATGGGGCCTATCAACTAGGTTATCGACCCCAAATGTTTTGAGTGAAAATGAAAAGTAATAAAAACTATACTACTATGAGATTAACTACTAATTTATAGTCAATTTAACATACTTAATACAAGAGGAAAAGGACGACAACAACAACAACAAAATAACAACGGAAATAAGTGGCTGCCCTCAACTCTCGAAGGACGACGACTGAGAGACTTGGAAGGTTGATGATGATGATAATTGTTGTTTTAAGGGGCCTAACATCTAGGTTATTGGCCCCTGATGGTTTGGGTGATCGTGAGGATGAAAATGAAAAGCGAACTTAAAACTAAAACTAACTACTAACCTACATACTAGAAGAAGAATTGGAAAACTAAAGGAGAATAAGGCAAATAAAAGGACAGAAGGAAAAGAAATGCCCTCAACCCTCGGAGAAGGCGGATTGAGGGACTTGGAAGGAAGGAGAGCCATGAAAGGCTTATAGGAAAGTGAAAGAGGAGAGGGTCCGCCCCAAAGGTAAGGGACAAAAGGAGAAAACGGACCCAGCTCAGGAATCCCTCGGGGTCGCCAACTCCCGAACTCACCAGCCGTGAGCCCCTGAGGGTGTAGCATTATCTAGGGTGCACCAGAAGTGGTGGGGCTACATACACCCTGCCTCCTTAAGGGCCTAGAGCACAAGGCAGGAGGTAAAAGGAAGAGAAAAAGAAGGCTGACCCCTCGCAGAAGGAGGGTATCAGAAAAGATGAGACAAGGGCCAATTAAGGCGGGAAAGGAAGAGACTTCCTAGGCCTCGGATACCCTAATACCGTCGGGGTCGGAAGATGATAATTGTTGTTTTAAGGAGCCTAACATCTAGGTTATCGGCCCCTAATGAACTGGGTGATAGCGAAAATGATAATGAAACGGAAACCAGAACGAAAATTCAGTGAGACGGAAAATACTTGCAAAGAGGAACTCAGATTGAAACAACTCACAAAATGTTCTTACAAAGGGAATTTAGAACGAAAAGATTCACAAAAGGAATAGATTGAAAAATATCCACAAAATGAAGGCTAGGTTCAAAATACGTACAAAATGCAAAGTAGCGTCGAAATACCTACAAAATGCCATTGAAATCCAAAATACTTACAAAATGCAAATGAGATCGAAATTAAGTACAAAATGCAATTGAGGTTCAAAATGCTTACAAAATGTACGGTAGATTCAAACGACTCATGTGGATTGACAATACCTACAAAATGCAATTTAGATTGAAAATACTTGACAAAATGTAATTTATATTCAAAATACCCACAAAATGCAATTAAGAATCAAAAAAATCCTCTCGGCACGCCGGAAGGCGGAGGTAGATTTCACCGGGCAAACTTGGGGATAGGCTATAATAGGCAAAATATGCAGGTTTTCGTAGGAGGATCATACCTCATTTATTGCGAGAAAGTATTTTACAATTGGAGGTTAGTTAACATTTTGTCGTCTTTCTATGCATATTTTTAACATTTTACTGTCTTATGGGGATGGTAACCTTCTTGTCATTTGGGGTTCATTTTTATACTTGTGATCACACTGTCCTTATGCAAGGTTTGGAACTAATGTGTAACTATCTAACAGTCTGTTACTTCTTCACGCAAAATTTTATCTCCCGCAGAGATGTTGGTTAGTTCCTCAGTTTAGGGGCTGCGACAAGGTGGTCATGTAACCCCGTGTACATTGGGTGTGTGTAGAATCTGTCTGATAAACGGTGTTATTTGTGATGACGGTATTAGTCTGTAATTCAAGTAAGGTCTGCAGACGGTCAATTTTAAGTAGTAGTACCTAATTTTGTACCAAATACTAACGTCAACGACACCTAGCTGTGAACTTGGCTGCTAGATGCCACCGCAACCAGCAACTTGCAACGAACGTTGTAACTTCCACTCCGAAGGAAAGCATGCTGACGGATTTTTAGCGCTCTTAGAAAATCCGGCGACTTTGGCCGGCTTTGAACCAGCGACCTTAGGCATAGAAGTTCAGCATGCTACCAGTTAGCCGCTTCCCTCATAGTCAGATGGAACAAGAAGTTCCGTGACGAACTAAAGAGCCTACTTTTCTTAAAATTAAGATTCATGCCATAGATTAATCTACAGTATATGAACCTATCTAGAATAATGACGAAATTAAGTGGGTAATATCGAAATGTCTTAATTAGTTCGAAATAAGGTATACTAGGCATAATGTAGCCTAATAGTTGGCAGCTCTGGTGACTGAATATATTCTTACTTCCATCTCCTAAGGTACAGAATACAAAATGTGGTTGAAGTTCAAAGGACGTTACATGGATTTAGACATTGGATCTATTAGTACACGTAAAAGCATGTTGGCAACAATGTCATGCGAGTGCTGGTCAGAAATAATCTTAAATATTATATATTTTTGTGCCAATTTTGGATGAAATCCATTTGTTGGTATAGAAGTTACATGTATTTAAAAATTGGTCCTATCAGCAGGCTTAGAATCATGTTGGTAGAACTGACGTATATACGTTACTCCAAATTAATGTAAAATGTCAGGTAATTTACGTGTGCATAGTTTAAAGCTGTCGGCTTGCATACTTTCTGATATATTTGGATACAAAATAGAGAGCAATTATTAACAGTTGGCAGCCCTGGTGGCTCTTAAGAATACACTCAGTCATATCTGTTCATATACACATATTACATACAAAATTTGGTTGAAATCCAATTGATACTGTACAAGTTATATGCATTTAAAATTGGACTTATCAGAAGGCTTAAAAATATTTTTGCAACGCTGTCATGTATGGCCAACTGGAAATTAAACTGAAATAGTATTATCTACATGTGTGCCAATTTTAGAATAGCTCCCATGTATACCTTCCAAGATATCCAACATGGAACTCAAATTTCTAGTGCTTTTTTTAGCAGTTGGTAGCACTGGCATCTTTTTCAAATATGGGCCTGAGATATTCCGGTATACAACTTTACTCATACTAAATTTGGTTTCGATTGCTGCAGCCGTTTAGGAGTTGATAGGGGGAGGGGACACACACACACACACACACACACACAGCCAGACAGACAGAAGGACTGACAGACAGACAGACAGACTTTTTCCTCATTTTTAGCCTATTTTCAATTTTGAAAAAATAGGCTTATGAGATCACCTTTTGTCCGTGTGTGTGTGCGTGTGTGTGTGTGTGTGTGTGTGTGATTCGTGTGTGTGTCCCCCCCTAATAAAATCTAAACGGCAGGAGCGATTTCAATGAAACTCGGAAAGTTCATAGCACTATTCCCGGCGACCTCGACCGTGCCCTCCAAATTTTGTTACGACTCACCAATCCAACATGGCAGCTGTGCGAATTATTTCACCAGCATCCAATATCTCCGAAACTATTACCGATATTACCCTGACATTTTCTATGGTGATAGAGGGAACTACTATAAGTTCACTTATGTGACTTTTGAAAACCTGGTAACTACAAAACCAACATGGCGGCCAAGCGAAGTTGCGACTTTTAAATAGACGTTTCTCGCGATTTGACCAACCAAACGCAATGAAACTTGGCACAGTATATGTTTATATACATTGTAATGCACCGACATCTAACTTCGTTCAATTGTTTACATAATCACAAGATGGCGGATGTGCGAAATATTTCACCGGCATTCTACATCTCTGAAACTATTAGCGGTATCTCCCTAAAATTTTGTACGGAGATAAAGGGCACTACTGGAAGTCCATCTATAAGATTTTCAAACACCGGTTAACTACAAAACGAACATGGCGGCCAAGCGAATTTGAAAATTTTAAATAGACCTTTCTCGCGATTTAATATTCCAAGCGCACTGAAACCTGGTACAGGAAATATTTATATACATTGTAATCCACTGGTATCTAATTTAGTTCAATTGTTTACATAACCTCAAGATGGCGGCAGTGCGAATTTTAAAATTAAGTTTTTATTTCTTGTGATGTAGTCATGCGATCGAAGTGAAAGTTTGAATAATGAACCTACGCAATAATTTTCCTTTAATGGTACATGACTCTATGGCCTATACATTTAACAATCCAACATGGCGACCATCCGAAATATTTAGACGATACTGAATATCTACGAATCTATTTTAACAATCAAACTAAATTTTTTAATGTTCATAGGGGCTATGAACTTAAGTTCACCTATAGGACTTTAAATAACCTGGTGATCACAAATCCAACATGGCGGTGACGCGAATTATAAATATTCACATGGACGTTTCTCGCAATTTAACCATCCGCGTGCAGTGAAACTTGGTACAGTAAATCTTTATCCGAATGTTAATCCACTGGCATCTAATTTATTTCAATTGTTTCCATAACCTCAAGATGGCAGCTGTGAAAATTTTTTAAATCTCCTTGTTTTTTCTTGTGTCCTAATTATGCGATTCAAGTTTGAATACTACACGTTCACAATAATCTGCATGTAACAGTACATAACTCTAGGACCTACATATATAAAATCCAACATGGCGACCATCCGAAATATTTAGTTGGTTCTCAATATCTACGAATCTATTACAGCAATCAAACTGAAATTGTGTATGTTGCTAGAGGCAATTAACAATAGTAGGATATATGAAAATAGGCTGTATAGTTCTTCACGGAACTACTTGTTGAAAAGTGTGAAAAGTAGGCTAAAAATGAATGTGATCTCGTCAATGGCGTTGTCTTGGCAACCTCTGATAGATCATCCCTTATCAATTTAAAAGCGTTGTTATAGTAACCTCTGATGGCACTTGGCATTTTTAAAAATTCCGAAATCATTTCTCTCATCCCTTGGCGTAATGGTGGGTCATATCAAAAATTCTTTCAGACAAAAGTTTTAGGTAATTATTAGGGGAATATTTTACATTTTGTACGGTTTTGATATTGTGCCTATTAAGAGAGATATTATTAATGTTTCCCGAAAAACCCACTTTTTTCCACCTCTTTGGTCAATGGTAGGTGCTATCAAAAAACTTATTTGACATACATTTTTGGCACTTATGCGACACATATTATGAACTTTGAATGGATTCGATATTTCACGTATTAAGAGAGTTATAGCGAAATTTCACTTATTCGAAAAAAGCCCCCCATTTCCCCCCCCTTCGACCGATTTTGCCCGTTAACGAACTCGACCGAGATTTTATAGGGATTCATATTATGTAAAACATTCAAAGTGATTGTTACAAAATTACGGCAGTTATCGTGTCCACAAGAAACTGATATATATATATATATATAGCTGGTACCCGCGGCTTCGCTCGCGTCACAGTCGTGTCATATTGTTATTCAATGAAATGCAGATTTAACCCCGTTAACACCCCTTTAGAACCTGAATATTCAAAAATCCCTCCTTAGTAGACGTTTCCGACACACAACAAACATATCCCCAAAATATCATTCTTCTAACTTTAATAGTTGTGGTTGGTCGATGAGAATGAATATCCAAAAATCCTTCCGTAGTGGACGTTTTCTTCCAGAATTTCACCCCTCGCGATGGGCCCCTTAAATTGGATTTATGAAAAAAACGGTCGAACACCTATTTATTTAATTATTTATTTATGTTTTATTAAGCTGATTGTTTTCCTCTGAGTTTCAAACTCCTCGCCTATGTCATTTAAGAGATACACGCTCCGTTAAGAATCCTTCAACCCCCAATTTTCACCCCTTTCACCTCATAATATACACCACATCGATAAACCCTTAGACATATGTCTGCTTATTTTTAATGTTTAGTTTATTTGACGAATAACATCCCCAAAGAAACAACTCATGAGATATCGTTATTCAATTAAATACATGTTTACCCCCTTAACACCTCTTAAGAACGCGAATAAACAAAAAACCTTCCTTAGTTGACGTTTTTGACATTCAGCGAAAATATTCCCAAAATTTAATGTTTCCAACTTCAATAGTTTTCGCTGGGCGATGATGAGTGAGTGAGTGAGTCAGTCAGGTCATTTTCTTTCAATTAATTTTACCAGAATTTTACGCCCTCCCCATGGGCCCCTTAAATTTGATTTATGAAGAAACGGTCGAACACCTATTAACTTTTTTTTAGCTGTCTTTTCCCCCTGAGTTTGATGAGTGAGTGAGTTATTCAGTCAGTTAGGTCACTTTCTCTCCTTTTTTTTTCCAGAATTTCACCCCACCCCATTGCCACCTTAAATTGAATTTATGAAAAAAAGGTCAAACACCGATTTACTTATTTTTAAGCTGATTTTTTTCCGCTGAGTTTCAAACTTCTTGCCTATGTCGTTTAAGGGATACACGCTCCGTTAGGAATCCTTCAACCCCCCTTTTCACCCCTTTCACCTTATAATATACACCACATCGAAAAACCCTTAGACACATGTCTGGTTATTTTTTATGATTAGTTTATATGCCGAGTATCATATCCACAAATGACACCACTCGTGAGATATTGTTATTTAATAAAATGCAGGTTTAACCCCCTTAAGACACCTTTATAACCTGAATATCCGAAAATCCTCCCTTAGTGTACGGTTATGACATACAACGAACATATCCCCAAAATATCATGTTTCCAACTTCAAATATTTTGGCTGGGCGATGATGAGTGAATGAGTGAGTGAGTGAGACAGGACTTTTTCTCCAATTTTTTTTCTTCAGAATTTCATCCCTCCCCATGAACCCCTTAAATTTGATTTATGGATAAAAAACTGTCGAACACTTATTTACTTATTTTTAAGCAGATTTCTTCCCTGAGTTTGAAGAGTGAGTGAGTCAATCAGTTAGGACACTTTCTTTCCTGTTCATCCCCCCCCCCCCGAATTTCTCTCCTCCCCATGGGCCCCTTAAATTGGATTTATGAAAAAAAGAACGGTCGAGTACCTATTTACTTATCTTTTAAGCTGATTTTTTCCGCTGAGCTTCAAACTCCTCACCCATGTCGTTTAAGTGATACACACTTTGCTAGGAATTCTTCAACCCCCACTTTTCACCCCTTTCACCTCATAATATACACCACATCGATAAACCCTCAGACACGTGTCTTCTTATTTTTAGCCTACTTTCGATTTTTGCAAAAAATGAAAGTAGACTTATGAGATCAACACAGGACGAAATAAGTGTGTCTGTCTGTGTGTGTGTATGTGTGTGTGTGAGTCTGTGTGTGTGTGTGTATGTGTGTGTGTGAGTCTGTGTGTGTGTGTGTGTGTGTCTGTGTGTGTGTGAGTGTGTGTACTCTGAATGTCTGTCCCCCCCTATCAATTCGAACACGGTGAAACCGAATCGAACGAAATTTGGTACAGAGGTAGCACTAGTAAAGGACACCTCAGTGTCATACTTTATATCGCCGCCATCTTTACCAAAACAGAATGGCGGCCACTCAAATGTTCAAAACGTAAAATCGAATTACGGCTAAACTAATCATCCGATCTCTACCAAATTTGGTGACAACATACCTTTATATCGGACGCGTCTTTCACCCAAAATTCAAGGTCATCGGCCATGCCATTTCAGGATGGCGGCCGTATGAATTATGCAACCATTTTAATAAATAGCTTAAGACCCACCAATTCCGATTATCGAGCCTAGGGGGGTTTAAGCTATCCTGAAGGTCGTGATCCGTTATTTATTATAATTTAATATTATAATATTATACAGTATGAGTGGCTTAAAAGAGCTGAGCCGTTTGTGTCACACGACAAGATGGCAGCTGTCCTCATGTGCCTGTCTTATATTTCAGTAGTTTTAGTATGTTGTATGTGATATACCGTACTGATACAATAATATAAACTTTGTATGAAATGATCTTTAATGAAGATGTACTGCAGTGAAGAAATCGTTTACTTAAAGTCATTATTTGCCAACAGTTTGTATCTAATATGTCAGTTAAGAACACCTGACGTCATGGATAGGGTTAGCTCTGGGCTAGCATGTTAGTCTGACACGCAGTTGACTGGGGATCGAGTACTGCTACAGTTAGGTTTTTTTTCTTGAATTCTTTTACAAATGATGTACACGAGCTTTTCCCACAGATACTGAATAAAATGTCATTTAGCTCAAAGGAGAGGATAAAGTATACACTCGTATATTAATAAAATCACAGTCCCAGCATCGCACATAAACAGAAGACATTAGAAAAAGGAGAATAGAAGAACTAGATACACGTTGTCATTAACCACAGCCTTCTTAATGTCTCTGTACGGTGCTGTCCTCTTGTGGGTTATGTGGGTAATATTGTTCCAAACATAACGCTGTGTAAATGCCTGAGCTGGCCTCCTGAAGTATGGCAATTTTGTAATACTGGTAGTTCAACTATTAGCCACGATCGCGCTCCGAATACCTTTAAACACTGCCAGCTGGATCGCCTCCCTCTTGGCTGCTTTAAACTGCCTACTCATTCAACACCCATAGAACACTGCCATCGTAGTACATTACGATGGCAGTGCATAGGCGTACAAGATAAAGATTAATTCACTGATAGGTCGCAGCACCACCTACTGTGATTGGGGCGGAAGATTCTTAATTTTGCAGGCTGGCTTAATATAGAGATTAACGGACGTGAATGCATTACAATAAGTTAGTAGTTTTGTTATTCAATCATCATAAAGTATATAATATTGATCTTGACACTTACTGGCTTATTATCAATATAAAAGAAAACAAACAATACATTGTGGTTGGGGTGATTGTTTTAGGGATGAGGACAAAGAGTCATAAAGATACCCATACATTTAGGAGAAAGTAGGCTATATGTTCTTTGCTGAACATCTTGTTAATGATGAGTTTATATGGCGAGTATCACATTCCCCAATGAAACCAATCGGGAGTTATTGTTATTCAATGAAATGCAGGATTAACCCCCTTAAGACCCCTTTAGAACCTGAATATCCGAAATTCCTCCCTTAGTGGACGGTTTTGACATACAATGATCATATCCCCCAAAATGTCATGTTTCTAACTTCAATAATTTTGGCTGGGCGATGGTGAGTGAGTCAGGACTTTTTCTTTCAATTTTCTTTTTACAGAATTTCACCCCTCCCCATGAACCTCTTAAATTGGGTTTATGAAAAAAAAAACTGTCGAACAGCTATTTACTTATTTTTAAGCAGTTTTTCCCCCTGAGTTTGATGAGTGAGTTTGTCAGTCAATCAGTTAGGACACTTTTTTCCTGTTTTTTTTCCTATAACTTCACCCCTCCCCATGGGCCCCTTAAATTGCATTTATGAAAAAACGGTCAAACACCTATTTACTTATTTTTATTCTGATTTTTCCCGCTGAGTTTCAAACTCCTCGCCTATGTAGTTTAAGAGATACACGCTCCGATAAGAATCCTTCAACCCCCACTTTTCATCCCTTTCGCCTCATAATATACACCACATCGAAAAACCCTCAGACACGTGTCTTCTTATTTTTTAATAGTTTATATGCCGAGTATCACATCCCTCAATGAAACCAAGCCGGAGATATTGTTATTCAATGAAATGCAGGTGTACCCCCTTAACACCCATTTAGATCCTGAATATCCAAAAATCCTTCCTTAGTGGACGTTTTCGACTTACAGCGAGCATATCCCCAAAATTTCAGGTTTCTAACTTTAATAGTTTTGGCTGGGCAATGATGAGTCAGTCAGTCAGTCAGTCAGTCAGGACACTTGATTTTATACAAGATATATATATATATATACATTTATACATAAATTATATATAAACTTTTGAACTGACGGTGGTTTTGGGGTCTGGGGGATGTGAAACGCAAGATATGTCGAAATTTTCCGAAAGTCGAAACATGGTACCCATTGCAATAGTTAGCTTTCTAATGAAATCTACCTAATATGTGCAAAATGCCCACCAAACAAAATGGAATTTAGATTCAAAATTCGTGCGAAATGCGGTTTTGGTTGAAAATACTAACAAAATGCAATTGAAATTCAAAATTCTCACTAAAAGGCCCAGCTACCTGCATTGAAAGACTTACCAAAAAGCAATTTAGATTGTCAATCTTTACAAAATGCAATTGAAGTTGAAAACAATCGCGAGATGTAATTTAGATCGAAAAAACTTACAAAAAGCAAAGTAGATTAAAAATACATTAAAATCGCTAAAGGGCAATTTAGATACACGGTGAACCAAGGAACAAAAACAGTGCGGGAATCTTAAAGAGAAAAGGAAATATAAGGAAAAGAGGAGAGGAGGGGGGGGGGGGGAGAGGAGGGGGTCCGCCCCAAAGGTAAGGGACAAAAGTGGAAAACGGACCCAGCTCGGGAATCCCTCGGGGTCGCCAACTCCCGAACTCACCAGCCGTGAGCCCCTGAGGGTGTGGCATTATCTAGGGTGCACCAGAAGTGGTGGGGCTACATACACCCTGCCTCATTAAGGGCAGGAGGTAAAAGGAAAAGAAAAAGAAGGCTGACCCCTCACAGAAGGAGGGTATCAGGAAAGATGAGACGAGGGATAGGGGAGGGATAAATACACGTAAACCCACAGTTAAATTAATTATCACACGGAGTGAAGTCTGAAGTCATGGGAGGCCAATGGCGATGAAGTTGAACTTCTGCTTCTCCACTTCCAATCCAACGTCCTGGAATGGTGTCATTAGGTAATGTCGGACGTGGAATAACCAGTTTTGAAGCATGTCTAGATAGGTAAGTCCTGTCACAGTTTTCTCCATGAACAAGGGTCCATAAACTTTGTTTACAGATATGGTACTGAAGAAACTAATCTTCAGTGAATCTCGTTCATGTTCAATAATTCCCATAGGATTATCACTTACCCGAATTCTAAAGTTATGGCGATTAACTGTACCGGAAAGATGATAAGTGGATTCAACAGAAACAAAATATTCACATGTTAAACATTCATCTGTCCAGGAACGTTGTTATTATGGTTCTACCTTCAGTAGTTTGGATGAAATAAGTGTTTGAAATCTGTTCCTTCTTTTTGAATAACCCTGTACATTAAAACACCCAGCAGTACCTACTCCCTTCCTCATGAAAGCAAGAGATTTTCCTTAGAATTGGCTCCCGAAAGACGCTTTACACGGAGCAAGTATACTCGTTCCTTTACAAACAAAAAATTCATTGCTTTAAATGTTCTAGCCATGAATGTCCCCCAAACGCTGCCCGTGTATATTTACTCAGACCGTCGTTAGCGTTAGAGGGAGCCACGGTAAACACGGATCATGAGAGGAGTTTGCCTGTGGAGAGTGCGAGACTCAGTTCTGAAATAAAAATGGTAAAGCATCGGTGAACAAACGGCCGAGCCCTGACCGTGACATCTCCCTCGGTGGGATATAAAGGTGTTATCTGCCTCTACAGACATTATCCTTGAAATATGCGCCCCATTAATCCCTGAGCGCGTCGTTTCCTCCACTTCACTATATTTCCATTATCTGTGAAGTAGTTCCACTGCATGAAAAACATGATGATGATTATTTTAAGGGGCCTAACATCTAGGTTATCGGCCCCTAATGATTTGGGTGATCGTGAAGATGATGATGAAAGGTAAACTGATGATGATATAGCTAAAACTAACTTCCAACTTATAAACTAGAACAAGAAAATGAAAACAAAAGGAGAATAAGGCAAAAAAGGACAGTAGGAAAAGAAATGCCCTCAACCCTCGAAGAATGCTACATACACCCTGCCTCCTTGAGGGCCTTGAGCAGAAGGCAGGAGAGAACATTAAAAAAGAAGGCTGACCCCTCGCAGAAGGAGGGTATCAGGAAAGATGAAACAAGGGCCAATTAAGACGGGAAAGGAAGAGACTGCCTAGGCCTCGGATACCCTAATACCGTCGGGGTCGGAAAAGAACAAGAGTTGACCAAGGGCGGTCGACAGGAAAGAAGACGGAGAGGAACCCGGCACAAGTTAGTGGAAGCAATGCCAGACTCAGCTGGGGCCCCGTGGTCGCCAACCCACGTCCCACGAGATGTGAGCCCCTGGGGGGAGCAGAAAAGAGGAGAATTGAAGCGCTTGAAATGTGGTGTTACAGGAGAATGATGAAGATCAGATGGGTACATAGGGTTACAAACGAGAAGGTATTAAGACGCGTGGGAGAGGAGAGATGTTTCTGGCGACTGTTAATGAAGAGATAGGTTGGTATGTCACATACTAAGACACCCAGGAATAGCAAGCTTAGTTATGGAAGGAAGGGTCGTGGACAAGAACTGCAGCGGTAGACCAGTGTTAGAATATGTTAAACCAATTGCCTCGGATGTAGGGTGTGGTAGCTATGTAGAGATGAAATGATTAGCTCAGGACAGGGAGGCATGGAGCGCTGCATCAAACCAGTCAAAAGAAGATGATGATAATTGTTTTAAAAGGCCTAACATCTAGGTTATCGGCCCCTAATGGTTTGGGTGATCGTGAAGATGATAATGAAATGTAGACTATACCTAAAGCTAACTACGAACTTATATACTAGAAGAAATGGAAAACAAAATGAGAATAAAAACCAGTCAAAAGACTGAAGACTCAAACCACAACAGTTTATGCGTCGGCGGGGAAGAGATTGGTCCTTAATAGTTGAGATTGTCGTCCTTACCTGGCCTTTATTGATTATGGCTATGCCCCTGCCGAATGATTTTGTTGTTGTTGTGAATGAATGATATATTAATTTTGTTTAGTTTTTTATTTACATTATTGAAATTTGTTTTACTGTTTCATGTTGACCAAGTTGAGCCCTTGAAACGTTAACCTTTTTTAGCCTACTTTCGATTTTTGCAAAAAATGAAAGTAGACTTATGAGATCAACACAGGGCCAAAAAGTGTGTGTGTCTGTATGTATGTGTGAGTGTGTGTACTCTGTCTGTCCCCCCCCCCCCCTATCAATTCGAACACTGTGAAACCGAATTGAATGAAATTTGCTACAGAGGTAGCACTCGCAAAAGGCAACTCAGTGTCATGTTTTATATCGTCGACATCTTGACAGAAACGTAATGGCGGCCACCCCAATGTTAAAACTTAAATCAAATTACGGCCAACCTAATCATCAGATCTCTGCCAAATTTTTCAACAACATACCTTTATGTGAGAAGTGTTCTTTGAGCAAGCTCTAAGGTCATCAGTCCAATAGTTTGCATTTGGCGGCCATGTATGTGTGCAAATCGATTCCCCATATCATTTCAAACACGGTAAAACCGAATTGAACGACATTTGGCACAGAGATAGCACTAGCAAAGGGCACCTGAGTGTCATGTTTTATATCGCCGCCATCTTGACGGAAACGGAATGGTGGCCACCCAAATGTTAAAGTCTTAAATCAAATTACGACCAAACTAATCATTTGATCTCTATCAAATTTTGCAACAACATACGTTTTTCTGAGAAACATCTTTTGACTGAACTACAGGGTAATCAGCCCAATAGTTTGCTGATAGCGGCCATGTATGTGTGCAAATCGATTCACCATATCAATTCAAACACAGAGATACCCAGGAGATATATAAAAACCTAGCTCAGTCTGTCACAGTTCTTTAACAGTAGAATTATTCAAAAATATCTGGAAATACGATCCAACTACTAACAATAACAAAATGGGATATTTCACGATTCGATAACAGACTACCGATGCAAACCAATTTAACATTGTAACATTATCAACAGAATGAGGAGCTTGGGTATGGAGTTATTAAGACTTCTGGATACCTATAAGGAGGAATCTTACACACACATACAATCGATGTACACTCAAACATTAAGGAAACTCAGGTCTTTACTCTCTCATTGCACATAATGTGTTCCGAGAATAATTCGTTGTTTTAATCCATCATGCAACAATTAGCTCTTCCAAGAATCTAATTTATTGCATAAGCAGTATATCAAACAACAGTTTATGCATCTATTTTCAAGTATTTCCTCACTTCTCAGATGAACCTCTGCTGACATTTTAAGTTTCAGAAATTAAAGAAAACATATTTACAAATTCTTTTAATACTTTATACATCACGCAATTTTCTTGCAAAGTAAGTAACAGCAGCAATTGTACATGTTATTTTTTAAATGGTCGTTAATAAAAATTATAATACAACCAAATTTTGAAATTAAAGCCATTTTCTCCAAAAAGGATTATGAAGAAATTATGATGCTAGGCAATACAAAAATTTATTACTGCAACATTGTACCCATGATTTTATACGAACTGAAAGAACTTACAAGATGTAGATTAACACCTAACATGTATCCATGCAATCCTTTTTCCTCACTCTGGAAAATGATATGCTCCAATTTTCAGCCCCTTGAGCAGAAAAAAAGTCAATTATATAACAAGTCTCCCATTCAAGCAGTTTAACCATTCAAAGCACTGCATTCTCAAACTCTGCACTCAACAGGACTGGAGTCTCAACCTTCTAATGGGTGTTTACAAGGTTTTAAGATCCAAGTCCTAGTCAGCTCACCACTCAATGCAACTCTGTTGTGCCAACGCACTTCAAAATCCTTGCCTACTTAAGTGACAACATTGGGGAAGGGGGTCTAGGAATCAGAAGTCTTATGTGACATGCTTGCAGTTAATTGTGTCAGAAACACGATGCGCTCAGCTCAGCGCTCAACACTGACAGCAAAACGTGACGAGAGAACAGCAGAAGTTAAGGCGAGCAGTTACAAGGAAATTGACGAACTAACGCCATCATCACAAGAATTGGCACAGGTGAGAACTCAAGACCTGGAATATGCCAACTATCCGGGGCAATGGGTTCAAGTTGCCAGCTAATCAGATAGAAGGCAAACAAGGCAGCAATACGCAACGATAAGCTCAGGTCCAAGAGTTGAAGAATTGCAAGCAGCAAAGAAGAAAGCTTGGCTTTTTGTGGGGCGTGTAGGCCCGCACACCATCACCGGTGCCATAAAGAAGTACCTAGAGAACAGAGGAATTATAGAAAACGTTACGTGTGAAGAAATAACAACCAATTACGATACTAAAGCTTTCAAAGTGGGGATCCCATTCGAACTAATGGAAAGGGTATATGAGGAGGATTTCTGGCCGACAGGGATTTATGTCAGACGTTTTCGATTGCGGACCTTTCGTCCCACTCGAGAAATTGGTCACTCCTACGAATAACTCAAAAGAGAAAGTAGTTGATAGAAAGAATCAAAACTTAAAAGACGCACCAAGAAAATTAAGAATCATGATGTGGAACATAGAAGGGCTAAAAAGTGCTATGAGTATTAGCCCAGAACACTTTCTAATAGGTTACGATATAGCAATCCTATTGGAAACATTCGTCACTGATGACTGGCAGCACGCACACTTCTATGGTATTCATCTTAAAGCTAGACAAGGAGAAAAAGGTAGACCTTCCAGGGGGATAACTATCTTACTAAAACCACACCTAACTCCAATATTATCAACAAGGCAACAGGACCATACCCTACTTTTGGAAATAGGCGACCTGATAATAATAGCCGCTTATTTCCAACCGAATATAACAGCATTCGACATAATGGACGAGCTAGGCCAAATGATCATTCAAAGCAAGCAAGATAAACCAATAATTATCGCAGGTGACCTTAACTGCAGATTAGACATTCCCAACTACAAAACGAAGCTAGTTCTGGAGAAACTGGAAGAAGAAGGCTTCATCCTGCTAAACAACCCCACAATCCCCACATACATCTCACACAACGGAAAGAGCACAATAGATATTGCACTTACAAAAGGACCAATAACAGGAAACGTATTTCCATTATGGACAGCAAACCAAGCTGTGATAAGGAAACACTTACCACTTGAAGTAAATATCCAAGGGGAATGGGGAGACCTTCAGGAAAAGACAACTCATCCCCTTTCAAGGAAAATAGATGTCGAGAAAGTAAAAGCTATGCTAGATTCAACAATACTTTTAGACTCCTTAATAGATAACTCAATGCTGGAGGACGCAACAAGAACAATAGAGGAAATCTTACAAAAGGCCCGCCATTCCGCGGGCCACAAGAAGAGCAAAGATATGGTTTGATAGTGAGTGTTATAGGCTGAGGAGAGAGACCCTAGAAAAATTACAACAGTTAAGGCAAAACTTGAATAACCAAAGTCTACTACACATATACAACGACAAGAGGAATCTTTACAAGAGAACATTGAAAGAAAAGAAGCGCGCCTACTTAGAAGCAGAGGGCAGGAAGCTAGCAGAGGAAGCCAACAAAAAACCCTTCATAGCCCTACGTCCAAAGAAACAATCACAGACACACTACATAGACATGGAAAATTGGGAATCACACTTCAGCAAGATTCTCAATATCGAGGGTCTAGTGCACACCAGAAAAGATCCACATATCATTTCTCCACAAATACCAACAGACTGGGTACCCCTGACCATTGAGGAAACTAGAATCGCCATAGACAGCACCAAAAATAAGAAAGCCGCAGGACCGGACGGGATCTATAATGAATATGTAAAAGACACTGCACACCTGCTAGCCCCAATGTGGACAAAATTATATAACAAATGTATAGAAACAGCTTCCATACCTGACCAGTGGAGAAAGTCAATTGTAAAAGTTTTATATAAAGGGAAAGGAGATCCAAGAGATCCCAATAAGTACAGAGGCATAGCACTGGAAAACTGCCCCTTCAAAATCTTCACAAAAATTATAACAGGAAAATTAAATGAGGAAATAAACGAGCTTCTGCCAGAGAACCAGTTTGGGTTTAGAAAGGGACGATCTACCCTAAACGCTATTGAACTTCTGCTTAACCAAATATGGGATGCCTTAGAGGACAACGGAAAATATTACACCATTTTTATAGATTTCACAAAGGCTTTCGACCTGATAAATACAAAAAAAGTTTTGCATCACCTCGGTTCCAAGAGTTCCGGAACCTTTAAATACAAAGGGAATAGAGATCAACACAAACAACATTTCAGCTCGTTTTATTGCTCATGAGACCCACACATTGCATGTTGTACCATCATACAGCTAGACTTTCAGCATTTGTGGTCCAGATTGCAGTACACACCACTACCTCTAATACCCAGTAGCACGTCCTCTTGCATTGATGCATGCCTGTATTCGTCGTGGCATACTATCCACAAGTTCATCAAGACACTGTTGGTCCAAATTGTCCCACTCCTCAACGACAATTCGGGGTAAATCTCTCAGAGTGGTTGGTGGGTCAAGACGTCCATAAACAGCCCTTTTCAACATATCCCAGGCATGTTCGATAGGGTTCATGTCTGGCGAACATGCTGGCCACTGTAGTCGAGCGATGTCGTTATCTTGAAGGAACGCATTCACAAGATGTGCACGATGAGGTCGAGAATTGTCGTCCATGAAGACAAATGCCTCTCCAATATTCTGCCGATATGGTTGCACTATGGGTCGGAGGATGTCATTCAGGTATCGTAAAGCCGTTTCGGAGCCTTCCATGACCACCAGTGGCGTACGTCGGCCCCACATAATGCCACCCCAAAACATCAGGGAACCACCACCTTGCTGCACTCGCTGGACAGTGTGTCTATGACGTTCAGCCTGACCAGGGTGCCTCCAAACACGTCTCCGACGATTGTCTGGTTGAAGGCATATGCGACACTCATCGGTGAAGAGAACGTGATGCCAATTCCGTGGGGTCCATTCAGCATGTTGTTGGGCCCATCTGTACCGCGCTGCATGGTGTCGGGGTTGCAAAGCTGGACCTCGCCATGGACGTCGGGAGTGAAGTTGCGCATCATGCAGCCTATGCGCACAGTTTGAGTTGAAACACGACGTCCTGTGGCTGAACGAAACGCATTATTCAACATGGTGGCATTGCTGTCAGGGTTCCTCCGAGCGGCAATCCGTAAGTAGCGGTCATCCACTACAGTAGTAGCCCTTGGGCGGCCTGAGCGAGGCCTGTCATCGACAGTTCCTGTATCTCTGTACCTCCTCCATGTCCGAACATCGCTTTGGTTCACTCTGAGACGCCTGGAAACTTCCCTTGTTGAGAGCCCTTCTTGACACAAAGTAACAATGCGGACGCGATCGAACTGCGGTATTGACCTTCTAGGCATGGTAGAACTACAGACAACATGAGCAGCGTACCTTCGTCCTGGTGGAATGACTGGAACTGATCGGCTGTCGTACCCCCTCCGTCTAATAGGCCCTGCTCATGCATGGTTGTTTACATCTTTGAGCAGTTTTAGTGACATCTATGAACAGTCAAAGGGACTGTATCTTTGATACAATATACACAGTCAACGTCTATATGCCGGAGATCTGGGAACCGAGGTGATGCAAAACTTTTTTTGATGTGTGTAGAAAGCTAGTGACATAAAAGCTAAAGGAGATGCTAGGCATGAACAACATATGGGCCAATCTCATCACATCAATTCTGCAATGGAACGAAGTACGAATTTCGGACAACCTCACTATCAGAACCGATAGCCCAATCAAACGGGGTCCTACAGGAGACCCACTGAGCCCCTTGCTGTTTATAATATCAACCACATATCTTAAAAATAGCCCAAAAGGAGGGAGTATTCTCTTGTGCATATGCTAATGACATTGTAATGGGATCCAGAGATTTAACAAAACTCCAGGAAACTGTAAATGACGTGCTAAAGTGGTGCTCTTAACACAAGCTGGACATCAACATCTCAAAAACAGACACCATGATATTCCGAAAAGGAGGAAGAGTACCCGCCTCAGCAGAGATTTTCATTCGGGATATAAAATTAAAGATAGTTCCAGACTTTAAATATTTAGGCATCACACTGCAATCGAGTGCATATTGTTTCACAAAACATGTCACAGATAAGGTAACCCAAGCAATGATGGCAATGCTCGAAATAAAAGACATCAGATCTCTCAGTCTGGAGACAGCGATGTTGCTATTCAGAGTAAAAATTCTTCCAATAATGACCTATGGCACTGAAATCATCTGGACACATTTAACTACGAGGAACCTATCCACCTTGGAAAGGGTGAAAGCGAACTACATAAAGGTGATAGGAGTATCAAAAACGACACGATCTAGACTTGTATATCTACTGGCGAAAGAAACTTTCCTCGTAGATGACCTCAGGACAAGCATACCTCTACCGAGCACCAGTGCATCAGAGAAACTTCTGGCAACGTTAACGGAGAAGAGAGAAGAAGTACAACCAGACTTCTATGGCACAGAGGCCATGATAGACCGCTCGTGGACAAAAGCTAATTTCGAACTAAGACATGTCATTACAAGGTTGGCAGTTCACGGTTTTCACCACCTACTCTGCAAATCAAAACACTTCCATGACACAAGTATAGACTGTGAGTGTACATTATGTGGAAAAATGTGTGAACGGTACCACATAGAATTCTGTACAAAAAAGAACAATGTCTATAAGTGAATATGCAAATATGTAACCCATCAATGTATCCTATATTTTATATTTTAAGTTATGGCTATTTGGCTGCATTAAATATATTATATCAATTCAAACACGGTGAAACCGAATTGAATGAAATTTTGTACAGAGGTAGCACTAATAAAGTGCACATCACATTCATGTTTAATATCCATATAACACGTATTTCAACAAGCTACTACAACCAATATGCAATTATACTCCTTGAAAAGGACAAAGAGTTAAAACTTTACCCATGCATTTTGGAGAAAGTAGGCTATATGTTCTTTACTGAACATCTTGTTTAGTTTGTTGGCAAGTTATGGCCAGGTGGAGTAAATATTAAGTTATGTTGGCAGGTAGCCTCGTGTAGTATAGTTGTTTTTTTTAGAAAAGTTATACATTTATTTTGAAAGGAAAGACCTATTTATTTCTGGTTTATTTCTTCTTTAATGTAGCCTACGTTACGTTTTTATGTTGGCCCAGTTGTTCCCTTTAAATGTTAATTATTTCTGGTTTTATTTATTATGGTTGTTGGCAAGTTGATGGCCACGTGGAATAAATCTAAATTTATGTTTTGATATAGATATAGTTTTGTTGATTCCTTTTATATTTGGCAAGTAGCCATGGGTAGTATAGCTTAATTTGATTATTTTTTTCAGGAGATATAAACATAGCGTTTCAAATGAAAGTTTTATTTAAGAAGTTTTCTTTAATTTGTTCTTTAATTTACGTTATAAAGGAATATTGAATCTTTTTTTACTGTTTCATGTTGACCAAGTTGTGCCCTTGAAACGTTACCTTTTTTTAGTTTGTTGTTGGCAAGTTATGAACAGGTGGACTTATGTTACGTTTGTTTAAGAATTATTTCCGAGATTCCACATTTGACGATATTGACCGTTTTCCGTTTTGAGTTTATTACTATATTTTGGTTTGTGTGTTTGTTGTATGGCTGGTTTGAATGTGTATGTATGGGTATGTATGGTTTAGTGAAGATGTATACGAAATTTTATATTATTTGTTTTGTTGTATTATCCGAGCCTTTTGAAAAGAAAGATCATTTTTGTTTTCTGTTTTTAAAAGTCACTCGCTAAGCATTGGAAGTTATATATTGTGAGGTTAGTGGCATTTGATGTCAGTTTTGTTTCATAATTATTGCTCTATAATTCTTAGTTACATTTCCTTCATATTTGTAGATGTGTAGATGCTGCGTGAATTTTCCTGATTATTATGAAGAAAAGTGAGTTACCTATTGCTTCTGTGTGTGCTGACGTTTACTTTTTTGACATTTAATATATAATTTCGGGGAGGAGGTATTAAACAGTATGTTATGGATTGTGACTTTTAATTGAGATACAAGTATTTGCAGCCAATATTGGAAAACGTAAAAATAAGAAACCACATAAAACCATGTATGGTGAGGGTAACGGAGGGATGATAATTTTGTATCGGTATCTAATTTGCCTGTGTATCTGAATTTCAGATGACGATATACATTGTAATTTATTTTAATTTTATAATTATAAAATATTGCATCGAAATCTGGAATTGACCTGTAATTTTTCTATGTATCGTAATCTGTAAATTACAGATACGATATACAGTGAATTTCGAATGTTATTGGTAAATGCTGCTCTCCGTGTTTCCCTCCCAAAAACCCCTATTCCCCAGGCTTTTCTCGTAAGCATGCCAGAGGAGTGACGTCGTTGATGACGTCATGGAAGATGCCATTTTGTTTTTAGAAGAATTTTATACGCGGCTGCATCGCAATCTATAATTATCCCAAAAACATTCAGTTTGATTGCTGTAATAGATTCGTAGATATTGAGATCCGTCTAAATATTTCGGATGGTCGCCATGTTGGATTTTTATTTGTATAGGCCATAGAGTCATGTACCATTAAAGGAAAATTATTGCGTAGGTTCTTTATGCAAACTTTCACTTCGATCGCATGATTACGACACAAGAAATAAAAACTTAATTTTAAATTTCGCACAGCCGCCATCCTGAGGTTATGTAAACTATTGAAATAAATTAGATACCAGTGCATTACAATGTAGGCTATATAAACATTTGCTGTACCAAGTTTTATTGCGTTTGGATTATTAAATCGCGAGAAAAGTCTATTTAAAACTTTCAACTTCGCTTGGACGCCATGTTCGTTTTGTAGTTACCAGTTTTTTCAAAAGTCACATAGATGAACTTCTAGTAGTTCCCTTTATCACCGTACAAAATGCCAGGGTGATATCGGTAATAGTTTCGGAGTTATTGAATGCTGGTGAAATATTTCGCACAGCCGCCATGTTGACTTGGTGAGACGTAACAAAATTTGAAGGGCACGGTCGGGGTCATCCGGAATAGTGCTATGAACTTACAGAGTTTCATTGAAATCGCTCCAGCCGTTTTAAGTTATTAGGGGGACACACACACACACACGCACACAAGGTGATCTCAATAGCCTATTTCTTCCATACAGGAAAATAGGCTAATAACGGAAAAATATGATCAATGCATTTTAGGGATATGTATCAAGTATTGGAGTATTAAAACACATTTAACCATACAAACTGAACTAAAAGTGTGACCAATACGCTGGTAGTGAAATGGGAAGGGGTCTGTAACGCGACACGTCAAGGCCGAACTGGGCGTGCGATAGCAGTGTTTTCTTGTTCACTATAATTGCTCTGAGCTACATTGATCTACTGTGGTGGCATCTTACACGATGATACATCCATACAGAATCTTTTTCTCGGCCCCCCAGGGACTCACATCTTGTGGGCGTGGGTTGGCGACCACGGGGCCACAGCTGAGTCCGGCATTGCTTCCACTTACTTATGCCGGGCTCCTCTCTGTCTTCTTTCCTATCGACCTCCCTTGGTCAACTCTTGTTCTCTTCCGACCCCGACGGTATTAGGGTATCCGAGGCCTAGGGAGTCTCTTCCTTTCCCGCCTTAATTGGCCCTTGTCTCATCCTTTCTGATTCCCTCCTTCTGCGAGGGTCAGCCTTCTTTTTCTTTTCATGTTATCTCCTGCCTTCTGCTTAAGGCCCTCAAGGAGACCGGGTGTATGTAGCCCCACCACTTTTGGTGCACCCTAGATAATGCTACACCCTCAGGGGCTCACGGCTGGTGAGTTCGGGAGTTGGCGACCCCGAGGGATTCCTGAGCTGGGTCCGTTTTCCCCTTTTGTCCCCTACCTTTGGGGCGGACCCACTCCTCTTTCACTTTCCTATCTGCCTTTCATGGCTCTCCTGCCTTCCAAGTCCCTCAATCCGCCTTCTTCGAGGGTTGAGGGCATTTCTTTTCCTCCTGTCCTTTATTTGCCTTATTCTCCTTTATTTTTCCATTTCTTCTTCTAGTATGTAGGTTAGTAGTTAGCTTTAGTTTTAAGTTCGCATTTCATTTTCATATTCACCATCACCCAAACCATCAGGGGCCGATAACCTAGATGTTAGGCCCCTTAAAACAACAATTATCATCATCATCATCTTTTTCTCCGAATCAGTTCTACTAATCTTGCTATCTGCCTGTTCCTGGAATAGAGAAAAATATGATGATGATGATAATTGTTGTTTTAAGGGGCCTAACATCGAGGGTTATCGGCCCCTAATGATCTGGGTGATAGCGAAAATGAGAATGAAATGGAAACCAGAACGAAAATTATGAGAGATGGAAAATATGTACAAAGAGAAACTCAGATGGAAACAACTCACAATATGGTCTTACAAAAGGGAATTTAGAAAGAAAAGATTCACAAAAAGAATAGATTGAAAAAGACCCACAAAACGTAGGCTGGATTCAAAATACGAACAAAATGCAATGTAGCGTCGAAATACTTACAAAATGCAACTGAAATTCAAAATACTTACAAAATGCAAATGAGATCGAAAATACGTACAAAATGCAATTGAAATTGAAAATACACAATGCAATTCAGATTGAAATAGGCCCTATCCCAGTTCAATCCAAATTATTCACAAAGTGCAATCGAAATTCAAAATACTTACAAAATGCAATTGAAATTGAAAATGCTTACAAAATGTACGGTGATGCTAACGACTCATGTGGATTGACAATACTTACAAAATGCAATTTAGATTGAACATAATTGACAAAATGTAGTTTAGATTCAAAATACCCACAAAATGCAATTGAGAATCAAAATATGTGCAAAATGCCCACCAAACAAAATGCAATTTAGATTCAAAATTCGTGCGAAATGCGGCGTTGGTTGAAAATTCATACAAAATGCAATTGAAATTCAAAATACTCACTAAAAGGCCCGGGCACATGCATTGAAAGACTTACTAAAAAGCAATTTAGATTGTCAATCATTACAAAATGCAATTGAGGTTGAAAACAATCGCGAGATGTAATTTAGATCGAAAAAAAACTTACAAAATGCAACGTAGATCAAAAATGCCGTAAAAATTGCTAAAAGGGAATTTAGATACACGGTGAACCAAGTAACAAAAACAGTGCGGGAATCTTAAAGAGAAAAGGAAATATAAGGAAAAGAGGAGAGGAGAGTAGGGGTGAGGGGGGAGAGGGGAGAGAGGGGGGAGAGGGGGGAGAGGGGAGAGAGGGGGGGAGAGGGGGGGAGAGGGGAGAGAGGGGGGAGAGGGGAGAGAGGGGGGAGAGGGGGGAGAGGGGAGAGAGGGGGGAGAGGGGAGGGTCCGCCCCAAAGGTAAGGGATAAAAGTGGAAAACGGACCCAGCTCAGGAATCCCTCGGGGTCGCCAACTCCCGAACTCACCAGCCGTGAGCCCCTGTGGGTGTAGCATTATCTAGGGTGCACCCGAAGTGGTGGGGCTACATACACCCTGCCTCCTTAAGGGCCTTGAGCACAAGGCAGAAGGTAAAAGGAAAAGAAAAGAAGGCTGAACCCTCACAGAAAGAGGGTATCAGGAAAGATGAGACAAGGGCCAATTAAGGCGGGAAAGTGAAAGACTCCCTAGGCCTCGGATAACCTAATACCGTCGGGGTCAGAAGAGAACAAGAGTTGACCAAGTGAGGTCGACAGGAAAGAAGACGGAGAGGAGCCCGGCACAAGTAAGTGGAAGCAATGCCGGACTCAGCTGGGGCCCCGTGGTCGCCAACCCACGCTCACTAGATGTGAGCCCCTGGGGGGGTAGAGAAAAATATATCTACTGTCCATATCGACTATGATATTGTTGTATGGGGCGTAACATCTAGATTATCGGCCACTAATGGTCTCGGTGATACTCAAGGTAAACAGTCTTCAAACTTCAAAATAAAACTAACACAGGCCTAGATACCAGAAGAACAAATTTTAAAAAAGGGAAAAGTGAAATAAAAGACAGGAGGAAAAGAAATGCCCTCAACCCTCGAAGAGTGAGAATTAAGTAACTTGGAAAAGAGGAGAGCCATGAAGGGCACATAGGAAAGGGAAAGATGATGATGTTGATGGTGATCAAGATTGTTGTTTAGAGGGGCCTAGCATCTAGGTTTTTAGCCCATAATCGTTAGGGTGATAGTAAAAATTAAAGATGATCAAATGAAAACTAAAACTGAAACTAACCACCGACTTTGAAACTAGAAGAGGAAATGGGTATCATAACGGAAAAGAATGGAAATGATGACAAGAGGAAAGGAAAGGAAATGACCGCAACCCTCCAAGAATGAGAACTAAGGGACTTGGAAGAGAGGAGAGTCATGAAGGGCACATAGGAAAGGGAAAGAGGAGATGTTGATAGTGATGAAGATTGTTGTTTAAAGAGGCCAACATGAAAAGAAAAACAAGTAGTTCCGTGAAGAACTATTTTCATATATCCTACTCATGTTAATTGCCTCTATCAACAGAAAAAAAATCAGTTTGATTGTGAGATAGATTCGTAGATATTGACAACCATTTAAATATTTTAGATGGTGCCAGGTTGGATTTTTATTTATTTAGTCTACTATTAAATGAAGATTATTGTGTACGTGTAGTATTCAAACTTCAATCGCATGATTAGGACACAAGAAGTAAAAACGTGATTTTTAAATTTCGCACAGCTGCCATCTTGTGGTTATGAAAACAATTGAAATAAATTAGATGCCAGTGGATTAACATTTGTATAAACATTTAACTTGGAAAGTTTCACTGAACTCGGGTGTTAAATCGCGGGAAACATCCTTTTAAATATTTATATTTTGCGTCGCCGCCATGTTGGATTTGTGCTCACCAGGTTACTGAAAGTCCTATAGGTGAACTTATGTTCATAGCTTCTACGAACATAAAAAATATCAGTTTGACTGCTGTATAAGATTCATAGATATTTAGAACCGTCAACATACTTCGGAAAATAGCTATTTTGGATTGTTATATGTATAGGCCGTAGAGTTACTGTATGTACCATTAAAGAAACATTATTGCGAAGCTTCACTATTCAAACTTTCACTTCGATCGCATGATAACGACACAAGAAATAATAACTGAATTTTAAAATTTCGCACAGCCGCCATCTTCAGGTTATGAAAACAATTGAACTAAATTCGATACCAGTGCATTACAATATGTATAATAATTTACTGTACCACATTTCACTGCACTCAGATATTTAAATCACGAGAAAAGTCTATTGAAATATTTCAACTTCGCTTGGCCGCCATGTTCGTTTTGTACTTTACAGGTTTTTGAATGTTACATAGATAAACTTGTAGCAGAGACCTTTATCATCGTACAAAATTTCAGACATATAGAATGCCAGTGATGATGATGATGATAATTGTTGTTCTAAGGGGCCTAACATTTAGGCTATTGGTCCCTGATGGTTTGGGTGATCGTGAAGATGAAAAAGAAAAGCGAACTTAAAACTAAAACTAACTACTAACCTACATACTAGAAGAAGAAATGGAAAACTAAAGGAGAATAAGGCAAATAAAAGGACAGAAGGAAAAGAAATGCCCTCAACCCTCGAAGAATGCGGATTGAGGGACTTGGAAGGAAGGAGAGCCATGAAAGGCAGATAGGAAAGTGAAAGAGGAGAGGGTCCGCCCCAAAGGTAAGGGAGAAAGAGGGAAAACGGACCCAGCTCAGGAATCCCTCGGGGTCGCCAACTCCCGAACTCACCAGCCGTGAGCCCCTGAGGGTGTAGCATTATCTAGGGTGCACCAAAAGTGGTGGGGCTACATACACCCGGCCTCCTTGAGGGCCTTGAGCAGAAGGCAGGAGATAACATGAAAAGAAAAAGAAGGCTGACCCCTCGCAGAAGGAGGGAATCAGAAAAGTGGAGACAAGGGCCAATTAAGGCGGAAAAGGAAGAGACTCCTAGGTCTCGGATACCCTAATACCGTCGGGGTCGGAAGAGAACAAGAGTTGACCAAGGGCGGTCGACAGGAAAGAAAACAGAGAGGAGCCCGGCACAAGTAAGTGGAAGCAATGCCGGACTCAGTAGGGGTCCCGTGGTCGCCAACCCACGTCCCACTAGATGTGAGCCCCTGAGGGGAGAATGCCAGTGACATATTTCGCACAGCCGCTATTTTGAGGTTATGTAAACAATTGAACTAAATTAGACGCTAGTGAATTATAATGTGTATACATATTTGTTGTACCAAGTTTCATTACGTTTGGATGATTAAATAGCGAGAGAAGTCTATTTAAAAGTCTCAACTTCGCTTGGCAGCCATGTTGGTTTTGTAGATACCAGGTTTTTGAAGGTTTCTTAGGTGAACGTCTAGTAAAGTCCTTTATCACCGTACAAAATTTCAGGGTAATATCTGTAATAGTTTCGGAGATACTGAATGCTGGTGAATTAATTCGTACAGCCGCCATGTTGGATTGGTGAGAGACAATTAAATTTGAAGGAAAAGGTCGAGGTCGGCCAGAATGGGGCTATGATCTTACCGAGTTTCATTGAAATCGCTCCAGCCGTTCAAAAGTTATTAGGGGACACACACACACACACCTCACACACAGACACACACACGCACACGCACACGCACACGCACACACGCACACGCACACGCACACACGGACAAAAGGTGATCTCATAAGCCTATTTTTTTTCAAAATTGAAAATAGGCTAACAAGGTATTTGACCCCTCATTTTGTGAGGGTAACAGGAAAGATAAGGGCTAATTAAGATGGGAAATTGAACGAGACCCTAATACCATCGGAGTCAGAAGGGGACAGGAGATAACCAAGAAAGGTCGACAGGAAAGATAACAGGAGCCCGGCACAAGGAAGGGGAAGCAATGCTGGGATAGTCTTTAAGGGCTATTTAGTTCTTCACGTAACTACTCGTCAAATTTTGTGTTCGAAAATAATATGCTCCGCACCCAGATTGTAATATTATGACAACTGCGTAGTTCAATAATTAATATTTCACAAAGCATATGATCATTGTTTAATTTAGGCTATATATGCAAAGTCTGCATGTGGCTAGAAATTAACTATAGCAAGTTTCACACTGGTAATAATCTCACTTTATTATGTAGTGCACTCACTGAATATTTAATCTACAAGATCACTGTTACTGTACTGCACTTGAATATTTCTATAACCACGCTCATTTTACTGTAATATTGCGGCCGAACGAAATGCACGTCAGATTAACTCAGCAGCTCTCAAATGAAATGAAAAGGAAAAGTCCTTCCTTTTCATGACGTCTGCTCTCGAACCAATAGTAGTTTAGCATTCAATGAGCACTTCCGCTTCTTGTTGAAACGTTCTTGAACTAGGGGCAGATGACCTCGTAGTTCCACCCCTTAAAACGATAATAACCAACAATAACTAACTGTTCTTGAACACCCTAATATAAGAGTAAAATATCATATAAGAAGTCAGTTTCCCCACGTTGTGTAGAATACTGCAGCGGCGAGATTCACATGTGCAGGTTGTCATTCTTTCAAGGTTAGCGTTCCTAAACCGGTCCAAAACGTCACGCCTCAAAGTTGTTAGAACTCTCAGATATTCCACTCGTAATAATCCTAAGTTCATGCTCCTTCCAAGTCCCAATTCCAAAGCTCGGCACATTATCACTCACGGTCGCAAACGAAGTAAAAACATTCGTCGTAGGTAGGGTTCGATCTCTTGCCCCCTCGGACCAGAGTCCAGGTTTCTATCCAAGTTGTTCTGGTTCATGTATAACCTTAAGAGTAATTATGAAGAGTTTATTTACACCAACTTCTAATCCTATAGGTGAAAGTGACGAATTATAACACTTATGTTATAACACAAACTTCATGTCTTTTTCAGTTTATTTAATTATTTAATTCTTCTTGATATCCAGAAATGTGTAACCTTTAAGTAGTCTCTACAATTTCTTAAATACACTTTCTATCTTTTATTGATGTTCTTATTGTCTTTATTGTGTAACAATCCAGGTAATTTATACTCTGATATGATAATCTTTGTTGTGGTATTATGATCCCCTACTTTGGTTTGCATCTTGGCGTTGTAAGCGTATCATTCGGGAGACTGGTGACAGGGGTTAGCGTAGTTATGCCTAGTTTGTCGGACCATGTTTGGCCAACATCCGTGTATTTCGTAATTGTCATCGAGTGCATTGTTCTAATTCGAATTATAGGTTGTTTGCATTGTTCTAATTCGAATTATGTTATGTTTAAAGGTTGTTATGTTTTTATATCAACCAAATGATTATAGAACACCATTTACATTTCAATTAGAATTCAAAGTTCTACGTTCTCTAACTTAAGAAGGCAATCACTGGAAATTGGATCATCATAACACTCACCGGTTATTAGATATTTATGAAATTATACGATTTGAGTACTCATTCCTTTGATTTACTGGTTCTGAAATCCATGCAAAATGATGAAAGAAAGACCTCAGAATGTTAAAATGACATGAAACAGGCGTCACAGCAGCCTAAATGTGAAGTGGGCAGCAATTATGGAACGTATTTTCCTACAGCAACAGTATCTGCAAATCGCACAATTCATATTTTTTTAAAAGTCATTCTTTAAAGAAATTATAGATATTTATGAAATTAAGAGTGCAATTCATCACTGCTAATGTCAATTCTCTTTCATTTGAATGCTCATTTGTCACGATTGGTCGCTTGTGAGCACCGCAGAAGAGATCTATACTACTGAAATAATAATATATGATGGATTTTTGAACTATACTTCTTAAACCACAAAATCTTAATGATTTCTAACAGAAAATGTAAAAGTAAACTTTGAATCTTGTTTTCCTTCAGAATGCCATTTTTTTAATGTGTTCCCTTTCTCTACACTGTATTACGGTATTAGGATAAGAAGTGTACGATATATAGCACCATTTCATTTAGTTTTAGATTTTAATATGACCTGTTAAATCCTTTCTGTGAAATAAACTGAACATTCTTAAATCATTAACTTTAAAAATTAGTATATTTTCAATCCATAAAAGGATTTCTCCATCTTATGGAGAATACTTTTGGAGAGAGTGAAGTGTAAATACCTCAGTGAACACGCAAGACTGTTGTAACTTATTCTAACTTGCTTATCAAATAAACTAGGCTACTTTGTAGAGACTAGGGAATGTTTTCTTTAACCCCTACCATCTTCCTTATCTCATGTGCTTAGAAAATAGAAGTGTTTTTTTTTCTTTTCAGAAATCCAAGGAGAGGGGGAGCATGTTTTGCTGAAATAGAGTGCTTAATACTACCTATAAGGTGCGTTCAAAAAGCAACGAGCCGGAGGCTGGAATGGGCAAACCGGCGACGACATCGGCTAATCGTGGCGCGTGCGTGGGGTGAAAGAAAAAATAATAGACATCCCATAAGAGAAATAATGTTATCAACCAGTATTCAAATTAATAAAAAGATACCTTTTATTTAGGAATATTTGTCGGTATTTGGAATTTTTTACCCATGTAATCTTAATTTATTTTTGCTTGCATCATGCGTCTTGGTATGATGATAACATTACAAGGTTTTAAGTCTCTTTTAACGACTGAGGCTTCGAAAGACACCGAGGTACCGGAATTTTGCCCATAAGGGCAACTTTGTTCATCAGCCCTATGCACGGGGGTGTAACCTGAGTTTCTGTGGTGACTGTATTAGCGAGTAGAGCTGTAATTACTAGGCTCGGGGTTTGTGGAAGATGCCTCGGGACTTGAAGTAACGTACTATCCTGGCATTTGCCTGGAGGAGTGTAGAAAAACCCGGGGAGAATTCACTCTCAGCGTCGGGATTGGAAGCTCCAATCTCCGAAGTTGCTGCTGTGGCCTCTCGCCACTATCGTGATCAACTGGTAAATGCACACACTTTCCACTCACGGTATCTTAAGAACTGGAAATAGACACGTTACTCAGCATTTCTAGATGGATACAACTCAATTGTAAATCAGAAGCATGTTCATTTCTAATCCAAGTTCGTCAGCGACAGGTTGTATTTTCTATAACAGAGGACGCTAACCTCACGAGGATGCTGGGTGATAAGGAATGCTAATACAGTATATCTATTTAGACCGTTCCACGTTGAGGGAATTTTGAGCACAGCTAATGAACTTGGCAACGTCACACATCATCGACACATGGTAGTGTGTCTAGGGAAATCATGTACAGTTTTATATGAGTCATCTGGAAGCTTCCACTGAAACGTGCGAGTAAATATACTGACACGACTCGCTTGAATTTGCGTACCCTCAACTGCCAACTGACTGCGCCGGGATTCGATAGAGAGAGGGGAGCCCGGCACTGGTGATTGGAAACAATTCCAGCCTCAGCTGGGGTTCCGTGTTCGCCAACCTACGTCCAAGTAGTTGTAAGCCCCCGGGGAGTCTACAATTGATGATAATGTTTTATTTATGTTTTAAGGGTCTAACATCTAGGTTATCGGCCCCTAATGGTTTTGGTGATCGTGAAGATGAAAATGCAATGCAAACTATAACTATAACTAACTACTAACTTATATACTAGAAGAAGAAATGGAAAACAAAAGGAGATGAGGCAAATAAAGGACAGGAGGAAAAGAAATGCCCTCAACCGTCGATGAATACGGATTGAGGGACTTGAAGGAAGGAGAGCCATAAAAGGCAGATAGAGTTAAAGAGGAGAGGGTCCGCCCCACAGGTAATGGAGAAAAGGGGGAAAACCGGACCCAGCTCAGGAATCCCTCGGGGTCGCCAACTCCCAAACCCACCAGCCGTGAGCCCCTGAGGGTGTAGCAGAATCTAGGGGGCACCAGAAGTGGTGGGGCCTTGAGCAGAAGGCAGAAGTGATCATAAAAAGAAAAAGAAGGCTGACCCCTCACAGATGGAGGGTATCAAACGATGAGAGGGCCAATTAAGGCGCGAAAGGAAGAGACCCCTAGGCCTCGGATACCCTAATACCGTAGGGGTCGGAAGAGAACAAGAGTTGACTAAATGAGGCCCACAGTTAGGAAGACGGAGAGTAGCCCGGCACAAGTAAGTGTAAGCCGGGGCCCCATGGTCGCCAACCCAAGTCCCTCTAGATGTGAGCCCCTGGGGGGTGGAAGGAAGCAGTCATGAACGACAGATAGGGAAGAGAAATATTAAAGGGTCTTCAATAAAGTCATGGAAAAGTGGGGGAAAAGTGGGGGAAAACCGGACTCCGTTCAGGAATCCCTTGTGGTCACGCTCTTCTCACCCACCAGCCGTGAGCTTTTGAGGGTGGAGCACTATTCGGGATGTACCATACATAGTAGGGCTACACTCATCCTGCATCCTTTAGAGCCTTGCGCAGCGGGCAGGATATAGCATGAAAATAAAAGGTCTGAAACCCTGAAGGTCGAAGGTTTTAGGAAATATGAGACAAGGGCCATTTAAGGCGGGGAAATGGAAGACACCCTTGGGCTCTGATACCCTACTTAATACTTTTGGGGTTGGTAAAGAACAATTGTTGACCATGGAAGGTCTCCAATAAGGGTGAAATGTAATAGTCTGGTATAAGTGAAAGCAATGTCGGACTCAACTGGGGTCCCGTGGCGGCCATCCCACGTCCTTTCCAGGTGAGGGGTCGAATAATGGAAATTAAACAGGGAACAAAAGTACCCTCAACTCTCGAAGAATGAAGTAGAGCCATGAAAGTCAGATTGGAAAGAAAAATGACAGGTTCCACCCTGGAGTCACTGGGGAAAAAAAGGAAATACTGGACCCAGTTCAGGAATCCCTCGGGGTCCCCATCCTCGAACTCACTAGGCCTGAGCCCCTGATTGAGTAGTATATTACTATCCTGGGTGCACCATGAGAAGTGGGTCTACCCACACCCATTCTCCTTTAGAGGCTTGTGCAGAAGAAAAGATAAGATTTCTTAACACCTGAAAGGTGATGATAATTGTTATATGGGGCCTAACATCGAGGTTATCGGCCCCTTATGAAAAGAAATGGTGATAACTGTTGTTTTAAGGGGCCTAACATCTAGGTTATCGGGCTCTAATGGTCTGGGTGATAGCGAAAATGTCAATGAAGTGGAAACCAGATCGAGGGTTCAAATCCGGCCGAAGTCGTCGGATTTTTTAAGAGCGTCAAAAATCCCTCAGTATGCCTTCCTTCGGAGGGGAAATAAAGCCGGCAGTCTCATGTCATAGATTTATGGCATGTTAAGGAACTTCCACTAATTACACCTATGTGAAGCTAAATTGTATAGGTTAAGAATGAAAACAACGCTCTTAGGTCCCTACGTTCGTTGCCAAGAGCGACTTCGGTGACGTCTGGTCTGGTAGCTAAGTTCTGAACTACTAGTCGGTGACGGTGGCGTTTGGTGGCAAAAGTAGGAACTACTTGAAAATTGATCTTCTGCAGTCCTTACTTGAATTAAAAACAGATACACACACTAATACAGTCATCACAATTAACACCGGTTATCAGACAGATTCTACACATACCCAAAGTACACGGGGCTACATAACCGCGTTGTAGCAGCCCCTGAACTTAAGAACCAACCAACCGAAGTGGAAACCAGAACGAAAATTAAGGGAGAAGGAAAATACTTACAAAAAGGAACTCAGATATAAACTACTAATAAAATGGCGAGCGGTAATAATTACAAAAGGGAATTCAGAACGAAAATACTCACAGAAGGAATAGATTGAAAAATATGTACAAAATGCAATGTACAGTCGAAATACTTACAAGATGCAAGTGAAATTCACAATACTTACAAAATGCAAATGAGATTGAAAATACGTACAAAATGCAATTCAGATTTAAAGTTCCCATTTCCAATCCAAAATTTTCAGAAAGCAATTGAAAATGCTTACAAAATGCCCGGTAGTTTCAAACTACTCATTTGGATAGACAATACTTACAAAATGCAATTTAGATCGAAAATTCTTACAGAGCGTAATTAAGATTCAAAATACCCCAGAATGCAATTGAGAATCAAAATACCGATGATACAAAATGCAATTTAGATTGAAGATACTTGCAAAAACCGGTTTAGGTTGAAAATAAAAAATGCAGTTGTAACCATTCCTCAATAACACTTAATTTTAAAGCGGATTCGGTGGCGTAGTCGGTAGCATGCTGAGCTTCTATGCCCTAGATCACGGGTTCAAATCCAACCGAAATCGTCGGATTTTTTTAAGAGCGTTAAAATCCCTCAGTATGCCTTCCTTTGTAGGGGAAGTAAAGCCGACGGTCCCATGTCATATATTTATGGCATGTTAAAGAACATTCCACTAATTACACCTGTCTGAAGTTAAATTATATAGGTTGTATGTAAACAACGCTCGTAGGCTCATACGTTCGTTGCCAAGAGCCGACTGCGGTGACGTCTGGTAGCTAAGTTCTGAACTAGTAATCGTTGACGGTGCCGTTTGGCGGAAAAAGTAGGTACTACTTGTAAATTGGTCGTCTGCAGTCCTTACTTGCATTAAAACAAATACACACACTAATACAGTCATCACAATTAACACCGGTTATCAGACAGATTCTACACAGACCCAAAGTACACGGGGCTACATGACCGCGTTGTCGCAGCCCCTAAACTTAAGAACCAAGACTTACCAACAAGCAATTTAGATTGTCAATCCTTACAAAATGCAACTGAGGTTGAAACCATTCGCAGAATGCAATTTATATCGAAAAAAAAAACGTACAAAATGCAACGTAGATTGAAAATACCTATAAAATGATAATGCAAAATAAAATCACTAGGGAATTTAGATACACGGGGGCAAATTAACAAAAACACTGCGGGAAATTTGAGAAAAGGAAATTTAATGAAAAGAAAACAAGAGGTCTGGCCCCTCGAAGAAGGAGGGATCAGGAAAGATGAGACAAGGGCCAATTAAGGCGGGAAAGTGAAAGACTCCCTAGGCCTCGGATACCCTAATACCGTCGGGGCCGGAAAAGAACAAGAGTTAACAAAGGGAGGTCGCCAGGAAAGGAGACAGAGAGGAGCCCGGCACAAGTGGAAGCAATGCCGGGGTCCCGTGGTCGCCTACCCACGTCCCACTAGATGCGAGCCCCTGGGGGAACACCTAAAAGGATTAAGGATTCAGGAAATGATGAAATGATGATGATGATGATAATTGTTTTAGGGGGCCTAACATCTAGGTTATCGGCCCCTGATGGTTTGGGTGATCGTGAAGACGAAAATGAAAAGCGAACTTAAAACTAAAACTAACTACTAACCTACATACTAGAAGAAGAAATGGAAAACTAAAGGAGAATAAGGCAAATAAAGGACAGGAGGAAAAGAAATGCCATCAACCCTCGAAGAAGGCGGATTGAAAGACTTGGAAGGAAGGAGAGCCATGAAAAGCAGATAGGAAAGCGAAAGAGGAGAGGGTCCGCCCCCAAAGGTAAGGGACAAAAGGGGAAAAAGAACCCAGCTCAGGAATCCCTCGGGGTCGCCAACTCCCGAACTCACCAGCCGTGAGCCCCTGAGGGTGTAGCATTATCTAGGGTGCACCAAAAGTGGTGGGGCTACATACACCTGGCCTCCTTGAGGGCCTTAAGCAGAAGGCAGGAGATAACATGAAAAGAAAAAGAATGCTGACCCCTCACAGGAGGGAATCAGAAAAGATGAGACAAGGGCCAATTAAGGCGGGAAAGGAAGAGACTCCCTAGGCCTCGGATACCCTAATAACGTCGGGGTCGGAAGAGAACAAGAGTTGACCAAGTGAGGTCGACAGGAAAGAAGACAGAGGAGCCCGGCACAAGGAAGTGGAAGCAATGCCGGACTCAGCTGGGGCCCCGTGGTCGCCAACCCACAACCCACTAGATGTGAGCCCCTGGGGGTGAAATGATCAAAACAACGGCCTACTAAAGCCCTGATCCTGAGATACCTCAATACCATAGGAATTGGAGGAGAAGAGTTGTTCAATGTAGGTCAACAAGAAAGACGAAGATTATGATAATTGTTTATGGGGCCTCAAATCTGGGTTATCGGCCTCTAATGGTTTGAGGGATTGTGAAGAATGATAATGTAATGAAAACTTCACTGACTATGTACACACTAGAAATGGAAAACAAAAGAAAAATGTGCGGCAAATAAAGGAAAGGGGTAAACGAAATACCCTCAACCCTCAGAAGAACGATGATAATTGTTGTGTTAACACCCAGGTTATCGGCCCCTAAATGTTTGGGTGATAGTGGACGATGAGATGAAAATGAAAACTATAAGTAATACTATTAACAGACTTTCATACTAGAGGAAGGAATAGTAAACAAAGGATAAGGGAAATAAAGGACAGGAAGAAAAGAAATGCCCTCAGCCCTCGAAGAATGAGGATTGAGGGACTTGGAAAGAAGGAGAGACATGAAAGGCAGATATGAAAAGGAAAGAGGAGAGGGCCCGCCCCAAGGTCAGAGGAAAAAGGGGAAAAACTGGCCCAGCTCAGGAATCCCTCGGGATCACCAACTCCCGTGCTCACCAGCCGTGATCCCTTGAGGGTGTAGCAATATATGCAAGGTGCACCAGAAGTGGTGCGGCTACATACACCCTGCCTCCTCGAGGGCCTTGAGCAGAAGGCAGGAGACAATATGAAAATAAAAAGAAGGCTGACCTCTCGAAGAATGAGGGTATCAGAAAGGATGAGACAAGGGCCAATTAAGGCGGGAAAGTGAAAGACTCCCTAGGCCTCGGATACCCTAATACCGTCGGGTCAGAAGAGAACAAGAGTTGACCAAGAGATAATAATAATGATGATAATTGCTGTTTTAAGGGGCCTAACATCTAGGTTATCGGCCCCTAATGGTTTGGGTGATCGTGAAGATGAAAATGAAATCGAACTTAAAACTAAAACTAACTGCTAACCTACATACTAGAAGAAGAAATGGAAAACTAAAGGAGAATAAGGCAAATAAAGGACAGGAGGAAAAGAAATGCCCTCAACCCTCGAAGAAGGCGGATTGAGGGACTTGGAAGGAAGGTTGATGATGATGATGATGATGATGATTGTTGTTTTAAGGGGCCTAACATCTAGGCTATCGGCCCCTGATAGTTTGGGTGATCGTGAAGATGAAAATGAAAAGCGAACTTAAAACTAAAACTAACTACTAATCTACATACTAGAAGAAGAAATGGAAAACTAAAGGAGAATAAGGCAAATAAAAGGACAGAAGGAAAAGAAATGCCCTCAACCCTCGGAGAAGGCGGATTGAGGGACTTTGAAGGAAGGAGAGCCATGAAAGGCATATAGGAAAGTGAAAGAGGAGAGGGTCCGCCCCAATGGTAAGGGACAAAAGGGGAAAACTGACCCAGCTCAGGAATCCCTCGGGGTCGCCAACTCCCGAACTCACCAGCCGTGAGCCCCTGAGGGTGTAGCATTATCTAGGGTGCACCAGAAGTGGTGGGGCTACATACATCCTGCCTCCTTAAGGGCCTTGAGCACAAGGCAGGAGGTAAAAGGAAAATAAAAAGGCTGACCCCTCACAGAAGGGGGATGTCAGGAAAGATGAGACAAGGGCCAATTAAGGCGGGAAAGGAAGAGACTCCCTAGGCCTCGGATACCCTAATACCGTCGGGGTCGGAAGAGAACAAGAGTTGACCAAGAGAGGTCGATAGGAAAGTAGACGGAGCCTGACAAGTGGAAGCAATGCCGGGCTCAGCTGTGGTCCCGTGGTCGCCAAGCCACGTCCCATGAGATAAGAGCCCCTGGGTTATCGGAACAGGAGTATTGAGGGGGCTTGGAAGGAAGGAAAGCCCTCAAAGCTACATTGGTACGAAAAGATGATGATTATAATTCTTTTAAGGGGGCTAACATATCGGTTATCGGCCTCTAATGGTTTGAGATTAGTGAAGATGAAAATGAAATATGATTAAAACCTGCAACTAAAACTACCTAATGAATTACAAACAAAAAGGGAGAAGAATGGAAATAAAAGGCAGGAAGAAAGGAAATGTCCTCGAACCCTCGAAGAATGAGAATTGAGGGACTTGGAAAGGAGGAGAGAAAGAAGAGGAGAAGGTCAGCCCTAAAGGAAATTGGAAAAAGTGGGAAAAGTGGGAAAACCAGGCTCAGCTCAAATCCCTCAGGGTCGCCGAATCCCGAGCTTACCAGCTGTGAGCCCTTGAGGGTGTAGCATTATCCAGGGCGCACCAGAAGTGGTGAGGCTACACACACCCTGCCCCCATTTGGACCTTCAACAGAATGCAGGAGATATCATGAAGAGAAAAACAAGAGCTCTGACCCCTGGAAGAATGAGGGATCAATAACGATGAGAGAAGGGCCAATTAAGGGAGAGTGAAAGACACCCTAGGCCTCGGATTATTATTTTAAGGGGCCTAGCATCTAGGTTATCGGCCCCTAATGGTTTCGGTGATAGTGAAGATGAAATTGAAATGTAAACTTAAACTAACTTACATACAAGAAGAAGAAATGGAAAACAAAATGAGAATAAGAAGTAAAGGACAGGAGGAAAAGAAATGCCCTCAACCCTCGAAGGATGCGGAATGAGGAACTTGGAAGGAAAGAGACCCATATAAGGCAGTTAAGAAAGGGAAAGAGGAGAGGGTCCGCCCCAGAGGTAATGGATAAAAGGGGGAAAACCGGACCCAGCTCAGGAATCCCTCGTGGTCGTCAAATCCCCAACTCACCAGCCGTGAGCCCTTGAGGCTGTAGCACTATCCAGAGTGCACCTGAAGTGGTGGGGGCTACGTAAACCTTGCCTTCTTAAGGGCCTTCAGCTAAAGACAGGATATATCAGGAAGAGATAAATAAGGAGGTCTGAACCCTCGAAGAATGAGGGGTTGAGGAAAGATGAGACAGGGGCCAATTAAGCTAGGAATGTGAAAGACTCCCGAGGCATCGGATACCTTAATACCTTCGGGGTTGATAATGATCAAGAGTTGACCAAGGGAGGATGACCTGAAATATCACACACAGGAGCCTGGTAACAGTGGAAGCAATGCGGTCTCAGCTGGGCTCTCGTGATCGCCAACCCACATTCCACTAGTTGTGATCCCCTCTGGGAAGGAACGGTGATACGAGAGGAGCCTAGCACAATAAGTTCAAAGCCACTCGCAGCTAATGTCTCATGGCCGCCAACACTTTCCAATTGTCATGAGCATACTGCAAAAACCAACTGCAGTGTGCAATATCCGGGGGCTATTACAGTAGACGATAGCAATTATACGGGAGTTAAAACGATTCATGATGAAAATTAATAAATGTAAAACAAAAATATTGGTATGCAGCCGAAATAAATCAGAAACATCTATGGACATCAAATTGGCAATTGAAAAACTAAAGGAAGCAGGAGACTTCAGTTACTTAGGAAGTAAAATAACCAGTGATGGACGAAGCAAAGAGGATATAAGAAGTAGGTTAGCTCAGGCAAGGAAAGCATTTCTACAGAAAAGGAATCTGTTGACATCGAATATAGATTTAGGTATTAGGAAGTAATTTTTAAGGCCTTTGTCTGGAGCGTGGAATTCTATGGAAGTGAAACTTGGGACTATTGGTGCAGCAGAAAAGAGGAGAATTGAAGCGTTTGAAATGTGGTGTGACAGGAGAATGATAATCAGATGGGTAGATAGGGTTACAAACGAAGAGGTTTTAAGACTAGTGGGAGGATAGATGTTTCTGGCGACTGCTAATGAAGAGAAGAGATAAGTTGGTAGGACAAATACTAAGCCATCCGGGAATAGCAAGCTTAGTTATGGAAGGAAGGGTCGAGGACAAGAACTGTAGGGGTAGACCAAGGATAGAATATGTTAAAACAGATTGACTCGGATGTAGGGTGTGGTAGCTATGTAGATATGAAACGATTAGCCCAGGACAGGGAGACAGCTGCATCAAACATGTCAAATGACTGAAGACACAAACCCAACAACAACAACAACAACATCAACAACAACACGATTTTCAACATCATCTGCTCAACTGAACAAGAATTGCTTAGTTAATAAGACGATAGTAGAATACATTTACTGAAGTTTTAGCTGGGATAACCTAGCGCTTCTTACAAATTTTTTGCTTCCTGAGGCATTGTGCAGTTCTTTCAATTTAATGGCCGTGAGCAAATTGTGCACTGTGACATGAATTACGTAAATGATTGATTCACAACCATTCGTGCGCTAACCTGAGGAAGTAAACACACGACGAAAATCCCTCCCTCGATCCAGCCGGGAATTCCAGTAAACGTGGGGCCTTTCAGACCAATTGCGATTGTTCTATCTTCCTGTAACATTGTTTCTCCGAACGAAGCAGAGCTAACGTACTCAGCAAATCTGCAAGGTTGTATTCCAATGCAGTACATGAAGCCTAAAGCTACTGACGTGTCGAACACGTTCTCTGAATCGTAGTGAACCTGCATATGGCGCAGGGGAGGCTCACACGTGGCGTATGCAAGTCAAGGGCAGTGCCAGAGAGGGGTGGCGGTAGAATACCTGTACTCGACCGCATCAGAAAGTAAATCCTCAATAGTAATTTTTGTTTCAAACTTTTAACTATCAATTACATGTCTTCTTCTATTACATATTCACAGTATTTGATATATAATGTTGGATACGAAGAATACTTTGCAATTAATATATCGTGGTTTAGCTATGGACAATGTTATTCATATTTTCTGAGCAGTGCATGATGGGAAGCCGTCATCCGTGGGGGCAGGGAAGGGGAGGTTGAGTGTAGAGCCCAGAGTGGATCATGGTGCCGCATGGCGTGCGGTATTCGGTGCTGTTAAATCATTTAGTCAAGAGTTATGTTTAACGTGAACATTTTCATTCCCGTAACATAATATTATTTTTTAACGGGACCTTGTGAAATATGTGAAATTGTTAGCTATTTAGCCTGATAATGCACACATTTTTGAATAAATCCATGCTTGCTCCATAACAGGCAGGTGTCTTTTCTTCCAGTGTGCACGTGATAGGTAGGCTTGCCATTATTTGGTGAGTGAAACCGGGACACATTAATATGGGATGGCCTTACGGGGGGGTCTGGGGGTATTCTATACCCCCAGCAAAGTGGGGGGTCCGAGATTTTTTTTTATAAATTAGAAGCAAAAATGGTGAGTTTTAAGCCTTTTTTAAGCCTCGCAAGTGACGGTAGGGGGGAATCTGGCACCCTAAATTGTTAGTTCTACACACCTTTTAAAAATGAAAAAGGAATTTTTGCTACATACAAATATATAATTTTTCCTTTTTAATGATAATTCATTCTGGTCTACCATCTAGAAAGTGGTGTTAATAAAATACAATTTAAAATACTTCATAAAATTGTTCAATTGAACAATTACTAAGTCTTATTATTTTTTGAAACACTACAACTTTTTATCTAACTAGAAAAACAATTACAAAAAAACTTTTTTTTTGTCAAACTAAAACAACAATTAATTAAAGAGTTAACAATAATTCTGAGCACTTTGACGCTGTGCGCGATTGTCAACGATGTTGATTGTTGAAAAATCACCGATTCATAAAAGATTCGTTAACACATAAATTCATTATTTTTACATATTACAACCGTTTTCCGGGACATTGGTAAAACCGGGCGGGACACCGGGACAAGAGCAAAATACCGGGACTGTCCCGGTCAAACTGGGATGTATGGCAAGCCTAGTGATAGGTCACCTCGATCTGTGGAGGTGACTGTGAATTGTCATTTGGGTAACTTTTAAATTGAAGCTACCATTTAAGTGATTTCCTCAGTTTTAGGAACATGTTTCTTGAAAAGTAAGTGAGCTACTGTATAAGAATGAAATTTACACAGCTTACTCTGCATTCTTAAATTAAGAAAATGGTGCACACTTATGGCAATCTGTTGCGTAGAAGTGAAAATACTTGACTGAAAACCACTGAAAATAGGGTTTTATCGTAAAGAAATGAATCACATATTATTTAATTTATATCTGATATCACACGATTACTAATGTATTTAATCTGCATGGTATTGTTCGACAAATTTCTTAAAAGATATTCGAGTTGTTCTTTTGTCTACAACCCACCATGGGCTCACAACTTGTCGGACGAGGATTGGTTACCACGGGAACACAGCTGAGTCCAGCATTGCTTCCACTTGTGCTGGGCTCCTCTGAGTTATCTTTCCTCTCGACCTCCCTTGGTCAACTCTCTCTTTCCCGACCTCGACGGTATTACGGTATACGAGCCCTAGGGAGTCTCTCACTTTCCCACGTTAATTGGCCTTTGTGTCATCTTTCATGATATCTCATTCTTCGAGGGGTCAGACGTCTTGTTTTCTGTACATTGTAAACCCTGCCTTCTGCTCAAGGCCGTTATGGAGGCAGGGTGTGTGTAGTCCTACCTCTTGTGATTCATCCTCGATAGTACTACACCCTCAAGGGCTCACTTCTGGTGGGTTTGGGACTTGGCGACCCCTAGGGCTTTCTGAGCTGGGTCCGGTTTTTCTCCTTCTTCCATTGCCTTTGAGGTGGTCCCTCTCCTCTTTACCTTTCCCATCTGCCTTTCCTGACTCTCCTTTCTTCCAAGTCCCTTGATTCTCATTCTTCGAGGGTTGAGGGCATTTCTTTTCCTCCTGTCTTCTGACTCCCTTATTCTTAGTTTTGTTTTGCATCATCCCTTCTAGTTTGTAAGTATGTAGTTAGTTTTAGTAACACTTTCATTTCATATACATTTCCACGGTCACCCAAACCATTAGGGGCCTATAACCCAGATGTTAGGCCCCTTAAAACAATTAACATAATCATCATCCACAAAGTGTACCTAAATACAGTACGGTACATTTTAGCATTGGTTAAATAGGACATTCGTAACTTACAAGGTGCCCTTAAAGTTTTCAATTGTGTATTTTACGATCAGGTTCAATTCGTTGATTACAATATTAGTTCGTCGAGTTTTAGTACTCCACAGGGGCTCACAACTAGTGAGCCGTAGGTTGGCGACCATGGGACCCCAGTTGGGTCTGGCATTGCTTCGACTTACTTGTGCCGGGCTCCTCACTGTCATCTTTTCTTTCGACCTCCCTTGGCCAACTCTTGATCTTTTCCGACCCCGGCGGTATTAGGGTATCCGAGGCCTAGGGAGTCTCTTCCTTTCCCGCCTTAATTGGCCCTTGTCTCATCTTATCTGATAACCTCCTCCTGCGAGGGATCAGCCTTCTTTTCTTTTCATGTTATCTCCTGCGTTATGTTCAAGGCCCTCAAGGAGGCTGGGTGTATGTAGCCCCACCACTTCTGGTGCACCATAAATATTGCTACACCCTCAGGGGCTCACGGCTGGTGAGTTCGGAAGTTGGCGACCCCGAGGGATTCCTGAGCTGGGTCCGGTTTTCCCTCTTTTATCCATTACCTGAGGGGCGGCCCTCTCCTCTTTCACTTTCCTATCTGCCTGTCATGGCTCTCCTTCCTTACTAGTCCCTCAGTCCGCATTCTTAGAGGGTTGATGGCATTTCTTTTCCACATGTCTTTTATTTGCCTTATTCTCCTTTTGTTTTCCATTTCTTCTAAAATATAAGTTAGTAGTTGGTTTTATTTATAGTTTACATTTCATTATCATCTTCATGATCACCCAAACCATTAGGTGCCGATAACCTAGATGTTAGGCCCCTTAAAACAACAATTATCATCATCATCTTTATTTCCTCGTTGTCTTTCTTGGTTCTCCTGTTTTCCAAGTCCTTCAATTATCATTCTTCGAGGGTTGAGAGCATTTCCCTCCTCCTGTCCTTTATTTACATTCTTCTCCTTTTTGTTTCGCATTTCCTTTTCTAGTTTCTAAGTCAGTAGTTTAGTTTTACTTGTAGGTTTCATTTGATCATCTTTCATTTTCACTATCACCCAAACCATTAGGGGCCGATTACCTAGTTGTTAGGCCCCTTAAAACAATTATCATCAATATCATCAGTTTTAGTATTTCTTTAGTCCTGCTCATTAAATCGTGCACCACTGCTGAGAGTGCAGCTTCAGCAAGACCGGGGATTGGAGGCTCGAATCCAAGGACTGACAGTGGCTATACTGAGTGTTTTTCCACATTCTCCCCAGGCAAATGCCGGGTTAGCACCTTACTTCAAGCTCCGGGGCCCCTAACCCATCCCTGTCCCTAATTCAGTTACACGCACTTCTACAGTCAGCACATAAAATACAGTTAATCAAGTTCACACACACCCAACTACACTGGGCTGATGATCGCGAAGCCATTATCCCCTATGAATTAACAAAAGTATTTCCGCAAGAAATACGAATTTGGTGAAGTATAACAGGAGATGAAACTGCGTGAACGTAGAAAATGTGGACTATACCTGCGGTCGTCTTGGCGATCATGGGGAACCCAGCTGAGACCAGCAATGGTTCAAGCCCCTCCCCCAGGGGCTCACATTTATTGGGACTCAGGTTGGCGACCACGGGACTCCAGCTGAGTCTGGCATTGCTTCAACTTGTACCAGGCCCCTCTGATATCTTTCCTGTCGATCTCCCTTGGTCAACTCTTGTTCGATTCCGACCCCAAAGGTATTAGGTTATCCGAGGCCTAGGGAATCATTCACTTTCCCGCCTTAATCGGCCCTAGTCTCATCATTCCTGATCCCTCATTCTTCGAAAGGTCTGACTTCTTAGTTTTCTTTCCATTGTATCTCCTGACTTCTGCTCAAGGCCCTCAAGGAGGCAGGGTGTGTGTAGCCCCACCACTTATGGTGCACCCTGGATTGTGCTACACCCTCATGGGCTCACGTCTGAAGACCCTGAGGGCTTCCTGAGCTGGGTCCTGTTTTTCTCCTTCTTCAATTGCCTTTGGGGCGGTCCCTCTCCTCTTTTCCTTTCATATCTGCCTTTCCTGGCTCACCTTTCTTCCAAGTCCCTTAATTCTCATTCTTCGAGGGTAGAGGGCATTTCCTTTCCTCCTGTTCTAAGTTACACTTATTCTTTTTTGTTTGTTTTCCTTTTCCTCTTACAGTATGTAAGTATGTATTTAGATGTAGGTATAGATTCATTTAAATTTTCACTATCACCCAAACCATTAAGGGCCGATAATCATGATGTTAGGCCCCTTAAAACAATTATAATCATACATCATCAATGCTTTAACCAACTTGTGTCAAAACCCACGGCATAGCTCTCGCCACCACCATGACGGGGAACTGCAGCAAGAACGGAGATCTCAGATTCGTATCTTGTTGCTGACACCCCCCAGGGGCTCATATCTAGTGGGACGTGGGTTCGCGACCACGGGGCCCCAGCTGAGTCCGGCATTGGTTCCACTTAACTTGTGCAGGGTTCCTCTCTGTCTTCTTTCCAGTGGACGTCACTTGGTCAACACTTGTTCTCTTCTGACCCCGACGGTATTAGGGTATCCAAGGCCTAGGGAGTCTCTTCCTTTCCCTCTTTAATTGGCCCTTGTCTCATCTTTTCTGATACCTTCCTTCTGCGAGGGGTCAGCCTTCTTTTTATTTTCATGTTATCTCCTGCCTTCTGCTCAAGGCCCTCAAGGAGGCTGGGTGTATGTAGCCCCACCACTTCTGGTGCACCCTAGATAATGCTACACCCTCAGGGGCTCACGGCTGGTGAGTTCGGGAGTTGTTGACCCCGAGGGATTCCTGACCTGGATCCGGTTTCCCCCTTTTGTCCATTACCTGTGGGGAAGACTCTCTCCTCTTTCAACTTTCCTATCTGCCTTTCATGGCTCTCCTTCCTTCCAAGTCCCTCAATACGCATTTTTCGAGGGCATTTCTTTTCCTCCTGTCCTTTATTTGCCCTATTTTCCTTTTGTTTTCCATATCTTCTTCTAGTATATAAGTTAGTAGTTTCAGATAGAGTTTATATTTCATTATCTTCACGATCAACCACACCATTAGGGGCCGATAACAAAGATGTTAGGCCCCTTAAAACAACAACAATAATCATCATCATCATCATAATGTTTCTGACAGATATCATCCTGAGTGGTGTTCCCACGGTATTTGTCCTCATTCCCTCCGGGTGAATGCCGGATAGTGCCCTACTTCCAAGATCTCATTCCTGTCCATAATGTCTCTACACACTCTACTAGTCATCATAGGAACTCAGTATAAAACACCCACGCAAGTACACGGGGATGATGACCAAAATGACCCCTGTCCCTAAAATGAATCAACAACAAACTTGTGCCAACGTCCTCATTATATCTCTCGTCAACCTAATTTGTTAAGATCTAGTTCCCGCCCAGGGGCTTACAAATTATGGGACGTGGGTTGGCGACCACGGGAGCCCAGCTGAGTCCAGCATTGCTTCCACTTGTGCTGGACTCCTCTCTATCTTCTTTCCCGTCGACCTCTCTTGGTCAACTCTTGGTCTCTTCCAACCCCGACGGTATTAGGGTATCCGAGTCTTAGGGAGTCTCTTCCTTTCCCGCCTTAATTGGTCCTTGTCTCATCTTTCCGGATACCCTCCTTGTGCGCGGGGTCAGCCTTCTTTTCTTTTCATGTAGTCTCCTGCCTTCTGCTCAAGGCCCTCAAGGAGGCGAGTATGTAGCCTTACCACTTCTGGTGCACCCTGGGTATTGCTACACCCTCAGGGACTCACGGCTAGTGAGTCCAGAAGTTGGAGATCCCGGGGCATTCCTGAGCTGAGTCCGTTTGTTGCCCATTTTTCCACTGACTTTGGGGCGAGCCCTCAACTCTACCCCCGTTACCTATCTGCCTTTCATGGATCTCCTTCCTCATTCGTCGAGGGGTGAGGGCATATCTTTTCTTCCTATCCTTTATTTGTCTTATCCATTATTTACCATTTCTTCTTCTAGTATGTAAGTCTGTGGTTAGTATTAGTTATAGTTTTTATTCTCATCTCATCTTTCACTATCACCCAAACCATTGGGGACGATATCCTAGATGTTAGGCCCCATAAAACAATTATCATCAATAATAATAATAATCATCATCATCATCATATCTTGTTCTCCTGAGACAATGGGGAAAAATTATCACGATGTGTAAGTCTCTCATATGATGCAACAATTTTTTTTAAACTCCCGTGATAGGAGAAAGGTATTATTTCCATTGATAACGTAGGAATCTAGTGGCTTTAAACTGCTACTTGGTAATTTCTTAGAATATTGAGTTGGCAACATTGAGTGGTGGTAATTATTCTCAATATCACCCTTATCATTCGTCCATGGAGAAGCAGACATCCATACTGCATGGCTTCGTGGTGTAGCGGCTAGCGTTCTTGGCTGTCGCCCGGAGGTCCGGGTTTGATTCCCGGCCCTGGATGGAAATTTTAATTCTTGTCTTGAGGGCTGGCTCTGGGTACACACAGCCTCCTGAGGTAATACCAAGAAGAGGTGGTTTAGATTCCTACCTCAGTCATCCTGGAAGTGGCTTTCCATGACTTACTCACTTATACTCCAGGAAAATGCTGGGATGGTGCCTAAATTAAGACCACGCCCGCCTCCTTCCTAATCTTATCTCCAATTTACAAATACACACACGAGTACAGGCATCACAGGTAATCATATACATTTTACACACACCAAAATACACGGGGATATATGACCACGAAGTCGCAGCCCCTGAAATAAGCATCATCATAAACATATAAATGCAATTTATATCTATAATCTCCCCCCAGGGGCTTACAACTTGTGGGACGTGGGTTGGCGACCACGGGGCCCCTTCTGAGACCGGCATTGCTTCCACTTACTTGTTCCGGGTTCCTCTCTGTCTTCTTTCCTGTCTACCTCTCTTGTTCTCTTCCAAGCCCGATGGCATTAGGGTATCCGAGCCCGAGGGCGAAGCCTTAATTGGCCTTTATCTCATCTTTCCTGATACCCTCCTTCTGCGAGGGCTCAGCCTTGTTTTTATATCCATGTTATCCCCTGCCTTCTGTCCAAGGCCCTCAAGAAGGCAGGGTGTGTGTAGCCCCATCACTTCTGGTGCTCCCGGGATTATTCTACACCCTCAGCGGCTCATCGCTGGTGAGTTCAGGAGTTGGCGATCCCGGGGGATTCCTGAGCTGGGTCCCTTTTCTTCCCTTTTTCCACTGACTTTGGGGCGGGCCCTCTCCTCTCCCTTTCCTAACTGCCTTACATGGTTCTCCTTCCTTCCAAGTCCCTCAATCTTCATTCTTTGAGGACTGAGGGCATTTCTTTTCTTCCTGTCCTTTATTTGCCTTATCCTCTATTTGTTTACCATTTCTTCTTCTAGTATTGAAGTCTGTAGTTATATTAGTTATAGTTTTCATTCTCATCTCATCTTCCACAATCACCCTAACCATTAGGGGCCAATAACCTAGTTGTTGGCCCCTTAAAACAATTATCATTATCTATCTATATTCTCTCCAAATATCTCGAAGGCCATCTCGAAGGCCAACAAGCAAGTTGAACATTTGTTGTGACTTCCATCCACTGTGGAGACAGTTTACGTTTTGTGACTGCCATTAAGTTGAAAGGATGAGCCCAAGCTAATGTTATCACAGTTTAAGGTAGGTATTTGCATGTTTTATTCATCGTCAGGGACGACTTGTCTCTTATCCTCGGTCAAAATGTTTCTACATCTGGTGGATCTTCACGACTTTAACATAAAACCATTCGGCAAAGGTAGAAACCTGACAGCTATTTGCCTTTATAGTGAAACCAGTACTAAGCGGTTAGCAACGGTCCTAATTATTTCCCCCAGGAGCTCAAAACTAACCGTTAACGACCGTGGGACTACAGCTGAGTCCGACATTGCTTCCGCTTAAATGTGCCGGGTTCCTCTGTGTTCTTTCCTGTTGCCCTTCCTTGGTCATCTCATGTTCTCTTCCGTCCCCGACGGCAATAGCGTAACAAAGGTTGTCATTAATTTTAACGCGTTAATTGTTCCTTGTCTCATCTTTACTGATACCCTCATTCTCCGAGGGGTCATACCATTTTCATGGTATCTCCTGCCTTCTGTACAAGGCCCAAGATATAGCAGTATGTGTGTAGCATCACTACTTAATGATGCACCCAGGATGGTGCTACACCCTTAAGGGGTCACGTCTGGTGAGTGAGATTCCAGAGCTGAGTACTTTCCCCCATACTAACATTCACTGTTGAGTGGACCCAATCAACCTCCCCTTTCCCCTCTTATCTGCCTTTCATAGCCCTACTTCTTTCCAAGTCCCTTAGTCAGCATTCTTTGAGCGTTGAAAGCATTTTGTTTCTCTTATTCCTTGGTACGTAATTTACAGGTCAGGAGTTAGTATTAGTTGTAGTTCGTTTCTTTCACTTACTCCCATCATTTTCACTATCGCCCAAACCCCAAGTGGCCGATAAACGTTAACCAAAAAATTTTGTTTATGTCATAATTTCTTACCCCAGGTGAGTCCAGCATTGCTTCCACTTACTTGTCCTGGGCTCCTCGGTTATCTTTCCTCTCGACCACCCTTGTGGGATGTGGGTTGGCGACCACTGGGCCCCAGCTGAATCCGGCATTGCTTCCACTTACTTGTGCCGGGCTGCTGTCTTCTTTCCTGTCGACCTCACTTGGTCAACTCTTGTTCTCTTCCGACCCCGACGGTATTAGGTTATCCGAGGCCTAGAGAGTCACTTCCTTTCCCGTCTTAATCGGCCCTTGTCTCATCTTTTCTGATTCCCTCCTTCTGCGAGGGGTCTGCCTTCTTTTTCTTTTCATGTTATCTCCTGCCTTCTGCTTAAGGCCCTCAAGGAGGCCGGGTGTATGTAGCCCCACCACTTTTGGTTCACCCTAGATAATGCTACACCCTCAGGGGCTCACGGTTGGTGAGTTCGGGAGTTGGCGACCCCGAGGGATTCCTGAGCTGGGTCCATTTTCCCTTTTTGTCCCTTACCTTTGGGGCGGACCCTCTCCTCTTTCACTTTCCTATCTGCCTTCCATGGCTCTCCTTCCTTCCAAGTCCCTCAATCCGCCTTCTTCGAGGGTTGAGGGCATTTCTTTTCCTCCTGTCCTTTATTTGCCTTATTCTCCCTTAGTTTTCCATTTCTTCTTCTAGTATGTAGGTTAGTAGTTAGTTTTAGTTTTAAGTTCGCTTTTCATTTTCATCTTCACGATCACCCAAACCATCAGGGGCCAATAACCTAGATGTTAGGCCCCTTAAAACTACAATTATCATCATCATCATCTTTCACTTTCCCGCCTTAATTGGCCCTAGTTTCACCTTTCCTGATCCCTCATTCTTCAAGGGATTTGCTTTTTCTTTTCATTGTATCTCCTGCATTTTGCTCAAGGCCCTCAAGGAAGCAGGGTTTGTGTAGCCCCAGCAATTATGGTGCAACCTTGTTTGTGCTACACCCCTCCAGGGCTCACATCTGTTGATTTCGGGAGATGGCGAAACCAAGGCCTTACTGAGCTGGGTCCGGATTTTCTCCTTCATCCATTGCCTTTGGGGTGGTCCCTCTCCTCATCACCTTTCCTATCTGCCTTTCCTTCCAAATCCCTTAATTCTCATTATTTGAGGGTTGAGGGCATTTCCTTTCCTCCTGTCTTTTATTTCCCTTATTCTTATTTTTGATTACCGTTTCCTCTTCTAATATGATAGTCGGTAGTTAGCTTTTAATTCTAATTATGTAGGCCTAGATAGTTTCAGTTCCATTTAACTTTCCCCCCAGGGTCTCACATCTTGTGGGTCGGCGACCTCGGGGCCTCAGCTGAGTCTGGTTTCCCCTTTTGTCCCTTACCTGTGGGACGAACACTCTCGTCTTTCACTTTCGTATCTGCCTTTCATGGCTCTCCTTCCTTCCAAGTCCCTCAATCCGCATTCTTCGAGGGTTGAGGGCATTTCTTTTCCTCCTGTCCTTTATTTGCCTTATTGTCCTTTATTTTTCAATTTTTTCTTCTAGTAGCCTATGTAGGTTAGTAGTTAGATTTAGTTTCAAGTTTGCATTTCATTTTCATCTTCACGATCACCCAAACCATCAGGGGCCGATAACATAGATGTTAGGCCCCTTAAAACAACAATTATCATAATCATCATAATTTAACTTTCAATATCACCCATACTATTAGGGAAGGATAACCCAGATGTTAGGCCCCATAAAACAACAATTATCATTTTAGACCGTGGGGCATCTTGGTCATGGTTTATCCCCGCCCCCAATCTGCTTAAGTGCGGAGTCTGTGATAATGCGTGATGTCCGTACTAATGAACTTCGATTTTGTGTGAGGCTATCGTTGTATACTGCCCCAATTACGTCCTTGAAATAGGGTCGAATATTCATAAAGGACTGCAGAATATTGCTCGTTGATAGCTCTCTTTGAGGAGATCCCATTATAGCACGCCCACCGAAAGAGCAAAGCTACAATTTGTTGCCTCCCATCTCGTCGGGTAATTACAGTACATGTGTGGGTGTGGCGAACTGATGAAGCCTCATAGTACTTGCTTTGGTTATCTTCTCATTCACTCCAGTTATATAATATTCCCCCCAGTGGCTCACGATTAATGTGAAGTGGGTTGGCAACCACGGGGCCCCAGCTGAGTCCGGCATTGCCTCCACTTACTTGTGCCGGGCTCCTCACTCTCACCTCTTCTTTCGGCCTCCCTTGGTTCTCTTGTTCTCTTCCGACCCCGAGGGTATTAGGGTACCCGAGGCCTAGGGTGTGTTTCAATCTCCCGCCTTATTTGGCCCTTCTCTAATCTTTCCAGATACCCTCATTCTTCGAGAGGGCAGTCATCCTTTATTTTTCATGATATCTCCTGCTTCTGCACAAGGCCCTAAAGGAAGCAGGGTTTGTGTAGCCCCACCACTTCTGGTGCACCCTGGATAATTCTTAACCCTCAAGGGCTCGCGGTTGGTGAGTTCGGGATTTGGTGAACCCGAGAGATTCCTGAGTTGGGTCAGTTTTGCCCCATTTTTCTAATACCTTTGGGGGCGGACCCTCACCTCATTCCTCTCTGCCTTTGTAGGCTCATCTCTGCCTTTCTTGGCTCCTTCCTTTCAAGTCTCTCAATTCTCATTCTTCGAGGTTAGAGAGCATTTCCTTTCCTCCTGTCTATTATTTATATTCTTCTCCTTTTTGTCTCCCATTTCGCCTTCTAGTTTGTAAGTGTTAGTGTTAGTTGTAAGATTCATTTCATCATATTTCATTTCAACTATCACCCAAACCATTAGGGGCCGATAACCTAGATGTTGACCCCTTTAGCCAACAAGCATCATCTATATATTTCAGATTGACCTGGTCCGTGTACACATGGTTAGCGCCCTCCCTCCCCACCAACCCTTCCCATGGTCTCACAACCAGTGGGATGTCAGGTGGCGATCACGGGACCCCAGCCAAATCCACATTGCTTCGAATTGTGTCGGGCTCCTGTTATCATTCATGTCGACCTCTCTTGGTCAACTCTTGTTCTCTTCCGACGGTGCTCCCAAGCTGAGTCCGGCATTGCTTCCACTTACTTGTTCTGGGCTCCTCTCCGTCTTCTTTCCTGTCGACCTCACTTGGTCAACTCTTGTTCTCTTCCGACCCCGACGGCATTAGGGTATCCGAGGCCTAGGGAGTCTCTTCCTTTCCCGCCTTAATTGGCCCTTGTCTCATTTTTTCTGATACCCTCCTTCTGCGAGGGGTCAGCCTTCTTTTTCTTTTACCTCCTGCCTTGTGCTCAAGGCTCCTTAAGGAGGCAGGGTGTATGTAGCCCCACCAATTCTGGTGCACCGTAGATAATGCTACACCCTCAGGGGCTCACGGCTGGTGAGTTCGGGAGTTAGCGACCCCGAGGGATTCCTGAGCTGGGTCCGTTTTCCTCTTTTGTCCCTTACCTTTGGGGCGGACCCTCTCCTCTTTCACTTTCCTATATGCCTTTCATGGCCCTCCTTCCTTCCAAGTCCCTCAATCCGCCTTCTCCGAGGGTTGAGGGCATTTCTTTTCCTTCTGTCCTTTTATTTGCCTTATTCCCATTTAGTTTTCCATTTCTTCTTCTAGTATGTAGGTTAGTAGTTAGTTTTAGTTTTAAGTTCGCTTTTCATTTTCATCTTCACGATCACCCAAACCATCAGGGGCCGATAACCTAGATGTTAGGCCCCTTAAAACAACAATTATCATCATCATCATCGAATCTCAATTGCATTTTGTACGCAATTTCGATCTCATTTGCATTTTGTAAGTATTTTGAATTTCAATTGCAATTTGTAGGTATTTCGACGCTACATTGCATTTTGTCCGTATTTTGAACATAGCCTTCTTTTTGTGGTTATTTTTCAATCTATTCCTTTTATGAATCTTTTCGTTCTAAATTCCCTTCTGTAAGAACATTTTGTGAGTTGTTTCAATCTGAGTTCCTTTTTGTAAATATTTTCCGTCTCACTTAATTTTCGTTCTGGTTTCCGTTTCATTATCATTTTCGCTATCACCCAGATTATTAGGTGCCGATAACCTAGATGTTAGGCCCCTTAAAACAACAATCATCATCATCATCATCATGTTTATCGCTAAACGTAATTCCGCAACTGTTTCTGCACTCGATTCATTATTTCTTGTTAGATTCGCCACCAAGTCTTCACTTAATCCATCCAAGTTATCATTCAATTTCTTTTCTAATGCTCCCAGATTGTCTATGAATTGAGTTTCGACAACATTAATTTGTTCTGACACACGACCGTGTAATTCGTTTCTCAGAGTTTTGAAATTATGCGTCCATCTGGTATCCCAAGAATCTAATTTCTTATCAAGAGCTGCATTGCTTTTCTCAAAATCTACCTTTACTTCCGAAATCTGCGATTGCAAGCGAGTTTCGAGACTTTTATCATCGGTAGTTAACGCATTAGTTTCAAGTGATATCCCCTGAATCTCTGATTTAAGAGTATTAATCGATAAATTAATTTCTCCTATATCAGTATTAACCTTTAATGCATCGGATGACAAATTCGATACTTTAATTTTTCAATTCTTTCGTTTAACCCTTTACTTCATCTAAACTATCCTGTATTTCCTCCTTAAATAATTTACTTTCTCAGTTAAGGTTTTCAAATTATTAGTTACAATTTGCACATCATTAGTTAAGGTTTGCAACTTATCAGTTAATTCATCCTTATTAGCTGTTAAATTATTATTAAGTTGCTCCTTATCATCAGACATTTGTTGTCGCAACTTATTAAATTCAGCTTGGACTTGAGTTAAGAAACCTCTTAACTCCCCTGGTACTTCGTAAGGCATATCAAAAATACTTAAGAATAGGGAAACTTACAAACTAGATGACCAACCAGGACCATGAGGTTAGAAATATTTTCCTGTTTTTCGAACATATTTAACGTCTAATAAAAAGAGCACATTCATCCACTAAACTCACTCTGGTGAATAGAAAAGAGCAAAAAAAAAATAGTCATAAAACAACATCGTGTATCTATAATTATTTTTCATCATAGTGAGCTTATAGAAATCTTAATCATCCTGACATTTACTTTACTATTAAATGCAAAACTAAGTGTAATATCATCAGCCTAAACCGAATTAAAAATCCTTGCTGAATAATACCGTCAGATATCAGAACACGTCTGACTACCTAACTGTCCCATTTTATTGCCTATATAACAAACGGTTCTTTCACTCTCAATTCGAAACCACTGTTATGCACAAAGAAAATATCCAAACATCAGTACGATTCTCTCTGTTCGTAACTTTAATGTCAGATATCAGAAGAAAATTGACTCCGAAAGGTACGAATATCTCTGTTCGAGGCCTTTCAGGTTGGGCGCCACGTCGGCCCGGAAATGAACGTGATGTCCAAGAAAAGGTACATGGTCGTAACAAAAACAAATTAGGAGTCCCAGAAATATATATCCGGAAAAACTACCAAAAATCAACTGCAAACACGGGCAGGCAAGAGATCTAGCATCTCGGGTCGTTTAACGGGATAGGTGAGAAAGGTTGCCTCAGATATATATTTGTTAAATAAAATAGGATAGTATCACTCAGTCAGGAAATGGAGCAAGCTGCAGGAATAATTTAAGATAACTAAGATAAAATGGTATATTTTATTAAAGAGCAGACGAAACCAAATAAATAAATGCACTCCTAGAATCAAATTGGTTTTATGCTTATGTTGGGATCATGGATCCATAAGTCCTAGACTACCAATTTGATTGTTCTATATAATTTCTGTGGGGTAATGTGAATCGAAGTTAATGTTCAAGTGTTCATCGAGTAAGATGAATAAAATGAAATACAATATTTTTTCGTTGCACCACTGAGACTGATTTCAGCTTTTGAATGAATAAATTAAATTTGGATATCACATTCACTTCCCCATAAACACATATTTCTAAATACACTGAAAATTCACACATAAATTTAATTTAAGCGAAGGATAATTATCGTTGCTTAAATACGAATTTAAATTATCGTAAAGAAATAATTTACAAATATTTACAATTATCATCTGGCATTGGAGCAGAGTAATGTGCAGATAATGTTGAGATAATCTCATATTAAATGAATATTCATCAAAACCATTGCTATAAATTATATAATAATTATGATTATTATTATTATTATTATTATTCCGAATCCTGGACCAAATTGTATTAATCTGATCATCAAATGCAAATACAATCATTGAATTCAAAAATATAAATTGTTATAAACAAATTATAATAAATTACTTCCATAACATTATTATAATATTAGCGAAAATTAATTAATTAATTAATTAAAATAGAAATGTTAATCAACAATTTAATTGGTTATAGATCAGCTATCCATAATTTAATTATGCATTCCTGATAATGCAAGGAAGCCTCCGTGGCTTAGGCGGCAGCACGCCAGCCTCTCACCGCTGGGTCCGTGGTTCAAATCCCGGTCACTCCATGTGAGATCTGTGCTGGAAAAAACGGAGGCAGACAGGTTTTTCTCCGGGTACTCCGGTTTTCCCTGTCAAAATTTCATTCCAGCAACACTCTCCACTATCATTTCATTTCATCTGTCATTCATTTAATCATTGCCCCAGAGGAGTGCGTCAGGCCTCGGCAGCCGGCACAGTCCATATCCTCGCCGCTAAATGGGGGCTTCATTCATTCCATTCCTGACCCGGTCGGAGACTGGAAGCAGGCTGTGGATTTTCATTCATTTCATTCCTGATAATGCAAGGCCAGATTTGGCTGAATCCTAGAACTGTTTCATAAATTCGTATAAATAGCACTTCTATCACAGCATTTAATATTGCATTATTTTAATCGTCGAATACGTTAAGCATGCCTCTAACAAATTACTAAATGAGGATTGTGTTACACAGAAACATCCTTCAAACATCAAACGCACAATACTTGTAGAAAAATTCTTATTATCTCTCACTTCCAATCTTTAAATATTCATATTATTATTATTCTTGGATAGGCCACACGAATCGCATCCATAATGTTGACACAACATAATTATAACTACATGCTTTCTTTTATGTGCTGTGCAAAATATATCATAATTCAAAAATGCCTGATACGACTCGAATCTGTCAGCATAATAATCCAGCGTATTATAATTATTAGGTTCGCTAACCAATAAATAATAATAATTATTATTATTAACTGATCTATAATGCTTTTCCCCCCAGGGGCTCACATCTAGTGTGGCCCCCCCAGGGGCTCACATCTAGTGGTTTGTGGGTTGGCGACCACGGGGCCCCAGCTGAGTCCGGCATTGCTTCCACTAACTTGTGCCGGGCTCCTCTCTTTCTTCTTCTTTCCTGTCGACCTCCCTTGGTCAACTCTTGTTTTCTTCTGACCCCGACGGTATTAGGTTATCCAAGGCCTAGGGAGTCTTTCACTTTCCCGCCTTAATTGGCCCTTGTCTCATCTCTCCTGATGCCCTCCTTCTGTGAGGGGTCAGCCTTCTTTTTCTTTTCCTTTTACCTCCTGCCTTGTGCTCAAGGCCCTTAAGGAGGCAGGGTGTATGTAGCCCCACCACTTCTGGTGCACCGTCGATAATGCTACTCCCTCAGGGGCTCACGGCTGGTGAGTTCGGGAGTTGGCGACCCCGAGGGATTCCTGAGCTGGGTCCGTTTTCCCCTTTTGTCCCTTCCCTTTGGAGCGGACTTTCTCCTCTCTCCCCTCTCCTCTCCTCTCCTCTCTTCATTATATTTACTTTTCTCATTAAGATTCCCGCACTTTTTTTGTTCCTTGGTTTACCGTGTATCTAAATTCCCTTCTAGCGATTTTTAAGGCATTTTTAATCTACGTTGCTTTTTGTATGTTTTTTCGATCTAAATTACATGTCGCGATTGTTTTCAACCTCAACTGCATTTTGTAAAGATTGACAATCTAAATTGCTTTTTCGTAAGTCTTTCAATGCGTGTGCCCGGGCCTTTTAGTGAGTATTTTGAATTTCAATTGCATTTTGTAAGAATTTTCAACCAACGCCGCATTTCGCACGAATTTTGAATCTAAATTGCATTTTGTTTGGTGGGCATTTTGCACATATTTTGATTCTCAATTGCATTTTGTGGGTATTTTGAATCTTAATTACATTTTGTCAAGTATTTTCAATCTAAATTGCATTTTGTAAGCATTGTCAATCCCCATGAGTCGTTTGAATCTACCGTACATTTTGTAAGCATTTTCAATTTCAATTGCATTTTGTAAGTGTTTTGAATTCTAATTGCACTTTGTGAGTAATTTGGATTGGAACCGGCTTATTCAATCCAACTCGCATTGTATATTTTCTATTTCAATTGCATTTTGTAAGTATTTTGAACCTCAATTTCATTTTGTACGTATTTTCGATCTCATTTGCATTTTGTAAGTATTTTGAATTTCAATTGCATTTTGTAGGTATTTCGACGCTACATTGCATTTTGTACGTATTTTGAACCTAGCCTTCATTTTGTGTTTTTTTTTCCTTTTGTGAATCTTTTCGTTCTAAATTCCCTTCTGTAAGAACATTTTGTGAGTTGTTTCAATCTGAGTTCCTTTTTGTAAGTATTTTCCGTCTCACTTAATTTTCGTTCTGGTTTCCGTTTCATTATCATTTTCGCTATCACCCAGATCATTAGGGGCCGATAACCTAGATGTTAGGCCCCTTAAAACAACAATTATCATCATCATCATCTAGTGGGGCGTGGGTCGGCGACCACGGGACCCCAGCTGAGTCCGGCATTGATTCCACTTACTTGTGCTGGGCTCCTCTCCGCCTTCTTTCCTGTCGACCTCACTTGGTCAACTCTTGTTCTCTTCCAACCCCGACGATATTAGGGTATCAGAGGCCTAGGGAGTCTCTTCCTTTCCCGCCTTAATTGGCCCTTGTCTCATCTTTCCTGATACCCTCCTTCTGTGAGGGGTCAGCCTCCTTTTTCTTTTCCTTTTTCCTCCTGCCTTGTGCTCAAGGCCCTTAAGGAGGTAGGGTGTACGTAGCCCCACCACTTCAGGTACACCCTAGATAATGCTACACCCTCAGGGGCTCACGGCTGGTGAGTTCGGGAGTTGGTGATCCCGAGGGATTCCTGAGCTGGGTCCGTTTTCCCCTTTTGTCCCTTCCCTTTGGGGCGGACCCTCTCCTCTCTCCCCTCCCCTCTCCTCTCCAATCCTCTCCTCTTTTCCTTATATTTCCTTTTCTCTTTCAGATTCCTGCACTGTTTTAGTTACTTGGTTCCCCGTGTATCTAAATTCCCTTTTAGCTTTTTTTTGTAGGTATTTTCGATCTAGATTGCATTTTGTGAGCGTTTTTCAATCTCAATTGCATTTTGTAAGGATTGACAATCAAAATTGCTTTTTAGTAAGTCTTTCAATATAGGGGGGGGGGGGTCTTCTTGTGAGTATTTTGAATTTCAATTGCATTTTGTATTTTCAACCTAGCCCGCTTTGTTCAAGTAGTTAAGTCTCAATTGCAATTTTGTGGGTATTTTGAATCTAAATAACATTTTGTAATTATTTTCAATCTAAATTGCATTTTGTAAGTATTGTCCATCCTAATGAGAAGTTTGAATCTACCATATATTTTGTGAGCAATTTCAATTGCATTTTGTATTTTCAACCTACCCCGCTTTATTCAAGTAGTTAAGTCTCAATTGCAATTTTGTGGGTATTTTGAATCTCCATTACATTTTGTGCGTTTTTTCAATCTCATTTGCATTTTGTAAGTATTGTGATTTCACTTGCATTTTGTAGGTATTTCGACTGTACGTTGCATTTTGTGCGTATTTTTCAATCTATTCCTTTTGTGAGTATTTTCGTTCGAAATTCCGTTATGTACGTATTACCGCTCTCCATTTGGAGAGTCGTTTCAATCTGAGTTCCTTTTTGTTAAGTATTTTCCCGGCTACATAAGGCATAGTTGTTGGGGCTCACTGTCTATATTATCTAAACCAATTTCGTTTCATCCATAGCAGTGAGCTGTTTTTATCTTCATTCTTTCATTTCACGCCATTTCATTTCATCAGGGGCCGATAACCTCGATGTTAGGCCCCTTAAAACAACAATCATCATCATCATCCTTTTCGTAAGTATTTTCCGTCTCACTTAATTTTCGTTCTGGTTTCAGTTTCATTATCATTTTCGCTACCACCCTGATCATTAGGGGCCGATAACCTCGATGTTAGGCCCCTTAAAACAACAATCATCATCATCATTTAAGGGGCGGAAGAGTGGTGTCATCTGCCCCTGTTAACTCAGATTAAAGTATAAAAATGTTTAATCGAAACAAGAGTTTAGAGATGGACACCTAAATACTGTATGAAAACACCGAAAATTTTAAAAAATAAATTAATAATCATAATAAGAATTATAATATTAAACAAGTAGTTCCGTGAAGAACTATACAGCCTATTTTCATATAACCTGCTTAAGTTAATTGCCACTATCAACACACAAAATTTCAGTTTGATTGCTATAATAGATTCGTAGTTATTGAGAACCGTCTAAATATTGCGGATGGACGCCATGTTGGATTTTTATATATGTAGGTCTTAAGAGTTATGTATTGTTACATGAAGATTATTGTGTACGTGTAGTATTCGAACTTCTCCCCCAGGGGCTCACATCTAGTGGGACGTAGGTTGGCGACCACGGGACCCCAGCTGAGTCCGGCATTGCTTCCACTTACTTGTGCCGGGCTCCTCTGTGTCTTCTTTCCTGTCGACCTCCCTTTTTCAACTCTTGTTCTTTTCCGACCCCGACGGTATTAGGGTATCAGAGGCCTAGGGAGTTTCTTCCTTTCCCGCCTTAATTGGCCCTTGTCTCATCTTTCCTGATCCCCTCCTTCTGGGAGGGATCAGCCTTCTTTTTCTTTTTCTGTTATCTCCTGCCTTCTGCTCAAGGCCCTCAAGGAGGTAGGGTGTATGTAGCCCACCTCTTCTGGTGCACCCTATAATGCGCTATACCCTCAGTGGCTCACGGTTGTTGAGTTCGGGAGTTGGCGACCCCGCGGGATTCCTGAGCTGGGTCCGGTTTCCTCCTTTGTCCTTCATCTATGGGGCGGACCCTCTCCTCTTTCCCTTTCCTATCTGCCTTCCATGGCTCTCCTTCCTTCCAAGTCCCTCAATCCGCATTCTTCGAAGTTTGAAGGCAATTCTCTTCCTCCTGTCCTTTATTTGACTTACTCTTCTTTTGTTTTCCATTTATTCTTCTAGTCTAAAAGTTAGGGCCTACTAGTTACTTTTTAGTTATAGTAGCATTTCAATTTCATCTTCACGATCACCCAAACCATTGTGGGCCGATAACCTAGATGTTAGGCCCCTTAAAACAACAAATCATCATCATCATCATCATCATCATCATTTTTTTCGGCCTACCTGCCCCTAAAACGTTGGCCCATGTCTGCCTTAGAGGGTGTGATATGAGGAGATCCCAGGGGGGCTAGCCACATTAGCTGCTAAATATAAGTGATGGTGCCCACTCCACCTGTGTTCAAAGCTCTTTAACACAATCGATGTTTCCATTTATCCCCTCAGCCTGCTAAAAGGATCTTAAGTGAGGTCGTGACTACTCTCGCCTACTTCAGTCTTCTTCCGTCGACAGTTTGTGCACCGGTCCCCACTCTACAGCCGCTGTACTACAGGTATCTTGTAACATTGCCCATGGGTCCTCACCGAGTGTAGCAGCTAGGATCCACATACACCGTCCACGTAGACGCTCTCGAAATACTGGGGCGTGGGGTGGCGACTATGGGATCCCAACTGAGTCCAGCATTGCATCCTCTCCTTGTGGCGGGATCCTAATGTAATTTTTCTCTCGACCTCCATTAGTCACATCTTATCTTTTCCCCAGGGACTCGCATCTAATGGTACGTTGGTTGGTGGCCACGGGACCCCAGCTGAGTCTGGCATTGTTTCCACTTACTTGTGCCGGGCTCCTGTCTTCTTTCCTGTCGACCTCCTTTGATCAACCCCCCAGGGGCCCTCATCCATTGGGACGTGGGTTGGCTACCACGGGGCCCCAGCTGAGTTCGCCATTGCTTCCACTTACTTGTGCCGGGCTCCTCTCTGTTTTCTTTCCTGTCGACCTCACTTGGTCAACTCTTGTTCTCTTCTGACCCCGACGGTATTAGGGTATCTGAGGCCTAGGGAGTCTCTTCTTTTCCCGCCTTAATTGGCCCTTGTCTCATCTTTTCTGATACCCTCCTTCTGCGAGAGGTCAGCCTTCCTTTTCGTTACCTGTTATCTCCTGTATTCTGCTCAAGGCCCTCAAGGAGGCAGTGTGTATGTAGCCCCACCACTTGCGAGTATACAGCATACACACTTGCGAAGTTAACAGCGCAGCGAACGTACAGCCACTGGGACAACTCCCCCCCCCCGGCCTTAATATGTGGCTACGAGTAGAGACTTGTCTGCCCTCACCCTGCTGCTCGACTTTGAAGCGTCACGACATTCCTTCCGAACATAACGTCAGAAAAGTTTGATGGTGCAGCCACGCGGTAGAATGTTGAAGCTGTAACATAGTGACTGATGAGCATGGTGAGGCATTGACGTCGTGATGGAAACAGAAAGGAATTTGTCAAATTCGAGGAGGTACTGCTCTGTATACGGTTGCAAATCGTATAAAGCTGGTACGAAATCTCTTCACTACTTTCCTGTACAAAAAGTTCAGAGAGAAAGATGGGCTTCGGCGCTGTCAATTGGAACACGTGTTACACGTTAAATGAGTGTGCAGTCTGAATTTTTGTGAAGACGACTTCTTTCTACAGCATAAGCACCGGTACTGTTGATTATTGATAGTTATTGTCTCTAATTTGTATTCACAAGGATTTAGCTACATCAAAAATACTGAACTTGTAGCTTAATACTTCAGTGCCGTAGGCCTACATAGAATGTAATCCGCTCTTCGTAAACTTACTTTAGGGGTTCTTCCGATTGACAATAGCCGAATGGTTAGAAAACTTAAGAAAAATGCTGTTTCTAGCCTTAATTTGCCAGAGAATTTATATTCTTGCCCTTGAACAGCAAGTATGTAGATCAATATTTGCAATATTGAAGTATGATATGGCTTAAATTGTGTTTTTGGCTATGATCTCCTTACTGTTGAATTTAGTTGATTAATGTGTAAAATCTTAGTTTTAAGTACCAGTTTGGTGACCCATCATCCCAGGTAACACCTATGCTACTAAGGCAGATGTGCCGTAATTTGGAATTCATAATAAGTATACATAGTCTATGCGGTAATGTAGCAGGAGACCTGATCGGCCTAGGCTATTCTAAATTTAATTAGTTTCCATTTCAGGGTTTTTCAGTTTTGAGTGCGAATAGTTGGTTTGAAAGTTGTACAACAGTAAGGAGAGTATGTTTTCTATAGGTTTTATTTGGTATCATGGTTTATGTCGAGCTAAGGAGTGAATTTGATTTGGCTTAAAGTGAAGTGTTTGATCTGTTCCGTTTGCTTATGACAAGTTCAAATGGGGACTCCAGCTTTGTTAATTATCTGTATTTTAAATATTTAATTAATTATATTGATAAAGAGGATGCCTCCATTTTAACTTGCCTGTGGCAAGAGATTAATAAATTTATATTCTTGCCTTTGAACAGCAAGTATGTAGGTCAATATTAGCAATATTCAAGTATGATTTGAGCATCCCAAGTAATGCTTCTTTGAACCCAAAACATTCATGCAAATTCAGGGGTGCTGGATTCAATTTATTATCAGGGAGTCGTCCTTTGTGTTATGTGAGATATATATCGTGAAATTAATAAAAACATAGATACCGCTAGGCTCCCAAGTAGCCTACAGGCTTCATATATGTAACAGCAGACAGTAAATTAACTATCTACATGTGGGTAATATTTTTAACTGGTAGTAATTAAGCACTGCATTTAAATTGATTAAAAATATTTCTATCAATGAAAGAAAATATAACTCCGCCACTGCCGGTCGCAAGCCCGGGGCCTCATTTCGCATGTGTTGAAGAAGGAGGAGCGGGAGGAGTATCAACTTCGTAAAAACCAGGGTCCATCTGGCTCCGGATGGTAGCACCCTGTCATAGGGCTCCTACCTAGGGTTACTAGGCGAAACATGGTCAACGGTCTCAAAGGCGGAAGACGAATTTCATTTCCCAACGGCTGAGAGGGCGGAAGAACCTAGTGGAGTCAACCACGAAAAATAAACAAGTAGTTCCGTGAAGAACTATACAGCCTATTTTCATATATCCTACTTATGTTAATTGCCACTATCAACATACACAATTTCAGATTGATTGCTGCAATAGATTCGTAGATATTGAGAACCGAATAAATATTTCGGATGGTCGCCATGTTGGATTGTTAAATGTATAGGCCATAGAGTCATGTACCATTAAAGGAAAATTATTGCGCAGGTTCATTATTCAAACTTTCACTTCGATCGCATGATTACATCACAAGAAATAAAAACTTAATTTTAAAATTCGCGTCCACGGGGCCCCAGCTGAGTCCGGCATTGCTTCCACTTACTTGTGCCGGGCTCCTCTCTGTCTTCTTTTCTGTCGACCTCACTTGGTCAACTCTTGTTCTCTTCTGGCCCCGACGGTATTAGGGTATCCGAGGCCTAGGGAGCCTCTTCCTTTCCCGCCTTAATTGGCCCTTGTCTCATCTTTTCTGATGCCCTCCTTCTGCGAGGGGTCAGCCTTCTTTTTCTCTTCCTTTTACCTCCTGCCTTGTGCTCTTGGCCCTTAAGGAGGCAGGGTGTATGTAGCCCCACCACTTCTGGTGCACCCTAGATAATGCTACACCCTCAGGGGCTCACGGCTGGTGAGTTCGGGAGTTGGCGACCCCAAGGGATTCCTGAGCTGGGTCCGTTTTCCCCTTTTGTCCCTTACCTTTGGGGCGGACCCTCTCCTCTTTCACTTTCCTATATGCCTTTCATGGCTCTCCTTCCTTCCAAGTCCCTCAATCCGCCTTCTCCGAGGGTTGAGGGCATTTCTTTTCCTTCTGTCCTTTTATTTGCGTTATTCTACTTTAGTTTTCCATTTCTTCTTCTAGTATGTAGGTTAGTAGTTAGTTTTAGTTTTAAGTTCACTTTTCATTTTCATCTTCACGATCACCCAAACCATCAGGGGCCGATAACCTAGATGTTAGGCCCCTTAAAACAACAATTATCATCATCATCATCTTTTTCTTTTCATGTTATCTCCTGCCTTCTGTTTAAGGCCCTCAAGGAGGCCGGGTGTATGTAGCCCCACCACTTTTGGTGCACCCTAGATAATGCTACACCCTCAGGGGCTCACGGCTGGTGAGTTCGGGAGTTGGCGACCCCGAGGGATTCCTGAGCTGGGTCCGTTTTCCCCTTTTGTCCCATACCTTTGGGGCGGACCCTCTCCTCTTTCACTGTCCTATCTGTCTTTCATGGCTCTCCTTCCTTCCAAGTCCCTCAATCCGCCTTCTTCGAGGATTGACGGCATTTCTATTCCTCCTGTCCTTGATTTGCCTTATTCTCCTTTAGTTTTCCATTTCTTCTTCTAGTATGTAGGTTAGTAGTTAGTTTTAGTTTTAAGTTCGCTATTCATTTTCATCTTCACGATCACCCAAACCATCAGGGGCCGATAACCTAGATGTTAGGCCCCTTAAAACAACAATTATCATCATCATCATTTAAAATTCGCCCTGCCGCCATCTTGAGGTTATGTAAACAATTGAACTAAATTAGATACCAGTGGATTACAATGTGTATAAATATTTCCTGTACCAGGTTTCAGTGCGCTTGGAACATTAAATCGCGAGAAATGTCTATTTAAAATGTTCAAATTCGCTTGGCCGCCATGTTCGTTTTGTAGTTAACCGGTTTTTGAAAATCTTATAGATGGACTTCCAGTAGTGCCCTTTATCTCCGTACAAAATTTTAGGGAGATACCGCTAATAGTTTGAGAGATATAGAATGCCGGTGAAATATTTCGCACATCCGCCATCTTGTGATTATGTAAACAATTGAACGAAGTTAGATGTCGGTGCATTACAATGTATATAAACATATACTGTACCAAGTTTCATTGCGTTTGGTTGGTCAAATCGCGAGAAACGTCTATTTAAAAGTCGCAAATTCGCTTGGCCGCCATGTTGGTTTTGTAGTTACCAGGTTTTCGAAAGTCACATAAGTGAACTTACAGTGGTTCCCTCTATCACCATAGAAAATGTCAGGGTAATATCGGTAATAGTTTCGGAGATATTGAATGCTGGTGAAATATTTCGCACAGCCGCCATGTTGGATTGGTGAGTCGTAACAAAATTTGAAGGGCACGGTCGAGGTCGCCGAGAATAGTGCTATGAACTTTCCGAGTTTCATTGAAATCGCTCCTGCCGTTTAGATTTTATTAGACACACACACACACACACACACACACGCACACGCACACGCACACGCACACACACACACGCACACGGACAAAGGTGATCTCATAAGCCTATTTTTTCAAAATTGAAAATAGGCTAATAAATTCAGACTATCAGCCTGATTTTAAAATCCAAGAGCGACTGTTCCCATATTGGTCGGCCTTTGGTCGGCGTCTGTCTCCATGTTAGGGGCGGCTGTAAATAATCCTCCGGAGTTAATAACCTCGGTTGTAAAAATGGTGGCTCTAGAAGTCACCTCCAAAACTAAAAGAATTATCAATCATGGAACGGTGTGATGTGAAACTATTTACCTCAGTTGGTCAATCCACAAGCAGACATTCGAATTCTGGGGAGTCTGCAATGTCACACAAAGACGAGTCGGAGCGTCTTGGAACTTCGAACACAATAAAATACAGGAAAATAAACTACCTAGCCACTTTTAATGCAAATTCACTTTTGAAAGTGGGGAAACTTAAGACTCCAACAGACACACTAAATGAACATAGAATTATCATAACGGCTGTGCAAGATACCAGATTCCTAGATGAGAACAGCTTTGAATCGGGAGGATTCAGGATACTAAAGGGGAAACCAGGGGCCAGAGTAATGGAGAATGTTCTCCCCCAGGGGCTCACATCTAGTGGGAAGTGGGTTGGCGACCACGGGGCCCCAGCTGAGTCCGGCATTGCTTCCACTTACTTGTGCCGAGCTCCTCTCTTTCTTCTTTCCTGTCGACCTCACTTGGTCAACTCTTGTTCTCTTCCGACCCCGAAGGTATTAGGGTATCCGAGGCCTAGGGAGTCTCTTCCGTTCCCGCCTTAATTGGCCCTTGTCTCATCTTTTCTGATTCCCTCCTTCTGCGAGGGGTCAGCCTTCTTTTTCTTTTCCTGTTATCTCCTGCCTTCTGCTCAAGGCCCTCAAGGAGGCCGGGTGTATGTAGCCCCACCACGTTTGGTGCACCCTAGATAATGCTACACCCTCAGGGGCTCACGGCTGGTGAGTTCGGGAGTTGGCGACCCCGAGGGATTCCTGAGCTGGGTCCGTTTTCCCCTTTTGTCCCTTACCTTCGGGGCGGACCCTCTCCTCTTTCACTTTCCTATCTGCCTTTCATGGCTCTCCTTCCTTCCAAGTCCCTCAATCCGCATTCTTCGAGGGTTGAGGGCATTTCTTTTCCTCCTGTCCTTTATTTGCCTTATTCTCCTTTAGTTTTCCATTTCTTCTTCTAGTATGTAGGTTGGTAGTTAGTTTTAGTTTTAAGTTTACATTTCATTTTCATCTTCACTATCACCCAAACCATCAGGGGCCGATAGCCTAGATGTTAGGCCCCTTAAAACAACAATTATCATCATCATCAATGAAGAATGTTCCTCATCTTGGGACAGGATTCATAGTTGACAAGAAAATACTACACTCCATCATAAGCTTCGAGTCCACCTCTGAAAGGCTATCCACACTCATGTTCAAGTCGACCAACAAAGTTTATACAATTGTGAATATTCATGCCCCTATAACCATCGACAACAAAAAGGATAAGGTAAAAGTAGAACTTTTCTGGGATAAACTAGACGATACGATCCAGAAGATCCCGGACAAAAATAACGTAATCCTTTTAGGGGATTTTAACGCCCAAGTGGAGAGAGAAAAGAAGTTCATGCATATAGTGGGATGCTACCCGGCATATAACAGAACGAACCAAAATGGTGTCAGGCTCATTGAATTATGTCAGGCACATAACTTGGTCTTAAAATCGACTAGCTTTAAGAAACTACCGAGAAAACAGAAGACATTTCTATCACCTAATCCCCTCCTCGGAGAATTCCAGTTGGACCATGTTGCAATCAAGCGGAAGTTTCATATGGAAATTCAAAATGTTAGGGTTCTCCGAGGAGCTAACCTTGACTCAGACCACTACTTGTCAAAAGTTAAACTGAAGATTATTCCTAGGAGTAACTTTCAAAGGAACAACCGTATACGAAGAGGGATATGATCCAAACAAAATTAAGGAGAACATGGAAGAATGGGACACATTAACCAGAGACCTAGAAGGCCAGGACTGGAGGCAGATGGAGAAGTCTTCTAACCAAGGCAGAACAACTTGCTCCTGTTACAAAGACGAAGAAGCATAGATGGTGGAACAACGAGTGTGACAGACTACTTGATCTGAGGAAGGTGGTGTGGCAGGTTTGGCAACCAAAAAGGACGAGAGTACCTGGCAACACTTTGTGGAAACCAGGAAGATGGTGTCCAAGGGGATCAAGAAAGTAAAGAAGGAGCACGGCGACCTACTACTCAGGAAGATAAATGTTGAATTTGCGAAGAACAATATGAGAAACTATTATCGGGTGTTCAAGGAAAACCTAAGCAGATATGACCCCCAACTCTCCAACTTCAGGACGAAAACGGGAACGTGGCATATAGTAACAGGGGTAACTTTAAAATTCTAGCCGGCTACTTTAAAGAACTCCTAAATTGCGATGAACCACTCCAAAAGATGTATTTCGATTGTGGACCAAAATCTTCTCCCAACCATGATCTAAACCCCCGTCTGTAAGAGAGATTCAGAAGATACTGACTCGTATGGAAAATTTCAAGGCATCTGGAGAAAATCAGATAACAGCTGAATTATGGAAGTATGCCAGTGAAGGTGCGATTTGCTCACTCCAAAAGCTTTTTGAGGAGATATGGAAGACAGAGACAATTCCAGTGGAATGGAAAATGGCCCTGATACACCCTCTCCCCCAGGGGCTCACTTCTAGTGGGCGTGGGTTGGCGACCACGGGGCCCCAGCTGAGTCCGGCATTGCTTCCACTTACTTGTGCCGGGCTCCTCTCTGTCTTCTTTCCTGTCGACCTCACTTGGTCAACTCTTGTTCTCTTCCGACCCCGACGGTATTAGGGTATCCGAGACCTAGGGAGTCTCTTCCTTTCCCCCCCAGGGGCTCACATCTAGTGGGTTGTGGGTTGGCGACCACGGGGCCCCAGCTGAGTCCGGCATTGCTTCCACTTACTTGTACCGGGCTCCTCTCTTTCTTCTTTCCTGTCGACCTCCCTTGGTCAACTCTTGTTCTCTTCCGACCCCGGAGGTATTAGGGTATCCGAGGCCTAGGGAGTCTTTCACTTTCCCGCCTTAATTGGCCCTTGTCTCATCTTTCCTGATACCCTCCTTCTGTGAGGGGTCAGCCTTCTTTTTCTTTTCCTTTTACCTCCTGCCTTGTGCTCCAGGCCCTTAAGGAGGCAGGGTGTATGTAGCCCCACCACTTCTGGTGCCCCGTTGATAATGCTACACCCTCAGGGGCTCACGGCTGGTGAGTTCGGGAGTTGGCGACCCCGAGGGATTCCTGAGCTGGGTCAGTTTTCCCCTTTTGTCCCTTCCCTTTGGGGCGGACCTTTTCCTCTCTCCCCTCTCCTCTCCTCTCCACTCCTCTTTTCCTTAAATTTACTTTTCTCTTTTCCCGCACTGTTTTTGTTACTTGGTTCACCGTGTGTCTAAATTCCCTTCTAGCGATTTTTAAGGCATTTTTATTCTACGTTGCTTTTTGTATGTTTTTTCGATCTAAATTACATCTCGCGATTGTTTTCAACCTCAATTGCATTTTGTAAAGATTGACAATCTAAATTGCTTTTTAGTAAGTCTTTCAATGCATGTGCCCGGGCCTTTTAGTGAGTATTTTGAATTTCAATTGCATTTTGTAAGAATTTTCAACCAACGCCGCATTTCGCACGAATTTTGAATCTAAATTGCATTTTGTTTGGTGGGCATTTTGAACATATTTTGATTCTCAATTGCATTTTGTGGGTATTTTGAATCTAAATTACATTTTGTCAAGTATTTTCAATCTCAATTGCATTTTGTAAGTATTGTCAATCCACATGAGTCGTTAGAATCACCGTACATTTTGTAAGCATTTTCAATTTCAATTGCATTTTGTAAGTATTTTGAATTTCAATTGCACTTTGTGAATAATTTGGATTGGAACTGGGATAGGGCCTATTTCAATCTGAATTGCATTTTGTAAGTATTTTGGGGGCGTGGTGGCTCAGCGGTCTAGCTGTATGCCTCTCACCAAGGCGGTCCGGGTTCGATTCCCGGTCAATGCATGTGAGATTTTCGAAGTGAAATGCCATGTCCTGTGGTTCGGATTCCACGTAAAAAGGAGGTCCCGTGGCTCATGATCTCAAGATTAACGGTCACGTTAAACTACAAGCTTCCTTTTTTGTAAGTATTTTGAACCTCAATTGCATTTTGTACGTGTTTTCGATCTCATTTGCATTTTGTAAGTATTTTGAATTTCAGTTGCATTTTGTAAGTATTTCGACGCTACATTGCATTTTGTACGTATTTTGAATCTAGCCCTCGTTTTGTGGGTATTTTTCCATGTATTCTTTTTGTGACTCTTTTCGTTCTAAATTCCCTTTTGTAAGACCATATTGTGAGTTCCTTTTTGTACGTATTTTCCGTCTCAGATAATTTTGTTCTGGTTTCCATTTCATTATCATTTTCGCTATCACCCAGTTCATTAGGGGCCGATAACCTTGATGTTAGGCCCCTTAAAACAACAATTATCATCATCATCATCTCTTCCTTTCCCGCCTTAATTGGCCTTTGTCTCATCTTTTCTGATTCCCTCCTTCTGCGAGGGGTCAGCCTTCTTTTTCTTTTCATGTTATCTCCTGCCTTACCCCCAGGGGCTCACATCTTGTGGGCGTGGGTTGGCGACCACGGGGCCCCAGCTGAGTCCGGCATTGCTTCCACTTACTTGTGCCGGGCTCCTCTCTGTCTTCTTTCCTGTCGACCTCACTTGGTCAACTCTTGTTCTCTTCTGACCCCGACGGTATTAGGGTATCCGAGGCCTAGGGAGTCTCTTCCTTTCCCGCCTTAATTGGCCCTTGTCTCATCTTTTCTGATCCCCTCCTTCTGCGAGGGGCCAGCCTTCTTTTTCTCTTCCTTTTACCTCCTGCCTTGTGCTCTAGGCCCTTAAGGAGGCCGGGTGTATGTAGCCCCACCACTTCTGGTGCACCCTAGATAATGCTACACCCTCAGGGGCTCACGGCTGGTGAGTTCGGGAGTTGGCGACCCCGAGGGATTCCTGAGCTGGGTCCGTTTTCCCCTTTTGTCCCTTACCTTTGGGTCGGACCCTCTCCTCTTTCACTTTCCTATATGCCTTTCATGGCCCTCCTTCCTTCCAAGTCCCTCAATCCGCCTTCTCCGAGGGTTGAGGGCATTTCTATTCCTTCTGTCCTTTTATTTGCCTTATTCTCCTTTGGTTTTCCATTTCTTCTTCTAGTATGTAGGTTAGTAGTTAGTTTTAGTTTTAAGTTCGCTCTTCATTTTTTCATCTTCACGATCACCCAAACCATCAGGGGCCGATAGCCTAGATGTTAGGCCCCTTAAAACAACAATTATCATCATCATCATCATCTCCTGCCTTCTGCTTAAGGCCCTCAAGGAGGCCGGGTGTATGTAGCCCCACCACGTTTGGTGCACCCTAGATAATGCTACACCCTCAGGGGCTCACGGCTGGTGAGTTCGGGAGTTGGCGACCCCGAGGGATTCCTGAGCTGGGTCCGTTTTTCCCCTTTTGTCCCTTACCTTTGGGGCGGACCCTCTCCTCTTTCACTTTCCTATCTGCCTTTCATGGCTCTCCTTCCTTCCAAGTCCCTCAATCCGCCTTCTTCGAGGGTTGAGGGCATTTATTTTCCTCCTGTCCTTTATTTGCCTTATTCTCCTTTAGTTTTCCATTTCTTATTCTAGTATGTAGGTTAGTAGTTAGGTTTAGTTTTAAGATCGCTTTTCATTTTCATCTTCACGATCACCCCAACCATCAGGGGCCGATAACCTAGATGTTAGGCCCCTTAAAACAACAATTATCATCATCATCATCATGATACACCCTCTTCACAAAGGTTCGAAATCGGATCCTAGCAATTACCGAGGGATCTCACTGTTGGATGTGACATACAAGATATTTTCAAGAGCGTTATTAGAAAGAGCAGAACCACAGTTGGACTGCCAACTTGGGGAGTATCAAGCAGGGTTTAGAAAGGGGAGATCTTGCGCTGAGCAAATTTTAAATCTAAGAAACATTATAGCGTACCAGAAGCAAAGGGCGAAACCGTATATAGTGACCTTTGTAGACTTCCAAAAAGCTTAAGATTCCATCGACAGAGAGTCGTTGCTCAATATTTTGGAAGAGTTTGGCCTGGACAGGAAAACCCTAGCCCTCATAAAGGAGACGCTCACGAATACGTCCTCTAAAGTTAGATTCATGGGCGAACTGTCTGATCCATTTGAGATCAGAACAGGGGTCCGGCAGGGGGATGGTCTCTCCCCCCTGTTGTTCAACTGTGCACTTGAAAAAGTTATGAGAGAATGGAATGCGAAAACATGAGGGAGAATACGTCTAGGAACAAAAAAACAAAGGAATCACGATTAAGTGTTTGGCCTTTGCTGACGACTTGGCGCTGCTTGCAGAAACATGGGAGGAAACCATGGAACAAATCACAGAATTAATAGAGATGGCGGGGAAAATAGGACTTAAGATTTCTTTTGAAAAAACGAAAATTATGTCAAATAGTTTGGATGTGCCCCAAGAGAGTTACAGTAGGAGCTAATAAAATCGAGGTGGTTAATATTTTCAAATACTTAGGAGAATGGATCGACTGGAATAACCTTGAAGGAAAAACAATGGAGGCGAGAAGAATCTAAATGGAACTAGCCTTCCAGAAAACCAAAAATACATACAATAAGAAAACCCTCTCCTGGAACACTAAAATCAGGCATTATAACACCGTAATTAAGCCAGAAGCACTCTTTGCAGCAGAAACACTAGTCTTGAGGAGACAAGGGCAAATGGAAAAATTGGAAATCAAAGAGAGAAAAATTTTGAGGAAGATCATAGGTCCTAAATTCCAAAATAACAAACAAATTTTCTATAGGAATGACAACCCTGTATGTGAAGTCGGCGAGACTTTCAGATACCATACGGAAAAGGAGGATTGATTTCTATGGACACCTCTACCGGATGAATCCTGCCCGATTAACCAAGAAAATCTTTTGACTTCTTTTCCAAAAAGATCAAACCTAATTGGTTTACGGAAGTGGAAGAGGACCTGCGAGAGCTTCAGATTACTGATATCATTTCGATGAATGGTACAGCCAAAACCGTGACCAAAGACAACACCAAGAAGATCCAAGCCAGAGCCGTCTCCAGAAAACCGATGCAGATATCACAAGAGGAAAGAAAGAGGAGATCAGAGAGAATGAAGAAGTATTGGGAGAAAAGGAGAGCACAAGCATCTAAGAAGTAATTGATCTGACGTACCCCAAAGTGGGTGATTCGAGAAGAAGAAGAAGAAGAAGAAATGTAGTATTGACATCATAAATTAGAAGCCATAACAAACGCGCACCCAATCACAGTCTTGCTTACTTCTCGTCACTATCTCGCCGCCATATTGGAATCAGCTGACCTTAAGCTCCTCCCCCGTTTCGGACAATACTAAACACAACAATAACTTCCAAATTACGGCTAAGTGACCTATCTGCCTGGGAAGTAAAGGTAATACCGACTTGCCTGGGATGATGGGTCACCAAACCGGTACTTAAAACTCAAGTTTTAACCTTTAATTAAACAAATTAAGCACTTTTTACAATTACAACTAACACAAAATATTTTCTGCCAACATTCATACATGCATGACTCCAAACTACCAGTAACCAATCACAGAGCCCGATTCGCGCCCTCCCAACCAATCACAACGCTTTATCACCTACACGCATACTTAATTACTAAATCCAGATACAAACTACTTAAAACCAATTTCATTCCTCCCTGGAGCAAGTGAGGCTTATTTCCACTATTGTTATGTATTACCATGAATAACTATTACCTACTACAGGTCTTAAAATTACTTCAAACTATCAAAACTAACCCACTAGCGGTCATTCTATCTTCACCTTCCTTTCAAAACTATTATAACAACTTACACTTTTCTTATTGATATCAATATACTTATTACATTCTGAAGCTGCTGTTGATACAGAAATTAACTTAATACCTAGGCCTACGGTCGCTGGGTGGTCCATACGACACACATGCCCAGATACTGTAGGCCTAGCCATGGCGAGCCAAATACTAAATGTCATTTCAAGTCTAGAATACTTCAAAATTTTAATACTTAAGAAAGGAACTTAAAACACTTAATTACTTCAAAAGACAATTTTCTCCCCTCAATACCAACGAGGAGAAAAAAAAAACTTTTTCCCAAAGCCCTCTCTGCAATATCTTAAACTTTTGGCTTACTGCATGGTTGCGTACAGCCCGCATAGCACTAGCTCCGGGTGGGTAGTCTGTACACATGTGGTGCGCACCAGTGCCTGCCACCATCTCATGGGCGCTTGGTCGCCCTGGCACTTGACTTGACTTGTAACTTTCTAGCGTTCTGATTGTTTCTTGATCATCTAACATGTCAGGAGTCTTTGCGAGATGCCTCCAGCCTTTCTTGCATTTTTCATAATTTGTAGCATTTAAAATGATATAAAGTCCAGTCTTTCAGACTGCGTCTTTTTTTTAAATCATGTTGCGTGTGAGGTTGGTTGCGTGGTGCAGCGGTAACATTCTGTGGCCAAGGTTGCAGGGTTGGATCTGGTGCTGTCAGTTGACATTTGAGGGCGCACAAATGCGAGGGAGCAGTGTCTGATTACCAAGATACCTTTCGGGGTCAAATTCCGGCACCCCAGCGTTGCTTAAAGTCTCAGTACTTAAAAAGGATGTTATACCAATAACATTGTAGGTTACTTGTGAGCGCCCCATGTGTATATACTACCGAAATACATCCTAAGTGTTCTTTCATACATTACTTATATCTGTATAACGATTGAAGATTGCCTAAAGGAGCTCTATTTAATATAATATTAACTTACTGTAAATAGTTCATATAATGCTTGAAGCCATGCTGTCTAATGCTGCTGCCGAGCGCTGTGACTTTACGCAAGCGAGCAGCTTCCTGCAATCAGCGGATGGTGCTACCTTATTACTAGTCTATTTACCTTGAGTTTTTCTCTATAACACTAGAACTCTAAAATACTGCACAGATATTACTGCAAAGCACACAAATGGTTTTCCCTTGTATTGGGGTACCTTCCTACTCCTATGGCTTCTAATGAAAATCTCTTGGATGTAAGTCCAATAGACATTGGTCCGAGCTAGTCCCACTCAAGAGCAACCTAAATGTTATACATTTAAATGTGTAGAGGCAAATTAAAAAAGCATATAATCCTAGGATTACATTATGTTCTTTTTGCAGAAACTGAATGCTGACTTAAGTCAGTCATTAATATATTACAACAATCAACAGGAAAACACTATTCAGGAGCTTCAAATTATAACAGAAAAATTGAAGAAAACCATAAACGACCGTGATGAAAAGATGCACATAATTGAGCATCACGTAGACTCGGAGCACATGCTGCTAGAACAAGCCAACAGACTACTGGAGGTGGCTGATAAAGCCACCACAGACAACAGTTATCTGCACAACTCGCTCAACAGGAGAAAGTAAGAGACCGCTCCTTTCATTGTTTTTATCTTAGAAATAGTTGGGTTATGGTACTTCTTTGTTTGGGCCGTTGCAGTATTTTGAAATTAAAAATAAAAATTAAAAATGCCTACATAGAAAATACATACCTTAATAATAATTTGTTAGACACTGTTACATTAGTCACTACAAAAAAAAAACAGATTATCACACGAATTCATCACACTGCCAAGTACATGGGGTGGATGACAAAGATGACCAAATCCCCTAGAATGAATTCACCTGTAGCAACCTAGTTTGATTATAAGGGATTGTCCTTGGTAACTGCTGTGGTTTTTGAGGCACTGGGGTAAGTCTGAGATGAATCTTTAGATTCTGAAAATGGGCTACACACCTGGTTCCAGGTGAGGAATAATTGCGAGTGGGCCTACTTCCTGTAGTCGGCTAAAGACCTATTGCTCATCACTAGGGCCCGGATTCATATGCACTAAAATCTACAAAAATATGCATGCACATATGCACGAAAATATGCACTAAAATAAGCAAAGTACACTTACCAAACGTATTATTTAATTTTAACTCAGCTTTACATTGATACACATGTTTCATTCCTTGCAAAGTGTTGCATGGCAGTAAGTTATCAAGTTTTTTAATGTTTTCAGGGGTCAGTGACTTTCTGTTGTCAGACAGAATTAATTTATAGACTGAAAATTACCGTTCTACGTCGACGGACTTAGCTGTGCAATACTTCAACACTGGCACTGACTGCTCTGAACATTCTTCTGGTAATGACTGCCTGGTTCCACTAACGTAGTTGCTTATGGATTGAATCTTCTTCAGTCCTGGGTTGAGTCCAACATCGCACTGAGTTTCCTTTTCACTTTTTCTCCTGTTTCACCAGGGACATCATTTAAATAACTAATGGTGTTATGAATTAACTGAAGGGATACGTGTAGGTGTGCACCGCGAGTTTCTAGGCCCTTAATCGCCTTCAAAAATGACGAATAATGCACATGGATGAAAATGATATTTTGATATACAGTTTCAGATTCAAATGCGCACTTTGCTTCACGAACACACGCAGTATGACTATCGTCAATACTTGTAACTACATCTTTCACTTGCTTAAAGTACTCCTGGTAGAACGATACCGCGGATAATCAAGTTCCCCATCTTGTGAGAACAGGTTCTGGCGAAAGAGAAACCTGAGGCAGGAGAGTTTTGTACAACTGTAGGCTACACGAGCCGGTGCTTTTAGGAACAGTTTCTCCTTACTTGAAATTACTTTGTTGACAGATGGAAAGAGCCTACGTATCTCCTCTGCAATACGATGCAATCCATGGGACAAACATGTGACATGGATGAGATTGGAAAAAATACTCCAAGAGACTGGCCAGCTTTCAACATATACGAAGCTGCAACTGTGACTAAAAGGCGCACTTTGTAACAACCACTTTCCGATTCACTAGGCCACAGAAGTCGCAGGGAATCGTTAACAAATCTTGCAACTGTAGCGTGGTTGGTTTCTTTTCTAGCAATTTGCACGAAAGTAAATGAGGTTTCCCCCCAGAGGCTCACTTCTAGTGGGCGTGGGTTGGCGACCACGGGGCCCCAGCTGTGTCCGGCATTGCTTCCACTTGTGCCGGGCTCCTCTCCGTCTTCTTTCCTGTCGACCTCACTTGGTCAACTCTTGTTCTCTACCGACCCCGACGGTATTAGGGTATCCGAGGCCTAGGGAGTCTTTAACTTTCCCGCCATCTTAGGCCCTTCTCTCATCTTTCCTGATACCCTCCTTCTGTGAGGGGTCAGCCTTCTTTTTCTTTTCCTTTTACATCCTGCCTTGTGCTCAAGGCCCTTAAAGAAGCCGGGTGTATGTAGCCCCACCCCTTCTGGTGCACCCTAGATAATGCTACACCCTCAGGGGCTCACGGCTGGTGAGTTCGGGAGTTGGTGACCCCGAGGGATTCCTGAGCTGGGTCAGTTTTTCCCTTTTGTCCCTTACCTTTGGGGCGGACCCTCTCCTCTCTCCCCTCTCCTCTCCTATCCTCTTTTCATTATATTTCCTTTCTCTTTAAGATTCCCGCACTGTTTTTGTTACTTGGTTCACCGTGTATCTAAATTCCCTTTTAGCGATTTTTTAAGGTATTTTTAATCTACGTTGCATTTTCTAAGTTATTTCGATCTAAATTACATCTCGCGATTGTTTTCAACTTCAATTGCATTTTGTAAAGATTGACAATCTAAATTGCTTTTTGGTAAGTCTTTCAATGCAGGTAGCCAGGCCTTTTAGTGAGAATTTTGAATTTCAATTGCATTTTGTAAGTATTTTCAACCAAAACCGCATTTCGCACGAATTTTGAATCTAAATTGCATTTTGTTTGGTGGGCATTTTGCAAATATTTTGATTTTTAATTGCATTTTGTGGGTATTTTGAATCTAAATTACATTTTGTCAAGTATTTTCAATCTAAATTGCATTTTGTAAGTATTGTCAATCCACATGAGTCGTTTGAATCTACCGTACATTTTGTAAGCATTTTAAAATTCAATTGCTTTTTGTAAGTCCCCCCAGGGGCTCACTTCTAGTGGGCGTGGGTTGGCGACCACGGGGCCCCTGCTGAGTCCGGCATTGCTTCCACTTACTTGTGCCGGGCTCCCCTCAGTCTTCTTTCCTGTCGACCTCACTTGGTCAACTCTTGTTCTCTTCCGACCCCGACGGTATTAGGGTATCCGAGGCCTAGGGAGTCTCTTCCTTTCACGCCTTAATTGGCCCTTGTCTCATCTTTCCTTACACCCTCCTTCTGTGAGGGGTCAGCCTTCTTTTTCTTTTCCTTTTACCTCCTGCCTTGTGCTCAAGGCCCTTAAGGAGGCATGGTGTATGTAGCCCCACCACTTCTGGTGCACCCTAGCTAATGCTATACCCTCAGGGGCTCACGGCTGGTGAGTTCGGGAGTTGGCGACCCCGAGGGATTCCTGAGCTGGGTCCGTTTTCCCCTTTTGTCCCTTACCTTCGGGGCGGACCCTCTCCTCTTTCACTTTCCTATCTGCCTTTCATGGCTCTCCTTCCTTCCAAGTCCCTCAATCCGCATTCTTCGAGGGTTGAGGGCATTTCTTTTCCTCCTGTCCTTTATATGCCTTATTCTCCTTTAGTTTTCCATTTCTTCTTCTAGTATGTAGGTTGGTAGTTAGTTTTAGTTTTAAGTTTACATTTCATGTTCATCTTCACGATCACCCAAACCATCAGGGGCCGATAGCCTAGATGTTAGGCCCCTTAAAAAAACAATTATCATCATCATCATTTTGTAAGTATTATGAATTTCAATTGCACTTTGTGAATAATTTGGATTGGAACTGGGATATTTCAATCTGAATTGCATCGTGTATTTTCAATTTCAATTGCATTTTGTAAGTATTTTGAACCTCAATTGCATTTTGTACGTAATTTCGATCTCATTTGCATTTTGTAAGTATTTTGAATTCCAATTGCATTTTGTAGGTATTTCGACGCTACATTGCATTTTGTACGTATTTTGAACCTAGCTTTCATTTTGTGGGTATTTTTCAATCTATTCCTTTTGTGAATCTTTTCGTTCTAAATTCCCTTCTGTAAGAACATTTTGTGAGTTGTTTCAATCTGAGTTCCTTTTTGTAAGTATTTTCCGTCTCACTTATTTTTCGTTCTGGTTTCTGTTTCATTATCATTTTCGCTATCATCATCAGATCATTAGAGGCCGATAACCTAGATGTTAGGCCCCTTAAAATAACAATCATCATCGTCATAACTGAGGTTTGCTGGGTTCTTCTGGACATGATTTACCCACTATGAAGTTCGAAATGTACCGACCACACGAATCTGTTGTTTCATCTACCGATATCCATAAAAGTTCCCTCCTATGTCAGACCGTATCGAATCCACGACAGAAGCATGCAGTGAAAGTAAATAGTTCTTCCTAAGGGTAGATTGGTCTGGTATCCTTTGATTAGCACAATACTTTTCAAGAAACGAGCATAGATGTGAATTATTCAATTTATGCAGTGGAATGTTGCTGCATACAAAAGCTTCAGAGATCAGCAGAAAATGTACTAACTTCACACCGTGTTTTAATGTTGGTTAAAAGTAGCTGTTGAGTTTCCCCCTACTCTTCAAGCTCTTATCAATAGGAAGACCATGGTCAGGTGGCAATGGCAAATCATTCGTGACCTTCGTATCAAGCATGATTGGTACAAGCCCAAACGACAGATCCAATCCTCTATGGTTACCCTTCGTAACAAGGAATGGCGGAACAAATTACAAAGTATGGCTGAAAATTCCAGCTCCCTGTACGGTATGGCCAAAAAGTTACTTTGTTAAGTAACTGGCATTCCACCATGACACGGGGTACGTGGAATGGTCTTCACCAACCCGGACAAGGCTAATGCCCTGGCGGATACATTTGAGAGCCTGTGAACCCAACCAGGAACCTTGCAACGATGACTTTGCAGATCTGGTCCGTCGTGATCTTCATGGTGGGTTTCGGGCAGAGCTTCCCCAGGGCTTTAGATTTGTCTCACCGTCCGAGCTGCTCAATCTTATATTAAAAAGCTGAAAAATCGCAAGGCCCCCGGCCCTGACGAAGTCTCAGCTTCCTATCTCAAGAACTTGAGCAAGAATGCCTTAACTTGCCTCACCAAAATCTTTAACGCTATCTACCGATGCGGGTACTTTCCGTCAGCCTGGAAAGTAGCTAAAGTAATCATGTTTCATACACCTAATACAGTTGGGACGTTTCCACAAAACTACAGACCAATTAGCTTGCTTTCGGTCATCTCAAAACTTTTCGAAATGACGCTACTTTCCAGGCTTAATTCTCCCCCAGGGGCTCACTCCTAGTGGGCGTGGGTTGGCGACCACGGGGCCCCAGCTGAGTCCGGTATTCCTTCCACTTACTTGTGCCGGGCTCCTCTCCGTCTTCTTTCCTGTCGACCTCACTTGGTTAACTCTTGTTCTCTTCCGACCCCGACGGTATTAGGGTTTCCGAGGCCTAGGGAGTCTCTTCCTTTCCCGCCTTAATTGGCCCTTGTCTCATCTTTCCTGACACCCTCCTTCTTTTTCTTTTCCTTTTACCTCCTGCCTTGTGCTCAAGGCCCTTAAGGAGGCAGGGTGTATGTAGCCCCACCACTTCTGGTGCACCCTAGATAATACTACACCCTCAGGGGCTCACGGCTGGTGAGTTCGGGAGTTGGCGACCCCGAGGGATTCCTGAGCTGGGTCCGTTTTCCCCTTTTGTCCCTTACCTTTGGGGCGGACCCTCTCCTCTCCTCTCTCCCCTCTCCACTCCTCTTTTCATTATATTTCCTTTCTCTTTAAGATTCCCGCACTGTTTTTGTTACTTGGTTGACCGTGTATCTAAACTCCCTTTTAGCGATTTTTTAAGGTATTTTTAATCTACGTTGCATTTTCTAAGTTTTTTCGATCTAAATTACATCTCGCGATTGTTTTCAACTTCAATTGCATTTTGTAAAGATTGACAATCTAAATTGCTTTTTGGTAAGTCTTTCAATGCAGGTAGCCGGGCCTTTTAGTGAGAATTTTGAATTTCAATTGCATTTCGTAAGTATTTTCAACCAAAACCGCATTTCGCACGTATTTTGAATCTAAATTGCATTTTGTTTGGTGGGAATTTTGCACATATTTTGATTCTTAATTGCATTTTGTGGGTATTTTGAATCTAAATTACATTTTGTCAAGTATTTTCAATCTAAATTGCATTTTGTAAGTATTGTCAATCCGCATGAGTCGTTTGAATCTACCGTACATTTTGTAAGCTTTTTCAATTTCAATTGCACTTTGTGAATAATTTGGATTGGAACTGGGATATTTCAATCTGAATTGCATCGTGTATTTTCAATTTCAATTGCATTTTGTAAGTATTTTGACCCTCAATTGCATTTTGTACGTAATTTCGATCTCAATGGCATTTTGTAAATATTTTGAATTTCAATTGCATTTTGTAGGTATTTCGACGCTACATTGCATTTTGTACGTATTTTGAACCTAGCCTTCATTTTGTGGGTATTTTTCAATCTATTCCTTTTGTGAATCTTTTCGTTCTAAATTCCCTTCTGTACAGTAAGAACATTTTGTGAGTTGTTTCAATCTGAGTTCCTTTTTGTAAGTATTTTCCGTCTTACTTAATTTTCGTTCTGGTTTCCGTTTCATTATCATTTTCGCTATCCCCCAGATCATTAGGGGCCGATAACCTAGATGTTAGGCCCCTTAAAACAACAATTATAATCATCATCATCATCATCAGGCTTAATTCCTACATCTCAGAAATCATTGATATCAATATACTTAATACCTAGGCCTACGGTCGCTGGGTGGTCCATACGACACACATGCCCAGATACTGTAGGCCTAGCCATGGCGAGCCAAATACTAAAACACTCAATGTCATTTCAAGTCTAGAATACTTCAAAATTTTAATACTTAAGAAAGCTACTTAAACACTTAATTACTTCTAAAGAACAATTTTCTCCCCTATATACCAACGAGGAGAAATAAAAATTATAATTACTTTTTCCCTCAGCCCTCTCTGCAATATCTTCAAACTTTTGGCTTACTGCATGGTTGCCAAAAGAAAAGATAAATGTTTTATTTATTTATAAAGTGCTTTCAAACAAATAAACAAAATGACAGCCCCTGGCAGAACTGTTTCGCGTACAGCCCGCATAGCACTAGCTCCGGGTGCATACTAAGTTTCATCAGTGTATCTTGAAAAATATAGGAGGAAAGGTACACTAAACTGACATAAATGTAAGTCACGGAAAACTTGGATCAAAGATTTGAGATTGTTTTACTAGAGACTTGTGCAAATTATTAGAATAAAGCATGCATTTTGTGTTCTTTTAATTTACACAGTGATGCCTTACAATAAGTAAAACCTGAATTTCCCGCCGAATCAATACTTGACTTAGGCCTATAGAAAACACTATGGGTACATGTTACGGAGACCCTCTGTCTCCTTCCTCAGCCCTCTTTTGGTACTACAAACATCGTATAACACATTCAAAATCCCCAATAAAAATAACATAAAACACACATCATAAATTACAAAGTCACAACATATTATTAAAAACTACGAGCTTAACATACACTAATTAAAATTCAACAACCATAAATAAAGCATGTAATGCTCCTCGCATTTTCAGTCATTCAGTTCTTGTTTAGTTTGTGTCTTTGGACACATTAAAATATTGTTTATGCACAACCATTTATTTTGTTCCAAGTGTCTTCAAGCTCTAAAATAAATGTAATCAATCTATGGAGACTCTTACGTACGTAGGGCTTGTTGAATTGAAAACATCTAGAATTTGCCTATTGTCGATGGACACTTGTTGTTTGAGGTAGAACATCAAATATTATGGTGTTCCTTATCTAGAATACTTAACATGCTGTAGTGAAGCGACTGTTGTTTATGAATAACAGTCCAATTAGATAGCTAGTATAGAATTGAAGACAGTCAATTCAGGGCTTCTTAGATGATGGTTAGCTGACGGTCGGCGGCATCGATTATAAATATTCATTACTTTTGTTTTGGTCCTGAAATGAATGAAGTATGTTTTAGAAATTTGAATGCCAAGAATCTGATAATTATCAAGTCATCTAACCGGACCAAAAATAAAATAAATAAAGACTTACGAGGAACATTAACAAGTTGACACCTCGTCTTGTTCGTCATGGTATGCTGAATAGTTCCAAATATTCTGAAGAACAAGAACATCAGATAATGCCTTTGTAAGTACGTGTTTCCATAGTTAAGGAAAAACATTCTTATGGATAATTAAAACGGCACAAAGACTTACCGGACATATGTGACCTTGTCAATATCACAACCCTCATAGAGGTCAACTTCAACTGAACAACGCCTGAGACATAACACAGCTGCTCGCTTGCAGTGAATCGTCCTGACGCGATGGCGGGGAAGGGCGAAGGGGAGGGGATGGGGTAAGACATAAGTTTGCATAGAGAGGGGAGTGGGTGTGTAGTTGGCAGAATTTGAACGAATCGGAACGTCTGAGAAAATACCTACTGCGGCGGGGGTTGTGGGGGCGGTTTGCGTTGTTTATTGTTTATGTAATCTGCTATTGTATCAAACAATTCGTTGGTTCCAAAATTGATTTCGTTTAGATTATTGCATTCATTAGATCTCTGGGAAGTATTGATATGAATATTTTCCAAGATGTTCATGTAGCTGCCCTTAGTCACATAATGCAAGATTGTGACGTCATTGCTTATGTCGGTGAACTTGTGTCCCGTTTCTTCCATGTGTGTTGCCATAGCTGAGAATTTCCTATGCTTAATGGCCGAAACATGCTCAGCATAACGAGTGCTTATGCTCCTACCTGTTTGTCCCGTGTAATTTGATGTGCTGGAACTACATCTAAGTTCGTAAACGCCCGATTTCATATACTTATCATTGCTGTTAACTTTGTTAGAGTTGAAAAATTTATTGAAATTAGAATTATTGGTTTTGAAGGCGATGTTCATTTTATGCTTCTTAAGGATATTAGTTACTGTGTATACACTTCGATCTATGTAGGTGAAGGAGGCAAACGGTTTCTTTGTTGAGTTCTCTCTAATTAATTTAGTTGTGGGTCTGTTTTTTAACTTATAGATTAACCTGTTGACATAGTTATGGCTATAACCGTTAACTTTAGCTATTTGGTGTACTATATCTAGTTCCTGCTTCCGATCATGTTCAGAGGAGGGGATTTTTAACGCTCTATTAATGAGGCTTATGAACGCTGCGTTTTTGTGGCCGCCCGGATGATTAGAGTCCTGTCTTATGACTGTTCGTTTGCGATGGTTTCCTGTATACTTTGTAATGCAGACGATTCTTTTCTGATCAGTCAAATCCAAATAATTTATTTTATTGTTAACTTCTGATTCTAAGGTAAATTTAATATTGTTGTCTATGTTGTTCAACTCTGCCATTATTTGCTCTTTTGCCTGTACTTGGTTATCGATAATAATGAAAACGTCGCCAACATACCTTCCCCAGAAATCTATTCCTTTAATTTGGTTGATAATTTTCTCGTGTTCTATATGGTCAAGGTAAATGTTGGCTAAGATACCTGACAACGGAGATCCCATTGCGAGGCCTTCAGACTGTTTATAGATTTTCTTATTAAAAGTAAAAATGTTGTTGTCAGTGACAAAGGTTAAAATCGAAATGAATTCTTCGATTTCAACTTTGGACAGTTCACTATTGCTACTTAATCTATCATGAATAATCTTGATCTTTTTATTAACCGGGATGTTTGTATACATATCTTTAATGTCGACTGAGTGCAAGGTATTGTTTTCGTTAAGTTTAAAGTCTATTGTTCTTTCACAAAAATGCATGGTGTTACTGAAAGAGCTGTTAGCCTTGAGATTATAGTGTTTGTTAAGAAACTGTTGAGCAAATTTCGCTAGTTTGTATGTAGGACTATTCCTGAAGTTAAACGATTGGCCTGATCGGGATATTTGGTTTATGGATTTTCGGAAGAGATCTCAAAGTGGGAATGCCCGGATTCATGCTTACAAGCTTGTCAGCGTGTCTCTCGTCTAAGACAAAAATGGTGTTCTTTAAAAGTTGTTTCAACCGTTTTTTTGGGTCCTTTTTGATTTCTATGAACTTGCCTGAATTTAGAAAATCAATTGTTTTGCTAACGTAATCGTCTTTACTCATTAGCACTGTGGTATTGCCTTTATCTGCTTTGTTAATAATAATTATTATTATTATATTATTATAATTGATTTTGGTAATGAGTTTTTTGAAATTGTTATTTAAGTTACGGCTTACTTTAGCATTACTCTTGTTTGAGTTGATTATCTTCTTAATTTACTTATTGGTTTCAAACCTAGTGGCATTTTGGTCTTCAGTAGGTAGCCTCCTAATTGCTGCTTCTGTTTCGGCTACTAAAACGGTTAGATTACTCTTACTGTGATTTCGTTCCCAGTTGTGTTTGGGACCTTTTTGGAGGATTTCTAGATCGCTCTGGTGGAGAGTGATATTAGTCATGTTCTTAACTGGGCTTTGGAAAATATGGCTATTTTTTACTTCTGGGGTGTTTTGGTTGAAAGGCATTTTTTGTGCGTTAAACAAACTCTGGAATTGTTGTTTAAGGTGTTGACCTTTTTGATAACGCAAGAGTGTGTTATTTGACCTGCGATGATTTAGTATTTGTCCCATTCTTTCTTGTCTATAGAATTAGCTGCCTCTAGGTGGGCGCGGTATAAGGCATTGCTGATGTTATTCTTCCTCATATAAAGGAACTTCATTTCGCGATTAAGAACTTTGTTATTGACCAAAAACTGTGTATGTCTTTCATATGGGTTGGAACGCCCTTTTCTTTGATAACCTTTGAGATGTTGTGGAATTATTTTGTGTTTTCTGCATTTCTTGAGAAAATCGATGTCCTTGACGACGTTCTTCAGTTTAATTTTGAGATCTTTATACTTAAATTTTAACCTGTTGGCCTGGCTAGCCTTATGCTTATTAGGGACAGCACTCATTTCAGGTTCCGTATTGACCGTGTTTACAATAAGTAAAACCTGAATTTCCCGCCGAATCAATACTTTACTTATAGAAAACTCTATGGGTACATGTTTCGGAGACCCTCTGTCTCCTTCCTCAGCCCTCTTTTGGTACTACAAACATCGTATAACACATTCAAAATAACATAAAACACACATCATAAATTACAAAGCCACAACATATTAAAAACTACGAGCTTAACATACACTAATTAAAATTCAACAACAACCATAAATAAAGCATGTAATGCTCCTCGCATTTTCAGTCATTCAGTTCTTGTTTAGTTTGTGTCTTTCATTCATGTTCTCAATCCGTAGATTGGTCGGCAGCAATCCTCCTCTTCCATTCTTCCCTGTCTCCAGTCAGTCTCTTCATGTCTCTGTATGAATGGACATTAACATCTGTTATGATCTGATTGATGTATTGCAGTATCGGTCGCCCTCTTCCCCTCTTGCCCCGAATTTTGCCATCTAACACAGTTACCATAAAGTCATTGCGGCGATAGAGATGTCCTATCAGTTGGTCTCGTCTTTTTCGTATTGTTTTGAGAAATGCTCTTTCGTTAATGTTTTTGAGCACTTCGTCATTCGTCACTCTTGCGGTCCATGGAATTTTTCCCATCCGCCGCCAACACCACATTTCAAAAGCTGCAAGTCTTCTTTTATCAGCACATCCCATTGTCCAGGCTTCTGAGCCATACAAGGCTACACACATAACATTTTATAAATTTAGTTCTGGCCTCAATAGATATATTCTTTGAAATCAGAAGGGATTTTTTGCTGTTAAATGCAATTTTGGCTTGGGCAATTCTAGCTTGAATATCAGTTGAACTTTTTCCAGTGGAAGTAATTTTACTCCCTAGATAGGTGAAAGTGTTAACTTGCTTAAGTGGAGCACCAGCTATGTGAATAGCTGCATTAAGTTGTTCTCTAGCGCGTACCATTATTTCCGTCTTTTTAATATTGATTTTCATATTATATTTTTCATGTAGAATCCTGTTAATTTCCGTGAGTGCATGTTGCAGTTTCTCTTCACTGGTTTCCAGGACTGCTATGTCGTCTGCAAACCTTATTGTCTTGACTGCTACTCCGTTGATCTTAACTCCTCCCATAACTGTCTTACATTCCTCAATGCCTTTCTCAATATATAAGTTGAAAAGTGCAGGCGATAAGCTGCATCCCTGTCCAACTCCTTTGTGAATACAAACTTCTTGCACTACTCCGCATATGTCCACAATGCCTTTTTGGTTTTTATAAAGTTCATAGATTATCTGCCTATCTCTGTAATCATAGCCAATATTAGTCATAATTTCCATGAGAATATTCCAATTCACGTTATCGAATGCTTTTTCAAGGTCCACAAAAGCAATGTAAAGTGGTTTCCTTATATCCATGATTTTATCAATTATTTCTCGAATTAGTAATATGGCTTCCCTTGTTCCTCTGTTCTGCCTAAAGCCAAATTGATCTTCATTCAGATTTTGCTCTATTTTGTTTTTTATTCGTCTGTAAATTATTTTAGTCAATATTTTTGATCCATGCGATACGATGCTAAGGGTACGATGTTCTTCACATTTCAGTGTTCCCTGTTTCTTTGGTATTGGTATCATGAGACTCTTTGTAAAGTCGTCTGGGACTTCTCCATTTGTATATTTCACTGATCAACCCAAACAGATATTTGTGTGTCCTAGAATTCAATGCTTGTAACATTTCTGCTGCTATTTTATCATATCCTGGGGCTTTATGTGATTTCAGCTCATTCACAGCATGAAAATATTCTGATTCAAGAATGGATGGTCCTAAGTTATCATGCGAAATAGTATCTCCATTTTCCAGCTCAGTCAATTGTGTGGGGTCTGCATACAGATTTTCCAAATAATTCTTCCACCTCATCACTACGTCCTTGCTCTCAATCATTAGCTTCCCATATTCATCCATTATGCAAACACTACGACCCTTTCTCCTTTTAAATTGCTTATTAATCAAGTCGTAAGCTTTCTCTACTTGTCCATTTTTCAAACTATCTTCAATTTCTAAGCATTGTCTCATTATATAATCCTTTGCATTATTAGCTTCCCTGTTTACGATATTTCGAAGGCTCTTGTAATGACGAATTCCTTCATCACTTCTAGAGTTTTTATACTTTCTTCTCTCCTCTATAAGTGATCCAGGGATTCTGAGGTGATGCTTTCATCTTTCCAACTGTTTTATCAGCCACTTCAAGAATTGTTTGTTTGAAGCCAATCCATTTTTCATTCACTGTACTAGCGGATATATCCTTTATTCTTTCCTGTATCTGGTCTTGGAATTGCAACTTAATGCTGGCATGTTTAAACTTGCCGACATCGAACATTTTACGGCCTTGAATAGTCGGTCTTTTCTTTTTGAGGATCAACCTAGACTTCATTAAAACAAGGTTGTGGTCACTCGCAACATCCGCCCCAGGATAGCTTTTACATTGTTTGACTTGGTTGCAGTATCTTCTTCTTGTTATTATATAATCTAATTGGTAACGTGCTGTACCGCCAGGGACAGTCCACGTATACCGTCGCCTCGCAGGATGCTCAAACAATGTTTAGTAACTATGAGATCATTTTGTTTGCAGAAGTCTACTAAGTGTTGACCTCTATCATTTCTATTGCCAAGTCCATATTTACCAACTGTTTTCCCATATTCTCCTTCGCCCACGACAGCGTTCCAATCACCTAATAAAATGAGGTTCTCATTATCTTTTAGTTGATCAAAAAGCTTGTGTCTTTGGACACATTAAAATATTGTTTATGCACAACCATTTATTTTGTTCCAAGTGTCTTCAAGCTCTAAAATAAATGTAGTCAATCTATGGAGACTCTTGCGTGCGTAGGGCTTGTTGAATTGAAAACATCTAGAATTTGCCTATTGTCGATGGACACTTGTTGTTTGATCTAGAACATCAAATATTATGGTGTTCCCTATCTAGAAAACTTAACAACATGCTGTAGTGAAGCGACTGTTGTTTATGAATAACGGTCCAATTGGATAGCTAGTATAGAATTGAAGACAGTCAATTCAGGGCTTCTTAGATGATGGTTAGCTGACGGTCGGCGGCATCGATTATAAATATTCATTACTAGTGTTTTGGTCCTGAAATGAATGAAGTACGTTTTAGAAATTTGAATGCCAAGAATCTGAAAATTATCAAGTCATATAACCGGACCAAAAATAAAATAAAGACTTACGAGGAACATTAATAAGTTGACACCTCGTCTTATTCGTCATGGTATGCTGAATAGTTCCAAATATTCTGAAGAACAAGAACATCAGATAGTGATGCCTTGTTTTTTTTTACATAACATACGACAAAACAGCCCGACAACCAAAGGTACTCCTTCCACCCCGTCAACATCCACGCGTACCGACCACCGTTTAGTTTACGTGTGCCCTCCCCATCCAGTTACCACAGGCTTCTGGAGTACCTTTGGCTCAAACCTCAAAGATATTACCGACCTACGGTCGTGCAAATATACTTGCGCATTGCAATACGAACCCGTTCCAGTAGGAGGACTTTGTAGATCTGGTCCGTCGTGATCTTCATGGTGGGTTTCGGGGAGAGCTTCCCCAGGGCTTTAGAATTGTCTCACCGTCCGAGCTGCTCAATCTTATTAAAAAGCTGAAAACTCGCAAGGCCCCCGGCCCTGACGAAGCCTCAGCTTCCTATCTCAAGAACTTGAGCAAGAATGCCTTAACTTGCCTCACCAAAATCTTTAGCGCTATCTACCGATGCAGGTACTTTCCGTTAGCCTGGAAAGTAGCTAAAGAAATCATGATTCATAAACCTAATAGAGATGGCACGTTTCCACAAAACTACAGACCAATTAGCTTGCTTTCGGTCATCTCCAAACTTTACGAAATGACTCTACTTTCCAGGCTTAATTCCTACATCTCAGAAATCATTGATATCAATATACTTATTAAATTCTGAAGCTGCTGTTGATAAAGAAATTAACTTAATACCTAGGCCTACGGTCGGTGGGTGGTCCATACGACACACATGCCCAGATACTGTAGGCCTAGCCATGGCGAGCCAAATACTAAAATACTAAATGTCATTTCAAGTCTCCCCCCAGGGGCTCACATCTAGTGGGACGTGGGTTGGCGACCACGGGACCCCAGCTGAGTCCGGCATTGCTTCCACTTACATGTGCCGGGCTCCTCTCCGTCTTATTTCCTGTCGACCTCACTTGGTCACCTCTTGTTCTCTTCCGACCCCGACGGTATTAGGCTATCCGAGGCCTAGGGAGTCCCTTTCCCGCCTTAATTGGCCTTTGTCTCATCTTTTCTGATTCCCTCCTTCTGCGAGGGGTATGCCTTCTTTTTCTTTTCCTTTTAACTCCTGCCTTGTGCTCAAGGCCCTTAAGGAGGCCAGGTGTCTGTAGCCCCACCACTTCTGGTGCACCCTAGATAATGCTACACCTTCAGGGGCTCACGGCTGGTGAGTTCGGGAGTTGGCCAACCTGAGGGATTCCTGAGCTGGGTCCGTTTTCCACTTTTGTCCCTTACCTTTGGGGCGGACCCTCTCCTCTCTCCTCCCCCAGGGGCTCACATCTTGTGGGCGTGGGTTGGCGACCACGGGGCCCCAGCTGAGTCCGGCATTGCTTCCACTTACTTGTGCCGGGCTCCTCTCTCTCTTCTTTCCTGTCGACCTCACTTGGTCAACTCTTGTTCTCTTCTGACCCCGACGGTATTAGGGTATCCGAGGCCTAGGGAGTCTCTTCCTTTCCCGCCTTAATTGGCCCTTGTCTCATCTTTCCTGATACCCTCCTTGTGTGAGGGGTCAGCCTTCTTTTTATTTTCCTTTTACCTCCTGCCTTGTGTTCAAGGCCCTTAAGGAGGCAGTGTGTATGTAGCCCCACCACTTCTGGTGCACCGTAGATAATGCTACACCCTCAGGGGCTCACGGCTGGTGAGTTCGGGAGTTGGCGACCCCGAGGGATTCCTGAGCTGGGTCCGTTTTCCCCTTTTGTCCCTTACCTTTGGGGCGGACCCTCTCCTCTTTCACTTTCCTATATGCCTTTCATGGCTCTCCTTCCTTCCAAGTCCCTCAATCCGCCTTCTCCGAGGGTTGAGGGCATTTCTTTTCCTTCTGTCCTTTTATTTGCCTTATTCTCCTTTAGTTTTCCATTTCTTCTTCTAGTATGTAGGTTAGTAGTTAGTTTTAGTTTTAAGTTCGCTTTTCATTTTCATCTTCACGATCACCCAAACCATCAGGGGCCGATAACCTAGATGTTAGGCCCCTTAAAACAACAATTATCATCATCATCATCATCTCCTCTCTCCCCTCCCTTCTCTCCCCTCCCCTCCCCTCCCCTCTCCTCTCCTCTTTTCCTTATATTTCCTTTTCTCTTTAAGATTCTCGCACTGTTTTTGTTACTTGGTTCACCGTGTATCCAAATTCCCTTTTAGCGATTTTTAAGGCATTTTTGATCTACGTTGAATTTTGTAAGTTTTTTTCGATCTAAATTACATTTCGCGATTTTTTTCAACCTCAATTGCATTTTGTAAAGATTGACAATCTAAATTGCTTTTTAGTAAGACTTTCAATGCAGTTAGGCGGGCCTTTAAGTGAGTATTTTGAATTTCAATTGCATTTTGTAAATATTTTCAACCTAAACCGCATTTCGCACGAATTTTGAATGTAAATTGCATCTTGTTTGGTGGGCATTTGGACATATTTTGATTCTCAATTGCATTTTGTGTGTATTTTGAATCTAAATTAAATTTTGTCAAGTATTTTCAATCTAAATTATATTTTGTAAGTATTGTCAATCCACATGAGTCGTTTGAATCTACCGTACATTTAGTAAGCATTTTCAATTTCAATTGCATTTTGTAAGTATTTTGAATCTGAACCGGCCTTTTTCAATCTAAATTGCATTGTGTATTTTCAATTTCAATTGCATTTTGTACGTCTTTACGATCTCATTTACATTTTGTAAGTATTGTACAACCCCCAGGGGTCTGCACCCCCTGGAGGCCATCCCCCCATCATCTATTCAAACTACCCCTAACTGGCAAATCCTGTAAGCCCAGTCCAACATCTATTAACACGCAAGGGCAGCTAGCCAGCCTGGAAAGCTTACCCAATAATTGCATCACTACCACAAACAGCGACACACAATTAACTAGGACATCTATTCAGCACAATGCTGACAGCACAACGCCGGAGAATATAAAAAGGAGCCTTAACTAGGGCAGGCTCTCTCAATTACCAGTCTTACAGTGCATCGGCCGGAGGCTATCGCTGGTATCATCAGGTGAGTCAGCAAGTGTTCAGAATCCTGTACTTTGTAACCTTTACCCACAAGTTTGTACACATACATTGTAACACCACTACATCCCTTAAAAGGGACTCATAATTCCATATTACTGACCAATAAATACTTGGTCAGTACATTACACCTGCATTACTGTTTACACGTTTCTTTACGCCCTAACTCCCTTCCTGACTCCTCCGTCACGATTAGACGTGACGCACAGTAGTCAGGCACTTGCTAGCTCAGATAGCATTGTGTTCACGCAGCGGCCCGACTACCAGAGACAACACGCGCCATAAGGCTGACGCGTGCACATCCGTTATATAATTGGTCAGCCAGCTGGACGACCAGCACGTTGACCCGGACACTAAGTTACATCCCCTAAAATACACCTACATCTTTTATAGGAGCACCCCCTAGTATCCTAACACTACACAACACTCTACACTGGTCAGCTTGCCCGACTACGGGAAGCTACCCCCTTTTAGGCACCTCTCTATAAATTAGCACAGTAACTCTTCCGTTTTAGATCCAACCACCCCCCCAATAAGGGATCTTAAACAGATGGTGGAGGCCGGGTACCACGCACAGTAAAATAGAACTCATACAACGAGTTTTCGTGGTCAAAACGGCCCGTACCGCATATAGCCAAGCGAAATTGTGAATTTTTTTTCTCTCAGACAGAAAGCAGTTTTTTTTGCTTTGCGCTAGCTACACAGGGAATTTTTTCTCCCATATCCACCCCCACCCCCTGGAAAGAGACAGAAATTACGTGCACATTTCTCCTTACACTCACCCTTAACGTAGAATGGCACCTCATGCAGAAACAACAGAGATTGTAAGCCATAGAGGCAGTAGGGGTACGCCAATATTATTAGCATTATTGTTCAGATGCCAGAGGCACATACAAAGCCGGCAAACACAGATACGGGCATCCCAAACAAAAAAATCGGGGCAATACAGGGCAAACAGCCATACACTCCGTCAGATGGTAGGACAGCGCGATTAAGATGCGCACATAAGCACTTGAGGCACATACATGAACACCTCAATAGGATCCATACCCAGAGACACAGAATACACGACCAATTGAACACCACACATGGTCCCGTAATAAATAATGCAACCCTCGAGAGGTTGAGGGTCCACTACACGACTTTACACACTCAGTACAGGGAGTTAATTTGCGAGCAAGCGTTTCTCCAACTAGCGGCCACAGAACTATACAGAGCACAAGCACACTGATACAACAGTTTGCCAGCAGGCCATGAGCCTCAACAGGCAGTACACCCAAATTTGGGACGAGTACCGTGAACTCCAGAACAACAAGGCCATTTTCGAGTACATGGCAGGGCCACCAGCCCAACCGAGAGAGGACATAAGCGTAGATACGCTAACTCGGCAATTTGCGAGGATGTCCCTCTCGCCATATACTGCCACACATGGGAAGGAGGACACCATGGCCACAGTCCAGAAGACGGCCAGGTTAGACTCCAATACACTGCGGGGACAAGCTTACACCAATGCATATCCCTTAGCTCCGGTTCGGAAGGCAATTTTGCCAAACCGGGCGGCAGAACCTAGGCCAACCCCCTCGCAACGGACGAACGAGAGGGAGTTGAAGCCAGGACCCTCAGACACACATAGTATGACAGGGAGACAACGGGAGGTAACCACGTCATGGGCTGAGGACGTAGAGCCCGCCCTACAGAACATTGAGCCTACACACACCCACACAGATAGGCAAACGCAATGGCAGGAGTCTGCCGTGGTCACAGGCCAGAAAGCGGTCAGGCTACACGCCACCACATTGCCAGGGCAGAGACAGGCAATTAAGCGGCCTTTACCGCCAGTTCAAAGGGAAAGTTTGCCAGAACGGAGGCGAACACCGGCATTCGTACCACAGGTGCGAACGCATAAGAGGGTGTTGCATTCAGGCCCTCAGGATGCACGATACACGCCTGCACATTGTGACCACGCACTCACACACGGTACACGGGGTACAGGAAAGGTGTTATTGCCTACCCCACAAAACCACTCAGGCAAAAACCACACTGAGGACACCTCAATCCCTGAAACACAACGCAGACATAGAACACAGAGAATGACATGAGATCACGGGCCCAAATCCCAGCAAAAATTGGACACCAGGGAAACAACTATCCAGGCTTCCAAGCACACCGAAATTGGCCCATACAACTACAGAACCAGATAATACCACATTTCCTTCGACCAAAAGCCAGGCATAAAATTTCAATTACACCTGACATGGAAAATAGATTTCCCAGACACAAGTATATAAATTTCGTAAGACAAAGGTCTTATGGAATAGTGGCCACACAACAGTACTAGCTATTGCCACACTAGTCCGCCCGGAATCTAGAACGATGACAACACTCGCATACGTGCAAGAAAGCACGTGCTGGCAGCTGACATGCATAACGTCCGAGCCTGCCATTACACATACAAACCGCTGACTTGCAGATTTCGTCACATCGCAATACTGCTGGTGACAGACACTATTGTTGTATCGGCAGTGGCCGTGAAATCACAAACGCAAAACAACCACAATACCACACATTTTTTTTAACACTGCAAAAACATTTAGCAAATGGACAAGACGTGACAGACCGGAACTTATCTTGGGCCCATAGGAGCACGTTCTCAGAGACGTTGACAGGCCACGGGCACCTCCTGCCCATACACGCGATACATATTAGGACCTACCCTATAACAGACCAACCGTCCGCATGGTGTAGCGGAACATAGTCACACACACACACGTGCTCACTAATCAGGGGCGAACACAGATAGGGGCTCTGAGGAAACAAGACCCCCCCTAATAACTTCCTTTCTGGATATCAGTTTTCAAAAAAAAATCATTCCAGGCGATTAGGACATAGCCAGTCGCACTACGACCACTGGCCACATTCACACTACAGATGGCAGACCAGATTAAGTCGTGACGCCACAGAGGGAGAATGACTAAAGCATAGGTGGATAATCCCAGCGGGATTACCGACATCCCACCCAAAGGCTACCATTCTGAATACCTTACTCCCCTCCAATAACCTTCCCACGTCCAACATGTCCAACGCAGACACATGAACACGATGAAAACACCTACACTACATTACAAAGTATACATAGGGGTTGTTAGACTTCATGCGTTTAAAGAGAGGGCTTACTACGCCTTGGATCTCGATGCTACCACCTGAGTATTAGGGGTGGGTCGGCAAACAACAATTAAGCATAATGCGCATCTCCAAATGAGAGATGAGGCCACAATTATATATTAACCATTTTTTTTGTTAATTAAATACTCCCGCATGACAGGAATATATTATTATTACGCATCACCCTACACCTATCCTTACATGAGTGCAGATGCCTCATATCCAGACAAATGCATGAGTATCCCATCCATTTACCAACGGTATTACTATCAAACCTGCATGGAATTTTCATATTTTTGCAATCCCGGGAATTACCTGCCCCAGTCCACTCATTGTAAGAGCAATCCTAGCAGCATTACCGGCTCAAGGCCACCATATATTTGAGCCCAAAGATGCGCAACCTCTTCCTACCATGCTTTCAGCCCACTCTACAAATAACTACCCCCAGATCCTAATAACAGGGTACCTGACATCATAGACCCTACTAACACCTCCATGAAGGGTAACGGAGCATTATCTCTGGACAGCCGACGTAGCAATAGTAGACCTGAAGTAGTCTATGCACTTAGAAGCTCTACAACCCCACAACACTTGAAATATTTTACATTTTACACAGAATAACTTATTTACACAGGTTACGCCCATATTTATTTTTATTTTTTTTACATGAAAAGGAATCTGAAACACTCTGATTGATGATAACGGCACAAGCCGAAGGCAAGAGGCACCACACTGGAGCAGAGCTGGGGAAGGTGATGGGGACCCTTACCCCAGTTGGCTCAATAACTTAACATGCCGACCCGACCGAACAGACGAACCACGTAAGGTTGAAGCATTCGGGATCTGGCACGGGCAAACGTCAAGATCTAGGGGTGCATCTAGCCTATCCCCCTTGTCGGAGACAGTTACACCCACTATGTGCCACGGTCGTCGAAGCCAAGACCTGCAGGGAAGTCTTTCTGAGGATGGTGGGAGAAATAGCTCACTCCGCGCCGGACTCAGGGGATGACCCTAGAGACGACCCAAACTATGACTAGACTTTTAGTTAAATTTAAGTAGGTAGGGCTTCTATAGCGGGAAGCAAGACTCCTGTGCGCTGGAGTGAAATATTACTGTGAAAAGCATGCGAAAAGCATACTACTGCGGCCGATAAAGGCGAAGAGATTCTTATACTGCGAAAAGCAGACCAAGATTGCCAATGAAGGCGAAGATAACATTATGCCATTGGACGATGTCCAATGCCCACATAAATGGCGACGCATCGGGCAACCTAATGGCATTAAATGAGTAGCATAGCGAGCAACCCACAGGGGTTAAGTGGGCGACCCAACTACGACTACATACGCAAAGGCAAAGGTAAAGCGCTGATAAGTACAGCGGGCGAAACGGTTTGCTCAGGGGCACCGTAAGCCGCCCGTGACTAGATTAGTACTAGTTAGTAAGACCTAGAATAGACGTCGACATTAGGATTAAAATGGAGGGGACTACGAGGCATTGTTGGGTTCCGGTCCCAACAATGTACTACAAGGGAACCACCGCGAGAGAAATCGAACGGACAGCCTCTATCTAAATTTTAGTATTTAAGTTACAGTGCCATTTTTAAGGTCACTTAGATATAAGCAAATTCAACCAGCGCTGTTGCTAAAACTGGGCGCAGCACATTTCGGCTTTAGAATAAGGTTTACTTGGCTTGTATATACAGTATAGTTTTACAATTAAGGCAATTTTTTTTTAGATTAAGGTAGAATATTTCGGCTCCTGATGACCGCCAAACCCGTCATCAGGGTAAGTCCGACAATACACTATAATACAGGATTAGTATATTATAATATAGTAAAATAAGTATAATTGAAGTGGAATATATCGGCACCCGGTATCCAAAATTCCGCTACCGGGGTAAGACCGACAACACATTAAGAAACGACATTACGGCACCGTATAGGGTAAGCCCGGCAACATATTAATATCAATAGGATTAAGATTAAGCCGCTCGGCACCTGGTGACTAAAAATCCGTTACCAGGGTAAGCCCGACAACACTAGGCTAAAATAGACCATCCTAGGTCCACCTAGATTAAGTTAGACTTCAGTGGCGCCACACTTAGTTTTACAAATTAAGCGCTACCAATGAAGTGTTATATATATACATGTAATGTATTGCAATGTATTGTAATATCTTATTAATCATTAATCCACTTTCACCCACACAGGAAGACCACGGAACAACGAAGAGATGAACATTTTTACATTGATACATTTTTTGATTCACAGATAACTAGGAGCATGAATATGTCTGTTGTAAATATATTACCCAAACCAAAATACACATACCTTCATCTATGTCACACACAAACACACTACTCATCGATTTTAGTTGCACCCTTAAAGGTGACAACGTCAGCGGTCAGCGGTGAACAGCTTACGTGGGATGATGAACATCGCTGAACGCAAACACATTCAGCATACGCAAATGAAGCGTTACTTCAGGATCAAAGGGCGACACGGAGGTTGTAAGTGCCGAACCATCGACCCTAAGGTGGAATTCCGACCCACGACGGAAAACCACGAGGTTATATGATAAGTACAAGGAGGGAATAGTGGACTAGCCACTAAACCGCACCAGAAACGGCCGAATAGAGAGCGGTAATCAAGGCATGATGGTAAGGTGCGCACAAAGAATAAAAGGTATACAATAACTGGCCACGTAAAAGAGCTCTACAAGGTATATATGATAGTTGATAATTGTAAATTGTAAATTATTTTGTATTTTCTCGCCATATCATACAATTAAAGGGTTCCACATGGGTGGCCAACATACCTATACATACAGGGTACCAACATGGCAACCATTATTTTTTCTATGTCCATCATTATTACTATGTTTACTATGTTTACTTATAAATCGGCAGGAATATTACAAATGTAATGATTATTATTATTATTATCAGGTCATATCTGTTATCATTATCATGACCACCAATGTACACAATGTCTATGATTCGTTTTTCTTTCATTTTTCTTTCTTCTAACTTCCCCATTTGTCAGGGTGTTCCGTTTTATCCCAAATCAATAAATGCACTTTGAATATTTCCCTTAAATTATACCCTGGAACACCCATTTTTGTCTATTTCTTCCCTCTTTCTCATTGCAGGGAGCACTTTTTCCCTAAGATAGGGCGGACGACGCAATCATCCGTTCAGCCCTGGGTTTTTTTCCTCCCTGCACAACAATGTACCGAATGACTGTCAGAACTATATTTTTTTTATGCAAACCTTCAACATGTCAATTTCGATTTTTTTTCATGCAATGTCTATGCCAATGTCAAATGTTATATATATATATATATGTCTATCCCATAACCCACCCCTCTGAACACGAGCTGATCTCACACCTACACACCTACACGACATCACCACATCCACACGACGACGACGGACGACACCAACAGAAGATACGAGGGGACTTCAAGAACTTCAGGAACTAACTGCTGCATCAACATCCCCAACCCCAAGTTCCGTTCCCGTTCGCGGGGACGCGAACTAAATAGGGGAAGAGGCTTGTACAACCCCCAGGGGTCTGCACCCCCTGGTGGCCATTTCCCCATCATCTATTCAAACTACCCCTAACTGGCAAATCCTGTAAGCCCAGTCCAACATCTATTAACACGCAAGGGCAGCTAGCCAGCCTGGAAAGCTTACCCAATAATTGCATCACTACCACAAACAGCGACACACAATTAACTAGGACATCTATTCAGCACAATGCTGACAGCACAACGCCGGAGAATATAAAAAGGAGCCTTAACTAGGGCAGGCTCTCTCAATTACCAGTCTTACAGTGCATCGGCCGGAGGCTATCGCTGGTATCATCAGGTGAGTCAGCAAGTGTTCAGAATCCTGTACTTTGTAACCTTTACCCACAAGTTTGTACACATACATTGTAACACCACTACATCCCTTAAAAGGGACTCATAATTCCATATTACTGACCAATAAATACTTGGTCAGTACATTACACCTGCATTACTGTTTACACGTTTCTTTACGCCCTAACTCCCTTCCTGACTCCTCCGTCACGATTAGACGTGACGCACAGTAGCCAGGCACTTGCTAGCTCAGATAGCATTGTGTTCACGCAGCGGCCCGACTACCAGAGACAACACGCGCCATAAGGCTGACGCGTGCACATCCGTTATATAATTGGTCAGCCAGCTGGACGACCAGCACGTTGACCCGGACACTAAGTTCCATCCCCTAAAATACACCTACATCTTTTATAGGAGCACCCCCTAGTATCCTAACACTACACAACACTCTACACTGGTCAGCTTGCCCGACTACGGGAAGCTACCCCCTTTTAGGCACCTCTCTATAAATTAGCACAGTAACTCATCCGTTTTAGATCCAACCACCCCCCAATAAGGGATCTAAAACAGTATTTTGAATTTCAGTTGTATTTTGTAAGTGTTTCGACGCTACATTGCATTTTGTACGTATTTTGAACCTAGCCTACATTTTGTGGGTCTTTTTCAATCTATTCTTTTAGTGAATCTTTTCGTTCTAAATTTCCTTTAGTGAGTTGTTTCCATCTGAGTTCCTGTTTGTACGTATTTTCCGTCTCACATATGTTTCGTTGTGGTTTCCATTTCATTCTCATTTTCGCTATCACCCAGATCATTAGGGGCCGATAACCTCGATGTTAGGCTCCTTAAAACAACAATCATTATCTGGTGCACCCTAGATAATGCTACATCCTCAGGGATTCCTGAGCTAGGTCCGTTTTCCCCTTTTGTCCCTTACATTTGGGGAGGACCCTCAACTCTCTCCCCTCTCCTCTCCCCCCTCTCCTCTCCCCCCTCTCTTCTCACCTCTCCGCCTTTCATTATATTTCCTTTTCTCTTTAAGATTCCCGCATCTTTGTAGGTATTCTTAATCTACGTTGCATTTTGTAAGTTTTATCGATCTAAATTGCATTTTGTGAGTGTTTTTCAACCTCACTTCCATTTTGTAAAGATTGCCAATCAAAATTGCTTTTTAGTAAGTCTTTCAATATAGGGGGGTCTTCTTGTGAGTATTTTGAATTTCAATTGCATTTTGTATTTTCAACCTACCCCGCTTTGTTCAAGTAGTTATGCCTCAATTGCATTTTGTGGGTATTTTGAATCTACATTACATTTTGTGCGTATTTTCAATCTCATTTGCATTTTGTAAGTATTTTGATTTCACTTGCATTTTGTAAGTATTTTGACTGTAAGTTGCATATTGTACGTATTTTGGACTTAACCTAAATTTTGTGCGTACTTTTCAATCTATTCCTCTTGTGAGTATTTTCGTTCGAAATTCCCTTTTGTACGTATTACCGCTCTCCATTTGGTGAGTAGTTTCAATCTGAGTTCCTTTTTGTAAGTATTTTTCCTGCTACATAAGACATAAAAGTTGGGGCTCACTGTCTTTTTTTATCTAAACCATTTTCATTTCATCCATAGCAGTGAGCTGTTTTTTATCTTCATCCTTTCATTTCAAGCCATTTCATTTCCTCAGGGGCCGATAACCTCGATGTTAGGCCCCTTAAAACAATTATCATCATCATCATCATCATCATCATCATCATCATCATCATTTAAAGTCTAGAATACTTCAAAATTTTAATACTTAAAAAAGCTGCATAAAACACTTAATTTCTTCAAAAGACCAATTTTCTCCCCTCAATACCAACGACGAGAAATAAAAATTATAATTCCTTTTTCCCAAAGCCCTCTCTGCAATATCTTCAAACTTTTGGCTTACTGCATGGGTGCCAAAAGAAAAGATAAATGTTTTATTTATTTATAAAGTGCTTTTAAACAAATAAACAAAATGACAGCCCCTGGCAGAACTGTTTCGCGTACAGCCCACATAGCACTAGCTCCGGGTGCATACTAAGTTTCATCAGTGTACCTTGAAAAATAAAGGAGGAAAGGTACATTAAACTGACGAAAATGTAAGTCACGGGAAACTTGAATCAAAAGATTTTAGATTGTTTTACGACAGACGTGTGCAAATTATTAGAATAATGCATGCATTTTGTGTTCTTTTAATTTACACAGTGATGCCTTGTTTTTTTTTACGTAGTCTTCCACTTTCCCGCCTTAATTGGCCCTTGTCTCATCTTTCCTGATACCCTCCTTCTGTGAGGGGTCAGCCTTCTTTTTCTTTTCCTTTTACATCCTGCCTTGTGCTCAAGGCCCTTAAGGAGGCCGGGTGTATGTAGCCCCACCACTTCTGGTACACCCTAGATATTGCTACACCCTCAGGGGCCTACGGCTGGTGAGTTCGGGAGTTGGCGACCTCGAGGGATATCTGAGCTGGGTCAGTTTTCCACTTTTGTCCCTTACCTTTGGGGGGGACCCTCTCCTCTCTGGCGGCTTCGGTGGCGTAGTCGGTAGCATGCTGAGCTTCTATGCCCAAGATAGCGGGTTCAAACCCGGCCAAAGCCGTCGGATTTTCTAAGAGCGTTAAGAATCCCTCAGTATGCCTTCCTTCGGAGGGGACGTAAAGCCGGCGGTCCCATGTCATAGATTTATGGCATGTTAAAGACCTTCCACTAATTGCACCTGTGTGAAGCTAAATTGGATAGGTTGATGTAAACAACGCTCTTAGGTTTCTACGTTCGTTGCCAAGAGCCGACTGTGGTGGCGTCTAATAGCTAAGTTCTGAATGTGGCCTAGTAGTCGTTGACGGTGGCGCTTGGCGGCAAAAGTAGGAACTACTTGAAAAAATTAAATGTCTGCAGTCCTTACTTGAATTTAAAACAGATACACACACTAATACAGTCATCACAATTAACACCGGTTATCAGACAGATTCTACTAACACCCAAAGTACACGGGGCTACATGACCGCGTTGTCGCAGCCCCTAAACTTAAGGGCACATAGCACGTTATCACTTTCATTTTGCAGCTATTTTAGATAAAATATATAACCAGGCTCCTAGCCATGATATACAAATGAAATTTTTACCACACTAGCTGAAGTACCCGTGCTTCGCTACGCGTCATAAATAAATTAAAATGTGAAGGTGACAGATAAAACAGGGGATAGCTGAGGTGCTGCGGAGAGGGAGATTAAGGATGGAACATTTTGTCCAACTACACCGCTCGGCGTTGACCGTGTTTTATAGCACAAATTTAGGTTTTACTCGCTAACCGTTGGAGATACCTTTCGGATAGAAAATGTAATTTTAAACCTCGTATATGCCATCAAAGGTTTGCTATTTCTTAGCGTTCTCTTTTTATTTGACATGGAAATATGAAAGTTTGAAACCAAAGGGTGTAGTGACGTCACTAAAATGGTCGCCATCTTTAAATAGTGCAAAGTATTCAAATCAAAAGTAACCTATATGTTAACCAGGTAAATCAGCTACTTCCATGTAAAATTCATGTAAATCGGACCAGTGGTACTTGCGTGATTGAGTAATACACATACACACACCATCTCATTTTTAGCCTCGCTTCGCTCGCGTCATAGTCGTGTCGTATTGTTATTCAATGAAATGCAGGTTTAACCCCGTTAACACCCCTTTAGAACCTGAATATCCAAAAATCCCTCCTTAATAGACGTTTTCGACACACAACAAACATATCCCCAAAATATAATTCTTCTAACTTTAATAGTTTTGGTTGGTCGATGAGAGTGAACATCCAAAAATCCTTCCTTAGTGGACGTTTTTCTTCCATAATTTCACCCCTCCCCATAGGCCCCTTAAATTGCATTTATGAAAAAACTGTCGAACATCTATTTTTAATTTATTTATTTTTAAGCTGATTGATTTCCTCCGAGTTTCAAACTCCTCGCCTATGTCGTTTAAGAGATACACGCTCCGTTAGGAATCTTTCAACCCCCACTTTTCATCCCTTACACCTCATAATATACACTACATCGAAAAACCATTAGACATGTGTCAGCTTATTTTTAATGATTAGTATATATGCCAAGTATCACATCCCCAAATGAAACCACTCGTGAGATATTGTTATTCAATGAAATGCACGTTTACCCCCTTGAACACCACTTTAGAACCTGAATATCCAAAACTCTTTCCTTAGTGGACGTTTTCGACATACAACGAACATATCCCCAAAATTTCATGTTTCTAACTTCAATAATTTTGGCTGGGCGATGATGAGTGAGTGAGTCAGTCAGGACATTTTATTTCATTTATTTTTGATAATTTCACCCCTCTCCATGAACCCCTTAAATTGGATTTATGAAACAAACGGTCGAACACCTATTTACTTATTTAAAGCTGTTTTCCCCCTGAGTTTGATGAGTGACTAAGTGAGTCAATCAGTTAGGACACTTTCTTTCCTGTTCTTTTCCCCCCAGAATTTCACCCCTCTCCAAGGGCCCCTTAAATTTGATTTATGAAAAAAACGGTCGAACAACCATTTACTTGTATTTTAAGCTGTTTTTTTTCCCGCCGAATTTCAATCTTCTCGCCTGTGTCGTTTCAGAGATACACGCTCCGTTATGAATCCTTCAACCCCCAATTCATCCCTTTCACCTCATAATACACCATATCGATAAACCCTTAGATATATGTCTGATTATTTTTAATGATTAGTTTATATACCGAATATCACATCCCCAAAGAAACAACTCACGAGATATCGTTATTCAATGAAATGCACCCGAATACACAAAAAACACTCCTTAGTTGTCGTTTTCGACATACAGCGAACATATTCCCAAAATTTCATTTTTCCAACTTTTATAGTTTTCGCTGGACGTGATGAGTGAGTCAGACAGGACATTTTCTTTCAATTATTTTTACCAGAATTTCACCCCTCCCCATGGGCCCCTTAAATTAATTTATGAAAAAACGGTCAAACACATATTTACTTATTTTTATGCTGATCTTTTTCCCGCTGAGTTTCAAACTCCTCGCCTATGTCGTTTAAGAGATACACGCTCCGTTAGGAATCTTTCAATCCCTACTTTTCACCCCTTTCACCTCATAATATACACACATCGAAAAACCCTCAGAAACGTGTATTCTTACTTTTTAATGATGAGTTTATGTGCCGAGTATCACATCCCCCAATGAAACCAATCGGGAGATATTGCTATTCAATGAAATGCAGGTCTACCTCCTTAACACCCCTTTAGAACCTGAATATACAAACATCCTCTCTTAGTGGGCATTTGCGGCCCTTGAGGAAGCAGCATACCAAATTTCATTTCAATCCGTTCGGTGGTTTCTGAGATTTCGTGATGAATGAATGAGTGAGTGAGTGGTATTTGACAAATATATAGTAGAAGATAGTGTCAAGTCTTTGTTATGCTAAACTCGGTTGACAGTGCTGTGTGAGTAGGTGAGTAACTAACGGGATTTCAAGTAAAGATCCTCATTTTCTATACCGGTAGTGCAGAGCGCAACTGGCATCCAGACGGCCGTGTCTCGACTTGAGCTATGTTGCCATGGAAACTATCTGCCTTGCCATTCCTTCATGAGTATATTTTATGATTTGATTAGCCTGTGCTTGAGTGCAAAAGGGCCAAAATCAGAAGAATGAGAAAGACTATCGAAAATTCATGTAGCCAGCGGTTCCTTCTGGGTCCTAGACTATGTGTATGCAAAATATGGTTGAGATTGGTGGAATGGTGTAGATTTGTATACGGAACCAACCCACATACATACATACATACATACATACATACATACAGACTTTCACATATTAGATATTTGTAGTGTATTTCTATCTGTTTTAGTACATTTTCAAAGTCCTGTTATAATTTGGTCCTTCACTATCGATATATTTTGAAAATGTGTACAATTAATTTTGTTTTACGCATGCTTATCTTTAGGTACACTTTTCTCAAAAAATAAAACTCCTACATGACCCTAACTTTTTTACAGGATATAGTACAAGAAATGTGATCTATTGAACTAAAAGTTATTTTTGAAGTGGCCAATAATCTACCAAAAAAGTTTTTGGTAATTCATAATTTATTTTTCCACAAAAATGTTCAAATTTTCTTTGAATAATTGAAATATTTTAAATTTCAACAGTATAAGTTTTAGTTCACCACTTTAAGGGTGGTTTCAAGGGACAACATAGAAAAAATCACCGTTCTATCTTCTATAGTTGCTGAGAAAAATGCACCTGAATGTCTAAAAACACAATGTTTCAGAAAATGAAGAAATAAAAAAAAAGATCACTTACAAGTATCTAAATCATTCCTGCCATATATTCAGCTTCTGTTTGGCTTTCTTCATCTCCTTTCTTATTTTTTCTCCATCCTCTTCTTGATCCTTGATTCCTTAGTCAGGGCCTGAGCAACTTGATCCGCCTCTACAAGTCGTTGTTTATATATGGCATGAAGAGCTGTCGACAAGTTTTCCCCAGGATTTATCCCCAACTTCCTCAACACATTTTTCCTAGCTGCAGTTCCGTCGTCGAAGCAAATAACTGCATCAAGTACTGCCACTTTTAGAGTTTTGAGTCCAACAAATACAGTTTTGGGTACCCTTTCCCAGATGCAATGATTAGCTAGTCCATTTCTACTTGTTGTGTCTTCTAATAAATTTATACATTCAACACTGTCACAATATTTACACTTAACAAACTGTTTCATAAGTTCAGAAAACAAATCAATGTCTACAATAACATATCCTTTGCCAGCTACACTTTCAAAGGTATGTTCCTTATTCTCAGCTTGTAAGTAAGAAAGTTTTCTCTTAGATGAACTAGGTCTATTCACTGTTGCAGATAAACAACTTAGTGGAGTGAGGTTAGAACTGCCTGGTAGGTTAGAACTATTATTCACATCAGTATCAGTGCATTACCTGGTTTAGTAAACCTATTGCCGTAAAATCGTCGCTTCCCAAACTTTTTTACCCTACCCATCAAAAAATAGCAAACACAGAAAACGGATAAGAGAATATAGTGTATTTCACATAAATGAAGATCTAGCATACACCACACGTTTCCATGGATTTGAAACAAACAATAACCACATGTAAAATAAACAATTTCAGCCGTCCAGATAACCAGTACCAACTTAGGAAATGTACATTTCCCATGCACCTATAATATGAGAAATGAAATGTCTAGAGAGAAAATATAGCGAGAACCAAGGAACTTGAATGAGGAAGGGGGCATGTCATCTGGTGTCAGCCATTTTTTAAAAGCCTATTTTTGCCATTTAAACGAAAAATTATAAATAAAAAATTATGTAGCCTTGTAGAGAATAGCATGACGAATCATTTAAGACATAACACAAAATATGCATTTCTTGACCTGCCAAGTGCCCTTAAGAACCAACCAACCAACCTCTCCCCTCTCCTCTCCTCTCCTCTTTTCCTTATATTTCCTTTTCTCTTTAAGATTCCCGCACTGTTTTTGTTACTTGGTTCACCGTGTATCTAAATTCCCTTTTAGCGATTCTTAAGGCATATTTAATCTACGTTACATTTTGTAAGTTTTTTCGATCTAAATTACATCTCGCGATTGTTTTCAACCTCAATAGCATTTTGTAAAGATTGACAATCTAAATTGCTTTTTAGTAAGTCTTTCAATGCAGGTAGAAGATCCTTTTAGTGAGTATTTTGAATTTCAATTGCATTTTGTAAGTATTTTCAACCAAAACCGCATTTAGCACGAATTCTGAATCTAAATTGCAGTTTGTTTGGTGGGCATTTTGCACATATTTTGATTCTCAATTGCATTTTGTGGGTATTTTTAATCTAAATTACATTTTGTCAAGTATTTTCAATCTAAATTGCATTTTGTAAGTATTGTCAATCCACATGTGTCGTTTGAATCTTCCGTATATTTTGTAAGCAATTTCAATTGCACTTTGTGAAAAATTTGGATTGGAACTGGGATAGGGCCTATTTCAATCTGAATTGCATTGTGTATTTTCTATTTCAATTGCATTTTGTACGTATTTTGAATTTCAGTTGCATTTTGAAAGTATTTTGACGCTACTTTGCATTTTGCACGTATTTGAATCTAGCCTACGTTTTGTGGTTCTTTTTCAATCTATTCTTTTTGTGAATCTTTTCGTTCTACATTGCCTTTTGTAAGACCATATTGTGAGTTGTTTCCATCTGAGTTTCTCTTTGTACGTATTTTGCGTCTCACATAATTTTCGTTCTGGTTTCCATTTCATTCTCATTTTAGCTATCACCCAGATCATTAGGGGCCGATAACCTAGATGTTAGGCCCCTTAAGACAACAATTATCATCATCATCAACATACGACAAAACGCCCGACAACCAAAGGTACTCCTTCCACCCCGTCAACAACCACGCGTACCAACCACCGTTTATTTTACGTGGGTCCTCCCCATCCAGTTACCACAGGCTTCTGGAGTACCTTTGGCTCAAAACTCAAAGATATTACCGACCTACGGTCGTGCAAGTATACTTGCACATTGCAATACATACCCATAGCCAGTAGGAGGACTTTGTAGATCTGGTCCGTCGTGATCTTCATGGTCAGCTACGGGGAGAGCTTCCCCCGGGATTTAGATTTGTCTCACCGTCCGACCTGCTATATCTTATTAAAAACCTGAAAACTCCCAAGGCCCCCGGCCCTGACGAAGCCTCAGCTTCCTATCTCAAGAACTTGAGCAAGAATGCCTTAACTTTCCTCACCAAAATCTTTAACGCTATCTACCGATGCGGGTACATCTCGCGATTGTTTTCAACTTCAATTGCATTTTGTAAAGATTGACAATCTGAATTGCTTTTTGGTAAGTTTTTCAACGCAGGTAGCCGGGCCATTTAGTGAGAATTTTGAATTTCAATTGCATTTTGTAAGTATTTTCTACCAAAACCGCATTTCGCACGAATTTTGAATCTAAATTGCATTTTGTTTGGTGGGCATTTTGCACATATTTTGATTCTTAATTGCATTTTGTCGGTATTTTCATTCTAAATTGCATTTTGTAAGTATTGTCAATCCACATGAGTAGTTTGAATCTACCGTACATTTTGTAAGCATTTTCAACTTCAATTGCGTTTTGTAAGTATTTTGAATTTCAATTTTACCTTGTGAATAATTTGGATTGGAACTGGGTTATTTCAATCTGAATTGCATCGTGTATTTTCAATTTTAATTGCATTTTGTACGTAATTTCGATCTCATTTGCATTTTGTAAGTATTTTGAATTTCAATTGCATTTTGTGGGTATTTCGACGCTACATTGCATTTTGTACGTATTTTGAACCTCGCCTTCATTTTTTTTTCAATCTATTCCTTTTGTGAACATTTTCGTTCAAAATTCCCTTCTGTAAGAACATTTTGTGAGTTTTTTCAATCTGAGTTCCTTTTTGTAAGTATTTTCCGTCTCACTTAATTTTCGTTCTTGTTTCAGCTTCATCATCATTTTCGCTGTCACCCAGATCATTAGGGGCCGATAACCTAGAGGTTAAGCCCTTTAAAACAACAATCATCATCATCATCAGCATAAACCTAATACAGATGGCACGTTTCCACAAAACTACAGACCAATTAGCTCGCTTACGGTCATCTCAAAACTTTTCGAAATTACCCTACTTTCCAGGCTTAATTCCTACATCTCAGAAATCATTGAAATCAATATACTTATTAAATTCTGAAGCTGCTGTTGATACAGAAATTAACTTAATACCTAGGAATACGGTCGCTGGGTGGTCCATACGACACACATTCTCAGATACTGTAGGCCTAGCCATGGCGAGCCAAATACTAAAATACTAAATGTCATTTCAAGTCTCTCCCCAGGGGCTCACATCTAGTGGGACGTGGATTGGCGACCTTGGACCCCAACTGAGACCGGCATTGTTTCCACTTACTTGTGCCGGCCTCCTCTCTGTCTTCTTTCCTTTCGACCACACTTGGTCAACTCTTGTTCTCTTCTGACCCCGACGGTATTAGGTTATCCGAGGCCTAGGGAGTCTTTCACTTTCCCGCCTTAGTTGGCCCTTGTCTCATCTTTCCTGATACCCTCCTTCTGTGAGGGGTCAGCCTTCTTTTTCTTTTCCTCTGGCCTCCTGCCTTTTGCTCAAGGTCCTTAAGGAGACAGGGTGTATGTAGCCCCACCAATTTTGGTGCACCGTAGATAATGCTACACCCTCAGGGGCTCACGGCTGGTAAGTTCGGGAGTTGGCGACCCCGAGGAATTCCTGAGCTGGGTCCGTTTTTTCCCTTTTGTCCCTTACCTTTGGGGCGGACCTTCCCCTCTCTCCCCTCACCACTCCTCTCCCCTCCTCTTTTCATTCTATTTACTTTTCTCTTTACGATTCCCGCACTGTTTTTTGTTACTTGGTTCACCGTGTATCCAAATTCCCTTCTGGCGTTTCTTTCTAAGGCATTTTTAATCTACGTTGCTTTTTGTATGTTTTTTCGATCTAAATTACATCTCGCGATTGTTTTCAACCTCAATTGCATTTTGTAAAGATTGACAATCTAAATTGCTTTTTAGTAAGTCTTTCAATGCATGTGCCCGGGCCTTTTAGTGAGTATTATGAATTTCAATTGCATTTTGTCAGTATTTTCAACCAACGCCGCATTTCGCACGAATTTTGAATCTAAATTGCATTTTGTTTGGTGGGCATTTTGCACATATTTTGATTCTCAATTGCATTTTGTGGGTATTTTGAATCTAAATTACATTTTGTCAAGTATTTTCAATCTAAATTTCATTTTGTAAGTATTGTCAATCCACATGAGTCATTAGAATCACCGTACATTTTGTAAGCATTTTCAATTTCAATTGCATTTTGTAAGAATTTTGAATTTCGATTGCACTTTGTGAATAATTTGGATTGGAACTGGGATAGGGCCTATTTCAATTTTGTAAGCATTTTCAATCTGAATTGCATTGTGTATTTTCAATTTCAATTGAATTTTGTAAGTATTTTGAACCTCAATTTCATTTTGTACGTAATTTCGATCTCATTTGCATTTTGTAAGGATTTTGAATTTCAGTTGCATTTTGTAAGTATTTCGACGCTACATTTCATTTTGTACGTATTTTGAATCTGGCCATCGTTTTGTGGGTATTTTTCCATGTATTCTTTTTGTGACTCTTTTCGTTCTAAATTCCCTTTTGTAAGACCATATTGTGAGTTCCTTTTTGTATGTATTTTCCGTCTCAGATAATTTTGTTCTGGTTTCCATTTCATTATCATTTTCACTATCACCCAGATCATTAGGGGCCGATAACCTCGATGTTAGGCCCCTTAAAACAACAATTATCATCATCATCATTGCTTGTACTTACTTGTGCCGGGCTCCCCTCAGTCTTCTTTCCTGTCGATCTCCCTTGGTCAACTCTTGTTCTCTTCCGACCCCGACGGTATTAGGTTATCCGAGGCCTAGGGAGTCTTTCGATTTCCCGCCTTAATTGGCCCTTGTCTCATCTTTCCTGATACCCTCCTTCTGTGAGGGGTCAGCCTTCTTTTTCTTTTCCTTTTACCTCCTGCCTTGTGCTCAAGGCCGTTAAGGAGGCAGGGTGTATGTAGCCCCACCACTTCTAGTGCACCGTAGATAATGCTACACCCTCAGGGGCTCACGGCTGGTGAGTTCGGGATTAGGCGACTCCATGGGATTCCTGAGCAGGGTCCGTTTTCCCCTTTTGTCCCTTACCTTTGGGGCGGCCCCTCTCCTCTCTCCCCTCTCCAAACCTCTCCTTTCCTCTTTTCATTATAATTCCTTTCTCTTTAAGATTCCCGCACTGTTTTTGCTACTTGGTTCACCGCGTACCTAAATTCCCTTTTAGCGATATTTTTAAGGTATTTTTAATCTACGTTGCATTTTGTAAGTTTTTTCGATCTAAATTACATCTCGCGATTGTTTTCAACTTGAATTGCATTTTGTAAAGATTGACAATCTAAATTGCTTTTTGGTAAGTCATTCAATGCAGGTAGCCGGGCCATTTAGTGAGAATTTTGAATTTCAATTGCATTTTGTAAGTATTTTCAACCAAAACCGCATTTCGCACGAATTTTGAATCTGAATTTCATTTTGTTTGGTGGGCATTTTGCACATATTTTGATTCTTAATTGCATTTTGTGGGTATTTTGAATCTAAATTACATTTTGTCAAGTATTTTCAATCCAAATTGCATTTTGTAAGTATTGTCAATCCACATGAGTCGTTTGAATCTACCGTACATTTTGTAAGCATTTTCAACTTCAATTGTATTTTGTAAGTATTTTGAATTTCATTTGCACTTTATGAATAATTTGGATTGGAACTGGGATATTTCAATTGCATTTTGTAAGTATTTTGAACCTCAATTGCATTTTGTACGTAATTTCGATCTCATTTGCATTTGGAAAGTATTTTGAATTTCAATTGCATTTTGTAGGTATTTCGACGCTACATTGCATTTTGTACGTATTTTGAACCTAGCCTTCATTTTGTGGGTATTTTTCAATCCATTCCTTTTGTGAATCTTTTCGTTCTAAATTCCCTTCTGTAAGAACATTTTGTGAATTTTTTCAATCTGAGTACCTTTTTGTAAGTATTTTCCGTCTCACTTAATTTTCGTTCTGGTTTCCGTTTCATTATCATTTTCGCTATCACCCAGATCATTAGGGGCCGATAACCTCGATGTTAGGCCCCTTAAAACAACAATTATCATCATCATCATCATGTATTTTTCAATGTATTCCTTTTGTGAGAATTTTCGTTCGAAATTCCCTTATGCACGTATTACCGCTCGCCATTTGGTGAGTAGTTTCAATCTGAGTTCCTTTTTGCAAGTATTTTTCCAGCTACATAAGGCATAATTGTTGGGGCTCACTGTCTATTTTATCTAAACCATTTTCGTTTCATCCATAGCAGTGAGCTGATTTTTATTTCATCCTTTCATTTCAAGCCATTTCATTTCGTCAGGGGCCGATAACCTCGATGTTAGTCCCCTTAAAACAATTATCATCATCATCATCATTTCAAGTCTAGAATACTTCAAAATTTTAATACTTAAAAAAGCTACTTAAAACACTAAATTACTTCAAAAAACAATTTCCTCCCCTCAATACCAACGAGGAGAAATAAGAATTATAATTACTTTTCCCAAAGCCCTCTTTGCAAAATCATTAAACTTTCCCCCCCCCCCAGGGGCTCACATCTAGTGAGGCGTGGGTTGGCGACCACGGGACCCCAGCTGAGTCCGGCATTGCTTCCACTTACTTGTGCCGGGCTCCTCTCAGTCTTCTTTCCTGTCGACCTCCCTTGGTCAACTCTTGTTCTTTTCCGACCCCGACGGTATTAGGTTATCCGAGGCCTAGGGAGTCTTTCACTTTCCCGCCTTAATTGGCCCTTGTCTCATCTTTCCTTGGTTGAGGATCGTCGGTTTCTCTTTTCACTTCCCGAGGCCTGTGGCGTGTACACTGCGGAGCTCTATGCCATCTTAGAGGCTCTGCGGTACACGTTATCAGACGATCACCAGCACTTTCTTGTGTGTATTGACTCTCTGAGTGCGCTGCAAGCGATCGATGTGTGTTTCCCGAAGCATCCGTTGGTCCAGCGTGTGCACGACCAGCTCGTCAGTTCGCGGAACGCTGGAACCGGGGTGACCTTTGTGTGGCTTCCTAGCCACATGGGTATTGCGGGAAACGAGCTTGCTGATCAGGCGGCGAGAGAGGCAGTCGCACTGCCCTCGCGACCGTATAAGGTGCCTGCTAGTGATGTGCGCTCTCGGTTGCGGCATTCGATCCTGTCGCAATGGAAGGAGGCATGGCGTGCCATGCCTCAACCCAACAAACTGAGAGGCATCAAGGAGACAACGAAGGTGTGGAAATCTTCCTTCCGATCTCTCCGGAAGGAAGCTGTGGTACTCTGTCGACTCCGGATCGGCCATGGGATTGCTACGCACTCCCACTTGCTGAAGAGAGAAGCAACTCTTGTTCTCTTCTGACCCCGACGGTATTAGGGTATCCGAGGCCTAGGGAGTCTCTTCCTTTCCCGCCTTAATTGGCCCTTGTCTCATCTTTTCTGATACCCTCCTTCTGCGAGGGGTCAGCCTTCTTTTTCTCTTCATTTTACCTCCTGCCTTGTGCTCAAGGCCCTTAAGGAGGCAGGGTGTATGTAGCCCCACCACTTCTGGTGCACCGTCGATAATGCTACACCCTCAGGGGCTCACGGCTGGTGAGTTCGGGCGTTGGCGACCCCGAGGGATTCCTGAGCTGGGTCCGTTTTCCCCCTTTTGTCCCTTCCCTTTGGGGCGGACCTTCTCCTCTCTCCCCTCTCCTCTCCTCTTTTCCTTCTATTTCCTTTTCTCTTTAAGATTCCCGCACTGTTTTTGTTACTCGAATCACCGTGTATCTAAATTCCCTTTTACCGTTTTTTTTAAGGCATTTTTGATCTATGTTGCATTTTGTAAGTCTCTTCGATCTAAATTACATCTCGCGATTGTTTTCAACCTCAATTGCATTTTGTAAAGATTGACAATCTAAATTGCTTTTTAGTAAGTCTTTCAATGCAGGCGTCAGGGCATTTTAGTGAGTATTTTGAATTTCAATTGCATTTGTAAGTATTTTCAACCAAAACCGCATTTCGCACGAATTTTGAATCTACATTGCATTTTGTTTGGTGGGCATTTTGCACATATTTTGATTCTCAATTGCATTTTGTGGGTATTTTGAATCTAAATTACATTTGTCAAGTATTTTCAATCTAAATTGCTTTTTGTAAGTATTGTCAATCCACATGAGTCGTTTGAATCTACCGTACATTTTGTAAGCATTTTCAATTTCAATTGCATTTTGTAAGTATTTTGAATTTCAATTGCACTTTGTGAATAATTTGGATTGGAACTGGGATATTTCAATCTGAATTGCATTGTGTATTTTCAATTTCAATTGCATTTTGTAAGTATTTTGAACCTCAATTGCATTTTGTACGTACTTTCGATCTCATTTGCATTTTGTAAGTATTTTGAATTTCAGTTGCATTTTGTAAGTATTTCGGCGCTACTTTGCATTTTGTACGTATTTTGAATCTAGCCTACGTTTTGTGGGTCTTTTTCAATCTATTCTTTTTGTGCAACTTTTCGTTCTAAATTACCTTTTGTAGGACCATATTGTGAGTTGTTTCCATGTGAGTTCCTTTTTGTACGTATTTTCAGTCTTCGGTAATTTTATTCTGGTTTCCATTTCATTATCATTTTCGCTATCACCCAGATCATTAGGGGCCGATAACCTCGATGTTAGGCCCCTTAAAACAACAATTATCATCATCATGAAGAGAGAAGATCCCCCTGTGTGTCCTTGCGGCGCCCACCTAACCGTGACTCACATTCTCTTGGAGTATGTGGATCTGGCCGATCTGCGAGGGACTCTTAAACTGTTTAATACCCTCTCCCTTATTCTCCGTGATGACGGGCCGTCAGCTGACCTCGTCCTCCGGTTCATGAGGGAGAGTGGTAACTTTTTTAAGTTTTAATGTGTAGTTACAACTGTTAATTCAGGTTAAATCTGTTTTATGTTTTTTATTGTGTTCATCGATTTTATTGTTCACTATGCCTTATTTGTTTCATCCTTATTTACCATCCACATTTTTTTTAAAATTCAAATAAGGCATAATTTTTGGGGCTCACTGTCTGTTTTATAAACACCATTTTCGTTTCATCCATAGCAGTGAGCTGTTTTTATCTACATCCTTTCATTTCCCGCCATTTCATTTCATTAGGGGCCGATAACCTCGATGTTAGGCCCCTTAAAACAACAATTATCATCATCATCATCATCATCTTTTCTAATACCCTCCTTCTGTGAGGGGTCAGCCTTCTTTTCCTTTTACCTCCAGCCTTGTGCTCAAGGCCCTTAAGGAGGCAGGGTGTATGTAGCCCCACCACTTCTGGTGCACCGTAGATAATGCTGCCCCCCTCAGGGGCTCACTGCTGGTGAGTTCGGGAGTTGGAGATCCCGAGGGATTCCTGAGCTGGGTCCGTTTCCCCCTTTTGCCCCTTCCCCTTTGGGGGGGGACCCTCTCCTCTCTCCCCTCCCCTCTCGTCACCAATTCTCTCCTCTTTTCTTTATAAGGCCGATAACCTAGATGTTAGGCCCCTTAAAACAACAATTATCATCATCATCATCATCATCTTTTCCTTATATTTCCTTTTCTCTCTCAGATTCCCGCACTGTTTTTGTTACTTGGTTCTCCGTGTATCTAAATTCCTATTAGCGATTTTTTAAAGGTATTTTTAATCTACGTTGCATTTTGTAAGTTTTAATTTTAAGTTCGCTTTTCATTTTCATCTTCACGATCACCCAAACCATCAGGGGCCGATAACCTAGATGTTAGGCCCCTTAAGACAACAATTATCATCATCATCATTTTGTAAGTCTTTTCGATCTAGATTGCATTTTGTGAGTGTTTTTCAATCTCAATTGCATTTTGTAAGGATTGACAATCTAAATTGCTTTTTAGTAAGTCTTTCAATATCCGGGCCGGAGCTTTTGTGAGTTTTTTGAATTTCAATTGCATTTTGTATTTTCAATCTACCCCGCTTTGTTCAAGTAGTTAAGTCTCAATTGCAATTTTGTGGGTATTTTGATTCTCCATTACATTTTGTTCGTATTTTCAATCTCATTTGCATTTTGTGAGTATTTTGATTTCACTTGCATTTTGTAAGTATTCCGACTGTTCGTATTTTGGACTTAACCTACATTTTGTGTGTATTTTTCAATCTATTCCTTTTGTGAGTATTTTCGTTCGAAATTCCCTTATGTACGTATTACCGCTCTCCATTTGGTGAGTAGTTTCAATCTGAGTTCCTTTTTTTAAGTATTTTCCCTGCTACATAAGTCATAGTTGTTGGAGCTCACTGTCTATTTTATCTAAACCATTTTCGTTTCATCCATAGCAGTGAGCTTTTAATCTTCATCCTTTCATTTCTCGCCATTTCATTTCATCAGGGGCCGATAACCTCGATGTTAGGCCCCATAAAACAATCATCATCATCATTAAACTTTTGGCTTACTGCATGGTTGCCAAAAGAAAATATAAATTTATTTATTTATAAAGTGCTTTTAAACAAATAAACAAAATGACAGCCCCTGGCAGAACTGTTTCGCGTACAGCCCGCATAGCACTAGCCCCGGGTACATACTAAGTTTCATCAGTGTATCTTGAAAGATATAGGAGGAAAGGTATATTAAACTGACATAAATGTAAGTCACGGAAAACTTGAATCAAAGATTTGAGATTGTTTTACTACAGACGTGTGCAAATTATTAGAATAATGCATGCATTTTGTGTTTTTTAATTTACAGAGTGATGCCTTGTTTTTTTTTTACAGAACATACGACAAAAACAGCCCGACAACCAAAGGTACTCCTACCAACCCTTCAACATCTACGCGTACCAACCACCGTTTATTTTACGTGGGCTTTCCCCATCCCGTTACCACAGGCTTCTTGAGTACCTTTGGATCAAACCTCGAAAACATACCGACCTACGGTCGTGCAAGTACACATGCGCATTGCGATACATACCCATGGCCAGTAGGAGGATTTTGAAGATCTGGTCCGTCGAGATCTTCATGGAGGGTTACGGGGACAGCTTTCCCCGGGCTTTAGATTTATCTCACCGTCCGAGCTGCTCAATCTTATTAAAAAGCTGAAAACTCGCAATGCCCTCGGCCCTGACGAAGCCTCAGCTTCCTATCTCAACAACTTGAGCAAGAATGCCTTAACTTGCCTCATCAAAATCTTTAACGCTATCTACCGATGCCCCCTCAGGGGCTCACATGTAGTGGGACGTGGGTTGGCGACCACAGGACCCCAGCTGAGTCCGGCATTGCTTCCACTTACTTGTGCCGGGCTCCTCTCCGTCTTCTTTCCTGTCGACCTCCCTTGGTCAACTCTTGTTCTCTTCCGACCCCAAAGGTATTAGATTATCCGAGGCCTAGGGGGTCTTTCACTTTCCCGCCTTAATTGGCCCTTGTCTCATCTTTTCTGATACCCTCCTTCTGTGAGGGGACGGCCTTCTTTTTCTTTTCCTTTTACCTCCTGCCTTGTGCTCAAGGCCCTTAAGGAGGCAGGGTGCATGTAGCTCCACCACTTCTGGTGCACCATAGATAATACTTCACCCTCAGGGGCTCACGGCTGGTGAGTTCGGGAGTTGGCGACCCCGAGGGATTCCTGAGCTGGGTCCGTTTTCCACTTTTGTCCCTTACCTTTGGGGCGGACCCTCTCCTCTTTCAATTTCCTATCTGCCTTTCATGGCTCTCCTTCCTTCCAAGTCCCTCAATCTGCCTTCTTCGAGGGTTGAGGGTATTTCTTTTCCTCCTGTCCTTTATTTGCCTTATTCTTGTTTAGTTTTCCATTCCTTCTTCTAGTATGTAGGTTAGGAGTTAGTTTTAGTTTCAAGTTCGCTTTTCATTTTCATCTTCCCGATCACCCGAACCATCAGGGGCGGATAACCTAGATGTTAGGCCCTTAAAACAACAATTATCATAATCATTTTTTCGGTCTAAATTACATCTCGCGATTGTTTTCAACCTCAATTGCATTTTGTAAAATTGACAATCTAAATTGCTTTTTAGTAAGTCATTCAATGCATGTAGACGGGCCTTTTAGTGAGTATTTTGAATTCCAATTGCACTTTGTGCATAATTTGGATTGGAACTGGGATAGGGCCTATCTCAATCTGAATTGCATTGTGTATTTTCAATTTCAATTGCATTTTGTAAGTATTTCAAACCTCAATTGCATTTTGTACGCATTTTCGATCTCATTTGAATTTTGTAAATATTTTGAATTTCAGTTGCATTTTGTACGTATTTTGAATCTAGCCTACGTTTTGTGGGTCTTTTTCAATATATTCTTTTTCTGAATCTTTTCGTTCTAAATTCCCTTTTGTAAGACCATATTATGAGTTGTTTCCATCTGAGTTTCTCTTTGTACGTATTTTCCGTCTCACATAATTTTCGTTCTGGTTTCCATTTCATTCTCATTTTCGCTATCACCCAGATCATTAGGGGCCGATAACTTAGATGTTAGGCCCCAACAACAATTATCATCAACATCATATCTACCGATGCGGGAACTTTCCGTCAGCCTTGAAAGTAGCTAAAGTAATCATGATTCATAAACCTAATACAGATGGCACGTTTTCACTAAACTACAGACCAATTAGCTTGCTTTCGGTCATCTCCAAACTTTACGAAATGACTCTACCTTCCAGGCTTAATACTACATCTCAGAAATCATTGATATCAAGATACTTATTAAATTCTGAAGCTGCTGTTGATACAGAAATTAACTTAATATCTAGGCCTACGGTCGCTGGGTTTTCCATACGACCCACATGCCCGGATACTGTAGACCTAGCCATGGCGAGCCAAATACTGAAATACTAAATGTAATTTCAAGTCTCCCCTCAGGGGCTCACATCTAGTGGGTTGGCGACCACGGGATCCCAGCTGAGTCCGGCATTGCTTCCACTTACTTGTCCCGGGCTCCTCTCAGTCTTCTTTCCTGTCGAGCTCACTTGGTCACCTCTTGTTCTCTTCCGACCCCGACGGTATTAGGGTATCCGAGGCCTAGGGAGTCTCTTCCCGCCTTAATTGGCCCTTGTCTCATCTTTTCTGATACCCTCCTTCTGTGAGGGGTCAGCCTTCTTTTTCTTTTCATGTTATCTCCTGCCTTGTGCACAAGGCCCGGGTGTATGTAGCCCCACCACTTTTGGTGCACCCTAGATAATGCTACACCCTCAGGGTCTCATGGCTGGTGAGTTTGGGAGTTGGCGACCCCCAGGAATTCCTGAGCTGGGTCAGTTTTCCACTTTTGTCCGTTACCTTTGGGGTGGACCCTCTCCTCTTTCACTTTCCTATCTGCCTTTCATGGCTCTCCTTCCTTCCAAGTCCCTCAATCCGCCTTCTTCGAGGGTTGAGGGCATTTCTTTTCCTCCTGTCCTTTATTTGCCTTATTCTCCTTTAGTTTTCCATTTCTTCTTCTAGTATGTAGGTTAGTAGTTAGTTTTAGTTTTAAGTTCGCTTTTCATTTTCATCTTCACGATCACCCAAACCATCAGGGGCCGATAACCTAGATGTTAGGCCCCTTAAAACAACAATTATCATCATCATCATCATCATGTCTGAGCTGTAAAATCCAGTATATGCCAAGGGGTACATGCCGATACGGCATTGTAAAACATCGGACCCCCGGGCAATGCTTTCCAAGCTAGGCGGGCCTTGCCCTGGCTGGGTAGCTCCTACTGTGACGGCCCGTGATCGGATGTCGGTGGCATTCGGGGAGGATGATCTGGCCATGGGTTCAAAAAGAAAAATCCCCAACCAGGGTGGACCTACACCCAAACAGGGTGGTCCTACACCCAAGTCTTTAACATTTGATTCCCTACGGGGATCAACCCCCTGGGAACAATCTGTGCGTGAAAATCTGGGTGCTAACACCCCCAAGTTTCTGGTAGTTACCAGAACCGATGGGGGTGATTTCAAGCTGGTAACCCCCCAGGGGCTCACATCTAGTGGGTTGTGGGTTGGCGACCACGGGGCCCCAGCTGAGTCCGGCATTGCTTCCAGTTACTTGTGCCGGCTCCTCTCTTTCTTCTTTCCTATCGACCTTCCTTGGTCAACTCTTGTTCTCTTCCGACCCCGACGGTATTAGGGTATCCGAGGCCTAGGGAGTCTCTTCCTTTCCCGCCTTAATTGGCCCTTGTCTCATCTTTTCTGATTCCCTCCTTCTGCGAGGGGTCAGCCTTCTTTTTCTCTTCCTTTTACCTCCTGCCTTGTGCTCTAGGCCCTTAAGGAGGCAGGGTGTATGTAGCCCCACCACTTCTGGTGCACCCTAGATAATGCTACACCCTCAGGGGCTCACGGCTGGTGAGTTCGGGATTTGGCGACCCCGAGGGATTCCTGAGCTGGGTCCGTTTTCCCTTTTTGTCCCTTACCTTTGGGGCGGACCCTCTCCTCTTTCACTTTCCTATCTGCCTTTCATGGCTCTCCTTCCTTCCAAGTCCCTCAATCCGCCTTCTTCGAGGGTTGAGGGCATTTCTTTTCCTCCTGTCCTTTATTTGCCTTATTCTCCTTTAGTTTTCCATTTCTTCTTCTAGTATATAGGTTAGTAGTTACTTTCAGTTTTAAGTACGCATTTCATTTTCATCTTCACGATCACCCAAACCATCAGGGGCCGATAACCTAGATGTTAGGACCCTTAAAACAACAATTATCATCATCATCATCTAGCTGGTAAAGAGTATTTTATTTTCTCGCCACACAGGTGTCTATGGTGAGCTTGAGAAAGTACAAAAGATGAGGAACGGTAGCTTGTTGCTCAAGACTAGGACTGGTGAGCATGTTGAACGACTTTTGCAATGTGACCACTTTGGCGACATTCCCGTCAAAGTGGAAAAGCACACGTCCCTGAATCTGGTCCGAGGAGTTATTTTCCACCGGGACCTGGTTCTGAACACTGACGAGGAGCTCAAGGAGGATATGCGGCACCGTCACGTGACTGATGTCCGGCGCATTACGCGCAAGGTCAATGGTCAAATCGTGGATACTGGTGCTTTCATTATTTCCTTTGAGCTTTCGGTGCTCCCAAAGAGAGTCAAGGTTACAAGTTACCGTTGTGACGTACGGCCTTATATCCCTCCACCAATGAGGTGTTATAAGTGCCAGAAGTTCGGGCACATGTTATCCCGATGCTCGAGCCCCGCAATCTGCGGAAAATGCGGCAAGGTACCACACGAAGCGGAAGAGTGCACAACACCTTATCAGTGCACTAATTGCCCTGGATTTCATTCTCCTCGGAACAGGAACTGCCCTGTCTTCCTGATTGAGAAGAAAATCCACGACATCAAAACCCTGGATGGTCTCACCTACCAGGTGGCCCGCAAGAAGTACCGTACCACGACTTCGCCTTCTCCAACGATTGATTATAGAGCCATAATACCAAATTTGGTCCCGGCTACCTCATCTTTTGTACCAGCTGTGAAACCTGCAACTGAGTTTCCTGTTCCGAAACCAGCTCCTAAGATAATAACGGAAAGCCCGAAGGTGACTTCAACTCCACCTTCGGCCAGTACGAAGGCTGTGCGAGCGAAGGCTGCTCCGCCCGCACTGCAGGGGAGGAAGTTGGAGACTTACTCCCCACTCGGGGGGAAGTCGAAGACTTTCTCCCCACCCAAACGGTCGGCGAAAGCCGCGCCGAAGCCGGCGGAGGCGGCATCGTCGACCAGGGTCAGGAATTCGGCTCCTGACCCGTCTATATATCTTAAAGAGGCGGGGGCGGGTAAGAAGGGACCCCGCACTACGCATTCGCTTTCTCCAAAAAAGGGGAAGCCATCCGCGCCCACACCTGTGGATGCTTCTATGCCTGGGGACGTTTTGGTCCCCAGATCTACGCGCTCCCCACACAGATCCCCCCGCCGCTGCGTCTAGGAAATCTTCCACCGAGTCGAGTCACTCCATGACCTCGCCTGAGGACATGGAGATTATAGTCGACGTAGTGGATGATGATCCTCCAGAGTCTAAGTTGTAGCTTGCTGCTCCAACTTATTCCCTAAGTTCACACAATGGCACTGTTACAGTGGAATTGGAACAGTTATGACAGGCATTTGACAGAGCTCCGTCAGCTTATTGCCCAATACGCAGCGAGTATAGTCTGCCTACAGGAAACAAACCTCAGACCTGATCATGAGACTGTTCTGAGAGGTTTCCGACTATACTCTAAAGAGCGACAAGACGCCGCCCGGGCTTCCGGGGGCGTTTGTACCTTCGTTCGCTCTGACTGCTATAGTGAGGAGTTTCCACTCGACACTCCTCTGGAAGCTATTGCAGTTCGCGTGTCCTTGCCTGCTATGACAACTGTATGTAACGTGTACCTTCCACCGAACCAGCCCCTTGATATTAATGACGTCTTTGATCTTGATCAACTTCCAGTCCCTTTCCTACTTGTGGGTGATTTCAACTCTCATCACCCCCAATGGGGATCACCATCTTCCTGCCCCAGAGGAAGGGACGTGGAGGGCTTAATTCAAGGGATGGATTTATGTCTATTAAATACAGGGGAAGCTACAAATTTTACCTTAGCGCACGGCACGTACTCACACATTAACTTGAGTGTGTGTAGCAGTGCGCTGGTCCCCCTATTTGGTTGGAATGTACACGACGACCTCTGTGACAGTGACCATTTCCCGATCGTTCTTACACTTCTGAACCAGAAGCCCGTGGAGTTCCCCAGTCGTTGGGTGCTTCAGCGGGCAAATTGGCCCTCGTTTCAAGAACGAGCTGTGTTCGTTGATCTTGGTTGCCGGAGCGTCGATGATGAGGTACAGCACATCACCGATGTGCTTCTTGCTGCCGCCGAAGAGTCCATTCCATCCTTTTCTGGGACTCCTCGTCGCAAACTCGTCCCTTGGTGGACAGAGGATATTGCAGCGGCAATAAGAGACCGTCGTCGAGCTCATAAGCACTACCGTCGGCGTCCAACCATGGCCAATTTGGTGGCGTTTAAGAAATTTCGTGCCAAGGCACGGATTCTTATTCGCCAGAGTAAGAAACAATCCTGGGAACGGTATGTGTCTTCTATTACGGCACATACCCCCTCCTCTCAAGTGTGGACTAAACTAAGACTCATTTCGGGAATTCAGACATCCTCTACTGTACCGGGAATTTCCATTGATAATGAATTGGTTACAGATCCTTATCGCGTTGCAAACCATCTCGCCTCGTATTTTGCGGATATATCCGGTTCCGATAACTATGACCCTGCCTTCGTGGCCCTGAAGCACGAAGCGGAACGTTTCCATCTTAGTTTTGCTTCCCGCGCTTCGGAGGAGTACAACGTGCCCTTTACGGAGTGGGAACTTCGCGGAGTGCTGGCGCTCTGCAGGGACACGTCTCCTGGCCCGGATAATATTCACAACCAGATGCTTAAACTCCTTAACGATGAGAGCATTCGTTATTTGCTCAGGGTGTTTAATCGTATCTGGTTGGAAGGTGTGTTTCCAGCGCAATGGCAGGAAGGTATCATTATACCTATCCTGAAGCCCGATAAGGATCCCAAATTGACAGGGAGTTACAGACCTATTTGTCTCACTAACGGTCTGTGCAAGCTCTTTGAGAGGATGGTCAATCGGCGCCTAGTGTGGGTCCTGGAGAAACGGGGACTCCTGTCTGAATACCAGTGTGGTTTCAGGGCGTCTCGGTGTACCAACGACCATCTGGTACGCCTGGAGACCGCCATACAGGACGCTTTTCTCCGTAGACAGCACCTAGTCGCTGTTTTCTTTGATCTCGAGAAGGCCTATGACACCATTTGGCGTTACGGCATCCTCTCTACCCTGCATCAATGGAAATTCCGAGGTAACTTGCCGGTTTTTATTGCGAATTTTCTGTCCCTTCGCCTGTTCCGTGTCCGAATAGGGGGGACATATTCGCAATATCATATACAGGAAAACGGAGTCCCACAGGGATCGGTGCTTAGCGTAACATAATTTGAGATTGCCATAAACGGTATAGTCGCTGCTGCTGGTCCAGCAGTGGTACCGTCGCTATATGTAGACGACTTCGCTCTACATTATAGTGCGCAAAATATGGCGGTCGCTGAACGACAGCTACAACAAGCTATTCGGAGAGTGGAACGCTGGACACTAGAGGATGGCTTTCGATTCTCTACCGCTAAGTCCTCGGTTGTCCATTTCTGCCGAAAGCGCACTCTCCATCCTGATCCTGAGCTTTATCTGGGCGATGTAGCTTTGCCGGTCGTTGCTGCGTACCGGTTCCTTGGGCTCCTTTTCGATCAGAAATTGACGTGGGAGCCACACGTGCGCTGTTTGAAAACTCCCTGAGCTAAGAAACTCAACATGTTGCGGTTTCTTAGCGGCACATCATGGGGGGCGGACCGCGCGGTGCTCCTACGCTTCTATAAGGCTCTGATTTTATCTCGATTGGATTATGGCAGTGTAGCATATGGTTCGGCCCGTAAGTCAGTGCTTGTTAAACTGGACAGTGTCCACCACGGCGGTGTGAGGCTGGCGACGGGTGCCTTTCGGACGAGCCCAGTCGTCAGCTTGCTCGCCGAGGCTGGCGTACCTCCTTGACACCCGAGGCGCCAACAAGTACTGCTGACCTATGCTGCAACTATTCGACAGATGCCCCTTCATTCAAGTTATCCATGTTTGTTTTCCAATCCGAATCGCCGGCTGTATGATGCGCTCGCCGGAGCCACTAGGCCGGCGGGGATTCGCTTGGATGACTTATACCGTCAGTTCCGATTTCCTTCTGTCTCCTGTATCGTCCGAGTACCTAGCAAGGCCCCTCCGTGGATGGTCTCTCGCCCTGATATCCTGGATCTGCACACCGGCCCCAAGTCGGACACTGACTCCTCCGTCCATTGGAGGCTGTTCCAGTCGGTTGTGAGCCGGTATCCGGGATCAGGGCTTCTATTCACGGACGGTTCGAGGGTAAACGAGAAAGTAGGCTGTGCATTTGTGGTTGAAGATCGTCGGTTTCTCTTTTCACTTGCCGATGCCTGTGGCGTGTACACAGTGGAGCTCTATGCCATCTTAGAGGCTCTGCGGTACACGTTATCAGACGATCACCAGCACTTTCTTGTGTGTACTGACTCCCTGAGTGCGCTGCAAGCCATCGATGTGTGTTTCCCGAAGCACCCGTTGGTCCAGCGTGTGCACGACCTGCTCGTCAGTTCGCGTTCCGCTGGGGCCGGGGTGTCCTTTGTGTGGCTTCCTAGCCACATGGGTATTGCGGGAAACGAGCTTGCTGATCAGGCGGCGAGAGAGGCAGTCGCACTGCCCTCGCTACCATATAAGGTGCCTGTTAGTGATGTGCGCTCTCAGTTGCGGCATTCGATCCTGTCGCATTGGGAGGAAGCATGGCGTGCCACGCCTCCACCCAACAAACTGAGAGGCATCAAGGAGACAACGAAGGTGTGGAAATCTTCCTTCCGATTTCTCCGGAAGGAAGCTGAGCTACTCTGTCGACTCCGGATCGGCCATGGGATTGCTACGCACTCCCACTTGCTGCAGCGAAAAGATCCCCCTGTGTGTACTTGCGGCGCCCACCTAACCGTGGCACACCTTCTCTTGGAGTGTGTGGATCTGGCCGATCTGCGCAGGACTCTTAAACTGCCTAATACCCTCTCCCTTATTATCCGTGATGACGGGCCGTCAGCTGACCTCGCCATCCGGTTCATGAGGGAGAGCGGTTACTTTTTTAAGTTTTAATGTGTAGTTACGACTTTTAATTGTGGTTAAATCTGTTTTATGTTTTTTATTGTGTTATGTATTTTATTGTTCACTATGCCTTATTTGTTTTATCCTTTTTTACCATCCGCCTTTTATTCTTTTTATTCAAATAAGGCATAATTTTTTGGGGCTCACTGTCTGTTTTATAAACACCATTTTCGCTTCATCCATGGCAGTGAGTTGTTTTTATCTCTATCCTTTCTTTTCACGTCATTTCATTTCATTTCATTAGGGGCGATAACCTCGATGTTAGGCCCCTTAAAACAACAATTATCATCATCATCATCATCTCTCCTCTCTCCCCTCTCCTCTCCGCCTTTAATTATATTTCCTTTTCTCTTTAAGATTCCCGCACCTTTCTGCAGGTATTCTTAATCTACGTTGCATTTTGTAAGTTTTTTCGATCTAAATTGCATTTTGTGAGTGTTTTTCAACCTCACTTCCATTTTGTAAAGATTGCCAATCAAAATTGCTTTTCAGTAAGTCTTTCAATATTGGTGGGTCTTCTTGTGACTATTTTGAATTTCAATTCCATTTTGTATTTTCATCCTACCCCGCTTTGTTCAAGTAGTTCATTCTCAATTGCATTTTGTGGGTATTTTGAATCTACATTACATTTCGTGCGTATTTTCAATCTCACTTGCATTTTGTGAGTATTTTGATTTCACTTGCATTTTGTAAATATTCCGACTGTTCGTATTTTGGACTTAACCTACATTTTGTGTGTATTATTCAATCTATTCCTTTTGTGAGTATTTACGTTCGAAATTCCCTTATGTACGTATTACCGCTCTCCATTTGGTGAGTAGTTTCAATCTGAGTTCCTTTTTGCAAATATTTTTCCTGCTACATAAGGCATAATTGTTGGGGCTCACTGTCTATTTTATCTAATCCATTTTCGTTTCATCCATAGCAGTGAGCTGATTTTTATCTTCATCCATTCATTTCAAGCCATTTCATTTCGTCAGGGGCCGATAACCTCGATGTTAGGCCCCTTACAACAATTATCATCATCATCATCATATCAAGTCTAGTATACTTCAAAAATTTAATATTTTAAAAAGCCACTTAAAACACTTAATTACTTCAAAAGAACAATTTCTCCCAGCAATACCAACGAGGAGAAATAAAAATTATAATTACTTTTTCCCAAAGCCCTCTCTGCAATATCATTAAACTTTTGGCTTACTGCATGGTTGCCAAAAGAAAAGATAAATGTTTTATTTATTTATCAAGTGCTTTTAAACAAATAAACAAAATGACAGCCCCTGGCAGAACTGTTTCGCGTACAGCCCGCATAGCACTAGCTCCGGGTACATACTAAGTTTCATCAGTGTATCTTGAAAAATATAGGAGGAAAGGTACATTAAACTGACATAAATGTAAGTCACGGAAAACTTGAATCAAAGATTTGAGATTGTTTAGCTACAGACGTGTGCAAATTATTAGAATAATGCATGCATTTTGTGTTTTTTAATTTACAGAGTGATGCCTTGTTTTTTTTCATGACATACGACAAAAACAGCCCGACAACCAAAGGTACTCCTTCCAACCCTTCCAACATCTACGCGTACCAACCACCGTTTATTTTACGTGGGCTTTCCCCATCCAGTTACCACAGGCTTCTGGAGTACCTTTGGCTCATACCTCAAAGACATTACCGGCCTACGGTCGTGCAAGTATACTTGCGCATTGCGATACATACCCATGGCCAGTAGGAGGATTTTGTAGATCTGGTCCGTCGTTTTTTTTTCGTGTGGTCTTCTCAGAGACCTAGTGCAGGTCTTTCTATTCGACGTCCGTGGGCGACCTGCGCGTTGGGATGAGAGATGGAATGGATTAAGGTGAATGAAATTGGAGAAGGATGTGGAAGGAAGCGGCCGTGGCCTGTGAGAAGGTACCGTCCCAGCATTTGCCTGGTGTTGAAAATGGGAAACCACGGAAAACCATTTCAAGGACGGCCGACGGTGGGGCTCGAACCCACGCGGCTTCCGAGTCTGCAGAGACCTTGGCCCCATGATCTAACACTGCGCTTTAGTCGGCCTAGCCACTACTGTCGGTTGGTCCGTCGTGATTTTCATGGTGGGTTTCGGGGAGAGCTTCCCCAGGGCTTTAGATTTGTCTCACTGTCAGAGCTGCTCAATCGTATTAAATAGCTGAAAACTTGCAAGGCCCCCGGCCCTGACGAAACGTCAGCTTCCTATCTCAAGAACTTGAGCAAGAATGCCTTAACTTGCCTCGCCAAAATCTTTAATGCTATCTACCCATGCGGGTACTTTCCGTCAGCCTGGAAAGTAGCTAATCATGATTCATAAACCTAAAACAGATGGCACGTTTCCACAAAACTACAGACCAATTAGCTTGCTTTCGGTAATCTCCAATCTTTACGAAATGACTCTACATTCCAGGCTTAATTCCTACATCTCAGAAATCAATGATATCAATATACTTATTAAATTCTGAATCTGCTGTTAATACAGAAATTAACTTAATATCTAGGCCTACGGTCGCTGGGTTTTCCATACGACCCACATGCCCAGACACTGTAGACCTAGCCATGGCGAGCCAAATACTAAAATACTAAATGTCATTTCAAGTCTCCCTCCAGGGGCTCACATCTAGCGGGGCGTGGGTTGGCGACCACGGGACCCCAGCTGGGTCCGGCATTGCTTCCACTTACTTGTCCAGGGCTCCACTCCGTCTTCCTTCCTGTCGAGCTCACTTGGTCACCTCTTGTTCTCTTCCAACCTCGACGGTATTAGGGTATCCGAGGCCTAGGGAGTCTCTTCCTTTCCCGCCTTAAGTGGGCCTTGTCTCATCTTTTCTGATTCCCTCCTTCTGTGAGGGGTCTGCCTTCTTTTTCTTTTCCTTTTACCTCCTGACTTGTGCTCAAGGCCCTTAAGGTGGCCGGGTGTATGTAGCTCCACCACTTTTGGTGCACTTAGATAATGCTACACCCTCAGGGGCTCACGGCTGGTGAGTTTGGGAGTTGGCGACCCCGAGGGATTCCTGAGCTGGGTCAGTTTTCCACTCTTGTCACTTACCTTTGGGGCGGGCCCTCTCCTCTCTACCCTCCCCTCACCTCCCCTCTCCTCTCCTCTCCTCACCTCTTTTCATTATATTTCCTTTTCTCTTTAAGATTCCCGCACTGTTTTTGTTACTTGGTTCACCGTGTATCTAAATTCCCTTTTAGCGATTGAAGGCATTTTTGATCTACGTTGCATTTTGTAAGTTTTTTTCGATCTAAATTACATCTCGCGATTGTTTTCAACCTCAATTGCATTTTGTAAAGATTGACAATCTAGATTGCTTTTTAGTAAGTCTTTCAATGCAGGTAGCCGGGCCTTTTAGTGAGTATTTTGAATTTCAATTGCATTTTGTATGTATTTTCAATCGAAACCTCATTTCGCACGAATTTTGAATCTAAATTGCATTTTGTTTGGTGGGCATTTTGCACATATTTTGATTCTCAATTGCAGTTTGTGGTTATTTTGAATCTAAATTACATTTTGTCAAGTATTTTGAATTTCAATTGCACTTTGTGAATAATTTGGATTGGAACTGGGATAGGGCCTATTTCAAGCTGAATTGCATTGTGTATTTTCAATTTAAATTTCATTTTGTAAGTATTTTGAACCTCAATTGCATTTCGTACGTCTTTTCGATCTCATTTGCATTTTGTAAGTATTTTGAATTTCAGTTGCATTTTGTAAGTATTTCGACGCTACATTGCATTTTTTTCGTATTTTTAATCTAGCCTACGTTTTGTAGGTCTTTTTCAATCTATTCTTTTTGTGAATCTTTTCGTTCTAAATTCCCTTTTGTAAGACCATATTGTGAGATGTTTCCATCTGAGTTTCTCTTTGTACGTATCTTCCCTCTCACATACTTTTCGTTCTGGTTTCCATTTCATTCTCATTTTCGCTATCACCCAGATCATTAGGGGCCGATAACCTAGATGTTAGGCCCCTTAAAACAACAATTATCATCATCATCTCCCCTCTCCTCTCCTCTCCGCCTTTCATTATATTTCCTTTTCTCTTTAAGATTCCCGCACCTTTTTGTAGGTATTTTTAATCTACGTTTCATTTTGTAAGTTTTCTCGATCTTAATTGCATTTTGTGAGTGTTTTTCAACCTCACTTGCATTTTGTAAGGATTGCCAATCAAAATTGCTTTTTAGTAAGTCTTTCAATATTGGGGGGTCTTCTTGTGAGCATTTTGAATTTCAATTGCATTTTGTTCTTTCAACCTACTCAGCTTTGTTCAAGTAGTTCATTCTCAATTACATTTCGTGCGTATTTTCAATCTCATTTGCATTTTGTGAGTATTTTGATTTCACTTGCATTTTGTAAGTATTCCGACTGTACGTTGCATTTTGTACGTATTTTGGACTTAACCTACATTTTGTGTGTTTTTTCAATCTATTCCTTTTGTGAGTATTTTCGTTCGAAATTCCCTTATGTACGTATTACCGCTCTCCAGTTGGTGAGTAGATTCAATCTGAGTTCCTTTTTACAAGTATTTTTCCTGCTACATAAGGCATAATTGTTGTGGCTCACTGTCTATTTTATCTAAACCATTTTCGTTTCATCCATAGCAGTGAGCTGATTTTTATCTTCATCCATTCATTTCAAGCCATTTCATTTCGTCAGGGGCCGATAACCTCGATGTTAGGCCACTTAAAACAACAATTATCATCATCATCATCATTTCAAGTCGAGAATACTTCAAAATTTTAATACTTAAAAGAGCTACTTAAAACACTTAATTACTTCAAAAGAACAATTTTCTCCCCTCAATACCAACGAGGAGAAATAAAAATTATAATTACTTTTTCCCAAAGCCCTCTCTGCCACATCATTACACTTTTGGCTTACTGCATGGTTGCCAAAAGAAAAGATAAATGTTTTATTTATTTATAAAGTGCTTTTAAACAAATAAACAAAATGACAGCCCCTGGCAGAACTGTTTCGCGTAGCACTAGCTCCGGGTACATACTAAGTTTCATCAGTGTATCTTGAAAAATATAGGAGGAAAGGTACATTAAACTGACATAAATGTAAGTCACGGAAAACTTGAATCAAAGATTTGAGATTGTTTTACTACAGACGTGTGCAAATTATTAGAATAATGCATGCATTTTGTGTTTTTTCAAATTGCACAGTGATGGCTTTTTTTTTACATAACATACGACAAAACAGCCCGACAACCAAAGGTACTTCTTCCACCCCGTCAACATCCACGCGTACCGACCACCGTTTAGTTTACGTGTGCCCTCCCCATCCAGTTACCACAGGCTTCTGGAGTACCTTTGGCTCAAACCTCTAAGACATGTATACCTACGGTCGTGCATGTATACTTGCGCAATGCAATACATACCCATGGCTAGTTGGTGTACTTTGTAGATCTGGTCCGTCGTGATCTTCATGGTGGGTTTCTGGGAGAGCTTCCCCAGAGCTTGATTTGACTCACTACTCACTGTCCGTGCTGCTCAATCTTATTAAAAAGCTGAAAACTCGCAAGGCCCCCGGCACTGACGAAGCCTCAGCTTCCTATCTCAAGAACTTGAGCAAGAATGCCTTAACTTGCCTCACCAAAATCTTTAATGCTATCTACCCATGCGGGTACTTTCAGTCAGCCTAGAAAGTAGCTAATGTAATCATGATTAATAAACCTAATACAGATGGCACGTTTCCACAAAACTACAGAACATTAGCTTGCTTTCGGTCATCCAAACTTTACGAAATGACTCTACTTTCCAGGCTTAATTCCTACATCTCAGAAATCATTGATATCAATATACTTATTAAATTCTGAAGCTGCTGTTGATAAAGAAATTAACTTAATACCTAGGCCTACGGTCGCTGGGTTTTCCATACGACCCACATGCCCAGATACTGTAGGCCTAGCCATGGCGAGTCAAATACTAAAATACTAAATGTCATTTCATGTCTCCCCTCAGGGGCTCACATCTAGTGGGTTGGCGACCACGGGACCCCAGCTGAGTCCGGCATTTCTTCCACTTACTTGTCCCGGGCTCCTCTCAGTCTTCTTTCCTGTCGAGCTCACTTGGTCACCTCTTGTTCTCTTCCGACCCCGACGGTATTAGGGTATCCGAGGCCTAGGGAGTCTCTCCCCGCCTTAATTGGCCCTTGTCTCATCTTTTCTGATACCCTCCTTCTGTGAGGGGTCAGCCTTCTTTTTCTTTTCATGTTATCTCCTGCCTTGTGCACAAGGCCCTTAAGGAGACCGGGTGTATGTAGCCCCACCACCTTTGGTGCACCCTAGATAATGCTACACCCTCAGGGGCTCACGGTTGGTGAGTTTGGGAGTTGGCGACCCCCAGGAATTCCTGAGCTGGGTCAGTTTTCCACTTTTGTCCGTAACCTTTGGGGTGGACCCTCTCCTCTTTCACTTTCCTATCTGCCTTTCATGGCTCTCCTTCCTTCCAAGTCCCTCAATCCGCCTTCTTCGAGGGTTGAGGGCATTTCTTTTCCTCCTGTCCTTTATTTGCCTTATTTTCCTTTAGTTTTCCATTTCTTCTTCTAGTATGTAGGTTAGTAGTTAGTTTTAGTTTTAAGTTCGCTTTTCATTTTCATCCTCACGATCACCCAAACCATCAGGGGCCGATAACCTCGATGTTAGGCCCCTTAAAACAACAATCATCATCATCATCATCATCATCATCACCGTGTATCTAAATTCCCTTTTAGCGATTGAAGGCATTTTTGATCTACGTTGCATTTTGTAAGTTTTTTTCGATCTAAATTACATCTCGCGATTGTTTTCAACCTTAATTGCATTATGTCATGATTGACAATCTAAATTGCTTTTTAGTAAGTCTTTCAATGCAGGTGGCCGGGCCTTTAAGTGAGTATTTTGAATTTCAATTGCATTTTGTAAGTATTTTCAATCAAAACCGCATTTCGCATGAATGTTGAATCTAAATTGCATTTTGTTTGGCGGGCATTTTGCACATATTTTGATTCTCAATTGCATTGTGTGGGTATTTTGAATTTAGATTACATTTTGTCAAGTATTTTCAATCTAAATTGCATTTTGTAAGTATTGTCAATCCACAGGAGTCGTTTGAATCTACTGTGCATTTTGTAAGTATTTTGAACCTCAATTGCATTTTGTACGTATGTTCGATCTCATTTGCATTTTGTTAGTATTTCGAATTTCAGTTTCATTTTGTAAGTATTTTGAATCTAGCCTACGTTTCGTGGGTCTTTTTCAATCTATTCTTTTTGTGCATCTTTTCGTTCTCAATTCCCTTTTGTAAGACCATATTGTGAGTTGTTTCCATCGGAGTTCCTTTTTGTACGTATTTTCCGTCTCATATAATTTTGTTCTGGTTTCCATTTCATTACAGTTTTCACTATCTCCCAGATTATTAGGGGCCGATAACCTAGATGTTAGGCCCCTTATAACAACAATTATCATCATCATCTCGACAAATACATAATAATAAAAGAACTGCGCACAAATGTGCATTACATTTTCGAGTAATCCAATAAGGACAGTGTTCTCTTAGAGCATTTACTGTTTAGCACATAATATGCACACACACTGCTCAGAAGGTCCACGAAAGCCACGCCTCACGCACAGCTTATGATGGAAGCCATGCACAGCAAGTCTAATCAGAGCACTCCTCATTTCACTGTTAGGTTCAGTCCAATTTCTCTGAGACATGGCATCAGTCCCATAGAATTCTAGGTCATTTTCCGCTCGCTTTACTCTCGTATCGTTCTTGCTGTTGAAAGATCAGGAAATAGGCCTTCACAAGAGAATGATGCTCAGACTAGCTGGGTTCAGGCCTTCAAAAACAAAGGGAAAAATTCTGATGAAATGCGCTGAAGACGATGTGAAGTGACTTTGGAACTCAGGAAGGCACGCAAAGATGAACAGTTGCTTAAGAGGCGAAATATTGCAGAACTGAGTGAACCTCTCTCTCCACTGCAGGAAAACAATTGTCAGCAGCCTATCAGAAGAGATTGTTGAAGGCATGGCAAGTAGTGATCAGAATATTCTCCTGTGTTCAACTCAAGCTGCTCGTAAAACCTTTCCCCCAGGGGACTTGGGTTGGCGACCACGGGGCCCCAGCTGAGTCCGGCATTGCTTCCGCTTACTTGTGCCGGGCTCCTCTCTGTCTTTTTTCCTGTCGACCTCGCTTGGTCAACTCTTGTTCTCTTCCGACCCCGATGGTATTAGGGTATCCGAGGCCTAGGGAGTCTTCCTTTCCCGCCTTAATTAGCTCTTGTCTCATCTTTTCTGATTCCCTCCTTCTGCGAGGGGTCAGCCTTCTTTTAGGTAGATTTCATTAGAAAGCTAACTATTGCAATGGGTCCCATGTTTCGACTTCCGGAAAATTTCGACATATCATCGCGTTTCACATCCCCCAGACCCCAAAACCACCGTCAGTTCAAAAGTTTATATATAATTTATGTATGTATTGTAACCGATCAGGGGGCTAGGGATCGATAGCATGCCGAGTTATCGGAGACCTCAGGATCGATCGCATACCGAGCACGCATAATTTGCGGTGTTCTCAGTGCCGAAATTGTGGGGGAGCCATATACAAGGAACACGATAGTGCTTGGACCGAAATGAATACGACATCTGAGTTGCCAGTCCAATATGATGTTAAGAACAATAATTACTCCACTGCCCATAGCACTAAGGAAAACACGGAGGTTTGGAATACGAGCAGGACAATACCGTAGCCTGACTGGGTGAAGCTCGCATTTCCAAGAACCTTGTGGACAAGAGCTCCTATTGTTTAGCCAGCAGACTTATTGTGCAGCTGAAGTGCTGGATTTACGACACCCTACCCTCGATAATCCTCCAGCACTAGAGCCCGCGAAATTAGACAATGTAAAGTAGCGCCGAGATGCTAATTTAAGATCCGCCTATGGAATAATTGTAATAAAATGGCCCAATCAGAGAAGAGGCTGAGAAATGCATTTCGGAATTTTAATCACGGCCCAAGCCCAAAAACTACCAGAGTTACGGGGATATTACTGAGTCAGCCGCGGAGGAATATTCCCCCCCTCCACGACACTCAAGACATGGCGCCAAACGAGGATCTACCCTGTAGCGTCATGATGCAATTTGATTTGAAGAGGTTCCTGCCGATCGATTTCGAATTAAATCCTATGAATATTGCCGTCCTCATCTTGACCTACAAGTTGAACCAAAAATTATTGCGGTGTGACGATTGCCATGGGAGCGGACTTGACAGAGGTGACAAGTCCATTGTCCCAATGTTGAGGGTGGTTTAGGCACTGAGCGCACACACTAGTCAGTCAGTTTTGCAGCCACACCGGGCATAGTCCACGCTGCTCGCGACTTTGATACCGCGTAGCCGAGTGAGAAAACATTTTCTAAGTGATAAACTTTTACCGCCAATCATTCAAACTTGCGGCTAAAGACCCACAGTGGTCATGATAGTTATCGAAGGCGAACACTATTTATATAAATCTATCCAGATGGAGTTTGCCACCCACGTCCATTAAACTTAACGCCACGCCGTGTGGAGCCGAGAGCGCGGAGCGCTGACCAGCAGCCCATTCGAGACCCGAGCAGGGAACTTTGTGGAGCTAACGAGTTGCAAGCGAGATCGCTGAACCTATAGGCTTGGACTCATATGTTTCAACGGTCTAGGAAATCGTAGGAAATACCAATCTAGGACTGAACGGGATAGGGGTATGTCGGCCTACTGAGGACCTGCAAGCCCGATTCGCAGTAACAGTACCGCCAGCCACATATCATAACGTTTTCGCAGCGAGTGAAGCCCGTGGATATAAGTGTAGAAAGTGTCTTAGGTGATAGGGTGTGCAAAATAAGTGCATCGATTAGTGTTAACAGTGTATTTATGTGTATGTCATCGCCTTGTAAGATGACCCAGTGGAACGACACCGGATTGATGAGGGGCTAAGGGCCTTACGTCCGGGTGTCGAAGTGGTGACCAGGGACAAGTGATGAGTATTAAACTTTCTACATTTGGGGACGTAATGTAGAAAAGGGGACGAGATATTTGTACAGTAGTATTAGTTTTGTTTTGACCTTTGATGTCAATATTTTCGTTTTAGGCAGGGGCTATTAGTTTTTTTTTAGTCAGCATGCCAGTCCTTTTTATTTTGTTTTGTCCGTCAGTCCTTAAAAATAATGCATGTTTGTTGGTGGATGACGGAGGTGTCTGTAATTTTTATTTGCCAAAGGCATCATAAGTTAAATTGCCGTGTGTTTTAGGATGGATTTGTGGTGGCTATATTCATGTAAGACTAGCGGTAAGTTAAGTGTACGACCTGACAAGTAGATAGGGTAAGAATTTGGTTTTTTTTTTTGTGACATTTAGTAACGCCCAGCTAGGTTAGACTAGTTTTGCCACTTTAGGAAAATAGGTCAGATGGTTAGCGACCCAGGACCCACTTTTCTTTTTCCCAGACCGGTTGCGAATTGACCAGTGAATTCCCAGGAACGGCAAGCAGGACGATGTCTGTCACAGATTTTTTTATGTGTGTGTGCTTTAATTTTTTTCCGGCAAGGAGCCGTGAGGTTGTATTTGTGTGCATACCGGCCGAATTTTGAGCCCATAAGTGTTTCCGGATTGTATTTCCGAGGTAAGTGTTTTTCCGGATTGTATTTCCGATGTAAGTGTTTCCGGATGGTATTCCGAGGTAAGTGTTTCCGGACAGCGTAGTCCGAAGTAATTAGTATGCACACAAAGTACGTTCTGGTTCATCATGTTTGTTTTGTGTACACACACACGCGATGTGTTTTTTTTCCACAGGTTGGAGGAGTGCTGACGTCTCTGGTTTTTGTTGCGCAGCCCTGGTCTGATGTAAAATTTATTTAAAACCCTGTAAATGTCACAAATCGTAGCATAGCCACTAAGGCGTTTTAGTAAGAGACCACATTTTAGAATGTGAAGTCAATCTGTCCAGCTCGTGGAAGCGTGCTCGCTACCCATGGGGAGTGTCACCCCGGCTGGTTGGTCAAGGTCGATTAGTTTATCAACACACGGAAGATTGAAGTTAGATTTTAGATAGGAGAGGGGGTTTGTTTATTAGTAGTTAGGCATGCTGGCATTTTTCTCTATCTAAGTGAGCCATTGTTGGGCTATTTTTTTATGTACATTTCTGGTTCGAACCCAGAATGTTTTGTGTTGCATTTGGTGTAGTTACGCCCCCTGTTAATTTGCGTTATCTCGTTGGCCCCGATATTTTCTATATTATTGTCCACCCGATAGGCTGAACGACCAAATGTCAGATGCCAATCAGAAAGAATACTCTCACACTACGTCCAAGTGTATTTACAGATGTGTGTGCCAGTAAGAGGAATCAGAATATTTTATTTTAGTATTTAAGGGCAACTGCATTTTGTTTGAGACCCTGAATTTGTCGTAGCAGTTGACATTCACCGTAATAACTTTGCCACCCCTGGCAGTCAGCTGTTAACGTAGTGATGTAATCTTTGCTTGCTCACAGCTGGATCCAATTAATGTATTTTATTTTCGTTTCTTTTAAGCTGTATTGAGGCCGATGATGAGCTCTGGGAGAGCCGTGTTTTTATTTTACTATTTTGATTTTTGTTATTTTAAACTTAATTTGTTTTTTCTCTTCTTATTTTGGGTTTAATTTGTAACGTTATTGTAACTTTTTTTTTTTGCTGTTGCATTTATATTTTTGTTCTTTTGAGTTAATGTAATTTTTCAAACCGGATTTTGAGTTCAATAAATTAGATTTTACCTGTTAACTAGTGTACGCCATTTCAGTAGTTTAGCGAACCTGTTTCCTGTTGACCTAGGCCATTAGTGATCATTTAACGAACGTACCGCACCCGAGATTATTATTATTATTATTATTATTATTATTATTATTATTATTTAATTTTTAGGCCTAGAGATACCCGATCGGGTACATAGCAAATATTTAGGACCCATTTTCTATTTCAAATCAGGAACAGTGGCGTACACAAGGTTTTGTTCGTGGGAGAGGAGTTGGCAATCGCTCCGTTTAAAGTAGTCTACTTTTTCCCCACATGTTTGCACTACCTGATACCTAGATCTACCGATGCGGTGATCTATTTCTCCTGGTACCCACCAGTGACGCTGGAAGTAATGAAGACAGCTCACAGAGGTGACTGGATGTCCTACCGGGATGATTTAGTGACCCGTAGCATTTCATTGCACCACAGGACCACCCCACATTATAGTATGTATGAAATGGCACCCAACGTGGAGGCTAGATCCATTGTGGAAGGCGGATCTATTGAAAAAGGCGAAGATCTATGATCTAGGATGAATAATCATGTAATTATCCAAGCCAAGGTAGGAGGAGTGAACCAATAAACGAGATTGCCTATACTGGACAAAAATGTGTTTGTTTCTGGGTGAATAATTAAAATCACGCGTAGACAGCGTTGTTAAATTCACGGGTAAACCCAGAAAAGATTAAATTTTGAAATAAATGTATTTTGAAAGATAGCAGTCCAGAAAGGGGAAGATTTGGCTAGGTAGCCCACACCTCTGAGAGCTAACTGCGGATTCATTAATCCTCAATTAATGAACTGTGTTGTTGATTTTTGCGAACGGGTTAGGCATTTTATTAAGGCATCCCAGAGGAGTTTAAAATTGTTATATGTTATTGTATTTGGAGACCTGGATACTAGGAGGCCATTCAGGCAGGTTGTGGTTGTTGTTGTTGTTAACGTAAATATTGTAACAGGTCCAAAAATTATTCTGATTCCTACTACTACACAAGACAGGTGCATGATGGTGAATGGGGAACCTAGACACCCGTATTCTCAGTGATTATATTATTGTTGTGTGTGTTGCAATGGCTACTTCAGAGGAGTTGCAAGTTATGTTTGATGTACTTTGTAAAAAAATTGAGGAAAGCGCGGCAGCGAACATTGGGGAGCTCAGAGACACGTTAGAAGTTAGTGACAGGCAGAGGAAAGGTCAGAAGCCACCGACAAGAAGCTTAAAGACACTTTAGAGGCTAGTGATAGAAAATGGGAGCAAAGATCGGAAGCCGCGGATAAGGAACTCAAAGATAGTTTAGAGGCGGTTAAGGCAGAAATTAACTTAAAGACCGAGCAGCTAGGGCAAACTTGCATAGCGCAGGGCAAGGAGTTGAGGGCCGCAGTGGAGCAACTTACACGGTCCACTACAGAGCAGATCGATAAACTAACACACAAAACGAGGGAAATAGAGCGCAAAGCGGACAAGAATTATCAAGAATTGCTCACAGAAGTAAATAAGGTGGATAATACCGTCAAAGCTATGGATAAGAATTTGGAAGAAATAACGAGCAATATGGAATCCATGGACATTAGAGTAACGAAACAGCTAGAGGAAGTCCAGGGGCAGATTAGCGCCGGAGCTGAACGCGTCATTGCTATGGAAGGCCGAGAACAAAATGTCACCCGACACATTAAGATGATGCAAATTGGGATAAAGGAATTGAAAGAGGAAATCGATGGATTAACAGAGCGAAATGAGGAAGACGCCCACGAGAATAAGAAGGGAATGGAAAAAGAAATGGAGGCCAACCTAGAAAGAGTCCGGAAGTTGGAAATGGAAATGATATCGAGAATTGAACGCCAGGAGGCAAAATTAATTAAAACAGACCTGAGAGGGCAGATTCAGGACGAGGCAATCCTCGAACTGCAAAGAGAAGCTGCACGGACGATGGACGACGCCCGGAGCAATACTAATAATAATAATAACCCCCGAAAGACAGGATGTCAGACACAGACGACGCCAGAGCCGCCGTTAAATGGATTACTCGGATTTCCAACAAGCATTACACTCGGGACGCCGAAAGCCAGAACTTCGACGCCGAACGACGCCGCGACGCCGACGCAGCTTGTACATGTGATCAGGACCGGAGATGACCGCCCAAAACGATACAACGAAAATAGCGTCATGACCCCTAAACAATTCATTCGCGAACTGGACGCTTACATCTTGGACAACCGCATACCGGAGGAAAGGCACTTGCGCACGGTGGAGAAACTTTTGGAAGATGCCCCCTTACAATGGTTTCAGAGTTTCCGCTATACTTTTCAGTCACTGGCAGAGTTCAAAAAGGCTTTTCTAAAAACTTACTGGAGTCTCGAGTGGCAACAAAATTTGAGACTGGAGTTATATTCCCGTAAGTTCTCAACGCAAAGCCCGACAAAATACGCGGAGTATTTCATTGCACAATTCGCCAAGATGAGAGAACTCGATGATCCCCCTTCCGAGCGCTCTCTGGTAGCCGCAATAGGTAAACAGCTACCTGTTAAAGTCCAAGAGACGCTTATCGCCGCAAACGCCCAGACGGCAATACAAACGGAGGGAATTTTGAGACAGCTGGACCACACTAGCGCGCATTTACAGCGCATGAGGCCCACTGAACAAATTCATGCGACGGAAGTCGAAAGAAGGCCAGCCACACGGGAGCAGGGGACCACTACAGCGAGCGCGCCCCACGATAACAACTGGAGGAGATATGAGAACCGACCGCAGAGGGGTTATGAACCAAGGTACCAGGCAAGGGGAGAGCGAGGATGGAACAGGCAGTACCATCCTAGAAGATCCCGCGGACGTTGGGACCAAGGACGCCACGACACAGCGCCGTACCAACCGCAAGAGGGAAGGCATGGAAGCTACAGGCCACGGCCGACCCAACAGGGAGACAGGATTTCCAACGAACAGGCGCGGACGGACCTCGAACAAAGATACGTGGAGTCTCAACAATACCTAAAGGAACTTCGTAGTATGAACGGAGATGGACAGGCAAGGACCGAAGCCGACAAATGGAGAGAGGCTATCCAGCATCGCGAGGACCCAGACAGGCACTATCAGGGAGCCCAGAGCTTAGAACTCCAGCGGGAGAGAGAGGAGGCACCGCCCCGGGATAATGGGGCGAGCAACAAAAAAAAATCGCAGTTCTAGATAGGGAAGACAGCCCCAGATTTGACCAAGATGGCGGGCACCAAGAATGGGTGGTAGCGAAAATCGAGAAATGGGTAGCGCAACCAGAGGACCTCATTGAGGACATGTACAAGGAAGAAAGCCCTACCATTAAGGAGTTACCCGTAATTTATGTACGCGTGGGAGGACTTATGGTCCGAAGTCTGGTCGACACGGGAGCCAGCATTTCGGTAGCGAGTGGTGCGCTAATGAAAGAACTGGAGAGGAAATTTAAAGTACCCGTAATTCCAGTAGCAAATGTCAGAGTGAAAGGCATAATCCCCGACCGTACAGCGGAATGCAAATACCAAGCATATTTGGATTTTGAAATTGGCAATTATACTATATCGCACCCATTCTTAATTATGAATAAAATCAGCTTCAATTTGATCCTCGGAGCGGATTTTATGAGAACCAATGGAGCCATCATAGACATGGGCGCAAACGAGATTAAATTTCGCACGCATGATAAAAGGGAGATTGACCTACGGTTGAATGAAGCGGAACCAAGGGATCAAGGTCAAATTTGGAGCATTGACATACAAGAGGACATCACGAGGAAAACTACGGTATTATTACATACAATAGGAGAGGAGTTTATTGAGGAAGAGGTCCTGAATGTCACTACAGAGTTCGGCGCTATACTTGAAGAGAAGGTGGCTGAGGCGAAAATCAAACCCCATGAAAGAGAGGAGCTGCGGACAATTTTAACCAAACACCAGGAAGCTTTCGATAATAAACCGGGGAAGATTAGAAATTTTAGCTACGCATTCCAAGTAAATGACTGGAGTCCATACAAGAAAAAGGTGTACCCCATAGCAGAGAGGCATCACGAGGAGGTAAAGAAAACAATTAAAGCCATGGAAGAGGCCGGAATAATTACGAAGAAATCTACCCCATTCGTGAATCCCATTGTCATTGTAGAGAAGGCGGACGGAAGCGTGAGATTGTGTCTCGATGCACGCGAAATCAACTCCAGGTTACTGCCCGAATTCGACCAGGCTCCGCCGATTAGGGAAGTGCTGAAGAAGTTCAGAAACAAGAACTATTTCTCGAGCATCGATTTAACGAGTAGTTTTCACCATGTGGAACTAGAGGAGAAATCCCAACTTCTCACAGGATTCATTTTCGACCAGCAGACGTACACCCATAATCGTTTACCGTTCGGGATTCGAACCGCAAGTTGCGCACTTATCCGAGCCCTGGATCGCAACTTGACGGAAGAAGTTAAGGAATGCACAGTCCGCTATGTAGACGACATCTTACTTGCTTCAGAGACGCTACGAGAGCATGTTGAAAATTTAGAAAAACTTCTTTCGAATCTTCAGTCGGCCAACTTCAAAATTAACTTTAACAAGTCCCACTTCTGTCAAAAGGAAATTTTATATCTTGGACACTTTGTCGACGGGGAAGGAATTCGGCCTAATCCCACTAAAATTGCCGCTATTCGAAATTTTCCCACGCCTAGACGGATTAAACACATCCGCATGTTTCTGGGCATGACTGGTTTTTTCTCAGAACATTGTCCTAACTATACGGAGACGGTCGCGCCACTTCAAGAACTTTTAAAGAAGAATAACCGATGGTTATGGAGTAAGGAGGCCGAGGAAGCGTTCCAGCGAACCAAATACCTTCTGTTAGAGAGCGTGAAACTGGGATATCCAAGTTTCAATTGGAAATTCGTGCTACAATCGGATGCATCGAAAGTAGGGATTGGAGCAATGTTGTACCAAGAAGACCCCGAAAACCCAGAGAAGAGAATATATTTAGGATTTTTGAGCCGAAAATTGAGGAATCACGAAATGAATTATACTGTCACTGAAATTGAAATGCTCTCTGTACTCCACGCATTGCAGCACTGGCGAAAGATTATATATGGTTTCTCGATTCTTTTGAGAACAGACCACAAGGCACTCACCTTCATGTTGAAAACCAGCTTAGCTAGCGAGAGAGTAAATCGTTGGGCTCTCTATGCACAACAGTTTGACATGCAGATCGAACATTGCCCTGGTAAACAGAATGTTATCCCAGACATTTTATCCCGGAACCCGGAGGAAGATGAAGAAGGGGAAATACATCACGCCACGCTTCAGCAGGAAGACCATGATTTTCTCGCAGACTTACCGCGACTAGGGATGGAACAAGAGGCTGGCCCTTGGGCTAAGCTGATGAGAGATCATCTCAGAGGATTACTTCCGGAAGATTCACCAGCCAAGGCCGAGATGGAGAAACTCGCGCCAAAATACAATTTCATGAATGGATTTCTACATCAGTTTATCGATGAGGAGCACACAAAGCTTCGCATTTTAGTTCCACCGATATTCCAGCGCCGACTAGTCTGGCATGTTCACCGTGTCTATGGACATGCGGGCTGTGATAAGACATTCGCTGTGATTCGGGAGGCATTCACATGGCCACGTCTCCGAATTACGATCCGAGAGGTATTGAGGACATGCGATACTTGCCAACGCATAAAGCACAATACATTTTGATGAAGCAGCTACCTCGACCGATCTTACCATCGAAGCCGAGAGAAATTTACGCCATTGATTTTTATGGGCCTCGCCCAGCCGCCAGACGAGGTATGAGGCACATACTAGTATGCCTAGATGTGTTTTCAAAAATTGTGAAACTGTGTGCGGTACAAAAGACAACCTCAAAACAGGTGGTAAATAAAATCAGAAACAAAATTGTACCGGAACTGGGGAAACCAGAATTCATATTATCCGACCATGGGTCATGTTTCACAAGCGGACTCTTCAAGAGAGAGCTAGAAGGAATGGGAATTCGGCATATTCTTAGTTCTATACGCCATCCTGAGAGCAATCCTTCAGAACGCCTGATGCGGGAGATTGCAAAGTTTTGCCGGATATATTGCCCGGACGCGCATTATCGTTGGATAGATGTCCTGGAGACCATAGAGACGTGCATAAACACCACAGTGCACGAATCTACATCGGAGGTGCCAACGGTAGTCCACTTCGATCAGTATCCCGAGGGACCATGGAACAGGATCATAAGTTGCCCAGTAGACGTGAGGCCGGCGCTACCGCTAAAAATTGAGCAAACTAAAGCAAGCCTGCGCGAACAAGCCGAGAAGAGACTGAAGCGGGTGAGAGGGAGAAGATACCACCGACCCCTGAGATTGGGAGAGTACGTTTTAGTGAAGAAACCTGCCGTATCAAACCCTTCAGCGCGATTCTACGCAAAATTTGCCGCCATTTACGAGGGACCTTACGAAATTATTCAATGTTTGGGAAACAACGCTTACAAAATTCGAGAATTGGGAGGACAGAACGAGGTCACCCACAACGCGCAAAATTTGAAAGTATACTACCCCAGCAATGTATTAGACGAACCGCCGCCTGCCCAAGTGAATGCCATTACGGACGAAAGAAGCAACACTGAAGAGCGACCCCACAGATGTGAGCTAGTTACGCTGAGGGACGAACTGGGAAGGCTACTCAGTGCAGCCTTGAAGACCAACGGGGATTTGCGAAAAGAACAGCGCGAACTATTACAACTTCGAGAACTAGATAGAGAGAACCCCGCTGAGGAGGAAGAGAGAGCGTTGAACTCGGCATTATAATACCAAATGACCATGGTATTAGGATTGAAAAATGGTACTGATTCCGATCGTACACATTTTTCAAACTGAGCAGGGGGAAATTGTAACCGATCAGGGGGCTAGGGATCGATAGCATGCCGAGTTATCGGAGACCTCAGGATCGATCGCATACCGAGCACGCATAATTTGCGGTGTTCTCAGTGCCGAAATTGTGGGGGAGCCATATACAAGGAACACGATAGTGCTTGGACCGAAATGAATACGACATCTGAGTTGCCAGTCCAATATGATGTTAAGAACAATAATTACTCCACTGCCCATAGCACTAAGGAAAACACGGAGGTTTGGAATACGAGCAGGACAATACCGTAGCCTGACTGGGTGAAGCTCGCATTTCCAAGAACCTTGTGGACAAGAGCTCCTATTGTTTAGCCAGCAGACTTATTGTGCAGCTGAAGTGCTGGATTTACGACACCCTACCCTCGATAATCCTCCAGCACTAGAGCCCGCGGAATTAGACAATGTAAAGTAGCGCCGAGATGCTAATTTAAGATCCGCCTATGGAATAATTGTAATAAAATGGCCCAATCAGAGAAGAGGCTGAGAAATGCATTTCGGAATTTTAATCACGGCCCAAGCCCAAAAAACTACCAGAGTTACGGGGATATTACTGAGTCAGCCGCGGAGGAATATTCCCCCCCTCCACGACACTCAAGACATGGCGCCAAACGAGGATCTACCCTGTAGCGTCATGATGCAATTTGATTTGAAGAGGTTCCTGCCGATCGATTTCGAATTAAATCCTATGAATATTGCCGTCCTCATCTTGACCTACAAGTTGAACCAAAAATTATTGCGGTGTGACGATTGCCATGGGAGCGGACTTGACAGAGGTGACAAGTCCATTGTCCCAATGTTGAGGGTGGTTTAGGCACTGAGCGCACACACTAGTCAGTCAGTTTTGCAGCCACACCGGGCATAGTCCACGCTGCTCGCGACTTTGATACCGCGTAGCCGAGTGAGAAAACATTTTCTAAGTGATAAACTTTTACCGCCAATCATTCAAACTTGCGGCTAAAGACCCACAGTGGTCATGATAGTTATCGAAGGCGAACACTATTTATATAAATCTATCCAGATGGAGTTTGCCACCCACGTCCATTAAACTTAACGCCACGCCGTGTGGAGCCGAGAGCGCGGAGCGCTGACCAGCAGCCCATTCGAGACCCGAGCAGGGAACTTTGTGGAGCTAACGAGTTGCAAGCGAGATCGCTGAACCTATAGGCTTGGACTCATATGTTTCAACGGTCTAGGAAATCGTAGGAAATACCAATCTAGGACTGAACGGGATAGGGGTATGTCGGCCTACTGAGGACCTGCAAGCCCGATTCGCAGTAACAGTACCGCCAGCCACATATCATAACGTTTTCGCAGCGAATGAAGCCCGTGGATATAAGTGTAGAAAGTGTCTTAGGTGATAGGGTGTGCAAAATAAGTGCATCGATTAGTGTTAACAGTGTATTTATGTGTATGTCATCGCCTTGTAAGATGACCCAGTGGAACGACACCGGATTGATGAGGGGCTAAGGGCCTTACGTCCGGGTGTCGAAGTGGTGACCAGGGACAAGTGATGAGTATTAAACTTTCTACATTTGGGGACGTAATGTAGAAAAGGGGACGAGATATTTGTACAGTAGTATTAGTTTTGTTTTGACCTTTGATGTCAATATTTTCGTTTTAGGCAGGGGCTATTAGTTTTTTTTTAGTCAGCATGCCAGTCCTTTTTATTTTGTTTTGTCCGTCAGTCCTTAAAAATAATGCATGTTTGTTGGTGGATGACGGAGGTGTCTGTAATTTTTATTTGCCAAAGGCATCATAAGTTAAATTGCCGTGTGTTTTAGGATGGATTTGTGGTGGCTATATTCATGTAAGACTAGCGGTAAGTTAAGTGTACGACCTGACAAGTAGATAGGGTAAGAATTTGGTTTTTTTTTGTGACATTTAGTAACGCCCAGCTAGGTTAGACTAGTTTTGCCACTTTAGGAAAATAGGTCAGATGGTTAGCGACCCAGGACCCACTTTTCTTTTTCCCAGACCGGTTGCGAATTGACCAGTGAATTCCCAGGAACGGCAAGCAGGACGATGTCTGTCACAGATTTTTTTATGTGTGTGTGCTTTAATTTTTTCCGGCAAGGAGCCGTGAGGTTGTATTTGTGTGCATACCGGCCGAATTTTGAGCCCATAAGTGTTTCCGGATTGTATTTCCGAGGTAAGTGTTTTTCCGGATTGTATTTCCGATGTAAGTGTTTCCGGATGGTATTCCGAGGTAAGTGTTTCCGGACAGCGTAGTCCGAAGTAATTAGTATGCACACAAAGTACGTTCTGGTTCATCATGTTTGTTTTGTGTACACACACACGCGATGTGGTTTTTTTTTCCACAGGTTGGAGGAGTGCTGACGTCTCTGGTTTTTGTTGCGCAGCCCTGGTCTGATGTAAAATTTATTTAAAACCCTGTAAATGTCACAAATCGTAGCATAGCCACTAAGGCGTTTTAGTAAGAGACCACATTTTAGAATGTGAAGTCAATCTGTCCAGCTCGTGGAAGCGTGCTCGCTACCCATGGGGAGTGTCACCCCGGCTGGTTGGTCAAGGTCGATTAGTTTATCAACACACGGAAGATTGAAGTTAGATTTTAGATAGGAGAGGGGGTTTGTTTATTAGTAGTTAGGCATGCTGGCATTTTTCTCTATCTAAGTGAGCCATTGTTGGGCTATTTTTTTATGTACATTTCTGGTTCGAACCCAGAATGTTTTGTGTTGCATTTGGTGTAGTTACGCCCCCTGTTAATTTGCATTATCTCGTTGGCCCCGATATTTTCTATATTATTGTCCACCCGATAGGCTGAACGACCAAATGTCAGATGCCAATCAGAAAGAATACTCTCACACTACGTCCAAGTGTATTTACAGATGTGTGTGCCAGTAAGAGGAATCAGAATATTTTATTTTAGTATTTAAGGGCAACTGCATTTTGTTTGAGACCCTGAATTTGTCGTAGCAGTTGACATTCACCGTAATAACTTTGCCACCCCTGGCAGTCAGCTGTTAACGTAGTGTTGTAATCTTTGCTTGCTCACAGCTGGATCCAATTAATGTATTTTATTTTCGTTTCTTTTAAGCTGTATTGAGGCCGATGATGAGCTCTGGGAGAGCCGTGTTTTTATTTTACTATTTTGATTTTTGTTATTTTAAACTTAATTTGTTTTTTCTCTTCTTATTTTGGGTTTAATTTGTAACGTTATTGTAACTTTTTTTTTTTGCTGTTGCATTTATATTTTTGTTCTTTTGAGTTAATGTAATTTTTCAAACCGGATTTTGAGTTCAATAAATTAGATTTTACCTGTTAACTAGTGTACGCCATTTCAGTAGTTTAGCGAACCTGTTTCCTGTTGACCTAGGCCATTAGTGATCATTTAACGAACGTACCGCACCCGAGATTATTATTATTATTATTATTATTATTATTTAATTTTTAGGCCTAGAGATACCCGATCGGGTACAGTATATATATATATATATATGTATATCAGTTTCTTGTGGACACGATAACTGTCGTAATTTTGCACCAATCACTTTGATTTTTTTACATAATATGTATACCCTTAACATCTCGGTCGAGTTCGTTAATGGGCAAAATCGGTCAAAGGGGGTGAAAATGGGAGGCTTTTTTTCGAAAAAGTGAAATATCGCTATAACTCTCTTAATATCTGAAATATTGAATCCATTCAAAGTTCATACTATGTGTCGGACAAGGCCCTAAAATTTATGTTTGAAAAGTTTTTTGATAGCACCAACCATTGACCAAAGGGGTGGGAAAAAGTGGGTTTTTCGGGAAACATTAATCATATCTCTGTTAATAGGCACAATATCAAAACCGTACGAAATGGACAATATTCCTCCAATAATTACCTAAAACGTTTGTCTGAAAGAATTTTTGATACGACCCACCATTACGCCACGGGGTGAGCAAAATGATTTAAATTATAAGAAAATGCCAAGTGCCAAGAGTGGTTGCCATGACAACTTTACTTTTAATTGATAAGGGATGAGCCATCACCAGTTGCTATGACAACGCCACTGCACGAGATCACATTCAGTTTTCATATGTCTGTGGGAAGCGACTTCGGTATCGGAACTGGTAGCATGCTGAATTTCTATGCCCAAGGTCGCGGGTTCAAACCCGGCTGAAGTCGTCGGATTTACTAAGAGCGCTAAAAAAACTGAGTTTGCTTTCCTTCGGAGGAGAAGTTCCAACGTTCGTTGGCGAGTTGATGGTTCCGGTGGCATCTAGTAGCCAAGTTCACAGATAGGTGTCGTTGATGGTAGTATTTTAGGTAGATTTCATTAGAAAGCTAACTATTGCAATGGGTACCATGTTTCGATTTCCGGAAAATTTCGACATATCTTCGCGTTTCACATCCCCTAGACCCCAAAACCACCGTCAGTTCAAAAGTTTTATATATATATATATATATATATATATATATATATATATATATGTATATGTATATATGTATATCAGTTTCTTGTGGACACGATAACTGCCGTAATTTTGCACCAATCCCTTTGAATTTTTTACCGAATATGTATACCCGTAAAATCTCGGTCGAGTTCGTTACTGGGCTAAATCGGTGGAAGGGGATGAAAATGGGGGACTTTTTCGAAAAAATGAAATATTGCTATAACTCTCTTAATATCTGAAATATCGAATCCGCTCAAAGTTCATAACTATGTGCCGGATAAAGCTCAAAAATTTATGTTTGAAGAGTTTTTTTATAGCACCAACCATTGACCAAAGGGGTGGGAAAAAGTGGGTTTTTCGGGAAACATTAATCATATCTCTCTTAATAGGCACAATATCAAAACCGTACAAAATGGACAATATCCCCCTAATAATTACCTAAAACTTTTGTCTGAAAGAATTTTTGATATGACCCACCATTACGCCAAGGGATGAGAAAAATGATTTCGGAATTATAAGAAAATGCCAAGAGCTATCAGTGGTTGCCATGGCAACACTACTAAATTGATGAGGGATGAGCCATCAGACGTTGCCATGACAACGCACTTGCGCGAGATCAGATTCAGATTTCCATCTGACTAAGTGTGAAGCGGCTTCGGTGACGTAACTGGTAGCATGCCCAAGGTCGCGGGTTCAAAGCCGGCCAAAGTCGTCGGATTTTCTAAGAGCGCTAAAAATCCCTCAGTATGCTTTCCTTTGGAGGGGAGGTTCCAACGTTCGTTGTGAGTTGCTGATTGCGGTGGCATCTAGTAGCCAAGTTCACAGCTAGGTGTCGTTGACGATAGTATCTGGTAGCAACATTAGGAACTACTGCTTGAAATTGAGCGTCTGCATTCCTTACCTGAATTACAGACTAATACAGCCATCACAATTCACACCGTTTATCAGACAGATTCTACACTCACCCAAAGTACACGGGGTTACATGACTGCGTTGTCGCAGCCCCTAAACTGAGGAACCAACAAACATCTCTGCGGGAGATATAATTTTGCGTGAAGAAGTAACAGACCGTTACATAGTTACACATCAGTGTCGAAACCTTGCATAAGGACAGTGTGACCACAAGTATAACAAGATGTTCAGTAAAGAACATATAGCCTACTTTCTACTAAATGCATGGGTATTGTTATAACTCTTTGTCCTTTTCAAGGAGTATGATTGAATGTTGGTTGTAGTAGCTTGTTGAAATACAACGTGCTATAGGGATATTAAACATGAATATGAGGTGCCCTTTGCTAGTGCTACCTCTGTACCAAATTTCGTTCAATTCGGTTTCACCGTGTTTGAATTGATAGGGGGAATCGATTTGCACACATACTTGGCCACCATCTGGAAACTATTGGGCTGATGTTCTTGCAGTTTGGTCAGAATATGTTTCCCACATAAAGATATGGTGTTGCAAAATTTGGTAGAGACTAGATTATTAGGTTGGTCGAAATTACATTTTAGATTTTAACATTTGGGTGGCCGCGATTACGTTTCCGTCAAGATAGCGGTGATATAAAACATGACACTGAGGTGCCCTTTGCTAGTGCTACCTCTGTACCAAATTTCGTTCATTCGGTTCCACCGTGTTCGAATTAATAGGGGGAATCAATTTTGACATAAAGATGGCCGCCATCCGCAAACTATTAGGCGAATGACCTATTGGATTGGTCAAAGGATGCTCCCTTCATAAAGGTATGTAGTTGCAAAATTTGGTAGAGATCGGATGATTAGGTTAATCGTAATTTGATTTAAGCTTTGAACATTCGTGTGGCCGCCATTACGTTTCAGTCAAGATGGCGGCGATATAAAACATGACACTGAGGTGCCCTTTGCTAGTGCTACCTCTGTACCAAATTTCGTTCCATTCGGTTCCAGCGTGTTCGAATTAATAGGGGGAATCAATTTTTACATAAAGATGGCCGCCATCCGCAAACTATTAGGCTAATAAACTATTAGATTGGTCAAAGGATGCTCCCTCCATAAAGGTATGTTGTTGCAAAGTTTGGTAGAGATCGGATGGTTATGTTAGTCGTAATTTAACTTAAGCTTTGAACATTTGTGTGGCCGCCATTACGTTTCTGTCAATATGGCGGCGATATAAAACATGACACTGAGATGCCCTTTGCTAGTGCTACCTCTGTACCAAATTTCGTTCCATTCGGTTGCACCGTGTTCGAATTAATAGGGGGAATCGATTTTCTCACAAAGATGGCCGCCATCCGCAAACTATTCCGCTGATGACCTATTGGTTTGGTCAAAGGATGCTCCCCCCATAAAGGTATGTTTTTGCAAAATTTGGTAGAGATCGGATGATTAGGTTAGTCGTAATTTGATTTAAGCTTTGAACATTTGTGTGGCCGCCATTACGTTTCCGTCAAGATGGCGGCGATATAAAACATGACAGTGAGGTGTCCTTTGCAAGTGCTACCTTTGTACCAAATTTCGTTCAATTCGCATTCACCGTGTTAGAATTGATAGGGGGGGGGGGACAGACATTCAGAGTACACACACTCACACACACACACAGACTCACACACACACACACACACACACAGACTCACACACACACACAGACACACACACACACACACACATACACACACACAGACAGACACACTTTTTTCGCCCTGTGTTGATCTCATAAGTCTACTTTCATTTTTTGCAAAAATCGAAAGTAGGCTAAAAATGGACTCCAAATGACCAGAAGATTACCGTCATCATAAGACAATAAAATGTTTAAAATATGCATAAAATGACGAAAAACAAAGTTAATTAATCTCCAATTATAAAATACTTTCATGCAATAAATGAGGTCTGATCTTTCTACGAAACCCCCCAGGGGCTCACATCTTGTGGGCGTGGGTTGGCGACCACGGGGCCCCAGCTGAGTCCGGCATTGCTTCCACTTACTTGTGCCGGGCTCCTCTCTGTCTTCTTTCCTGTCGACCTCACTTGGTCAACTCTTGTTCTCTTCTGACCCCGACGGTATTAGGGTATCCGAGGCCTAGGGAGTCTCTTCCTTTCCCGCCTTAATTGGCCCTTGTCTCATCTTTTCTGATACCCTCCTTCTGCGAGGGGTCAGCCTTCTTTTTCTCTTCCTTTTACCTCCTGCCTTGTGCTCTAGGCCCTTAAGGAGGCAGGGTGTATGTAGCCCCACCCCTTCTGGTGCACCCTAGATAATGCTACACCCTCAGGGGCTCACGGCTGGTGAGTTCGGGAGTTGGCGACCCCGAGGGATTCCTGAGCTGGGTCCGTTTTCCCCCTTTGTCCCTTACCTTTGGGGTGGACCCTCTCCTCTTTCACTTTCCTATATGCCTTTCATGGCTCTCCTTCCTTCCAAGTCCCTCAATCCGCCTTCTCCGAGGGTTGAGGGCATTTCTTTTCCTCCTGTCCTTTATTTGCCTTATTCTCCTTTAGTTTTCCATTTCTTCTTCTAGTATGTAGGTTAGTAGTTAGTTTCAGTTTTAAGTTCGCTTTTCATTTTCATCTTCACGATCACCCAAACCAACAGGGGACGATAACCTAGATGTTAGGCCCCTTAAAACAACAATTATCATCATCATCATCTTTCTACGAAAACCTGCATATTCTGCCTATTTTCGCCTATCCCCAAGTTTGTCCGGTGAAATCTACCTCCGCCTTCCGGCGTGCCGAGAGGACTTTTTCTTTTCATGTTATCTCCTGCCTTCTGCTCAAGGCCCTCAAGGAGGCCGGGTGTATGTAGCCCAACCACTTTTGGTGCACCCTAGATAATGCTACACCCTCAGGGGCTCACAGCTGGTGAGTTCGGGAGTTGGCGACCCCGAGGGATTCCTGAACTGGGTCCGTTTTCCCCTTTTATTCCTTACCTTTGGGGCAGACCCTGTCCTCTTTCACTTTCCTATCTGCCTTTCATGGCTCTCCTTCCTTCCAAGTCCCTCAATCCGCATTCTTCGAGGGTTGAGGGCATTTCTTTTCCTCCTGTCCTTAATTTGCCTTATTCTCCTTTAGTTTTCCATTTCTTCTTCTAGTATGTAGGTTAGTAGTTAGTTTTAGTTTTAAGTTTGCATTTCTTTTTCATCTTCACGATCACCCAAACCATCAGGGGCCGATAACCTAGATGTTAGGCCCCCTTAAAACAACAATTATCAGCATCATCGTAAAACCTTTAGCCGTGAGAGGAATCCACATATTGATGGTATGATAAACTTTGGCATCGTTCCAAGATGTGAGGAGTTTCTTTCATTCCATCACAACCCTTCCCTACAGTTCGAAGCATCGTGGGCTCTCTCAAATGTCGCATCTAGAACAAAGGAGCAAACTGGTGGAGTGATCAAAAGTGGTGCTATACCAAAACTGGTGTGCTTGCTATCCTCGCCATACAGGCACGTTGCTGAACAGGCAGTTTGGGCTCTTGGTAACATTGCAGGTGACGGTGCCGTTGCTCGTGATAATGTTGCTGGGATATGGGACTATGTCTGCTCTTCTTGAACTTATCAAGCCAAATACCAGTGTTCCATTCTTGCGTAACATCGTCTGGACGCTATCTAAGCTGTGCAGAAATAAGAATCCAGCACCTCCTTTCGAAAAATTGAAGGCCTGTTTGCCAGCATTGAACAGGCTCTCTTTTATGAGGATAATGATGTTCTTGCTGATAAATGCTGGACACTATCATACCTTACTGGCAGTGACAATGACAAGATATAAGCTGTCCTAGAAACCGGTGTTGTTTCTCGTCTGGTTGAATTTTTGGAATCAGAGGAAGTCACAGTTCTAACTCCTGCACTCCGTGCTGTTGGGAACATTGTCACAGGAAATGATGTTCAGACGGATACAGTTATCGTTGCTGGTGGGTTGGATCGTCTGGCAGCGCTTCTGAAGCATGAAAGGATAAACATAATGAAGGAGGCAACATGGACAATCTCAAATATAACAGCTGGGAATATTGAACAAATTCAGCAGGTCATCAATGCTGGATTGCTGGAGCCACTCATTGTAGTATTGCAGTCGGGAGAAGCAGCCTGGGCAATATCCAACTTGGCGTCTGGTGGTTCAGTTGAGCAACTGGCATTACTTGTTCGTCTGGGAGTTCTGGAGCCTTTCTGCAACTTGTTGGACAGCAGAGACTGGAAGACTGTTCTAGTTGTCCTTGATGGACTCAGCAATCTCTTACAGACGGCTGAGAAAATGCGACAGGTAGAACGAGTAGCCATCTTGATAGAAGAGTGTGGAGGACTTGATAAACTGGAGAGATGGCAGAACCATGAAAATGGTCAGATATATCAAAAAGCTCTGCGTATGATAGAAGCCTTTTTCTCTGAAGGGGATTCTGAGGATACTAGCCTAGCACCAAGTGAAGTCAATGGGGAGTCTCGTCATTTCCCGCCTTAATTGGCCCTTGTCTCATCTTTTCTGATACCCTCCTTCTGCGTGGGGTCAGCCTTCTTTTTCTTTTCAAGTTATCTCCTGCCTTCTGCACGAGGCCCGCAAGGAGGCCGGGTGTGTGTAGCCCCACCCGTTCTGGTGCATCCTCGATAATGCTACACCCTCAGGGGCTCACGGCTGGTGAGTTCGGGAGTTGGCGACCCCAAGGGATTCCTGAGCTGGGTCCGGTTTCCCCCTTTTGTTCCATACCTGTGGGGCGGACCCTCTCCGCTTTCACTTTCCAATCTGACTTTCATGGCTCTCCTTCCTTCCAAGTCCCTCAATCCGCATTCTTCGAGGGTTGAGAGCATTTCTTTTCCTCCTGCCCTTGATTTGCCATATTCTCCTTTTGTTTTCCATTTCTTCTTCTAGTATATAAGTTTGTAGTTATATCTATTTATAAGTTTACATTTCATTTTCATCTTCACGGTCAGCCAAACCATTAGGGGCCGATAGCCTAGATGTTAGGCCCATTAAAACAACAATTATCATCATCATCATCATGAAGTCAATGGCCAGTTAGACTTCACCAACTCACCCTCTGTTCCCGAAGGAGGCTTCAAGTTTTAAGAGTTTTCAATTGTATTGTAAATCATGCCAGTGACTTTGTAAATCAAGCCAATGATTCTTGAAGACTGCCAAGATTTATTAGAGAAGTTCGTTCTGCTGTAAAGCAATGCATTTTAGTGATTATATTTCCTACAAGTCTTTTCCTCGAAATATTTTATATGCTGTATATTATAATGAATTAGGCATAGTTTCTACTCTTAATATGTTCAAGGTTTTTGGAGGAGTAGTGTCACTTTTACCTGTATATGTGAGTTATGGGTGGTCAGAACAACTTCCATTGCTCTATCCTATTTTTGTATAATTTTTCTAAGTTCTTACTTATAATTGATTTGACAAATAAGAAGTAGGTTATTTCAAGAACCGTAAACGTAACAACTGGTGTCAGATGTGTGGGGTCAGGCTAGAGAGTAAATACATAGAGAAAATGTCTGTCTGGAGGTGCCGCATTTAAGAGTGTGAAATGACGACCAGGAAATTTAAACTTTCAGCACTGAAGGTTTCGGAGTTACGTCAGGAACTGGAAGAAAGGGAAGTTGATTCTAAGGGAATAAAAGCTGTGCTGCAAGCGAGGTTAAGACAGGTACTGGTGGACACAGGTGAGGACCCAGAAACATTTCTTTTCGAGATTGCTTGTGGGAATGAGCGTTTGTGTCAGGTATTAGAAAACATGGAAAAGAAAATACGAACAGAAAATTCAGAACTATTTAAAAATTTGGAAAAGAAAATAGCGGAAAACTCAAGAGAATTTGGAAAGGAAGTTACTGGAAAATACTGGCAACCTTGAGAGGAAACTTCAAGAAGTAACGCACACTACCGAAACCAAGCTGAGGGAAGAATTTCAAGAATCCCTGCGGAAGTTCGAGGACGAGCTTGCGAGCGGTGTGCTTCCAAATAAAGACAAGCAGGAAAACGAAATCATTACCGCTGGTGGACCATCGGAAGGTAAAGAGAAGTCCGATGGAATGGTGGAGCGCATGAACAGAGCAGTAGAGAAATACCTGTCGAAAATTTTCTCCGACCACCAGCGGGACTGGGACAAGTTTCTCCACTTGTTTCTACTGACATATCGCTCTTCTATCCATGAGATCACAGGCCAAACACCAGCTAATGTGTTGTTTGGCCGAGAACTGTGGTTGCCGTGTGACCTGGCGTTCGGTTGCAAACCTGAGGATAATGTCGTTAGGGAGGACTACATCTCCGGCCTTCGTCGAAGGATGGATGACATTCATAACCGCGTTCGCACAAAAATTACAGAATGCGAGCGACAGAATGAAGAAGCGATACGACGTAAGAGCCGAATTAGGCGGGTACCAAGCAGGAGATATAGTCCGGCTTTTCGACCCTAAACGACGGCCAGGGTTCTCTCCAAAGCTGCAACGCTTCTGGGACGGACCATACGAGGTAATGGAGAGGATTAACAACGTCGTCGACCGTATCAGGAGGAGACCGAATGGCAAACCCAGAGTGGTCCACTTCAATAGGCTGGCATCGTTCCTGGGCGACAACCATGACGAGGGGCCTTCCCCTCTGTGGAAGGATCGGTGTTGAGAATTGGAGTGAGTTAGTTTCAGAAAGACTAGAGCTCGACGTTCCCAGTTTAGATATTAACGAATACTACATTAATATTTAGTAGTGTAAGGTTTGACAAATAAAGTAGTGTATTTGTATGTGCCTGACCAGTTATTTCAAGAACCGTAAACTTAACAATAACATAACTCCGCCTGGCCATAATAGGCCAACAACAAACTAAAAAAAGGTAAACATTTCAAGGGCACAACTTGGTCAACATGAAGCAGTAAAACAAATTTCAACATTCCTCTATTTCCACAACAAAAATAATGTAAATAAAAAACTAAACATAAAAATAATATATCATGCATTCACAACAACAACAAAATCATTCGGCGGGGACATTCCCATAATCAATAAAGGCCAGGTAAGAAGGACAAAGCCGAAGCCGCCGTTTTTTTAAGAGCGTTAAAAATCCTTAGGATACCTTCCTTCGGAGGGAAAGTAATGCTGGCGGTCCCATGTCATAGATTTATGGCATGTTAAAGATCCTTCCACTAATTACACCTGTGTGAAGCTAAATTTGATAGGTTAAGAATGTAAACAACGCTCTTAGGTTTCTACGTTCGTTGCCAAGAGCCGACTGCGGTGGCGTCTAGTAGCTAAGTTCTGAACTTGGCCTCGTAGTCGTTGACGGTGGCGCTTGGCGGCAAAAGTAGGAACTATTTCAAAAATTCTAAGTTGCAGTCCGTACTTAAATTAAAAAACAGAAACACACTTTAATACAGTCATCACAATTAACACCGGTTATCAGACAGATTCTACACACACCCAAAGTACACGGGGCTACATAACCGCGTTGTCGCAGCCCCTAAACTTAAGAACCAACCAAGGACAATCTCAACTATCAACGACCAATCTCTTCCCCGCCGACGCATAAGCTGTTTTTGTTTGAGTCTTCAGTCTTTTGACTGGTTTGATGCAGCGCTCCATGTCTCCCTGTCCTGAGCTAATCGTTTCATCTCTACATAGCTACCTCACCCTACATTGGAGGCAATCTCTTTAAGATATTTTAACCTTGGTCTACACCTACAATTCTTGTCCTCGACCCCTCCTTCCATAACTAAGCTTGCTATTCGTGGGTATCTTATTATGTGACCTACCAACTTCTCTTCATTAACAGTCGCCGGAAACATCTCTCATCTCCCTCGCGTCTTAATACCTCCTCGTTTGTAACCCTATCTACCCATCTGATCTTCATCATTCTTCTGTAACACCACATTTCGAACGCTTGAATTCTCCTCTTTTCTGCTGCACCAATAGTCAAGTTTCACTTCCATAGAGTGCCACGCTCCAGACAAAGGCTTTCACAACTGACTTCCTCATACCTAAATCTATATTCGATGTCAACAGATTCCTTTTTTGTAGAAATATTTCCTAGCCTGAGCCAACCGACTTTTTATATCCTCTTTGCTTCGTCTATCACTGGTTATTTTGCTTCCTAAGTAACAGACGTCTCCTACTTCCTTCAGCTCTTCACCTTCCAATTTGATGTCCATAGAGTTTTACGATTTATTTCGGCTGCATTCCTATACTTCTGTTTTACATTTATTAATTTTCATTATGAATTCCTTCCTCAAGACGGAGTCCATACTATTCAAAAACTCCAAAAATTCGGGCGCGTCGGCCAAGATGACGATGTCTTCGGCAAATCTCAAGAGTTGAAATTATTTCTCCTTGAATCTTCAATCCCACTTTAAATTTTTCTCCAATTTCCTTAATTGCTTGTTCAATGTAAAGATTGAAAAGTATGGGTGATAAGTTGCAGTCTTGCCTTACACCTTTCCGAATACCAGCTTCTCTCAAGTCCTTCAGCTCGAATGACTGCTGTCTGGTTTCTGTATAGATTGTAGATCACCCTCCTATCCCTGTACTTTATTCCAATCGTTTTCAAAATGTATTTTTTAAGTCAACAAATGCCATGAACGTTCTCTTATATTTCCTTATTCTACCTTCCAAAATCAGCCTTTTCCTTATTCTACCTTCCAAAATCAGCCTAAGACTTAGTACAGCTTCCCTTGTTCCTACATTTCTCCTGAAACCAAACTGGTCTTCACCCAATTCCGTTTCTATCTGGCTTTCCATCCTCTTGTAAATTATTCTAGACAGGATCTTTGAAGCATGGGTAATCAAGCTGACTACGGTAATCTTCACATCTGTCAGCTCTCACTTTCTTCGATATATGGATGATAACATTCTTCTTGAAATCAGAGGGTACTTCACCTGTCTCATAAATCCTACACACCAAGTGAAATAACCTGAACAGACCTTCATCTCCTATGCAGCGTAGCAAGTCAATCGGTACATCATCTATGCCTGGTCCTTTGTTCCTGCTTACGTCTTCCAATGCTCTGTCAAATTCCGATCTAAATATTAAATCTCCTTTTGCATCCTCATCAATTTCCTCTTCCCGTTCCATTACATGTTTCTCAATCTCCTTTCCCCTATACAAACGATCAGTTCGCTTTCCATCTCTCAACCTTTTCTTCCCTATCTGTTACAGGCTCTCCAGTTGTGTCCTTAATATTACAGCACTTAGTCTTCCTCCCCTCCCCCCCCCCCCCAGGGGCTCACATCTAGTGGGACGTGGGTTGGTGACCACGGGGCCCCACCTGAGTGCGGCATTGCTTCCACTTACTTGTGCCGGGCTCCTCTCCGTCTTCTTTCCTGTCGACCTACTTGGTCAACTCTTGTTCTCTTCCAACCCCGACGGTATTAGGGTAACAGAGGCCTAGGGAGTCCTTCATTTCCCGCCTTTATTGGCCATTGTCTCATCTTTTCTGATTCCCTCCTTCTGCACGGAGTCAGCCTTCTTTTTCTTTTCCTGTTATCTCCTGCCTTCTGCTCAAGGCCCTTAAGGAGGCAGGGTGTATGTAGCCCCACCACTTCTGGTGCACCTTAAATAATGCTACACCCTCAGGGGCTCACGGCTGGTGAGTTCGCGACCCCGAAGGATTCCTGCGCTGGGTCCGTTTTCCCCTTTTGTCCCTTACCTTTGGGGTGGACCCTCTCCTCTCTCCCCTCTCCTCTCCTCTCCGCCTTTCCTCATAATTCCTTTTCTCTTAAATTTCCCGCACCTTTTTGTAGGTATTCATAATCTACGTTGCATTTTGTAAGTTTTTTCGATCTAAATTGCAGTTTGTGAGTGTTTTTCACCCTCACTTGCATTTTGTAAGGATTGCCAATCAAAATTGCTTTTTAGTAAGTCTTTCAATATAGGGGGGTCTTCTTGTGAGTATTTTGAATTTCAATTGCATTTTGTATTTTCAACCTACACCGCTTTGTTCAAGTAGTTAAGTCTCAATTGCAATTTTGTGGGTATTTTGAATCTACATTACATTTTGTAGGTAATTTCAATCTCATTTGCATTTTGTAAGTATTTTGATTTCACTTGCATTTTGTAAGTATTTCGACTGTACGTTTTATTTTGTACGTATTTTGGACTTAACCTACATTTAGTGCGTATTTTTCAATCTATTCCTTTTGTGAGTATGTTCGTTCGAAATTCCCTTACGTACGTATTACCGCTCTCCATTTGGTGAGTAGTTTCAATCTGAGTTCCTTTTTGTAAGTATTTTTCCTGCTACATAAGACATAATTGTTGGGGCTCACTGTCTATTTTATCTAAACCATTTTCGTTTCATCCATAGCAGTGAGCTGTTTTTTTATCTTCATCCTTTCATTTCAAGCCATTTCATTTCGTCGGGGGCCGATAACCTCGATGTTAGGCCCTTTAAAACAACAATTATCATCATCATCATCATCAAAAGTCATGCTCTTCCTGCCAGCGCATCTCACTAATCCCAACCTAAACCAACCTCAACCTATTCATTTCTCTTGCTAAGTTTTCTAACCTTCCACTTCCTAGCAGACTTCTAACATTCCACGCCCCCAGGGGCTCACTTCTAGTGGCCGTGGGTTGGCGACCACGGGGCCCCAGCTGAGTCCGGCATTGCTTCCACTTACTTGTGCCGGGCTCCTCTCTGTCTTCTTTCCTGTCGACCTCACTTGGTCAACTCTTGTTCTCTTCCGACCCCGACGGTATTAGGGTATCCGAGGCCTAGGGAGTCTTTTCCTTTCCCGCCTTAATTGGCCCTTGTCTCATCTTTCCTGATACCCTCCTTCTGTGAGGGGTCAGCCTTCTTGTTCTTTTCCTTTTACCTCCTGCCTTGTGCTCAAGGCCCTTAAGGAGGCAGGGTGTATGTAGCCCCACCACTTCTGGTGCACCGTCGATAATGCTACACCCTCAGGGGCTCACGGCTGGTGAGTTCGGGCGTTGGCGACCCCGAGGGATTCCTGAGCTGGGTCCGTTTTCCCCTTTTTGTCCCTTCCCTTTGGGGCGGACCTTCTCCTCTCTCCCCTCTCCTCTCCTCTTTTCCTTCTGTTTCCTTTTCTCTTTAAAATTCCCGCACTGTTTTTGTTACTCGAATCACCGTGTATCTAAATTCCCTTTTACCCCCAGGGGCTCACATCTTGTGGGCGTGGGTTGGCGACCACGGGGCCCCAGCTGAGTCCGGCATTGCTTCCACTTACTTGTGCCGGGCTCCTCTCTGTCTTCTTTCCTGTCGACCTCACTTGGTCAACTCTTGTTCTCTTCTGACCCCGACGGTATTAGGGTATCCGAGGCCTAGGGAGTCTCTTCCTTTCCCGCCTTAATTGGCCCTTGTCTCATCTTTTCTGATACCCTCCTTCTGCGAGGGGTCAGCCTTCTTTTTCTCTTCCTTTTACCTCCTGCCTTGTGCTCTAGGCCCTTAAGGAGGCAGGGTGTATGTAGCCCCACCACTTCTGGTGCACCCTAGATAATGCTACATCCTCAGGGGCTCACGGCTGGTGAGTTCGGGAGTTGGCGACCCCGAGGGATTCCTGAGCTGGGTCCGTTTTCCCCTTTTGTCCCTTACCTTTGGGGCGGACCCTCTCCTCTTTCACTTTCCTATATACCTTTCATGGCTCTCCTTCCTTCCAAGTCCCTCAATCCGCCTTCTCCGAGGGTTGAGGGCATTTCTTTTCCTTCTGTCCTTTTATTTGCCTTATTCTCCTTTGATTTTCCATTTCTACTTCTAGTATGTAGGTTAGTAGTTAGTTTTAGTTTTAAGTTCGCTTTTCTTTTTCATCTTCACGATCACCCAAACCATCAGGGGCCGATAACCTAGATGTTAGGCCACTTAAAACAACAATTATCATCATCATCAAATTCCCTTTTAGCGATTTTTAAGGCATTTTTGATCTATGTTGCATTTTGTAAGTTTTTTCGATCTAAATTACATCTCGCGATTGTTTTCAACCTCAATTGCATTTTGTAAAGATTGACAATCAAAATTGCTTTTTAGTAAGTCTTTCAATGCAGGTTGCCGGGCCTTTTAGTGAGTATTTTGAATTTCAATTGCATTTTGTAAGTATTTTCAACCAAAACCGCATTTCGCACGAATTTTGAATCTAAATTGCATTTTGTTTGGTGGGCATTTTGCACATATTTTGATTCTCAATTGCATTTTGTGGGTATTTTGAATCTAAATTACATTTGTCAAGTATTTTCAATCTAAATTGCTTTTTGTAAGTATTGTCAATCCACATGAGTCGTTTGAATCTACCGTACATTTTGTAAGCATTTTCAATTTCAATTGCATTTTGTAAGTATTTTGAATTTCAATTGCACTTTGTGAATAATTTGGATTGGAACTGGGATATTTCAATCTGAATTGCATTGTGTATTTTCAATTTCAATTGCATTTTGTAAGTATTTTGAACCTCAATTGCATTTTGTACGTAATTTCGATCTCATTTGCATTTTGTAAGTATTTTGAATTTCAGTTGCATTTTGTAAGTATTTCGGCGCTACTTTGCATTTTGTACGTATTTTGAATCTAGCCTACGTTTTGTGGGTCTTTTTCAATCTATTCTTTTGTGCAACTTTTCGTTCTAAATTCCCTTTTGTAGGACCATATTGTGAGTTGTTTCTATGTGAGTTCCTTTTTGTACGTATTTTCCGTCTTCGATAATTTTGTTCTGGTTTCCATTTCATTATCATTTTCGCTATCACCCAGATCATTAGGGGCCGATAACCTCGATGTTAGGCCCCTTAAAACAACAATTATCATCATCATCATCATCTAACATTCCACGCCTCGATCCGTAGAATGTCAGATTTCCTCTTTGTCACTTCTGTGATGTTAACCCCCTCTCGAGTAGTCCGCACCCGGAGATCCGAACGGGGGACTAGTTTACCTCCGGATTGGAATTTTACAAGGGATGAGGCCATCATCTCATGTAATTATGCATAGAGAGGTGCATATCCTCGGGAATATCATTACGGCTGTAGTTTCCCGTTGCTTTCAGTCGTGCAGCAGAACGCAGTGTAGCCATTGCTGAGAAACAGGCCATTGCTAATGAATTAAATGTCTTTTACGGTAGTGTGTTCAATAAATCCAATAGCTGTGTGTTGGACCTTAACGACGAATCAGGGGCTCCCCTGTTCCAAATAAACCAGTCAGCAATTGTAAAGCTAATACAAAAATTACGTTTCAATGTATCAAAGGGTCCTGATAATATTGTTAGTGAAGTACTTAAACTAGGAGGTAGGTCCGTGGCACGATACTTGGAGGTGAAGTTTAATGTGTCCATAAACAATGCACAAATCCCAGATGACTGGAAGAGAGCTACGGTAGTCCCAATATTTAAGGGAGGGAGCAGACTTGAATTGGGCAACTACAGGCTGGTTAGCCTTACGTCCATCGTTTGTAAACAGATGGGGCATCTCATTTGCGACTACTTGAGGGAACAGTGGGAAACATTATCTTGGTTTAATGATAGGCAACATGGATTTCGGAAAGGTTACTCATGCGAGAGTCAGATGCTATCACTTTTTCAAGACATTAGCGAATCGTTAGACCATGGAGTTTCAGTCGACGCCGTGGTTATAGATTTTGCGAAGGCATTTGATGTCGTGCCGCATGACATGCTACTCCATAAATTAGCTTCGACGAAGATTGATAGTAGAGTAATTTTATGGATCCAAGAATTTTTGACGGGTCGTTCCCAGAAAGTGAAAGTCGAAGGTATATTCTCGGATGAAATCACCGTAACGTCGGGTATCCCTCAGGGCAGCGTAATCGGAACTTTGTTATTTTTGGCGTTTATAAATGACTTACCAAATGGGATTCGCAGTGACTGTCGATTGTTTGCGGATGATTGTGTAATATATCGAAAGATACATGACTCAGAAGACAATACAGTGCTTCAAGAGGACCTGAACCTGGTCTATAAGTGGGCGATTGTAAATAAAATGAAAATAAACACAAGAAAATGTAGTCTCTTAAAAATAGGGAAAGTGCGAAGGCAGGATTTTCAATATAACATTGGCTCGGAAATACTTGTAGAAGAAGATTCTTGCAAATATTTGGGCGTTCACGTAAGGAATGATATGAAATGGAGAAGTCATGCAGTATGTGTAGTTTCAAAAGCTTACAAATCCCTGCACTTCGTAATGAGGGTATTAAAAGGAAGTAGTACCTCTGCTAAAGAATTAGGCTATTTGTCACTTGTAAGACCTATTCTGGAATATGCCTCGGCGGTTTGGGATCCATATCAAGTAGGGCTCATCAATGAGTTGGAAATGGTACAAAGAAAGGCCGCTAGATTTGTGCTCAGTGACTTTAATCCCAGGAGCAGTGTGAGCCGTATGTTAAAGAAACTTGGGTGGGAATCACTGGAGGCTAGGAGGATGAAATCTAGACTCTGCTCTATGTACAACACGTATACAAATCAACCAGCATGGGGTGAGCTTAGCAAACGATTGGGAAAGCCCACTTACATGGGTAGGAGCGATCATCCTTTGAAAGTTAAGGGCCGACCACAGCGAACAAATTATGGTAAATATTCTTTTGTAAACCGTGCCATTGATAACTGGAACTCTCTACCTGCCGCAGTCTTAGAGCTTTTTCCCAAACATATAGGTGTGTTTAAGAAAAGACTGACTATTTGTGTAAATACTCCAGTTTAATTGTTATTCCCCCAGGGGCTCACATCTAGTGGGTTGTGGGTTGGCGACCACGGGGCCCCAGCTGAGTCCGGCATTGCTTCCACTTACTTGTGCCGGGCTCCTCTCTTTCTTCTTTCCTGTCGACCTTCTTTGGTCAACTCTTGTTCTCTTCCGACCCCGACGGTATTAGGTTATCCGAGGCCTAGGGAGTCTTTCACTTTCCCGCCTTAATTGGCCCTTGTCTCATCTTTCCTGATACCCTCCTTCTGTGAGGGGTCAGCCTTCTTGTTCTTTTCCTTTTACCTCCTGCCTTGTGCTCAAGGTCCTTAAGGAGGCAGGGTGTATGTAGCCCCACCACTTCTGGTGCACCGTCGATAATGCTACACCCTCAGGGGCTCACGGCTGGTGAGTTCGGGCGTTGGCGACCCCGAGGGATTCCTGAGCTGGGTCCGTTTTACCCTTTTTGTCCCTTCCCTTTGGGGCGGACCTTCTCTTCTCTCCCCTCTCCTCTCCTCTTTACCTTCTATTTCCTTTTCTCTTTAAGATCCCCGCACTGTTTTTGTTACTCGAATCACCGTGTATCTAAATTCCCTTTTAGCGATTTTTAAGGCATTTTTGATCTATGTTGCATTTTGTAAGTTTTTTCGATCTAAATTACATCTCGCGATTGTTTTCAACCTCAATTGCATTTTGTAAAGATTGACAATCTAAATTGCTTTTTAGTAAGTCTTTCAATGCAGGTTGCCGGGCCTTTTAGTGAATATTTTGAATTACAATTGCATTTTGTAAGTATTTTCAACCAAAAACCGCATTTCGCACGAATTTTGAATCTAAATTGCATTTTGTTTGGTGGGCATTTTGCACATATTTTGATTCTCAATTGCATTTTGTGGGTATTTCGAATCTAAATTGCATTTGTCAAGTATTTTCAATCTAAATTGCTTTTTGTAAGTATTGTCAATCCACATGAGTCGTTTGAATCTACCGTACATTTTGTAAGCATTTTCAATTTCAATTGCATTTTGTAAGGATTTTGAATTTCAATTTCACTTTGTGAATAATTTGGATTGGAACTGGGATATTTCAATCTGAATTGCATTGTGTATTTTCAATTTCAATTGCATTTTGTAAGTATTTTGAACCTCAATTGCATTTTGTACGTCATTTCGATCTCATTTGCATTTTGTAAGTATTTTGAATTTCAGTTGCATTTTGTAAGTATTTCGGCGGTACTTTGCATTTTGTACGTATTTTGAATCTAGCCTACGTTTTGTGGGTCTTTTTCAATCTATTCTTTTTTGTGCAACTTTTCGTTCTAAATTCCCTTTTGTAGGACCATATTGTGAGTTGTTTCCATGTGAGTTCCTTTTTGTACGTATTTTCCGTCTTCGATAATTTTGTTCTGGTTTCCATTTCATTATCATTTTCGCTATCACCCAGATCATTAGGGGCCGATAACCTCGATGTTAGGCCCCTTAAAACAACAATTATCATCATCATCATCTTTAATTGTTATTGAATTGTTATGTATACTTATTTATTTGTTATGTATATCCAATTTAACACCGGGGGACACACCCCCCATTGCAAATAAATGAATGAATGAATGAATGAATGAATTAGTTGGCTTATATTATCAATATCTCAACCGTCTGTAAGACAAGGAAAGAACTGATTTATTCTGAAAGGCTGCTACTCCCTTTCAGAATAAGTAAAGAGCAATTCTACTAACAAAATTACTAACCTTCTACTAACAATTAAATACCAAAATTATACTAACGAAAAATTACTAAAGTTCCACCAACACAAGTACTACACTTAAACAGTCCGTCACCAGGCACACTCACATGCACCTTCACACATCACAGTAACAGATTAATAATTAACACATTTACACATATTTAACGCAATAGCACAAATCCTTTCTAAATGGATATCACAAAAGGTTTGTTCATATCAGAAAACAAAGAAAAATGTTGGTGCCTCAATTTTAGAAACTTATTGACATGAAAAGAAACAAACCTCGGGCATGGATGCCAAAGCGGAGGTGCTGGCCACCTGATTCCTCATGGACCTCTCCTCCTCCAACAGTCTCTCGAGTTCTTTAATCCTTTTGTCTTTGAGGGCGAGCTCCTCCCGAAGTCCTTTTATTATCTTTTTATAGTGACTTACATTACGTTCTTCTGCAAGTATATTACTGCGTACCTTGCTGATTTTTTTTTCGCAGTAAGCGCATACTCCAGCGTGTTGCTCGTTGATGCTAACTCCTTCCTGCCAGTACAGTATTTATACTAATAGTTTCCTTCACAACTTGTTACAAATATACTGTACGAATGGTAGAAAAGATTGTCATGGGCAAGATCACGCTGATATGCCGTTACTCTGTGTGAAAATGAATGGTAGATAGTGTTCAAAATAAAATTTCTGCACTGTTGGAATAACACTTGAAAGGAATTTCTCATTTCTTAGAATTCTGACGTTCACACTGCCCTTGGGAGAGTATATAAACAGGTTACATATATTTAAATTTGAAGTGTACATTGATACCTGTACCTGGGTTATAATATACACACATCAAAAAAAGTTTTGCATCACCTCGGTTCCCAGATCTCCGGCATATAGACGTTGACTGTGTATATTGTATCCAAGATACAGTCCCTTTGACTGTTCATAGATGTCACTAAAACTGCTCAAAGATGTAAACAACCATGCATGAGCAGGGCCTATTAGACGGAGGGGGTACGACAGCCGATCAGTTCCAGTCATTCCACCAGGACGAAGGTACGCTGCTCATGTTGTCTGTAGTTCTACCATGCCTAGAAGGTCAATACCGCAGTTCGATCGCGTCCGCATTGTTACTTTGTGTCAAGAAGGGCTCTCAACAAGGGAAGTTTCCAGGCGTCTCAGAGTGAACCAAAGCGATGTTGTTCGGACATGGAGGAGGTACAGAGATACAGGAACTGTCGATGACAGGCCTCGCTCAGGCCGCCCAAGGGCTACTACTGTAGTGGATGACCGCTACTTACGGATTGCCGCTCGGAGGAACCCTGACAGCAATGCCACCATGTTGAATAATGCGTTTCGTTCAGCCACAGGACATCGTGTTTCAACTCAAACTGTGCGCAATAGGCTGCATGATGCGCAACTTCACTCCCGACGTCCATGGCGAGGTCCAGCTTTGCAACCCCGACACCATGCAGCGCGGTACAGATGGGCCCAACAACATGCTGAATGGACCCCACGGAATTGGCATCACGTTCTCTTCACCGATGAGTGTCGCATATGCCTTCAACCAGACAATCGTCGGAGACGTGTTTGGAGGCACCCTGGTCAGGCTGAACGTCTTAGACACACTGTCCAGCGAGTGCAGCAAGGTGGTGGTTCCCTGATGTTTTGGGGTGGCATTATGTGGGGCCGACGTACGCCACTGGTGGTCATGGAAGGCTCCGAAACGGCTTTACGATACCTGAATGACATCCTCCGACCCATAGTGCAACCATATCGACAGAATATTGGAGAGGCATTTGTCTTCATGGACGACAATTCTCGACCTCATCGTGCACATCTTGTGAATGCGTTCCTTCAAGATAACGACATCGCTCGACTACAGTGGGCAGCATGTTCGCCAGACATGAACCCTATCGAACATGCCTGGGATATGTTGAAAAGGGCTGTTTATGGACGTCTTGACCCACCAACCACTCTGAGAGATTTACGCCGAATTGTCGTTGAGGAGTGGGACAATTTGGACCAACAGTGTCTTGATGAACTTGTGGATAGTATGCCACGACGAATACAGGCATGCATCAATGCAAGAGGACGTGCTACTGGGTATTAGAGGTAGTGGTGTGTACTGCAATCTGGACCACAAATGCTGAAAGTCTAGCTGTATGATGGTACAACATGCAATGTGTGGGTCTCATGAGCAATAAAACGAGCTGAAATGTTGTTTGTGTTGATCTCTATTCCCTTTGTATTTAAAGGTTCCGGAACTCTTGGAACCGAGGTGATGCAAAACTTTTTTTGATGTGTGTACATGGGTCTCCTTTAATTTTACTTCCCCATTATTATTAATGTACAAATATGGGATATTGCACAGTTTCGTTTCAATAACAGGCTTTTCCCGGCACGAATACGGACACTTGATCTCGAAAAGGGATGGAAACCGTTCATGATGTTCCCGCAGAGCAATCACGTCTGGACTGCAGCAGAGCCATGGTTCATGTATTACAAGCAAACCTACCTGCCTTACGGAACATTGGAACATGGCACAGAATTCCATTATCGCATTCGTTTCATTATCCCTTCCATACCTAACTGCAGGAGTATTTATGTCTTCGGAGTTATGAATTACAGATGCTAGTTTTTGGTAATCCTCACTTTGTAATGATATGATCCTGTGCACATTCTGATTGGAGGAAATTCAAATCAATCACTGCTGAACCACAAGTGACATCCAGACTGCAATTTCATATTTTTTGCAAATATTGATTTTTACTTTGTCACAATAAAATCTCAACACTTTAGTGGACAACATATCTTCATATTCTGTTTTCACTAGCACTATCTTACCACAGCACTTGTGAGTGCTTTCATAGCACTGATGTGCTACTGGAGATTGGTTGTCGAATTCATGAAGGCACTGAGTCACAGATGCTTTCTCAGCTAGTCCTACAGCATTATCCACGACATGGTCTATAAAATTGAATTACTTATTGAAGACGACTCTCCTTCGCATTCCACCTCTAACACTCCCGTTAATGCGCAATAGATGTTCTTAAGACGGGAATATAGTTCTTCTTTACTGAAATATTCGTCATTTCCCCCCTCTGGAATGCAGTAAACTGCCGCTTAGTTGTTTTCTTCTCTATTTATTTAGCGTATGGCAATAACAAAACTGAATTACAACATAGTTAAATTAATTTTGTATATTTATTAAGTCATTAAATTTATAATTTAATATCTAAATTCTCTATCCATTCCCCCCAGGGGCTCACTTCTAGTGGGACGTGGGTTGGCGACCACGGGACCCCAGCTGAGTCCGGTATTGCTTCCACTTACTTGTGCCAGGCTGCTCTACGTGTTCTTTCCTGTCTACCTCCCTTGGTCACCTCTTGTTCTCTTCCGACCCCGACGGTATTAGGTTATCCGAGGCCTAGGGAGTCTTTCACTCTCCCGCCTTAATTGGCCCTTGTCTCATCTTTCCTGGTACCCTCCTTCTGTGAGAGGTCAGCATTCTTTTTCTTTACCTTTTACCTCCTGCCTTGTGCTCAAGGCCCTTAAGTAGGCAGGGTGTATGTAGCCCCACCACTTCTGGTGCACCGTAGATGATGCTACACCCTCAGGGGCTCACGGCTGGTGAGTTCGGGAGTTGGCGACCCCGAGGGATTCCTGAGCTGGGTCCGTTTTACCCTTTTGTCCCTTACCTATGGGGCGGACCCTCTCCTCTCTCCTCTCCGCTCCTCTTTTCCTTATATTTCCTTTTCTCTTTTAAGAATCCCGCACTGTTTTTGTTACTTGGTTCACCGTGTATCTAAATTCCCTTTTAGCGATTCTTAAGGCATTTTTAATCTACGTTGCATTTTGTAAGTTTGTTCCATCTAAATTACATCTCGCGATTGTTTTCAACCTCAGTTGCATTTTGTAAAGATTGACAATCTAAATTGCTTTTAAGTAAGTCTTTCAATGCAGGTGGCCGGGCCTTTTAGTGAGTATTTTGAATTTCAATTGCATTTTGTAAGTATTTTCAACTAAAACCGCATTTCGCACGAATTTTGAATCTAAATTGCATTTTGTTTGGCGGGCATTTTGCACATATTTTGATTCTCAATTGCATTTTGTGGGTATTTTGAATCTAAATTACATTTTGTCAAGTGTTTTCAATCTAAAATGCATTTTGTAAGTATTGTCAATCCACATGAGTCGTTTTAATCTACCGTACATTTTGTAAGCATTTTCAATTTCAATTGTGTTTTGTAAGTAATTTGAACCTCATTTGCATTTTGTAAGTATTTTGAATTTCAGTTGCATTTTGTAAATATTTCGACGCTACATTGCATTTTGTACGTATTTTGAATCTAGCCTACGTTTTGTGGGTCTTTTTCAATCTATTCTTTGTGAATCTTTTCGATCTAAATTCCCTTTTGTAAGACCATATTATGAGTTGTTTCCATCTGAGTTTCTCTTTGTACGTATTTTCCGTCTCACATAATTTTCGTTCTGGTTTCCATTTCATTCTCATTTTTGCTATCACCCAGATCATTAGGGGCCGATAACCTAGATGTTAGGCCCCTTAAAACAACAATTATCATCATCCCTTTCAGAATAAGTAAAGAGCAATTCTACTAACAAAAATACTAACCTACTACTAACAATTAAATACCAAAATTCTACTAACGAAAAATTACTAAAGTTCCACCAACACAAGTACTACACTTAAACATTCCGTCACCAGGCACACTCACATGCACCTTCACACCTCACAGTGACAGATTAATAATTAACACATTTACACATATTAAACGCAATAGCACAAATCCTTTCTAAATGGATATCACAAGAGGTTTGTTCATATCAGAAAACAAAGAAAAATGTTGGTGCCTCAATTTTAGAAACTTATTGACATGAAAAGAAACAAACCTCGGGCATGGATGCCAAAGCGGAGGTGCTGGCCACCTGATTCCTCATGGACCTCTCCTCCTCCAACAGTCTCTCGAGTTCTTTAATCCTTTCGTCTTTGAGGGCGAGCTCCTCCCGAAGTCCTTTTATTATCTTTTTATAGTGACTTACATTACGTTCTTCTGCAAGTATATTACTGCGTACCTTGCTGATTTTTTTTTCGCAGTAAGCGCATACTCCAGCGTGTTGCTCGTTGATGCTAACTCCTTCCTGCCAGTACAGTATTTATACTAATAGTTTCCTTCACAACTTGTTACAAATATACTGTACGAATGGAAGAAAAGATTGTCATGGGCAAGATCACGCTGATATGCCGTTACTCTGTGTGAAAATGAATGGTAGATAGTGTTCAAAATAAAATTTCTGCACTGTTGGAATAACACTTGAAAGGAATTTCTCATTTCTTAGAATTCTGACGTTCACACTGCCCTTGGGAGAGTATATAAACAGGTTACATATATTTAAATTTGAAGTGTACATTGATACCTGTACCTGGGTTGTAATATACATGGGTCTCCTTTAATTTTACTTCCCCATTATTATTAATGTACAAATATGGGATATTGCACAGTTTCGTTTCAATAACAGGCTTTTCCCGGCACGAATACGGACACTTGATCTCGAAAAGGGATGGAAACCGTTCATGATGTTCCCGCAGAGCAATCCCGTCTGGACTGCAGCAGAGCCATGGTTCATGTTTTACAAGCAAGCCTACCAGCCTTACGGAACATTGGAACATTGCACAGAATTCCATTATCGCATTCGTTTCATCATCCCTTCCCTTCCCTTCCTAACTGCAGGAGTATTTATGTCTTCGGAGTTATTAATTACTGATGCTAGTTTTTGGTAATCCTCACTTTGTAATGTTATGATCCTGTGCACATTCTGACTGGCGGAAATTTGAATCAATCTCTGCTGAAATCACAAGTGATATCGAGACTGTGCCATTTTCTCAAATGCAATTTCATCTTTTTGCAAAATATTGATTTTTACTTTGTCACAATAAAATCTCAACACTTCACTGGGCAACATATCTTCATATTCCTTTTTCACTAGCACTATCTTACCACCGTCCTTGTGAGTGCTTTCATAGCACTGATATGGTACTTGAGATTGGTTGTCAAATCCATGGAGGCACTGAGTCACAGATGCTTTCTCAGCTGGTCCTACAGCATTATCCACGACGTGGTCTAAAATTGAATTACTTATTGAAGACGACTCTCCTTTGCATTCCACCTCTAAAACTCCCGTTAATGCGCAATCGATGTTCTTAAGACGGGCATATAATTCTTCTTTACTGAAATATTCGTCATTTCCCCTCTCTGGCATGAAGTAAACTGGTCGCTTAGTTGTTTTCTTCTCTATTTATTTAGCGTATGGCAATAACAAAACTGAATTACAACATAGTTTAATTTTGTATATTTATTAGGTCATTAAATTTATAATTTAATATCAAAATTCTCTATCCATTGAAGGGCTGCCTCTGTCACTTCATAGAAATCGGTAAGACTTCCATGGTACGCTCGACGGCTGCAACTTGATGGTGTTACGGCTGTGAGTTGTTGTTGTCGCTCGCCGCATGAGTCACAGCTCGCCCGTCTGTGTGTGCTCTGCCTCAGTGTATTACGTGCGCGTTACGCAACGGGCTGCGAAGTGAAAGGGATGGTCCAGAATATTCGTGACCCCGCCAGTGAATGAAATGTCGAGAAGCCGTGTGCCCTGGACGATTCTAGAATTCATTGAGTCACCAGCCTGCTATATAAGCGGCTTCAACAGTAAGGGGGCCGAGCTTTCTGTGGGTGTGTGTTTCTGAGCTAGAGCGTGTTTTCCTGAGCGACAGGAGTGTGGTGACGAAGTGCCGTGCGAGTTACGAAATCCAGTGACATTGTTTCTCCCAGCTTGTGAACAGCCTGCAGCAAGTGATCGTAAGTAACTGTAGTCGGTGTACATAAGGGAGAGGAGCAGGTAGTTACTGTCAAGGCCACCGTACTCATTAGGACGGATTAACTTCTGTGGTCTGTTGACAAGTGAAAGGGCCAAGAGCGCTCGAGGAAGAGACTTGAGGAAACTGGAGTAAGGTTCCAATTGCTTGTATTTGCTGATGAGTAGTGTAATTTTCTGGCCGCAATAAAGTTAATTATTTCTTTAAAGAAACAATCTGTGTTGTGCTTCAACCCACCTTAATCCAGTTAACAAAATGCCACTAGGGGGGTGGCACGTAACAATATAATGTGTTGGATGGTCTGATGTTCGCTGCCACAATCACATTGGGGAGATGGGACCTTTCCCCAGCGGTGAAGACTCTCGGCGCAGATGCCATGGCATATTCGAATCCTGTAAATTGTCTTCCATGCATGTCGCGGGAGTTCCATGCCTGGTGGCTTTGTGGTGGTTCTTATTAGTCATATGTTCGACGTTATTAGTTCCACTCCACAATTCCGACCACTTCTTGTTCATGCCAAAGCCCATTTCGTGTAACGATTCTGCCAAAATTATCGATGGCCGCCTAGATTTTAATCTACTCCTTACATCCTTTCGGTAGTCCCCCCAGGGGCTCACATCTAGTGGGTTGTGGGTTGGCAACCACGGGGCCCCAGCTGAGTCCGGCATTGCTTCCACTTACTTGTGCCGGGCGCCTCTCTTTCTTCTTTCCTGTCGACCTCCCTTGGTCAACTCTTGTTCTCTTCCGACCCCGACGGTATTAGGTTATCCGAGGCCTAGGGAGTCTTTCACTTTCCCGCCTTAATTTGCCCTTGTCTTCATCTTTCCTGATACCCTCCTTCTGTGAGGGGTCAGCCTTCTTTTTATTTTCCTTTTACCTCCTGCCTTGTGCTCAAAGCCCTTAAGGAGGCAGGTTGTAAGTAGCCCCACCACATCTGGTGCACCGTCGAAAATGCTACACCCTCAGGGGCTCACGGCTGGTGAGTTTGGGAGTTGGCGCCCGCGAGGGATTCCTGAGCTGGGTCCGTTTCCCCCTTTTGTCCCTTCCCTTTGGGGCGGACCTTCTCCTCTCCCCTCTCCTCTCCACTCCTCTTTTCCTTATATTTACTTTTCTCTTTAAGATTTCCTGCACTGTTTTTTTACTTGGTTCACCGTGTGTCTAAATTCCCTTCTAGCGATTTCTTAAGGCATTTTTAATCTACGTTGCATTTTGTAAGTTTTTTCTATCTAAATTACATCCCGCGATTGTTTTCAACTTCAATTGCATTTTGTAAAGATTGACAATCTAAATTGCTTTTTGGTAAGTCTTTCAATGCAGGTAGCCGGGCCTTTTAGTGAGAATTTTGAATTTCAATTGCTTTTTGTAAGTATTTTCAACCAAACCCGCATTTCGCACGAATTTTGAATCTAAATTGCATTTTGTTTTGTGGGCATTTAGCACATATTTTGATTCTTAATTGCATTTTGTGGGTATTTTGAATCTAAATTACATTTTGTCAAGTATTTTCAATCTAAATTGCATTTTGTAAGTATTGTCAATCCACATGAGTCGTTTGAATCTACCGTACATTTTGTAAGCATTTTCAATTTCAATTGCATTTTGTAAGTATTTTGAACCTCAATTGCATGTTGTACGTAATTTCGATCTCATTTGCATTTTGTAAGTATTTTGAATTTTAATTGCATTTTGTAGGTATTTCGACGCTACATTGCATTTTGTACGTATTTTTCAATCTATTCCTTTTGTGAATCTTTTCGTTCTAAATTCCCTTTTGTAAGAACATTTTGTGAGTTGTTTCAATCTGAGTTCCTTTTTGTAAGTATTTTCCGTCTCACTTAATTTTCGTTCTGGTTTCCGTTTCATTATCATTTTCGCTATCCCCCAGATCATTAGGGACCGATAACCTAGATGTTAGGCCCCTTAAAACAATTATCATCATCATCATCATCATCAACCTTTCGGTACTCGCGCCCTCTTGCATTACACGAGTACTCGCGCGTTGTACTTCTTACAACTTACGTTTGTAACACGTTTTAAACGTCTTAATATTTTTTTAAATTCTTTTAAATTATGCTTTTTAATGACTTTCCAAGAACCTTAAATTATTTCCTTTTAATAAAAAAAATATATAAAAATAAAATGGCACTGCAATCCATGAAGGGCCTAGGCCTACCAAGCGATCGCTCCCCAGCCATTTGACCTGCAGATATTGGGGTGACGAGTGGTCAGGGCGTCGCTTCCCCTCGACCGTTTATCTTGTATTTCGTGAACAGGGCGCTGCCTAACTGTCAGACAGCTACTCAATTGTCCTCACGAGGCTGAGTGCACCCAGTTTCTAAAATCCCTGACGGAGCTGGGAATCTAACCCGGGGCCTCGGGTGATAGGCAGCCGTGCTACCCCAACACCACGGGGCAGGCTTGAAATTTATAAACATTTGTAATTTAATATCAAAAACCTTGTAGAAATACAATTTCTGTCTTGAAACACATCTATACCGTCAACTTCATCCGAACTCTCTTGCAGTATACGTTCAATGTCACTGGTACGAAGATACTCCGACATGTTCACTTCACGATCATCAACAGTTAATTAAGTAAACAAAAAAATATAGATACGAAAACTCACTACGAGAATACTCGCGCGTTGTAAAACGTACAACAGACGCGACGGGTACTGTTTCAAAGCTCCCCCCCCCCCCCCCCCCCCAGGGGATCCTTTCTAGTGGGACGTGGCTTGGCGACCACGGGACCCCAGCATCGTCCGGCATTGCTTCCACTTACTTGTGCCGGCCTCCTCGCTGTCTTCTTTCCTTTCGACCACACTTGGTCAACTCTTGTTCTCTTCCGACCCCGACGGTATTAAGTTATCCGAGGCCTAGGGAGTCTTTCACTTTCCCGCCTTAATTGGCCCTTGTCTCATCTTTCCTGATACCCTCCTTCTGTGAGGGGTCAGCCTTCTTTTTCTTTTCCTTTTACCTCCTGCCTTGTGCTCTAGGCCCTTAATGAGGCAGGGTGTATGTAGCCCCACCAATTCTGCTGCACCGTAGATAATGCTACACCCTCAGGGGCTCACGGCTGGTGAGTTCGGGAGTTGGCGACCCCGAGGGATTCCTGACCTGGGTCCGTTTTCCCCTTTTGTCCCTTACCTTTGGGGCGGACCCTCTCCTCTTTCACTTTCCTATATGCCTTTCATGGCTCTCCTTCCTTCCAAGTCCCTCAATCCGCCTTCTCCGAGGGTTGAGGGCATTTATTTTCCTTCTGTCCTTTTATTTGCATTATTCTCCTTTAGTTTTCCATTTCTTCTTCTAGTATGTAGGTTAGTAGTTAGTTTTAGTTTTAAGTTCGCTTTTCATTTTCATCTTCGCGATCACCCAAGCAATCAGGGGCCGATTACCTAGATGTTAGGCCCCTTAAAACAACAATTATCATCATCATCATCATAAATTCCATTCTGGCGATTTTTTTAAAGGCATTTTTAATCTACGTTGCTTTTTGTATGTTTTTTCGATCAAAATTACATCTCGCGATTGTTTTCAACCTCAATTGCATTTTGTAAAGATTGACAATCTAAATTGCTTTTAGTAGGTCTTTCAATGCATGTGCCCGGGCCTTTTAGTGAGTATTTTGAATTTCAATTGCATTTTGTAAGAATTTTCAACCAACGCCGCATTTCGCACGAATTTTGAATCTAAATTGCATTTTGTTTGGTGAGCATTTTGCACGTATTTTGAATCTAAATTACATTTTGTCAAGTATTTTCAATCTAAATTGCATTTTGTAAGTATTGTCATTCTACATGCCCCCCAGGGGCTCACATCTTGTGGGCGTGGGTTGGCGACCACGGGGCCCCAGCTGAGTCCGGCATTGCTTCCACTTACTTGTGCCGGGCTCCTCTCCGTCTTCTTTCCTGTCGACCACACTTGGTCAACTCTTGTTCTCTTCTGACCCCGACGGTATTAGGGTATCCGAGGCCTAGGGAGTCTCTTCCTTTCCCGCCTTAATTGGCCCTTGTCTCATCTTTTCTGATACCCTCCTTCTGCGAGGGGTCAGCCTTCGTTAACTCTTCCTTTTACCTCCTGCCTTGTGCTCTAGGCCCTTAAGGAGGCAGGGTGTATTCAGCCCCACCACTTGTGGTGCACCCTAGATAATGCTACACCCTCAGGGGCTCACGGCTGGTGAGTTGGGGAGTTGGCGACCCCGAGGGATTCCTGAGCTGGGTCCGTTTTCCCCTTTTGTCCCTTACCTTTGGGGCGGACCCTCTCCTCTTTCACTTTCCTATATGCCTTTCATGGCTCCCCTTCCTTCAAAGTCCCTCAATCCGCCTTCTCTGTGGGTTGAGGGCATTTCTTTTCCTTCTGTCCTTTTATTTGCCTTTTTCTCCTTTAGTTTTCCATTTCTTCTTCTTCTAGTATGTAGGTTATTAGTTAGTTTTAGTTTTATGTTCGCTTTTCATTTTCATCTTCACGTTCACCCAAACCATCAGGGGCCGATAACCTAGATGTTAGGCCCCTTAAAATAACAATTATCATCATCATCATCATTCTACATGAGTCGTTAGAATCACCGTACATTTTGTAAGCATTTTCAATTTCAATTGCATTTTGTAAGTATTTTGAATTTCGATTGCACTTTGTGAATAATTGGATTGGAACTGGGATAGGGCCTATTTCAATCTGAATTGCATTTTGTAAGTATTTTGAACCTCAATTGCATTTTGTACGTGTTTTCGATCTCATTTGCATTTTGTAAGTATTATGAATTTCAGTTGCATTTCGTAAGTATTTCGACGCTACATTGCATTTTGTACGTATTTTGAATCTAGCCTACGTTTTGTGGTTTTTTTGCCATGTATTTTTGTGACTCTTTTCGTTCTAAATTCCCTTTTGTAAGACCATATTGTGAGTTCAGGCGCGTGTATTCCATGGATGTAAGGTAAGCATTGCTTACCCAAGTAAAATAATGACGGGTACAATTATTATTGCTTTGGTTTTAGTGATATTCCAGTCTCTGTGTCTTGTATTGTTTTAATCAACCCCATTCACACTTCGTTGTACTTTGATGCCCACTACGAGTTCCTTGCGGAGTCGCTTGCAGCAGCACAATAGCGTGACATGCCCTCCATTGGTAACTCTTGGTACTGTACGGTGAGTGAAAGCGAAGGCTAGGAAGCAATTCCTTAAGTTACATACCTTAGGCCGAAAACAAGGAGCGGTCAGTTTTCAAAGATAATGTGTTTCCTCGCTCGTTATAGTTAGAGAATGCGTATCAGTGTTTGTGAAAAACAGCTTTGTATATGCTGTGTTAAAACCTGTGTTTGTTTTACAGTGGTAGGCCGTCATTTTTATAGTTCAGCGATATAATGTTGTCTAATGCAATATAAGGGAGTAGGGTACGCAGTAGACGTTTTGTTTACACTAGTAGGCGTGAGAAATCTGTAAAATTATGGGTCTAGAGGTAACAGCGTGTGATGTGCAGTAAATTTGGGAACAAAATATTAATTTTATTAGGAGGTCGCCCGACTCCTGAATTGAGTAGGCCTATTAACACGAAAGGGAAAGCTTGTATTCGGTATTTTAACTAAACGTATAACAATTATCATTGACTTCAATTGAAATAGATTTACTTTCTAAGTTCAAAACATCCCAAACTTCTACAACTGAGTCTTCAATGATTTTGCGAAGAAAACCATTGCTTACCCTAAGTATAATTCCACCACACGCCACTGTGTGAGTTCCTTTTTGTACGTATTTTCCGTCTCAGATAATTTTGTTCTGATTTCCATTTCCTTATCATTTTCGCTATCACCCAGATCATTAGGGGCCGATAACCTAGATGTTAGGCCCCTTAAAACAACAATTATCATCATCATCAACTCTTGTTCTCTTCCGACCCAGACGGTATTAGGGTATCCGAGGCCTAGGGAGTCTCTTCCTTTCCCGCCTTAAAAGGCCCTTGTCTCATCTTTTCTGATACCCTCCTTCTGGGAGGGGTCAGCCTTCTTGTTCTTTTCCTTTTTACTCCTGCCTTGCGCTCAAGGCCCTTAAGGAGGCAGGGTGTATGTAGCCCCACCACTTCTGGTGCACCCTAGATATTGCTACACCCTCAGGGGCTCACGGCTGGTGAGTTCGGGAGTTGGCGTTCCCGAGGGATCCCTGAGCTAGGTCCGTTTTCCCCTTTTGTCCCTTACCTTTGGGGCGGACCCTCTCCTCTCTCCCCTCTCCTCTCCTCTCCACCTTTCATTATATTTCCTTTTCTCTTTAAGTTTCCCGCACCTTTTTGTAGGTATTCTTGATCTACGATGCATTTTGTAAGTTTTTTCGATCTAAATTGCATTTTGTGAGTGTTTTTCAACCTCACTTGCATTTTGTAAGGATTGCCAATCAAAATTGCATTTTGTAAGTATTGTCCATCCAAATGAGAAGTTTGAATCTACCATACCTTTTGTAAGCAATTTCAATTGCATTTTGTATTTTCAACCTACCCCGCTTTGTTCAAGTAGTTAATTCTCAATTGCATTTTGTGGGTATTTTGAATCTACATTACATTTTGTGCGTATTTTCAATCGCATTTGCTTTTTGTAACTATTATGATTTCACTTGCATTTTGTAAGTATTTCGACTGTACGTTGCATTTTGTACGTATTTTGGACTTAACCTACATTTTGTGCGTATTTTTCAATCTATTCCTTTTGTGAGTATTTTAGTTCGAAATTCCCTTATGTACGTATTACCGCTCTCCATTTGGTGAGTAGTTTCAATCTGAGTTCCTTTTTGTAAATATTTTTCCTGCTACACAAGGCATAACTGTCTATTTTATCTGAACCAATTTCGTTTCATCCATAACAGTGAGTTTTTTTTATCTACAGCCTTTTATTTCACGCCATTTTATTTAGTCAGGGGCCGATAACCTCGATGTTAGGCCCCTTAAAACACCAATTATCATATTCATCATCATCATCATCATCATCATCATACAAAGGCACATGATGCAAGCAAAAATAAATTAAGATTACATGGCTCTAAAAAAATGCCAAATAGCGACAAATATTCCTAATAGTTTTTTTTTTGTAATTTGAATACTGGTTGATAACTTATTTCTCTTATGAGCTGTCTATTATTTTTCACCCCAAGTAGTCTTCTTTTCGGTGCCAATTTGTAAGCAGAACAATGTTTTGGATGAAAATTTTGAAATACATGGATGTTGGCCAAACAAGGACCTATAAACTATGCTAACCACTGTCACCAGACTCCCGCATGTTAAGTTTTGCTACGCTTACGACGACGTTTTTTCTACGCTTTCATCGCCGAGTTTCAAACCAAGTGGTGGATCATAATACCACAGCAGAGATGCTCATATCAAAGTGTAAAATACCTGAAATGTTACACAGTAAAGACTGAAAAAACATTAATAAAATAGAGAAAGTGTATTATTTTAAGAAATAGTAGAGGCTAAAAGTGCTGTGCTTCAAAGATATCAAGAAGAATTAAATAATTAAATAGACTGAAAAAGACATGAACGTTTTTATATACCATTTGCATTATAATTGGTCACTTTCACTTATAGTATTAAAAGTTTGTGCAAAAAACACTTTTAATGTTTTCTGTTAGGGTGATACATGAACCAGAACGACTTGGATAGAACACTGGACTCTGGTCTGAGGGAGGGAGCTAGAGATAAACCCTACCTACGACAAATTACTTTACTTCGTTTATGACCGTGAGTGATAATATGCCCAGGTTTGGACTTGGGACTGTAGTGAACACGAACTTACGATTCTTAAGAGTGGAATATCTGCGAGATCTAACAACTTTGACGCATGGCGTTTTGGTCCGGTTTAGGCACGCTAACCTTGAATGAATGACAACCTGCACATGTGAATCTCGCCGCTGCAGTATTCTACATAACTATATTTTACTATAAATTAGGGTGTTCAAGAGAGTTTCAACCAGAAGCGGAAGTGCTCATTTGAATGCTACACTACCATTGGTTCGTGAGCAGACGTCACGAAAGGATAGGACATTTCCTTGTCATTTCTCTTAAGTGCTGCTGAGTGAGTCTGACGTGCATTTCGTTCGGTCCGCAATATTATAGTAAAACGTGCGTTCAATTGCAGTACAGTAATCGTGTGGATTAGATATTCAGTGAGCGCAGTACATAATGAAAATCCACAGCCTGCTTCCAGTCTCCGACGGGGTCAGGAATGGAATGAATGGAGCCCCCATCTAGCGGCGAGGATATGAACTGTGCCGGCTGCCGAGGCCTGACGCACTCCTCTGGGGCAATGATTAAATGAATGACAGATGAAATGAAATGATAGGGGAGAGTGTTGCTGGAATGAAATTGTTGACAGGGAAAACCGGAGTACCCGGAGAAAAACCTGTCTGCCTCCATTTTGTCCAGCACAGATCTCACTTGGAGTGACCGGGATTTGAACCACGGACTCAGCGGTGAGAGGCCTGCGTGCTGCCGCCTAAGCCACGGAGGCTTTCGCAGTACATAATAAAGTGAGATAATTACGAGTGTGAAACTTGAGTATTGGGACACGTCCTCACTATAGCAAGTTGCTAACTATTGACTAGCTGCTAGGAACTATGTGCTATGCAATACGGAGATTTGGGACATGTCTGCTTGATTCATGGCCTCCTTCATAGACTTGTGTTCAGCAACGCACAAGGTTTACATTGCAGTGCCAAACATCTATAAATTCTTTGTACTAGTCGACAATTTAGCAGGCACTTTCGTTCACTAGCTACTACAGAGATGTGCTAAGTAGTATTGGATCACGACTTCTGACGTCACATCTGGATTATTAGTCGACTATCTAGTTCACTACGGCTGAAAATGATATTTTGGGACACAGCCTTAATTTCTAGCCACATGCAGAATTAGCATCAATAAATTAAACAGTGATCATAATGCATTGAGATATATTACTTATTGAATTACGCAGTTTTCATAATATTACAATCTGGATGCGGAGCATATTATTTTCGAGCACAACATTGACAAATAGTTTCGTGAAGAACTAAATGGCCTATTTTGATATACGGTATCTACTGGTCTGTTACATTAAAGACTATCCCAGCTAAGTCCAACAATGTTTCCACTTACTTGTGCCGGGCTCCTGTCATCATTCCTGTCGACCTCCCATGGTTAAATCTTGTTCTCTTCTAACCCCGATGGTATTAGGGTGTCCAAGGCCTAGGGAGTTTTTCAAATTGCCGCCATAATTGGCCCTTATCATATCATTCCTGATACCCTCTTTCATTGACGGGTCAATTATTTTCTTTTTCTTTTCACGATATCTCATACCTTCCGCTTAAGCCGTAAACGGAGGCAGGTGGTGTCTTGTGTGTAGCCCCACCATTTATGGTGCTCCCTGGATAGTGCTACACCTTAGACTCACGGCTGGTGAGCTCGGGATTTGGTGACCCAGAAGGATACCTGAGCTCTATCAGGTTTCTACCCCTTTTTCCATCTCCCTTGGTGCGGACCCTCACTTATTCCCTTTCATCTCTGCCTTTCTTGGCTCTCCTTCCTTCCAAGTTCCTCAATTCTCATTCATCGAGGGTTGAGGGCATTTCCTTTCCTCCTGACTTTTTTTCCATTCTTCTCCGTTTTGATTCCCGTATCCTCTTCTAGTTTCTAAGTCAGTAATTAGTTTTAGTTGTAGGTTTTATTTGATCATATTTCATTTTCACAATCACCCAAACCATTAGGGGCCGATAACCTAGATGTTAGGCTCCTTTTTAAAAACACTCATCATTATAATCATCTTTCCCTTTCCTATCTGCCCTTCATGGCACGCCTCTTTCCCAAGTTCCTTAATTCTCACTCTTCGAGGGTTGAGGGCATTTTATTTCCTCCAGTCGTTTATTTCACTTTTCCCCTTCTAGTATGTAGGTCTCTGGTTGTTTTAATTTTAAGTCTGGAGCCTCATTTTATCTTCACATCAGCAAAACCATTACGGGCCGATAACCTAGATGTTGTGCCCCATACAACTATCATCTTCGATATTGTAATGTGAAGTGTACACAGTTATTAAGGAAGGTGTTAAGCGCTATGATGAGAAAACAAACGACTATTTGAAGCAATGTCTTGTGAGGAAGTAATGAAATTATTTTATGTGCTCAATTACTGCACTGTAGACCGTGATTCCACTTACTTGTGCCGGGCTCCTCTGTCTTCTTTCCTGTCGACCTCCCTTGGTCAACTCTTGTTCTCTTCTGACCCCGACGGTATTAAGTTATCCAAGGCCTAGGGAGTCTTTCACTTTACCGCCTTAATTGGCCCTTGTCTCATCTTTCCTGATACCCTCCTTCTGTGAGGGGTCAGCCTTCTTTTTCTTTTCCTTTTATCTCCTGCCTTGTGCTCAAGGCCCTTAAGGAGGCAGGGTGTATGTAGCCCCACCACTTCTGGTGCACCCTAGATAATGCAACACCCTCAGGGGCTCACGGCTGGTGAGTTCGGGAGTTGGCAACCCCGAAGGATTCCTGAGCTGGGTCAGTTTTCCCCTTTTGTCCCTTACCTTTGGGGCGGACCTTCTCCTATCTCCCCTCTCCTCTCCTCTCCTCTTTTCATTATATTTACTTTTCTCTTTCAGATTCCCGCACTGTTTTTGTTACTTAGTTCACCGTGTATCCAAATTCCCTTCTAGCGATTTTTTTAAGGCATTTTTAATCTACGTTGCTTTTTGTATGATTTTTCGATCTAAATTGCATCTCGCGATTGTTTTCAACCTCAATTGCATTTTGTAAAGATTGACAATCTAAATTGCTTTCTAGTAAGTCTTTCAATATGGCGGAGGGATCTTTGTGAGTATTTTGAATTTCAATTGCATTTTGTAAGTATTTTCAACCAACACCGCATTTCGCACGAATTTTGAATCTAAATTGCATTTTGTTTGGTGGGCATTTTGCACATATTTTGATTCTCAATTGCATTTTGTGGGTATTTTGAATCAAAATAACATTTTGTCAAGTATTTTCAATCTTATTGCTTTTTTTAAGTATTGTCAATCCACATGAGTCGTTTGAATTTACCGTACATCTTGTAATCATTTTCAATTTCAATTGCATTTTGTAAGTATTTTGAATTTCAATTGCACTTTGTGAATAATTTGGATTGGAACTGGGATATTGCAATCTGAATTGCATTGTGTATTTTCAATTTCAATTGCATTTTGTAAGTATTTTGAACCTCAATTGCATTTTGTAAGTATTTTGAATTTCAGTTGCATTTCGTAAGTATTTTGAATCTAGCCACGTTTTGTGGGTCTTTTTCAATCTATTCTTTTTGTGCATCTTTTCGTTCTAAATTCCCTTTTGTAAGACCATATTGTGAGTTGTTTCCATCTGAGTCCCTTTTTGTACGTATTTTCCGTGTCAGATAATTTTGTTCTGGATCAATTTCATTATCATTTTCGCTATCACCCAGAGCATTAGGGGCCGATAACCTAGATGTTAGGCCCCTTAGAACAACAATTATCTTCATCATGAAGACTGTGGGGCACCCATTGGGCGCACACTTTGCGCAAGTGCAGTCGTTCCTTCATGATGGTGTGCACACTTCCGACGCTCAATCCGACAGTGGCGGCAATGGCGTTCATTGTCACTCGGCGGTCCTGGGTAAGGAGTGCATTAACCAGCTGGACGTTGTCATCATGACGGTGCCCCAGACCGGGCATCATCAGCTGACGACACCCATCCTTCCCTGAAGCGCTTGTTCCACGCCTTGACCCTTGCAAGGGACATGAAGTGTTCGCCGTACAATAGTGACATTCGGCTATGAATGTCCGTTCCCCCTACTCCTTCCTCTGTCTGAAACCGAACACCACCTCCTTGCTCTTCGTTTGACGCCTCCATGTCACTGATTGCAATGCGCCTGGCAGCGTTGGATGATTGATGCATGCTGCTGCTCGCTTTGTATCGTCACGTAACGAGAACGCGTGCCCTCTCGGGCTGTGACCTTCCACGCTCCCCCTCAGGGACTCACATCTAGTGGGACGTGGGTTGGCGACCACGGGACCCACGCTGAGTCCGGCATTGCTTCCACTTGTGCCGGGCACCTCTCCGTCATCTTCCTGTCGACCTCCCTTGGTCAACTCTTGTTCTCTTCCAACCCCGACGATATTAAGGTATCCGAGGCCTAGGGAGTCTTTCACTTTCACCCCCAGGGGCTCGCATCTTGTGGGCGTGGGTTGGCGGCCACGGGGCCCCAGCTGAGTCCGGCTTTGTTTCCACTTACTTGTGCCGGGCACCTCTCCGTCTTCTTTCCTGTCGACCTTACTTGGTCAACTCTTGTTCTCTTCTGACCCCGACGGTATTAGGGTATCCGAGGCCTAGGGAGTCTCTTCCTTTCCCGCCTTAATTGGCCCTTGTCTCATCTTTTCTGATACCCTCCTTCTGCGAGGGGTCAGCCTTCTTTTTCTCTTCCTATTACCTCCTGCCTTGTGCTCCAGGCCCTTAAGGAGGCAGGGTGTATGTAGCCCCACCACGTCTGGTGCACCCTAGATAATGCTACACCCTCAGGGGCTCACGGCTGGTGAGTTCGGGAGTTGGCGACCCCGAGGGATTCCTGAGCTGGGTCTGTTTTCCCCTTTTGTCCCTTACCTTTGGGGCGGACCCTCTCCTCTTTTACTTTCCTATCTGCCTTTCATGGCTCTCCTTCCTTCCAAGTCCCTCAATCCGCCTTCTTCGAGGGTTGAGGGCATTTCTTTTCCTTCTGTCCTTTTGTTTGCCTTATTCTCCTTTAGTTTTCCATTTCTTCTTCTAGTATGTAGGTTATTAGTTAGTTTTAGTTTTAAGTTCGCTTTTCATTTTCATCTTCACGATCACCCAAACCATCAGGGGCCGATAACCTAGATGTTAGGCCCCTTAAAACAACAATTATCATCATCATCAGATCATTAGGGGCCGATAACCTAGATGTTAGGCCCCTTAAAACAACAATTATCATCATCATCATCATCTTTCACTTTCCCGCCTTCTTTGGCCCTTGTCTCATCTTTCCTGATACCCTCCATCTGTGAGGGGTCAGCCTTCTTTTTCTTTTCCTTTTACCTCCTGCCTTGTGCTCAAGACCCTTAAGGAGGCCGGGTGTATGTAGCCCCACCCCTTTTGGTGCACCCTAGATAATGCTACACCCTCAGTGGCTCACAGCTGGTGAGTTCGGGAGTTGGCGACCCCGAGGGATTCCTGAGCTGGGTCCGTTTTCCCCTTTTGTCCCTTACCTTTGGGGGCGGACACTCTCCTCTTTCCTTTCTTCTTTCCTGTCGACCTCCCTTGGTCAACTCTTGTTCTCTTCCGACCCCGACGGTATTAGGGTATCCGAGGCCTAGGGAGTCTCTTCCTTTCCCGCCTTAATTGGCCCTTGTCTCATCTTTTCTGATTCCCTCCTTCTGCGAGGGGTCAGCCTTCTTTTTCTTTTCCTTTTACCTCCTGCCTTGTGCTCAAGGCCCTTAAGGAGGCAGGGTGTATGTAGCCCCACCACTTCTGGTGCACCGTCGATAATGCTACACCCTCAGGGGCTCACGGCTGGTGAGTTCGGGCGTTGGCGACCCCGAGGGATTCCTGAGCTGGGTCCGTTTTCCCCTTTTTGTCCCTTCCCTTTGGGGCGGACCTTCTCCTCTCTCCACTCTCCTCTCCTCTTTTCCTTCTATTTCCTTTTCTCTTTAAGATTCCCGCACTGTTTTTGTTACTCGAATCACCCTGTATCTAAATTCCCTTTTACCACTTTTTTAAGGCATTTTTGATCTATGTTGCATTTTGTAAGTGTCTTCGATCTCAATTACATCTCGCGATTGTTTTCAACCTCAATTGCATTTTGTAAAGATTGACAATCTAAATTGCTTTTTAGTAAGTCTTTCAATGCAGGCGTCAGGGCATTTTAGTGAGTATTTTGAATTTCAATTGCATTTTGTAAGTATTTTCAACCAAAACCGCATTTCGCACGAATTTTGAATCTAAATTGCATTTTGTTTGGTGGGCATTTTGCACATATTTTGATTCTCAATTGCATTTTGTGGGTATTTTGAATCTAAATTACATTTGTCAAGTATTTTCAATCTAAATTGCTTTTTGTAAGTATTGTCAATCCACATGAGTCGTTTGAATCTACCGTACATTTTGTAAGCATTTTCAATTTCAATTGCATTTTGTAAGTATTTTGAATTTCAATTGCACTTTGTGAATAATTTGGATTGGAACTGGGATATTTCAATCTGAATTGCATTGTGTATTTTCAATTTCAATTGCATTTTGTAAGTATTTTGAACCTCAATTGCATTTTGTACGTAATTTCGATCTCATTTGCATTTTGTAAGTATTTTGAATTTCAGTTGCATTTTGTAAGTATTTCGGCGCTACTTTGCATTTTGTACGTATTTTGAATCTAGCCTACGTTTTGTGGGTCTTTTTCAATCTATTCTTTTTGTGCAACTTTTCGTTCTAAATTCCCTTTTGTAGGACCATATTGTGAGTTGTTTCCACGTGAGTTCCTTTTATACGTATTTTCAGTCTTCGATAATTTTGTTCTGGTTTCCATTTCATTATCATTTTCGCTATCACCCAGATCATTAGGGGCCGATAACCTCGATGTTAGGCCCCTTAAAACAACAATTATCATCATCATCATCAACTCTCCTCTTTCACTTTCCTATATGCCTTTCATGTCTCTCCTTCCTTCCAAGTCCCTCAATCCGCCTTCTCCGAGGGTTGAGGGCATTTCTTTTCCTTCTGTCCTTTATTTGCCTTATTCTCCTTCAGTTCTCCATTTCTTCTTCTTGTATGTAGGTTAGTAGTTAGTTTTAGTTTTATGTTCGCTTTTCATTATCATCTTCACGATCACCCTAACCATCCGGGGCCGATAACCTAGATGTTAGGCCCCTTAAAACAACAATTATCATCATCATCTTCAATGACCTTCACGTACTTACCTCCGTTACGTACGAACGCAGACGGAAAACCACAATCCAAATCACAGATGCCAGACGTGTTAAACAGACCGAAACTCACACTTCACTTCACTACATTAATCACTAATCACAGATAAAAGACGTGTTCTCGGCAACGGCTAAACCGTAAGACGATCCCATATCATGTATGAGTGCTAAGGTCTTTAATACGACGCTCATCACTTCCATTCACAACATGCCTACATGTACCATTTTGAACCGGTTTCGCGATTTATTACATCAAACAGGACATGTAATGTACATTTATGTACTAACATTCATTCATTCCTGCCAAGGGGAATAACTCCGGAAGTATCAGTTTCCAGACCCATGTTGTCATAACATTTGTTTCTTATCTTACTGTGAGGAACCCATTCCCGAAATTTTGCCGTCGAGTTTTGAAACACCCTGTATTTACTTTTCTCTTTAAGATTCCCGCACTGTTTTTGTTACTTGGTTCACCGTGTGTCTAAATTAATCTACGTTGCATTTTGTAAGTGTTTTCGTTCTAAATTACATCTCACGATTGTTTTCAACTTCAATTGCATTTTGTAAAGATTGACAATCTAAATTGCTTTTTGGTAAGTCTTTCAATGCAGGTAGCCTGGCCTTTTAGTGAGAATTTTGAATTTCAATTGCATTTTGTAAGTATTTTCAACCAAAACCGCATTTCGCACGAATTTTGAATCAAAATTGCATTTTGTTTGGTGGGCATTTTGCACATATTTTGATTCTTAATTGCATTTTGTGGGTATTTTGAATCTAAGTTACATTTTGTCAAGTATTTTCAATCTAAATTGCATTTTGTAAGAATTGTCAATCCACATGAGTCGTTTGAATCTACCGTACATTTTGTAAGCATTTTCAACTTCAATTGCATTTTGTAAGTACTGTATTTTGAATTGCACTTTGTGAATAATTTGGATTGGAACTGGGATATTTCAATCTGAATTGCCTCGTGTATTTTCAATTTCAATTTCATTTTGTAAGTATTTTGAACCTCAATTGCATTTTGTACGAATTTTGAATTTCAATTGCATTTTGTACGTATTTTGAACCTAGCCTTAATTTTGTGGGTAATTTTCAATCTATTCCATTTGTGAATCTTTTCGTTCTAATTTCCCTTTTGTAAGAACATTTTGTGAGTTGTTTCAATCTGAGTTCCTTTTTGTATGTATTTTCCGTTTCATTATCATTTTCGCTATCACCCAGATCATTAGGGGCCGCTAACCTACATGTTAGGCCCCTTAAAGCAACAATCATCATCATCAACCAAGTGCGACACGTGACATTGAATGCTAATATGAAATTAAACGTTGTTCCTCATAAAAAACATGCATTGTCCTAAATGCAACCATGATTTAACATATTTTTTTTGATTTTACGCATGCGCACTTTTTTTTTTGTAAGAGGGGGGGCTTTTTGAATAATGATTTATAGATAGGTGGGCTGAGTGAAGAGAGAGCTGGATGATAGCCTACATTCCTACGAAGTTTGCCGATATCTCTTGAACGCTTGTTCGGGTTTTGATGTGTGACGTTTCGTAGGATTGAGAGAGACGCCCTTTTTGCATTGAAGAACGTATTTTCCCCCAAACTAAGAACTACCCCTACTATGGGGTGAAATAGTAATATGAGCTAATGTTTGCTCTAGAGACTTGAAATTTATTTTGCGGGTAGAAGGGCTAGGGACCTTTGATTTATATTAAACACACTTTTTGGTTTAAAAAAATTGTCAAAATATCGGCCATTTTGAAAATAGATTTTTTTGTTTTTTATCCTAGAGACTTGAAACTTGGTTTGTGGGTAGAGGGGTAAGGATCTTTCATTGACGTGAAACCATCTTTTTTGACAAATCCCTACTTTTGGAACTATAGCCCATTAAAAAAAACAAATTATTGTTTCTTAGAGACTTGAAATTTGGTATGGGGGTATAGGGGGGTAAAGACCATGGATTTATGTCAAACCAACTATTTTGTAAAATTTTAAATTTTGGAAATACGGTATCACCCATTTTTAAAATGTTTTTTTTTAAATTCTAGAGACTTGAAATTTGATTTACAGGTAGAGGGGGTAAATACCATGGATTTATGTCAAACCAATTATTCTGTAAAAATTTTAATTTTGGAATTATAAAAATAATCCAAAAATTTTTTGGGGAAAAAATTGAAAAATACACACTATTTTTAAACTGAGTGGGCTAGGTATGTTTTGGAAAAAATAGAAAAATAATAAAACAAAAATAATGCCATTCGGTCACGGTGACAGTATTCCAATAGAACAATCGATATTTTGACAGGTCGGTTGGACGTAATACGACGGTTCTTTTTTCCGATGTGACTGGCCATGCTTGCAAATGCATGAATCGATATTTCATGAACCATGGATCGCAGAGACGTATACAATGGTTCATGCATTTATCGATATTTCATGTACCATTAATCGCAGAGGCATAGGCGATGGTTCATGCATTAATCGATATTTCACGAATCATGGATCGCAGAGGCGTAGGCGATGGTTCACGCATTAATCGATATTTCATGAACCATGGATTACAGGGGTTTATGCGATGGATCAACTCATGCTTGGTGAAGACATGACTGTGATGATTGAAAAAAAAACGATCGCGAGGATGGCCGCCGAGCTATAAGACATGACATTGACAGGGTGTGCGTGTGGAAATTGGAATTGTGAAATGCCAACCACAGGACATGCATTAATCGGGAATTGAACCTGGATTACACTTACCAGTTATCTGCTGCGCTCCAATAAGAATAAATGTTGAAACATTTATGTATATTATATGTGTGTGTCTATGATATTTCAATCTCAGCTCTCAACAACAAATGAATCACCGAATTCCCTTTGTGTTAACGCAAAAGTGAAGAGTGTGTAATAAGCATTATATGACACTTCCGGTAAAACAACAAACAGCCTGCAGAATGGTGAGTGAGTGTACAGCCTCCATAGAATAACGCTAGTGACTTGACGTTGAGAGGTACTATTCCAAGAATTGATCAAAGACAACGTGTGGAAACTACAGAAAACCACTTTCAAGAATGACTGAGGAGGGAATCGAAGCTCTTTTACTCATTTGGGGTACCCGAGGCTGACTAGACCCTGTTTCAATCCTGAAACCAGAAATTAAATTTTGTGCCATAGCGTGGATTAAAACCTTGGACCCCCCTGTGGGTGGGGGTTTAGAATACACTCACGGTATCCCCTGCCTGTCGTACGAGGCGACTAAAAGGGGCGACCTTGGCTATTCTTTTATGTTTCCGGCTTGTCTTGCGAATTGGACCTCCCGTGTGTGGGAGGAATGGAATACACTCACAGATATGCCGTGCTAGTCGTAGAAGGCGACTAAAAGTTAGGTAGATTTTATTAGAAAGCTAACTATTGCAATGGGTCCCATGTTTCGACTTCCGGAAAATTTCGACATATCTTCGCGTTTCACATCCCCCAGACCCCAAAACCACCGTCAGTTCAAAAGTTTATATATAATTTATATATGTATATCAGTTTCTTGTGGACACGATAACTGCCGTAATTTTGCACCAATCACTTGAATTTTTTACCGAATATGTATACCTAACAAATCTCGGTCGAGTTCGTTACTGGGCTAAATCGGTCGAAGGGGGTGAAAATGGGGGCTTTTTTCGAAAAAGTGAAATATTGCTATAACTCTCTTAATATGTGAAATATCGAATCCGTTCAACGTTCATACTATGTGTCGGATAAAGCCCAAAAATTTATGTTTGAAGAGTTTTTATAGCACCAACCATTGACCAAAGGGGTGGGAAAAAGTGGGTTTTTCGGGAAACATTAATCATATCTCTCTTAATAGCCACAATATCAAACCGTACAAAATGGGCAATATTCCCCTAATAATTACCTAAAACTTTTGTCTGACAGAATTTTTGATATGACCCACCATTATGCCAAGGGATGAGAAAAATGATATCGGAATTATAAGAAAATGCCAAGAGCTATCAGAGGTTGCCATGGCAACACTACTAAATCGATGAGGGATGAGCCATCAGACGTTGCCAAGACAACGCACTTGCACGAGATCAGATTCAGATTTCCATCTGACTAAGTGTGAAGCGACTTCGGTGATGTAACTGGTAGCATGCTGATTGTCTATGCCCAAGGTCGCGAGTTCAAAGCCGGCCAAAGTCGTCGGATTTTCTAAGAGCGCTAAAAATCCCTCAGTATGCTTTTCTTTGGAGGGGAAGTTCCAACGTTCGTTGCGAGTTGCTGGTTGCGGTGGCATCTAGTAGCCAAGTTCACAGCTAGGTGTCGTTGACGGTAGTACCTGGTAGCAACATTAGGAACTACTGCTTGAAATTGACCGTCTGCAGACCTTACCTGAGTTACAGACTAATACAGCCATCCCAAAGTACACGGGGTTACATGACCGCGTTGTCTCAGCCCCTAAACTGAGGAACCAACCAAAATCTCGGCGGGAGATATAATTTTGCGTGAAGAAGGAACAGACCGTTACATAGTTACACATCAGTGTCGAAACCTTGCATAAGGACAGTGTGACCACAAGTATAACAAGAAGTTCCGTGAAGAACTATACAGCCTAATTTTCATGCCAATGATTATTCTACAGAATATGAACCTATCTAGAATAATGACGAAATTAATTTGCTAATATCGAAATTTCCAATTAGTTCGAAATACTGTATACCTGGCAATGTATCCTAATAGAGCACTACAGTTGGCAGCCCTGATGACTGAATATATTCTTAGTTCCGTCTCTTACGGTACTAAATACAAAATTTGGTTGAAGTCCACTGGATAGCATGGACGTTACATGCAGTTAAACATTGGATCTAACAGCGCGCGTAAAATCATCTTGGCAACAATGTCATGCATGTATTGGTCAGAAATAATCTGAAATAATATGATCTATTGTTGTGCCAATTTTGAATGAAATCCATTAGTTAGTATAGAAGTTACATGCATTTTAAAATTGGACCTATCAGCAGGCTTAGAATCATGTTGGCAGCACTGACGTATATTAGTTACTCCAAATTCGTCTAGAATGCCAGGTGCTATACGTGTGCAAAGTTTAGAGCTATTGGCTTGCATACTTTCTGATATATTGATATTAGGGTAACAAAAATAGGGACAGCACATATTAACAGTTGGCAGCCCTGGTTGCTCCTTAGAATACGCATAGTCATATCTGTTATGGTACACATAGCACATACGAAATTTGGTTGAAATCCAAATGATAGTATGGAAGTTACATGTATTTAAAGTTGGACCTGTCAGCAGGCTTAGAATCATGTTGGTAGCACTGACGTATATAAGTTACTCCAAATTAATATAGAATGTCAGGTACTATACGTGTGCATAGTTTAAAGCTGTCGGCTTGCATACTTTCTGATATATTGGTATTTGGATAAAATAAATTAGGAGCATTTATTAACAGTTGGCAGCCCTGGTAGGTCTTAAGAATACGCTCAGTCATATCTGGTTATGTACACATACAACATACGAAATTTGGTTGAATTCCACTTGATAGTGTAGAAGTTATATGCATTTAAAAATTGGACCGATCAGGAGGCTTATAATCATTTTGGCAACACTGCCATGTTTGGCCTCCTGGAAATTAAACTGAAATATTATGATCTGTACGTGTGCCAATTTTGAAATAGCTCCCATTCATACTTTCCAAGATATCCAACATGGAGCTCAAATTTCAATTGCGATTTTTTAGCAGTTGGTAGCACTGACATCATTTTCAAATATGGCCGTGAGATATTCAGGTATAGATCTTTACTCCTACCAAATTTTGTTTCGATTGCTGCAGCCGTTTAGGAGTTGATAGGGGGGGACACACACACAGCCAGACAGACAGACAGAAGGACAGACAGACAGACAGACAGACGGACGGACAGACAGACAGACAGACAGAGAGACATACATACATTTGCCCGATCTCATAAGTCTACTTTTTCCTCATTTTTGCAAAATGTGAAAAGTAGGCTAAAAATGGACCCCAAATGACAAGAAGGTTACCGTTCCCATAAGACAATAAAATGTTTAAAATAAGTATACAATGACGAAAAACAAAGTTAATTAAGCTCCAATTATAAAATACCTTCTCGCAATAAATGAGGTCCGATCCTTCTACGAAAACCTGCATATTCTGCCTATTTTCGCCTATCCCCAAGTTTGTCCGGCGAAATCTACCTCCACCTTCCGGCGTGCCGAGAGGATTTTTTTTTTGGCCTAGGTCCCCTTTAAGGGTTTGACAGCCAGCTCTAAACGCCACACTTTGTGCGATATAACTCTCATTAGGTTATATCGCACGCCTTTTCCGTTCATGTTTTGATGTCTGACACTCAAAATTAATATGTGCGTGCTGTTAGGGGAAGGGCCACCTAAGTGTGCTACTACGCTCGAGAGCCTGTTCGGTGTGGCCACACCGACAAGTGGGTACGCCATGTACCCTGCAGTAGTATCCGCCTGACAACGCAGGTCCCTGCACAGCTGCATGACTGTGCTGGAAAACTCTCTAGTGTATGCCAAGGGGTACATGCCTGTATGGCATGACAAACAACGGGCCCCCGGCTAATGCCTTCCAAGCTAGGCGGGCCTTGCCTTGGCTGGGTAGCGCCTACTGAGACAGCCCGTGATTGGAGTAGGTGGCATTCAGGGAGGAAGAAATGGCCATGGGAAAAACAGGGTGGTCCCCCACCCAAGTCTTTAAATTTTGATTCCCTAAAGGAACAGTCTGTACGTTCCAATATGGGTGCTAATACCCCCAAGTTTCTGGTCGCGATCAGAACCGATGGGGAAGATTTCAAGCTAGTCAAATCGATTTTGTTTTCTCGCCACATGGGTGTCTATGGTGAGCTTGAGAAAGTACAAAAGATGAGAAACGGTAGCTTGTTACCCAAGACCAGAATGGCTGAGCAGGTAGACAACCTTTTGACGTGTGACCACTTTGGCGAAATTCCCGTCAAAGTGGAGAAACATATGTCTCTCAATCAGGTCCGGGAATTTATTATCCATAGGGACCTAATTCTGAATACTGACCAGGAATTCAAGGAGGATATGAGGCACCGTCACGTGACCGATATCCGGCGCATTACGCGCAAGGTCAACGGTCAAGTCGTTGACACGGGTGCTTTCATCATTTCCTTTGAGTGCTCAGTACTACCGGAGAAGGTTAAGGTCACAAGCTATCGTTGTGATGTTAGGCCGTACATTCCGCCTCCTATGCGATGTTATAAGTGCCAGAAGTTCGGGCACATGGTATCTCGTTGCTGGAACTTGGAAATCTGTGGAATGTGTGGTAAGGTACCTCATGATGACGAGCAGTGCACAAAGCCCTATCAGAGCACCAACTGCTCTGGATTTTATTCTCCTCGGGAGAGGGACTGTCCTGTGTTCCTGAGTGTGAAGAAAATCCAGGAGATCAAAACCCTGGATGGTCTCTCCTACCAGGAGGCTCGCAAGAGGTACCACACTACGATTGCTACCGCTCCCACGATTGCTTATAGTAAAATTATACCTGGCCTGGTTCCCTCAAACTCATCTTTGGTACTGTACCCGTTCGTCCTGGGGATGCGATGACCCATCTGCTATTACATCGCATTCCTGGATTTCCAGGATAGAGCGGAGTTAAATGAACATCAAGTCAAATAAGGAATGTGTCGGAAATTCAGTTGAAATATCACAAAAGCAGAGGGTAACACGAGAAAAAGTATCTCCAGGGTCATTACGGGTTTAAGTTTAATAAAAAATACAAATATAAATGGGCGCCACCAACTGAATCCCTAGCAAACCACATCCTTCCTGGTTAAGCCTTAATTAAGACAAGGAAAGAAATAGGAAAATCACATCATCATCAGATCACAACCAAGATAAAAACCAATTTATTCAACTTTGATAGTCAGACAGACATATTAAACACTCATCCTACCTAAGAGCATGGTCGAATGCCAACGTTAAAATGTCATTGTCCAGAAAATCGAACCATCTATTCTACTCAATGTGTATTTTATCCACATAAAATAGGAAAAATTTCTAAAGTTCACTTGGGTTCTCAGGATCACCGTAGCACTATGTCTATGCGTCACTGACATTCGTGATACCTGAGACCTAACTTCTCTTTAAGTTAACATCATGAATGTGGATGTAAAAATACAATTAATCTGTCTAAACACATATATTCTAATCACATATTTTAAACATCAAATAATATTATGGCTTGCATGGCATTATTCAAATGCTGAATATCTTAGTAAATTGCTCCTATAAATTGAATAATTAATTTACATTATTTACACTGTCATTAATAATTGCTTGTTTGTGAATCACAGAAAATCCACTACTCATTGGTTATAATCATCATCATCATCAAAATTAAATATTTCTCACATTAGTTCTCATTTCAAAATTCATTATATTCAAGTCAATATAATTAATTCATTATCATCAAATCATTTAAATGAATATTATAATCATCAATTCTTTATACTCTCTAATTATTCATACACTCTCATTTCATCATCTCATTCAGATTAAATCATCTTAAATCATCCATATAAATTGTTTAATTCACCAATTCAAGTTGCAATTCTTCAAATCATTCAAATCATATCTCTCAATTACATTTATTTAAATCCATTTAAATTTATTAATCATCAGCTTCTTTAATTAATTATCACCTTCTAATTCAGTTATTCATCATCTTTTTCATCATCTATTAATTTATTTAAATCAGCTTATTTATTCAATCTTTAATTCATCCATTTATTTAATTCATTGATTTATTCCAAAATTTAATTTATCAATTTATTTAAATTTTATTTCATCTGGTCATTTAGATTTTTATTTCATCGAGTCATTCTGATTTTTATTTCATTAGGTCAGATCTTTAATATGCTTAAACTTCAGATTATTATTTCTTTAATTATTATGATCAGAAAATCTTGTATTATCAACATTATTTATTTGTTTAATTTCCTAACAAATTGTTAAATATGGGTTAAAGAACGTTGTCTTACAGTTTTATCACTTCCAAGTTATATCTCGTATTCAATTATCATGCCAAAAAAAATATTATTGCCTTCACAAAAACACGTTGGATCTCACTATCCAAAACTTCATTATATATTCTCACTTTATCAAATACCATAATTGATTACCATAATTATTCCACTTAACACCATAAATATTCAGCGCACAGCATGAATCTCAAAATTATGCTAGACTGGGTTCGACAACCTCATATCTGCCTCAAAATACATTAGCAATATTGCAACTTCCACTTGGCAACTTCCACAAAATTCCTATCACAAACTTCACTTAATCACGTTGCATGATCTACAAAATATATAACTGGCTTCAAATTATCAACGCACACAATCTCCAATAATTGTAATTAATCTGATCACATCTAGACAAATTCTCAAACAATTAGGAAAAATATTACCTCAGTAATCGAAATCAAATTCAAGATCTGCTTTCAAATAGCATAAATTCTCTTAAAATTCTCATAATTCACTTCACAGAAAAACACCAATGTGTTATAATCTCTCACATCAAAATATGCAATACTGATCTGCCTCAAAATGAATCTGACCATTAATGATTCATCGTACAAGATTCAATTACTATAAATCCTTCTCAAAGGTATCAAACTCAATCATAAAAAATGTATCAACAACATCAGCTGTAAAAGAAAGTACTCTAAAAAGAGTATAGCAACAAAATATTGGATTGGCAAACAAGAATTACAAGATGTAACCCTGCTGACATTTATTTTTAGTTTATTTAACAAAATTCGACTGATATGTGACTAGTAGTTTCTTGCTTGATCCTCTTACAATCTCAAGTACACTCGGATGATAAAAATGAGTTCCTCAATGGAAAGTCAGGTGAGTACCACCACGCAATCGTATAATACGAAAGGCCTTGCCCCGTAGACTATCATGATAATGCCCTGAACGATGGGTCAGGTGTGTACGACCGCGCAATCGCCTAAAGCGAAAGGCCCCATCTCGTCGTCTAATGAGTGAATGTACCAGATTGGAATCAACAAGTCTCTAGTTGTCACATAAAAGCGATATTCATTCACTTGAGTGAATAACATCTTAATATCTCCAAACAATCCAATGGAAAAAAACCTACCGATGAATAATACACACTCGCTAGTATGCAATGAACTGACGAAGTAATTTAAATAATCCAATTGCAGATTACGAGTTCGAAATACTCGCCACAAAAAATAACTATCCAAGAAAACTATCCTTACTGAAAAATGTCAAAAAGATCAAACATCTGCTTAATAAAGTCAACCAATGGTGAGAACTTCGTATAATGGTGCCTGCCATATCATATGGTAACGCCATATTCTAGCAAAAATTGGAGCAAATAAAAAGGCATGTCAAAATAATCGTAGAACTCCTACTAGAAATATATACAAGTATGCCCAGTGTTCATGAAAAAATCATATCAGAAAGTCATAACTCTTACAGTACCTTCTCATATCAGCTGTTAATATATTTCAAAGATCGTCGATTATCCTCGTGTGTGCAATACATTTCTCGAAAGATCGACGAAAATATCGTATCACCCACCAGAATAACGATTGCCCTCATATTCCAAGTGAATCAGCTGTTGGACCTCCTCTTCTTCAGGAACCGAATCCATCGGTCTGTGGTGCCATCACGTCTCCGTCTTCGCTTACTCCGACATGATGAACTGCATGTTACCCATCACGGATACTGTCCAAATTCGTCCGTAAAAGTTCATAAACGTAGCGTACCCCATACTCTTCTACTATGTTACGCCACTATCCCATACAATGTTCGGTTTGCTTATGATAAAAGTCAATCTCCACAGCGGCTGAATCTCACTTGCAGAAAATAATTTTATTATGAAAGTGTATGAATTTCTGAAACACCCTGTAGCTGTGTTCGCAATTGCTATTTCATAATAGTTCATGAAAAAGAATTATATTAATGCACGTGCCAATGTTCATAAGTGCATATACTCGTAACAGTTCGTTTGCCTAAAAGCATTAAAGTTGGCTTGACCCCATGGTCGCTTTAAATATTCCGTTATGAAATGCATCATTTAATAAGACGTAATGTCATTGGAATATATCTAAGTTCATTTGATGTTCACAATAGCAGTATATAATAACTATCTGCCTGCACAATTCGACTACTGAATACAAGTCCAAGCTCATAAAGTTGTTACAAAATGTCGAAATGAAGATCAGCTTCTTGAATGTTGCCTGCGTATAAAATTTCGGAACCAGCACGCCCTGCTCTATTGCACTGTTCTAGAACGATCGACGCTTAAAGCTGGCCTCGCCATATCGCTTCGCTGTGCTGTCCTGTGTTACAAAATGCAGCTTGAAATAAAGTTCTCAATCTTGTTATAATGCTGTTTATCACTTTACATTTGAAAAGCATTGCTGCCTCGCATAGCTGTAATCACGATGTTGGAAATACTATTGTTCTAGCACCGGCTCTTCTTTCGTTTTCACGGCCTGTATAACTTGCCTCGATAACCAGTCCTCGCACCGCCTACCGTGCTTGCCTTGACTGACTGACCTACTTTCCGTTCTCCCAGCTTATGCTGCTATCAGCCCCGCTTGTTGAACTAATACTGTCGCTTTCACTCCACGCAACAAGTGCTGTACACTGCTCGACTTGCCGGACTACTACGGCTGTTCCCGCGCAACATGTGTTGTACTCGGCCCTGCTGGCTGAACTGAAACTGCTGTCTCTTGACTGCGTTGATGAGCTCCTAGTCGGCGCTGTCACGTGATGTTCCCCTACCTTCTGTGGTCATGCGTCACAATTATAATCTCGACCACCATCATCTCGGCTATTAAGTTATACAATAACTTAAGGAATTATCTGCCTTTCTTCAAGTTATCACAATAAAGATTGCTTAACATTTCTTCTCTTCTGAGATGATATAATATTATGTTCCATATAGATCTTGATAATACTTCAATATTCCTCCCATAATTCCATCTGCTTGACTGGTAGTGCCACCTTTATCCTTGGCCTTCTACGTCATTTCCTAACATTCTTCTCGACTCGATCTGAGCGCTATCTTTACTACTTTTCCCATAAATTTCAACTACGGCTCAATGTCAACTGGCGTAGCCGATAGCCTCAACTAGGTATCGGGTACATCTCTCCCGTACATCTCCTTTTTTTATCAGCCTTGAGAAAAAAACTACTCTCAGGCATTCTATACACAACATATGTACACGATAGCTCTACAATCCTCTCCGTCTTCTTTCCTCCCTCCGAACAAGGGGAAACCATCGGCCCCACCAGCTGCGGATACTTCTGCGCCTGGGGACGTTCCGGTCTCCAGATCTCAGCGCTCCCCACGGAGGTCCCCCCGCCGCCAACGTGCGTCCCGGAAATCGTCCGCTGGGTCGGCCCACTCCACGTCCTCAAACGAGGACACGGAGCTTGTGGTCGACTGATAAAGTTAAGGTGTACCTTGCTGCTTCTTTTCCTTAGTTTCAAAGTTCACACTATGGCACTGTTACAGTGGAATTGCAACAGTTATGACAGGCATTTGACTGAGCTCCGTCAGCTCATAGCCCAATACGCAGCGAGTATAGTCTGTTTACAGGAAACAAATCTCAGTCCTGACCATCAGACGGTCCTGAGGGGTTTCCGACTATACTCGAAAGAGCGAACAGACGCCGCCTGGGCCTCCGGGGGCGTCTGCACTTTAGTTCGCTCTGACTCCTCGTCTAACGGGCACATTACGTTCAATAGTTATGTCGAGATAATTTATTTTTCGGTCCGTTTCGGATTCCTTAGTGAATTTGATTGAGTGGTGTAGGCTGTTAATGGATTGGAGAACGTTTCTTCGCTTGTTAGTTCAGTATCGTAGATGCAAATTAGATCTACGTATCTTTTCCATATTACTATTCCCTTTGATGATGTACTTTCTAAGAAAGCATTTTCTAGTGCATTAATGATGTCAGCGATTAGCCAGCTTAGTGGTGATCCCTTCGCTAGGACTTGTGTCTGTGTGTACATTTTATTATCGAATTGAAACACGTTTTGGCTGAGAACGACCCTCAGTAATCTCACAGTCTCTTCAGTTTCTTTTGCCGAATTGTTGGATTTTAAGTAGTTTTCAATAGTGTTGATTGCATCAATAATAGGAATATTGGTGTACATGTTAGTTACATCGATGATACTAGCCTCAAGCTAGGTATCATTTGTAGGGTGGCCAATGCTGATACTACAGTAGTTCCGTTGTGTTCTTTACAGAGTCGTTTTTGTCATTGGAAAGACGATATTTTAAGATTTTTAGTAACTCTTTGCTGATTTTGTAATTAGGGGCAATCCTACAATTGACTATTGGTCTCATTGGGCACTCCTTTTTGTGTATTTTAGGTTGTCCCCTCAATGACTGTATTTTAGGGTTGATGAATATTCCTGGCATAATAATTGAATCATGCAATAAATTACATCCGTTGGAAAATTAAACATCATAAAAGCAATTTGAGGATTGAACGGTGCATTGCATTCAACACGCAGTAGCCTGTGATATTGTCGACACGACACGACACTCATTTTATGACAGGATGTATGGCTATGAATGAGGCAGCAGCGATATATTCACGTGTTAAAGCTGATATGTCGGGAGAGATGCCTGGCCTTTCAATCGGTCACTAATTAGCTCCATTGCAGTCAGATTAGATCATAGTTTGGATGATTGATAATAAACCGAAAGTACTCAGAACGACCACTGGAGGTACCCGCTAGAGATATTCGTTCTCAGTTAAGCCTACAAGTTCTGGCATTTTGGGAGAGTCAGTGGCTAGCTGACTATCTGCCCAGTAAACTGAGAGCGATCATGGGAACTACTCGCGTGTGGCGGAGCTCTTTCCGGCCACGGAGAGAGTCCGTCATTTTGTGTAGGCTAAGGATAAGTCATACAAGATCCACCCACTCGTACCTAATGAGAAGGGAAGACCCCCCACTTTGTACCTGTGGAGCCATTTTCACCGTGGCCTACATTTTAACCGAGTGTGTGGATCTTGCTGACTTACGAAGAAACCTTGGTTTGCAGATGACACTCAAACTTATATAAGCCGATGAGGCGGTGGCTGCTGATCGCGTTATCCGCTTTATAAGTGAGAGTGGGTTAGGGCCAGCAATCTAAATTTTCCAGTAAAAATTGACTCAACGCCTTGTTCGTTTTTTAATGATATTTTTTTTCCCGTAATTTTTGTTTATTAAAAAAATTGTTTTTGTTTTATTAATTTTTGGTCCTTTTAAATTTAGGTGTCCACCTCAAAATTTTAAATTCAATTCCAAATTTGTATTCTTTAATCTGTGTTAAGAGGGGCAGATGACCTCGTAGTTCCGCCCCTTAAAACAACAATAATTAATAACTAGAATGTGATGGGGGATTTACTTTTTGTGCTCTGATACCTCCATGCTTTAAGTTTGCTAATTAGATTAGATTAGATGTTTCTTGCCTGGCAAGTAAGATCCTCTTCCATTTAAACAGAGTATTACATGAATATATTGTACCGACAGTAGTGGCTGCGATCGGTAAAGCGCTGCGTTAGGTCATGGGGCCAAGCTCTCTGCTGACTCGGTAGACGCGTGGGTTCGAGCCACACCGTCGGCCGTCCTTGAAATGGTTTTCCGTGGTTTCCCATTTTCAACTCCAGGCAAATGCTGAGACAGTACCTTCTGACAGGCCACGGCCGCTTCCTTCCACATCCTTGCCCAGTTTCATTCACCATCATTCATTTCATCTCTCATTAACTCCTCTCATGAGGTTGGCGCCAGGAAGGGCATCCGGCCGTAAACACCATCCGCCACAAAGACTTCCATCGCATCTCATCCCCGACCCCGTAGGAAAAAAATCCTCTCGGCACGCCGGAAGGCGGAGGTAGATTTCACCGGGCAAACTAGGGGATTGGCTATAATAGGCAAAATATGCAGGTTTTCGTAGGAGGATCAGACCTCATTGATTGCAAGAAAGTATTTTACATTTGGAGGTTAAAAATCAACTTTTTTTCGTTTTTGTATGCATATTTTTATCATTTTATTGTCTTATGGGGATGGTAACCTTCTTGTCATTCGGGGTTCATTTTTATACTTGTGATCACACTGTCCTTATGCAAGGTTTGGAACTGATGTGTAACTATCTGACAGTCTGTTACTTCTTCTCGCAAAATTTTATCTCCCGCAGAGATTTTTGTTGGTTCCTCAGTTTAGGGGCTGCGACAACATGGTCATGTAACCCCGGGTGTGTAGAATCTGATAAACGGTGTTAATTGTGATGACTGTTTTAGTCTGTAATTCAGGTAAGGTCTGCAGACGGTCAATTTTAAGTAGTAGTCCCGAATTTTGTACCATATCCTAACGTGAACTACACCTAGCTGTGAACTTGGCTACTAGATGCCACCGCAACCAGCAACTTGCAACGAACGTTGGAACTTCTCCTCCAAAGGAAAGCATGCTGAGGGTTTTTTAGCGCTCTTAGAAAATCCGACGACTTTGGCCGGCTTTGAACCAGCGACCTTGGGCATATAAGTTCAGCATGCTACCAGTTAGCCGCTTCCCACAGTCAGATGGAAAAATGAATGTGATCTCGTGCAATGGCGTTGTCTTGGCAACCTCTGATAGCTCATCCCTCATCAATTTAGAAGCGTTGTCACGGTAACCCCTGATGGCACTTGGCATGTTCTATAATTCCGAAATCATTTTTCTCATCCCTTGGCGTAATGGTAGGTCAGATCAAAAATTCTTTCAGACAAAGTTTTAGGTAATTATTGGGGGAATATTTTCCATTATGTACGGGTTTGATATTGTGCCTATTAAGAGAGATATGATTAATGTTTCCCGAAAAAAACACTTTTTTCCACCCCTTTGGTCAATGGTTGGTGCTATCAAAAAACCTATTTGACATAAATTTTTGGCACTTATCCGACAAATATTATGAACTTTGAATTGATTCTATATTTCACGTATTAAGAGAGTTATGGCGACATTTCACTTTTTCGGAAAAAAAGCCCCCCCCCCCCCAATTTCACCCCCTTTAACCGAGTTTGCCCATTAACGAACTCGACCGATTTTTTAAGGGGTTACATATTATGTAAAACATTAAAGTGATTGGTGCAAAATTACGGCAGTTATCGTGTCCACAAGAAACTGATATATATGCATATATATACACACACATATATATAAACTTTTGAACTGACGGTGGTTTGGGGTCTGGGGGATGTGAAACGCGAAGATGTGTCGAAATTTTCCGGAAGTCGAAACATGGCACCCATTGCAATAGTTAGCTTTCTGATGAAATCTACCTAAAATAGGCTACATAATTTAAAATACTACCATCAACGACACCTAGCTGTGAACTTGGCTACTAGATGCTAGATGCCACCGGAACCATCAACTCGCAACGAACGTTGGAACTTCCCCTCCGAAGGAAGGCATACTCAGGGTTTTTTGGCGCTCTTAGTAAATCCGACGACTTCATCCGGGTTTGAACCCGCGACCTTGGGCATAGAAGTTCAGCATGCTACCAGTTCCGATACCGAAGTCGCTTCCCACAGACATATGAAAACAGAATGTCATCTCGTGCAGTGGCGTTGTCATAGCAACTGCTGATGGCTCAACCCGTATCAATTAAAAGTAAAGTTGTCATGGCAACCACTCTTGGCACTTGGAATTTTCTTATAATTTAAATCATTTTGCTCACTCCGTGGCGTAATGGTGGGTCATATCGAAAATTCTTTCAGACAAAAGTTTTAGGTAATTATTGGAGGAATATTGTCCATTTTGTACGGTTTTGATATTGTGCCTATTAAGAGAGATATGATTAATGTTTCCCGAAAAACCCACTTTTTTCCACCCCTTTGGTCAATGGTTGGTGCTATCAAAAAACTTATTTGACATAAATTTTTGGCACTTATCCGACACTTATTATGAACTTTGAATGGATTCGATATTTCACGTATTAAGAGAGTTATAGCGAAATTTCACTTTTTCGAGAAAAAAAAGCCCCCCATTTTCACCCCCTTCGACCGATTTTGCCCATTAACGAACTCGACCGAGATTTTATAGGGATACATGTTGTGTAAAAAATTCAAAGTGATTGGTGCAAAATTACGGCAGTTATCGTGTCCACAAGAAACTGATATATATATATATATATATATATATATATATATAGATACATATATACATAAATTATATATAAACTTTTGAACTGACGGTGGTTTTGGGGTCTGGGGGATGTGAAACGCGAAGATATGTCGAAATTTTCCGGAAGTCGAAACATGGTACCCATTGCAATAGTTAGCTTTCTAATGAAATCTACCTAAAACGGGAATAATAAGGGGTAGACATACATTACGTGAATATATTGTTAATAATACAGCAAGAATACTTGGAACTTCTTCTTTTTAGGTAGATTTCTTTAGAAAGCTAACTATTGCAATGGGTCCCATGTTTCGACTTCCGGAAAATTTCGACATATCTTCGCGTTTCACATCCCCCAGACCCCAAAACCACCGTCAGTTCAAAAGTTTATATATAATTTATGTATATATGTATCTATATATATATCAGTTTCTTGTGGACACGATAACTGCCGTAATTTTGCACCAATTACTTTGAATTTTTTACATAATATGTATCCCTATAAAATCTCGGTCGAGTTCGTTAATGGGCAAAATCGGTCAAAGGGGGTAAAAATGGGGGTTTTTTTTCGAAAAAGTGAAATATCGCTATAACTCTCTTAATACGTGAAATATCGAATCCCTTCAAAGTTCATAATATGTCTCGGATAAGTGCCAAAAATTTATGTCAAATAAGTTTTTTGATAGCACCAACCATTGACCAAAGGGGTGGGAAAAAGTGGGTTTTTCGGGAAACATTAATCATATCTCTGTTAATAGGCACAATATCAAAACCGCACAAAATGGACAATATTCCTCCAATAATTACCTAAAACTTTTGTCTGAAAGAATTTTTGATATGACTCACCATTACGCCACGGGGTGAACAAAATGATTAAAATTATAAGAAAATGCCAAGTGCCAAGAGAGGTTGCCATGACAACTTTACTTTTAATTGATAAGGGATGACCATCAGCAGTTGCTATGACAACGCCACTGCACGAGATCACATTCAGTTTTCATATGTCAGTGGGAAGCGACTTCGGTATCGGAACTGGTAGCATGCTGAACTTCTATGCCCAAGGTCGCGGGTTCAAACCCGGCTGAAGTCGTCGGATTTACTAAGAGCGCTAAAAAACCTGAGTTTGCTTTCCTTCGGAGGGGAAGTTCCAACGTTCGTTGCGAGTTTCTGATTGAGGTGGCATCAAGTAGCCAAGTTCACAGCTAGGTGTCGTTGACGGCAGTATTTTAGGTAGAATTCATTAGAAAGCTAACTATTTCAATGGGTACCATGTTTCGATTTCCGGAAAATTTCGACATATCTTCGCGTTTCACATCCCCCAGACCCCAAAACCACCGTCAGTTCAAAAGTTTATATATAATTTATGTAATATATGTATATATGTATATCAGTTTCTTGTGGACACGATAACTGCCGTAATTTTGCACCAATCACTTTGAATTTTTTATCGAATATGTATACCCATAAAATCTCGGACGAGTTCGTTACTGGGCTAAATCGGTCGAAGGGGATGAAAATGGGGGACTTTTTTTTCGAAAAAATGAAATATTGCTATAACTCTCTTAATATGTGAGATATCGAATCCGTTCAAAGTTCATACTATGTGTCGGATAAAGCTCAGAAATTTATGTTTGAAACGTTTTTTGATAGCACCAACCATTGACCAAAGGGGTGGGAAAAAGTGTTTTTTTTTTCGGGAAACATTAATCATATCTCTGTTAATAGGCACAATATCAAAACCGTACAAAATGGACAATATTCCCCTAATAATTACCTAAAACGTTTGTCTGAAAGTATTTTTGATATGAGCCACCATTGCGCCAAGGGATGAGAAAAATGATTTCGGAATTATAAGAAAATGCCAAGAGCTATCAGTGGTTGACATGGCAACACCACTAAATTGATGAGGGATGAGCCATCAGACGTTGCCATGACAACGCACTTGCGCGAGATCAGATTCAGATTTCCATCTGACTAAATGTGAAACGGCTTCGGTGACGTAACTGGTAGCATGCTGAACTTCTATGCCCAAGGTCGCGGGTTCAAAGCCGGCCAAAGTCGTCGGATTTTCTAAGAGCGCTAAAAATCCCTCAGTAAACTTTCCTTTGCAGGGGAAGTTCCAACGTTCGTTGCGAGTTGCTGATTGAGGTGGCATCTAGTAGCCAAGTTCACAGCTGGGTGGCGTTGACGTTAGTATCTGGTAGCAACATTAGGAACTACTGCTTGAAATTTAGCGTCTGCATTCCTTACCTGAATTACAGACTAATACAGCCATCACAATTCACACCGTTTATCAGACAGATTCTACACTCACCCAAAGTACACGGGGTTATATGACCGCGTTGTCGCAGCCCCTAAACTGAGGAACCAACCAACATCTCTGCGGGAGATATAATTTTGCGTGAAGAAGTAACAGACCGTTACATAGTTACACATCAGTGTCGAAACCTTGCATAAGGACAGTGTGACCACAAGTATAACAAGTAGTTCCGTGAAGATCTGTACAGCCTATTTTCATATATGCTGCTCATGTTAATTGCCTCTATCAACATACAAAATTTCAGTTTAATTGCTGTAACAGATTCGTAGATATTGAGAACCGTCTAAATATTTCAGATGGTCGCCAGGTTGGATTTTTATTTTTGTACTATTATATTAAGATTATTGTGTAAGTGTGGTATTCAAACTTCAATCGCATGATTAGAACACAAGAAGTAAAAACGAGATTTTAAAATTACGCACAGCAGCCATCTTGTGATTATGCAAACAATTGAAATAAATTAGATGCCAGTGGATCAACATTTGTGTAAGCATTTAAAACGTGCAACGTTTCACGGCACTCGGATAGTTAATTCGCGAGAAACGTCCATTTAAATATTTATACTTCGCGTCACCGCCATGTTGGATTTGTGCTCACCAGGTTACTCAAAGTCCTATAGGTGAACATATGTTCATAGTCTCTATGAACATAAAAATTTCAGTTTGGTTGCTGTAAATGATTCATATATATTGAGAACCGCCTAAATATTACGGAAGCTTGCCATTTAGGATTGTTATATGTATAGGCCATAGAGTTATGTACCATTCAAGGTCACTTATTGCCTAGGTTCATTATTCAAACTTTCACTTCGATCGCATGATTACGACACAAGAAATAAAAACTTAATTTTAAAATTTCGCACAGCCGCCATCTTGAGGTTATGTAAACAATTGAATTAAATTAGATGGCAGTACATTACAATCTGCAAAATCATTTACTGTACCACATTTCACTGCGCTCAGAGAGTTAACTCATGAGAAAAGTCTATTAAAATATTTCAAATTCGCTTGGTCGCCATGTTCGTTTTGTACTTTACAGGTTTATGAATTATACATAGGTAAACGTGTATCAGTACCCTTATCACCGTACAAAATTGCAGGGTGATATCTGTAATAGTTTCGGGGATATAGAATGTCAGTGAAATATTTCGCACAGCCGCCATTCTGAGGTTATGTAAACAATTGAACTAAATTAGACTCCAGTGCATTACAATGTGTATAAATATTTGCTGTACCAAGTTTCATTACGTTTGGATAGTTAAATCACGAGAAAAGTCTATTTAAAAGTCTCCACTTCGCTTGGCCGCCATGTTGGTTATGTAGTAACCAGGTTTTTGAGTTTCATAGGTGAACTACTAGTAGTGCCCTGTATCACCGTACACAATTTCAGGGCGATATCCGTTATAGTTTCGGAGATACTGAATGCTAGTGAAATATTTCGCACAGCCGCCATGTTGGATTGGTGAGACGTAACAAAATTCTATGGGCACGGTCGACGTCGCCGGGAATAGTGCTATGAACTTACCGAGTTTCACTGAAAACGCTCCAGCCGTTTAGATTTTATTAGGGACACACACACACACACCTCACACACACACACACACGGACAAAAGGTGATCTCATAAGCCTATTTTTTTCAAAATTGAAAATAGGCTAAAAATGGACTCCAAATGACAAGAAGGTTACCGTCCCCGTAAGACAATAAAATGTTTAAAATATGTTTAAAATGAAGAAAAACAAAGTTAATTAATCTCCAATTATAAAATACTTTCACGCGATAAATGAGGTCTGATCCTTCTACGAAAACCTGCATATTCTGCCTATTTTCGCCTATCTCCAAGTTTGTCCGGTGAAATCTACCTCCGCCTTCCGGCGTGCCGAGAGGACTTTTTAAAAGACCGTTAGGTCTAGTATGTACGTCTGTAGTTAGCATTAGTTATAGTTTACATTCTCATCTCATCTTTAACTACGGTATCTTTAGGGGCGGATGACCTCGTAGTTCCGCTCCTTAAAACAACAATAACTAACTATCTTTAACTATCAACCAAACCATTAAGGGCCGATAACCTAGATGTTAGCCCCCATAAAACAACAATTATCATCATCATCATCATCATCATCTCCTTTCCACCAATTGTTCTTATTTGTAAATTAGTAGTATTAGAAGTTGAATTTCATTACATTTCACTATCATTTTTACCATCACCCAACCCATTTTGGGATAATAATCTAGATGTTAGGCTCCTTAAAAGAACAATATTATCATTCTAATTGCCTTATTAATTTTATGACTGAAACGAAATGACCTGATCATCATCAGTTCCAACGTTTGCCACCAGGGGCCGGTTGCGGAGGCATCTAGTACCCTTCTAAGACACGGTAAGGATGGGAACAGATTCTCTCTCTGTTACATCCAACTAACAGTCTATCAGTGTTACTGAATTATATCTCAATCACATTACAATGATGTAACAGTGAGATATTCCAAACATTTGCTCTAATGAACGTAGTGGCTGAGAAGAAGTAAATTAGCAGTTAGCTAGTTTGGCTCAATGTTAGCTAGGTATTTATTAAATTCATAATTCCCCAACATTCATTCATTTCCGTGTCCGGTCAACATTTCCAAAATCTGCAGCTGCGATGGCCTTGATACTTCCTCCAAAACATCTTCAATTGTGCATGGGTTCCGGTCACAAAATCAAGATTAACGGCCAAGGGGATCCGATGCGCTGACCACATCTGCAGGCCAAATGGCTGGGCAGCGGTCGCTTGGTAGGCCTGTAGTGCCACGGGTTGTCCAGGAGGGGGCAGGTAAGTAGGTGGCTTGGGTCTTGTTCAGCTCCACATTCACAAGAGGTGTCTGCGTCTGCTGGAAGGATCCCCCATTTTTGCAGGTTGGTCTTGCATCGAGGGACACCTACTCTTAAGCGGTTGAGGGACATCCACACAGGAAAAGGTAGGTCGGCGCCAGCAGCCAGTTCTTCCTTTGGGCCCCCAGGGGCTCACATCTTGTGGGCGTGGGTTGGCGACCACGGGGCCCCAGCTGAGTCCGGCATTGCTTCCACTTACTTGTGCCGGGCTCCTCTCCGTCTTCTTTCCTGTCGACCTCACTTGGTCAACTCTTGTTCTCTTCTGACCCCGACGGTATTAGGGTATCCGAGGCCTAGGGAGTCTCTTCCTTTCCCGCCTTAATTGGCCCTTGTCTCATCTTTTCTGATACCCTCCTTCTGCGAGGGGTCAGCCTTCTTTTTCTCTTCCTTTTACCTCCTGCCTTGTGCTCTAGGCCCTTAAGGAGGCCGGGTGTATGTAGCCCCACCACTTCTGGTGCACCATATATAATGCTACACCCTCAGGGGCTCACGGCTGGTGAGTTCGGGAGTTGGCGACCCCGAGAGATTCCTGAGCTGGGTCCGTTTTCCCCTTTTGTCCCTTACCTTTGGGGCGGACCCTCTCCTCTTTCACTTTCCTATATGCCTTTCATGGCTCTCCTTCCTTCCAAGTCCCTCAATCCGCCTTCTCCGAGGGTTGAGGGCATTTCTTTTCCTTCTGTCGTTTTATTTGCCTTATTCTCCTTTAGTTTTCCATTTCTTCTTCTAGTATGTAGGTTATTAGTTAGTTTTAGTTTTAAGTTCGCTTTTCTTTTTCATTTTCACGATCACCCAAACCATCAGGGGCCGATAACCTAGATGTTAGGCCCCTTAAAACAACAATTATCATCATCATCAACTATATAGTGGATGTCGATGGTTCGCCATCTCCTCCTTTTATCCTGTAGTGAGACTTGGAATCTTTTGTTCTGAAGGAAGATGCTGATTAGGCATGTTAGTTGGTGGACCCTATGATAATGTATAAATAGGCCGTATGACAGAATGGTTGTCTAATTAAGGGAGCCAATCTTTTGTTTGGTGCCCTCTTGATCCTTGGACTGGTGAGCCTGGTCTCTGAAAAGATTATACTACATTCGTCCTTTCTATCATACTATTTTGGGTACATATTTTCAAAATAGTCTGTATAAAGCATGTTGATGAAACTAAACGTCACTGAAGATATTATCAATTTATATTTGAACTCTTTTTGAGCCCCCTTCCTCTTCAAATAAATGAAATAACTTGGGGCCTAAACGTCAAACATCCTTATTCTATGCCGTACTTAGGTAGGCTACCAAATTTCATGAAATTGCATTCTTTCATTTGAAGCATAACCACCCAGAAACTGAACACACAGCATTATTCAGATATGAAACAAATATCAAACATTCTCTTCTTCAAGTGGAAAGTGCAGAAAAATCTAATTTTATTTATATAGATTAGCTCAAATTCTCCTTTAGAACTTTACTCATTTAAGAATGTGATCTTAAGACCACAATGATGATGATAAAATAATATATGTAAAAAGAAAAACACAACCTAAAAATTACTTACCTTAAACATGTATACTTCCTCAATAGGGTAAAGGTGAAACTTCCGTGTAGGCCTTTACAGAACGATTCTAAATGGTCAAACAATTTCAACAGAAACTCCAGTGCATCATTCTCTCTGTCCGAAGCAAAACTGGGGTCTAGATGACCCAAATTATTCTTCAGATTCCTGTTGGGGAAAGCAGATTAGAGAAGTTACGGTACGATAGTAAACTTGGTAGGCCTAGATGGGCGTGTGAAGATAGCTTACATCTGCAATTTTAAAACTGTAATGACTAAAAACAGTTTCCTTCCAGTCATATAAGAATACAACCTAACTAAAACGTAAAACAAATAAAATTTTAAAAAATAAAATGAAATGTTAATTAACCCATTCCAGTCATACGGTAATTTAATGGTCACATTGTTAACTGTGAAATCAGAGTTTATTCACCCAGCAGTGGTCTGCGATTACTTACACTACAAAACTATCCATAAAATACAAACCAATAACGATATTTTACTGAAATTTTGTATGAATGTATTTAAAAGTAGTAATTTACTCGTTCTTTAGTCCTAGAATGACTGCCGAGTGTGGTAGACTTCAAAGCACTCCGGTAAGCGAAGAGCAACACCACACTTGTTGTACTGTCACAGCTTAGACAACAGGTCCATATATGCTTGCAAACAGTCATAAGGATGAGATATTACCCACTGTACCCGCTCTTTGCCTCTTTCAGTCCATTTCCAGTCACTCAATGCCTCTCCATCATTATCACAACACCGGTTCGACTGCATGTTGAATACTAATAAGCTAAGAATGTAAAGTGTTGTTCAACAATACCAACAAACAAGTTGTGATAAACACCATTGTTTATGCACAACACATGACTACTTCCATTACAGGAGCAGATGACCTCGTAGTTTCGCCACTTAAAACAACAATAACTAACTACTTCCATAACGGTATTTCAGGATTCTGGCAAGTCATACGAAAACGAGATAGGAATACACGAACGTAAAAACGCAATGCATCTCCGCGAGTAGAGCTCGTCATATGATTTGTGTGCTAACGTGATCTGATAACCCGCGACCAGAGCTCATCAAATGACAGTGCCACATCCACAAAATCTTATGATCTATGTCTGGGGAATGTAGTCATCTTTTTTTAAAGTTCTGTTTTTACTTTCCTTATTCTGTTGTCCTGGGGGTCCGGGTGCGATTCCTGGCTCTGCCAAAAAAAAAAAAAAAAAAACTGGTGTGAGGACTGGAATGGAGTACACTCAGCCACATGAGGCAAAACTGAGAAGAGGAGGATTCAATTCCCACCTCGGCCATCCTGGAAGTAGAATTTCCGTGGTTTACCCAATTCTACTCCAGACAAATGCTGGGATGGTTCCTAACTTAAGGTCAAAGCCACCTCCTTCCCAATCCTATCTCCAATTGATAAATACACACGCTAGTACAGCCATTAACACAGGTTATCACACAACTTCCACACGGGGCTATATGACCACGATGTCGCAACCCCTAAAATAAGCAACAACATCTGGGATTCGTAATGGCCAAGATGCCACAAGCTCCTAATTGAAACACCTCCCCCAGGGGCGGCTCCAGGATTATATTTTTGGGTAGGTACAGTTTGAGGTTGGATGCAAATTGGTGATTTTTAAGGCTTTTTGATGGTACATTTTACTCTTGCTTTTATTGGGCTATACATGTGGTATAGCCAAATAAAAGTAGTTTCGGTGTCTCAAATAAGGTTTTAGAGCATGCAGAGCCTAGATGTTTTTAGTCATAGAATTAAGCCTAAAATATTTCATCACTTGCTTAGAATTTAGACCTTTAATTGTTTTCCAGATTGTGATAAAATAATATATTAACTGACGTTTTCGAAATTGACTGTACACAAAATTTTGACAAGACTTAGAATCACTAATCACAATTAAAGTAAGTTGTTGCATAAGATATGGTCTACTTGTAATAATAGTTTTATGCCTATTAGCTTTTATTGATTCAAAACACAAAATGACTTATTCTAACTATCTAAGGGGGATATTATTCGAAATAATGGATTAACCTTCAAAATAAAACTCATAACTCTTTTTGAATTTCAACAAAATACACTTTATTACCTATAAATTTCACAAAGCTATTTTTAACTTTAAGTAGAAAACTCAAAATACAAATCAAACCAATCCTATATCCAGGGTTGGAGACTGTAGTTGCTTTGATAGGATATTTACAACTTGTAAAATACCCTCAAGACTAACTAGAATGAAGACATTCTCAAAAGATCTAAATTGCATCAGAAGACCTTTTGCCTCAGCAGCTTCTCTTGGTTTTGAAATTTCAGTGCACTTCTGCAAAGCATTTGTTACAGTGCCAAACTGGTTCTTAAATAAATGTACCCCCTTATACTTTGCCACACATCTAGTGTCACTATGTTGAGGCACTGTGATGACTTTCCTCCCAGTCTTAGTATCTTGAATAAATATGAACATTTCATGGCGAAGCGTAGAACACGATTGAAAAGCATATATTGCTTCCAAAAGGCCCATAGTTTCCCTAACAATTTGTACATTTTTAGCGACGTCAACCAAGACTAAATTTAACCGATGTGCATGGCCATGTACGTAAGGGCAAGGATTTTCAGTCATCTGTCTAATAAGGGACTGCAGTCCGTTAAACCTTCCCGACATAACGGAAGCACCGCCATATGACTGACTTACACAGTTCCTTATTTCAAGTCCAATTGATTCCAAAAACTGTTTTATTTTTCTAGCTATTGATTCAGCAGTTAGTTCTTTCAATTGAACAAACCCCAAAAATCTTTCTTTTATCTTACATTGATGAACGTAACGACAGCAGATACTCATTGGTTCTGTGTGTCCATCTCGAGCTTCATCCACTATAATGCTGTATACGTTACTAGATTTTATTTCCTCAACTATACTGCGAGTAATCAAATTTGCAGCGGTGTCTAAAATGTCATTTTGTACATCTTTAGATGTATACTTTGCGTTTCCAGACATGGTTTTTAGATTCAAATTAAACCGGTCATTTTCTGAACACCATAAGTTTATTAATTCTTGAAAGTTCCCACGATTTACATCCGAAAACTTCTCAGCCCCCTCCTTTGCTTCATCTGGTTCATTACTGCCACTGCAATTTCCGTTTTCACCCTCCCTGTGTCCTCTCAGAGCAATGTCTTGGCGTGCACCAATCTAAATTGCATTTTGTAAGTATTTTCAATTTCAATTGCATTTTGTAAGTATTTTGAATTCCAATTGATCGCGTTATCCGCTTTATACGTGAGAGTGGGTTATTTATTTACCTTTTACCCAATTATTCTAATGTGTAAGTTAGAAGTATTTGAAGTTGAATTTTCATTACATTTCACTACCATTTTCACAATCACCCAACCCATTAAGGGACAATAATCTAGAATATAATAATTATCATCATCATTCTAATTGCCTTATTAATTTTACGACTGAATTTAAATGACCTGGAGCAAATTACGTGGATGTTCCGCTTCATATAATAACAAAAATCGACAACAGTACTTAAAGAAAAAAAACAGGGGCTCACATCCAGAGGGTCGTGGGTTGGCGACCGCGGGGCCCCAGCTGAGTCCGGCATTGCTTCCACTTACTTCTGCCGGTCTCCTCTCCATCTTCTTTCCTGTCGACCTCACTTGGTCAACTTTTGTTCTTTTCCGACCCCGATGGTATTAGGGTATCCGAGGCCTAGGGAGTCTCTTCCTTTCCCGCCTTAATTGGCCCTTGTCTCATCTTTTCTGATTCCCTCCTTCTGCGAGGGGTCAGCCTTCTTTTTCTTTTCATGTTATATCCTGCCTTCTGCTCAAGGCCCTCAAGGAGTCCGGGTGTATGTAGCCCAACCACTTTTGGTGCACCCTAGATAATGCTACTCCCTCAGGGGCTCACGGCTGGTGAGTTCGGGAGATGGCGACCCCGAGGGATTCCTAAGCTGGGTCCTTTTTCCCCTTTTGTCCCTTACCTTTGGCGACCACGGGGCCCCAGCTGAGTCCGGCATTGCTTCCACTTACTTGTGCCGGGCTCCTCTCTGTCTTCTTTCCTGTCGACCTCACTTGGTCAACTCTTGTTCTCTTCTGACCCCGACGGTATTAGGGCATCCGAGGCCTAGGGAGTCACTTCCTTTCCCACCTTAATTGGCCCTTGTCTCATCTTTTCTGATTCCCTCCTTCTGCGAGGGGTCAGCCTTCTTTTTCTTTTCATGTTATCTCCTGCCTTCTGCTTAAGGCCCTCAAGGAGGCCGAGTGTATGTAGCCCCACCACTTTTGGTGCACCCTAGATAATGCTACACCCTCAGGGGCTCACGGCTGGTGAGTTCGGGAGATGGCGACCCCGAGGGATTCCTGAGCTGGGTCCTTTTTCCCTTTTTGTCCCTTACCTTTGGGGCGGACCCTCTCCTCTTTCACTTTCCTATCTGCCTTTCATGGCTCTCCTTCCTTCCAAGTCCCTCAATCCGCCTTCTTCGAGGGTTGAGGGCCTTTCTTTTCCTCCTGTCCTTTATTTGCCTTATTCTCCTTTAGTTTTCCATTTCTTCTTCTAGTATGTAGGTTAGTAGTTAGTTTTAGTTTTAAGTTCGCTTTTCATTTTCATCTTCACGATCACCCAAACCATCAGGGGCCGATAACCTAGATGTTAGGCCCCTTAAAACAACAATTATCATCATCATCATCAACCTTACCTTTGGTGCGGACCGTGCCCTCTTTCACTTTCCTATCTGCCTTTCATGGCTCTCCTTCCTTCCAAGTCCCTCAATCCGCATTCTTCGAGGGTTGAGAGCATTTTCTTTCCTTCTGTCCTTTATTTGCCTTATTCTCTTTTTTTATTTTTTATTCTAGTATATAAGTTAGTAGTTAGTTTTAGTTTCAACTTCACTATCACCCAAACCATCAGGGGCCGATAACCTAGATGTTAGGCCCCTTAAAACAACAATTATCATCATCATCATTAGTTTTAGTTATAGTTTACATTTCATTTTCATCTTCACGATCACCCAAACCATTTTGGGCCGATAACCTAGATGTTAGGCACCTTAAAAGAACAACTATCTTCATCATCATCAACTTTAAAGGGAAAAGACATCAAAAATCGAAATAAATGCTGAAACCTAAAAAAAAGCTCTATTCTATTTTATTCCTTTGTTCCTCGTGTAAAATCCATTTACATTCTAGCTCCTATAGAGTTCCACATTCATATTTGTAATAATTTCTGTTAAATACTAAGTGTAATATATACCGTAGCAAAATATTTCTATATCAACTACAGTACCAACCCACCCCGGCTTCGACCGGTATCTTTAATGGTTTACCCAGCGTAAGTTTTGAAGGCGCCTGGACGGAGGTCCCAGACGCAATTCAGAAAAACCGAGGTGAACAGCGACACTCCAAACACATATGCTCTTTTCTGAATTCATAACTCGACTCGACTCAACTCGAAGCTGCAGTAATAGGCTGGCTCGCTAGGTCGTGAAATTGCTCCTATGCTAGAAATTTTAATTTCCACTGAATGGATATTGTTGGAAGAAATGAAAACGTAAAAACACTTACAGTGGGCGATATATTAAACTTTTTGTAGAATTCTTCATGCTAAACAATTCTTACACTTATAGTAGGCCTATATACATATTTTTGACGGTTTACCCAGCGTAAGTTTAACAGGCGCACGGACGGCAGGTTTTTCTTCCACTCGATTCACTGATATCGTTACTGCTCGGCTACCTTTAGTCATATTTTTTTCTACAGAAACCTTCTCGAGAAATCCTTCACAGAATGGTGAAAACCGCATCAAAACGCATCCAGTGGTTCTCGAGATTACCCGTAACATCCAAGAATCTGGGACTTATTTTTAGCCTACTTTTCACATTTTGCAAAAATGAGGAAAAAGTAGTCTTATGAGATCGGGCAAATGTGTGTCTGTCTGTCTGTCTGTCTGTCTGTCCTTCTGTCTGTCTGGCTGTGTGTGTGTCCCCCCCTATCAACTCCTAAACGGCTGGAGCAATCAAAACAAAATTTGGTAGGAGTAAAGGTCTATACCCGAATATCTCACGGCCATATTTGAAAATGATGTCAGTGCTACCAACTGCTAAAAAATCGCAATGGAAATTTGAGCTCCATGTTGGATATCTTGGAAGGTATGAATGGGAGCTATTTCAAAATTGGCATACTTATAGATAATAATATTGCAGTTTAATTTCCAGGAGGGCAGACATCGCTGTGTTGCCAAAATGATTATAAGCCTGCTGATTGGTCCAATTTTTTAATGCACATAACTTCTACACTATCAATTGGAATTCAACCAAATTTCGTATGTTGTATGCATACATAACCAGATATGACTGAGCGTATTCTTAAAACCCACCAGGGCTGCCAACTGTTAATAAATGCTCCTTATTTATATTATCCAAATACCAATATATCAGAAAGTATGCAAGCCAATAGCTCTAAACTTTGCACACCTATAGTACCTGGCATTCTAGATGCATTTGGACTAACTAATATACGTCAGTGCTGCCAGCATGATTCTAAGCCTGCTGATAGGTCCAATTTTAAAATGCATGTAACTTCTATACTAACTAATGGATTTCATTCAAAATTGGCACAACAATAGATCATATTATTTCAGATTATTTCTGACCAATACATGCATGACATTGTTGCCAACATGATTTTACGCACGCTGTTAGATCCAATGTTTAACTGCATGTAACGTCCATGCTATTCATTGGACTTCAACCAAATTTTGTATTCTGTACCTTAAGAGATGGAACTAAGAATATATTCAGTCATCAGGGCTGCCAACTGTAGTGCTCTATTAGGCTACATTATGCAAGGTATACAGTATTTCGAAATTATTAGAAATTTCGATATTAGGAACTTAATTTCTTCATTATTCTAGATAGGTTCATATACTGTAGAATAATCATTGGCATGAAAAGTAGGCTCTTTAGTTCGTCACGGAACTTCTTGTTATACTGTGTAGAGATGAACGCTATGCCTTTAGGATATTGAATTTGTAGTGTGTTGCTACAGTGGTGAAAGGTCAAGATATTCAAACTACACGTGTTTTTTGTTTACTTTAACTGTGCTCTATTCTGTGTTAAAAGGTTTCACCAAGCCTTGAGCAAAAACATTTGGTGATAAAGCAATGTTTCGTGATAATCAGCTTATCAGTACTTCTTGTCAGGCTTCATGGTCAAGTGTATATAGCGCTCGACTTTGGTACGAGAGGTCCTGGGTTCGATTCCCGGTTGGGCCGTGGTACTTCAACTAGTTGATTCCTCTGGCTCGTGGCATTTGCCTTCGTCATTGAAAGGACCTGCATCATACCCCTCCGGAGGTCAAATCATTATTATTTCCCCCCAGGGGCTCAAATCTTGTGGGACGTGGGTTGGCGACCACGGGGCACCTGTGAGTCCGGCATTGCTTCCACTTACTTGTGCCGGGCTCCTCTCCGTCTTCTTTCCTGTCGACTTCACTTGGTCAATTCTTGTTCTCTTCCGACCCCGACGGTATTAGGGTATCCGAGGCCTAGGGAGTCTCTTCCTTTCCCACCTTAATTGGCACTCGCCTCATCTTTTCTGATACCCTCCTTCTGCGAGGGGTCAGCCTTCTTTTAGGTAGATTTCATTAGAAAGCTAACTATTGCAATGGGTCCCATGTTTCGACTTCCGGAAAATTTCGACATATCTTCGCGTTTCACATCCCCCAGACCCCAAAACCACCGTCAGTTCAAAAGTTTATATATAATTTATGTATATATATATGTATATATATATATATATATATATGTATATCAGTTTCTTGTGGACACGATAACTGCCGTAATTGTGCACCAATCACTTTGAATTTTTTACATAATATGTATCCCTATAAAATCTCGGTCGAGTTCGTTAATGGGCAAAATCGGTCGAAGGGGGTGAAAATGGGGGGCTTTTTTCGAAAAATTGAAATTTCGCTATAACTCTCTTAATACGTGAAATATCGAATCCATTCAAAGTTCATAATATGTGTCGGATAAGTGCCAACAATTTATGTCAAATAAGTTTTTTGATAGCACCAACCATTGACCAAAGGGGTGGAAAAAAGTGGGTTTTTCGGGAAACATTAATCATATCTCTCTTAATAGGCACAATATCAAAACCGTACAAAATGGACAATATTCCCCTAATAATTACCTAAAACTTTTGTCTGAAAGAATTTTTGATATGACCCACCATTACGCCAAGGGATGAGAAAAATGATTTCGGAATTATAAGAAAATGCCAAGGGCTACCAGTGGTTGCCATGGCAACACTACTAAATTGATGAGGGATGAGCCGTTGCCATGACAGCGCACTTGCACGAGATCAGATTCAGTATTTCCATCTGACTAAGCCGGCCCCGTGGTGTTGGGGTAGCGCGCCTGCCTCTCACCCGGAGTCCCCGGGTTCGATCCCCGGCTCCGTCAGGGATTTTAAAACTGACGTGAGGGTTGGAACGGGGTGCACTCAGCCTCGTGAGGACAATTGAGTAGCTGTCTGAGAGTGAGACAGCACCCCGATCACGAATACCAATATTAACGGCCGAGGGGACCCGACGCGCTGATCACGCGTCACCCCAATATCTGCAGGCCAAATGGCTGGGCAGCGGTCGCTTGGTCGGCCTTAGCCCGTCATGGGCTGGATGGTGCCAGGGGTTGACTTTGACATCTGACTAAGTGGGAAGCGGCTTCGGTGACGTAACTGGTAGCATGCAGAATGTCTATGCCCAAGGTCGCGGTTTCAAAGCCGGCCGAAGTCGTCGGATTTTCTAAGAGCGCTAAAATCCCTCAGTATGCTTTCCTTTGGAGGGGAAGTTCCAACGTTCGTTACGAGTTGCTGGTTGGGGTGGCATCTAGTAGCCAAGTTCACAGCTATGTGTCATTGACGGTAGTACCTGGTAGCAACATTAGGAACTACTGCTTGAAATTGACCGTCTGCAGTCCTTACCTGAATTACAGACTAATACATCCATTACAATTCACACAGTTTATCAGACAGATTCTACACTCACCCAAAGTACACGGGGTTAGATGACCACGTTGTCGCAGCCCCTAAACTGAGGAACCAACCAGAGGTAGATTTCATTAGAAAGTTAACTATAGCAATGGGTAGGCTACCATGTTTCGACTTCCGGAAAATTTCGACATATCTTTGCGTTTCACATCCCCCAGACCCCAAAACCACCGTCAGTTCAAAAGTTTATATATAATTTATGTATGCATATGTGTATTTATATATATTCATATCAGTTTCTTGTGGACACGATAACTGCCGTAATTTTGCACCAATCACTTTGAATATTTTACCCCCCCCAGGGGCTCACATCTAGTGGGTTGTGGGTTGGCGACCACGGGGCCCCAGCTGAGTCCGGCATTGCTTCCACTTACTTGTGCCGGGCTCCTCTCTTTCTTCTTTCCTGTCGACCTTCCTTGGTCAACTCTTGTTCTCTTCCGACCCCGACGGTATTAGGTTATCCGAGGCCTAGGGAGTCTTTCACTTTCCCGCCTTAATTGGCCCTTGTCTCATCTTTCCTGATACCCTCCTTCTGTGAGGGGTCAGCCTTCTTGTTCTTTTCCTTTTACCTCCTGCCTTGTGCTCAAGGCCCTTAAGGAGGCAGGGTGTATGTAGCCCCACCACTTCTGGTGCACCGTCGATAATGCTACACCCTCAGGGGCTCACGGCTGGTGAGTTCGGGCGTTGGCGACCCCGAGGGATCCTGAGCTGGGTCCGTTTTCCCCTTTTGTCCCTTCCCTTTGGGGCGGACCTTCTCCTCTCTCCCCTCCCCTCTCCTCTTTTCCTTCTATTTCCTTTTCTCTTTAAGATTCCCGCACTGTTTTTGTTACTCGAATCACCGTGTATCTAAATTCCCTTTTATCGATTTTTAAGGCATTTTTGATCTATGTTGCATTTTGTAAGTTTTTTCGATCTAAATTACATCTCGCGATTGTTTTCAACCTCAATTGCATTTTGTAAAGATTGACAATCTAAATTGCTTTTTAGTAAGTCTTTCAATGCAGGTTGCGGGGCCTTTTAGTGAGTATTTTGAATTTCAATTGCATTTTGTAAGTATTTTCAACCAAAACCGCATTTCGCACGAATTTTGAATCTAAATTGCATTTTGTTTGGGGGCATTTTGCACATATTTTGATTCTCAATTGCATTTTGTGGGTATTTTGAATCTAAATTACATTTTGTCAAGTATTTTCAATCTAAATTGCTTTTTGTAAGTATTGTCAATCCACATGAGTCGTTGGAATCACCGTACATTTTGTAAGCATTTTCAATTTCAATTGCATTTTGTAAGTATTTTGAATTTCGATTGCACTTTGTGAATAATTCGGATTGGAACTGGGATAAGGCCTATTTCAATCTGAATTGCATTGTGTATTTTCAATTTCAATTGCATTTTGTAAGTATTTTGAACCTCAATTGCATTTTGTACGTATTTTCGATCTCATTTGCATTTTGTAAGTATTTTGAATTTCAGTTGCATTTTGTAAGTATTTCGACGCTACATTGCATTTTGTACGTATTTTGAACCTAGCCTTCATTTTGTGGGTATTTTTCAATCTATTCCTTTTGTGAATCTTTTCGTTCTAAATTCCCTTTTGTAAGAACATTTTGTGAGTCGTTTCAATCCGAGTTCCTTTTTGTAAGTATTTTCCGTCTCACTTAATTTTCGTTCTGGTTTCCGTTTCATTATCATCTTCGCTATCACCCAGATCATTAGGGGCCGATAACCTAGATGTTAGGCCCCTTAAAACAACAATTATCATCATCATCATATTATTGAATATTTTACCGAATATGTATACCTATAAAATCTCGGTCGAGTTCGTTAATGGGCTAAATCGGTCAAAGGGGGTGAAAATGGGGGGCTTTTTTTTCGAAAAAGTGAAATATTGCTATAACTCTCTTAATATGTGAAATATCGAATCCTTCAACGTTCATACTATGTGTCGGATAAAGCCCAAAAATTTATGTTTGAAGAGTATTTTTTATAGCACCAACCATTGACCAAAGGGGTGGGAAAAAGTGGGTTTTTCGGGAAACATTAATCATATCTCTCTTAATAGGCACAATCTCAAAACCGTACAAAATGGACAATATTCCCCTAATAATTACCTAAAATTTTGTCTTAAAGAATTTTTGATATGACCCACCATTATGCCAAGGGATGAGAAAAATGATTTCGGAATTATAAGAAAATGCCAAGAGCTATCAGTGCTTGCCATGGCAACACTACTAAATTGATGAGGGATGAGCCATCAGACGTTGCCAAGATAATGCACTTGCACGAGATCATATTCAGAATTCCATCTGACTAAGTGTGAAGCGGCTTCGGTGACGTAACTGGTAACAAGCATGCTGAATGTCTATGCCCAAGGTCGCGAGTTCAAAGCCGGCCGAAGTCGTCGGATTTTCTAAGAGCGCTAAAAATCCCTCAGTATGCTTTCCTTTGGAGGGGAAATTCCAACGTTCGTTGCGAGTTGCTGGCTGCGGTGGCATCTAGTAGCCAAGTTCACAGGTAGGTGTCGTTAACGGTAGTACCTGGTAGCAACATTAGGAACTACTGCTTGAAATTGACCGTCTGCAGTCCTTACCTGAATTACAGACTAATACAGCCATCCCTAAGTACACGGGGTTACATGACCGCGTTGTCGCAGCCCCTAAACCGAGGAACCAACCAAAATCTCTGCGGGAGATATAATTTTGCGTGAAGAAGTAACAGACCGTTACATAGTTACACATCAGTGTCGAAACCTTGCATAAGGACAGTGTGACCACAAGTATAAAAATGGACCCCAAATGACAAGAAGGTTACCGTTCCCATAAGACAATAAAATGTTTAAAATAAGCATAAAATGACGAAAAACAAAGTTAATTAAGCTACAATTATAAAATACCTTCTCGCAATAAATGAGGTCTGATCGTTCTACGAAAACCTGCATATTCTGCCTATTTTCGCCTATCCCCAAGTTTGTCCGGTGAAATCTACCTCCGCCTTCCGGCGTGCCGAGAGGACTTTTTTTATTTTCATGTTCTCTCCAGCCTTCTCCTCAAGACCCTCAAGGAGGCAGGGTGTATGTAGCCCCACCACTTCTGGTGCACCCTGGATATTGCTACACCCTCAGGGGCTCACGGCTGGTGAGTTCGGGAGTTGGCGACCCCGAGGGATTCCTGAGCTGGGTCTGGTTTCCCCCTTTTGTCCCTTGCCTGTGGGGAGGACCCTCTCCTCTTTCACTTTCCTATCTGCCTTTTTTGGCTCTCCTTCCTTCCAAGTCCCTCAATCCGCATTCTTCGAGGGTTGAGGGCATTTCTTTTCCTCCTGTCCTTTATTTGCCTTATTCTCCTTTTGTTTTCCATTTGTTCTTCTAGTATATAAGTTAGTAGTTAGTTTTAGTTATAAGTTTACATTTCGTTTTCATTTTCACGATCACCCAAACCATTAGGGGCCGATAACCTAGATGTTAGGCCCCATAAAACAACAATTATCATCATCATAACATCATTATTATTTTAATTATTATTGTTATTGATAATACCGGCCACTGCAGCCGGGAGTGCTAACGCTCTGGCTAGTGACCCGCTTCATTAGAAGAGCATAGGATTGGATCCTACCTCGGCCATGCTGAAAATGGTTTTCCGTGGTTTCCCATTTTCACCACAAGGCAAATGCAGGGACGGTTCCTTTCAACAGGTCCACGGCCGACTTCCCTCCAAAATCCCTTCCCTGAACCTTCCTTAATTAGACCTAAGTTAGGGGTCGCCTAGGCGATCGGCCTGTCAACATCCTCAGTTGTATCTGCAACAAAGTGTGTTCAGTTACCAGGACACCGTCCTTCTGAAGGTACAGGAATGGGCCCTCGCTGAGTCCGTGGGTGAAGCCGATCTGGGAACAAAAGCGATTTAAAAAAATAGTATTATTATTATCTTTTGCATGCCCCCTTGTATTGAAATACAACCTGTGTATATTTGTAAATAATAACTAATATGTCTCACAGATAATCTGTACTGATTTTGCCGTCAGATTCGTGAGACATTTCACAAATGCAATATCAATAGTAATTCATAATATATATATATATATATATATATATTATTATTATTACTATTACCAACATTCATCTGAAACGTTAAAATCATACAGTATAAATTATAGCCACTAAAAGACTGCTTACCTCAACATTCAAATAACCGGCCACCATTGTGATTTTTAGCCTACTTTTCACATTTTGCAACAAGTAGTTCCGTGAAGAACTATACAGCCTATTTTCATATATCCTACTCATGTTAATTGCCTCTATCAACATACAAAATTTAAGTTTGAAGGTTGTGATAGATTCGTAGATATTGTGAACCGTCTAAATATTTCAGATGGTTGCCAGGTTGGATTTTATGTACTGTTACATGAAGATTATTCTGTACATGTGGTATTCAAACTTCAATCGCATGATTAGAACACAAGAAGTTAAAACGAGATTTAAAAATTTCACACAGCTGCCATCTTGTGGTTATGGAAACAATTGAAATAAAATAGATGCCAGTGGATTAACATTTGTATAAGCATATAACGTGCAAAGTTTCACTGCACTCGGATGGTTAAATCGCGAGAAACGTCCATTTAAATATTTATATATCGCGTCGCCGCCATGTTTGATTTGTGCTCACCAAGTTACTGAAAGCCCTATAGGTGAACTTATGTGCATAGCTTCTATGAACATAAAAAAATTCAGCTTGATTGCTGTAAAAGATTCGTAGATATTGAGAACAGTCAAAATATTTCCGATGCTCGCCATTTTGGATTGTTGTATGTAGAGGCCATAGAGTTATGTACCATTAAAGGAAAATTATAGCGTAGTTTCATTACTCATTACTCAAAGTTTTCCATTTCTTCTTCTTGTATGTAGGTTGGTAGTTAGTTTTAGTTTTAAGTTTACATTTCATTTGCATCTTCACGATCACCCAAACCATCAGGGGCCGATAGCCTAGATGTTAGGCCCCTTAAAACAACAATTATCATCATCATCATCAACCTCTCCTCTTTCACTTTCCTATCTGCCTTTCATGGCTCTCCTTCCTTTCAAGTCCCTCAATCCGCCTTCTTCGAGGGTTGAGGGCATTTCTTTTCCTCCTGTCCTTTATTTGCCTTATTCTCCTTTAGTTTTCCATTTCTTCTTCTAGTATGTAGGTTAGTAGTTAGTTTTAGTTTTAAGTTTACATTTCATTTGCATCTTCACGATCACCCAAACCATCAGGGGCCGATAACCTAGATGTTAGGCCCCTTAAAACAACAATTATCATCATCATCATCATCAATTTTCACTATTACCCAAACCATTAGGGGCCGAAAACCCAGATGTTCGGCTCCTGTAATCAACAATCTTCATCATCAATATCATTGCTTGCCATGGTGGGTGAGTGGTTAACGTGACGGTCTACCAACTCCATGCTTGCAGGTTCGCTCCTGGCCGTGCTAAGTGAATTTTTGAAAGGCGGCAAAATCACTACATGCATGTCATACGCTGTTTGCATGTTTTGGAACCCATTTGAATTCAGTAGGCTGTGTTCATAATTCACGAAATTAATCTCGAGATTTTCTACTAACACAAAGTTCCTCCATTCTCTATTAGAAAGCGCTATGGTGTTAATGAACTTAGATGTATAACCTCCTTGATTTTCATAATTTCGGAATCGAATCCGTGCTCAGCATTGGAGTTATGTAAATAAATATTGTGACATTCTGAGTCCGAAATTAAAATATCTGGTTGGACTTGTTCTGTTGGAAGACCATTGTCTTCTTGTATTATAGCTGCCCAGATTTTCGCGAATGTGTGTGGAGCACGTGTAAGCAGTGGATTACCGTGGGTATGACAAGAAAGTGTCTCAATTCGTTTGGTGCCTATGGCGAAAAACAGCTGACACATTGCTTTTCCTGTCGCCAATAAAGTTTTGCATAGAACTACGTTCTCTTTTTTTCTTTTTTTATAAGGAAACTTACTTTCAGGATGCACCTCGTAAATGTTTTCACCCAATGACAAATTTAAGGGTAAATTAAATATATTGCAGATGACAGTGCCGATTGTTGGTTAGGGGGCAGAACATCCAGCTCATTTGCTCCATGTAACAGTTGTTTCTTAGTGTTAAGTGAAAATTATATTGGTTTTATTGGTTTTCACCGCCTGTGAATTAATATTCAGCGATTTTTCTAGGTTTGTGCCGTGTCTTGTGTGGGGTTTCGCCTAGGACAGCGGGCTCTTGGTGTCCCCATCCGGACCCCCACAGGAGTAGCAAACTGCGCTACCTCACTTTTTATGAGGCGCACCTGTGCCTCTTTACAGCGAGATCTAAAAGCTCAAGCAGCCATAACCTCCCTATGAAGGCTTCCAAAAGATGGTTACATATGTCTTTTAGACAAACTCATCTCAACTTAATCTTGCACCCCTCTGCAGGCCTGCTTCTGCCTGCACCCCTTGCACAAGACTGCTTTTCTATCCTCCCCGAGAGCCTTCGGGCACTTGAGGCTACGCTTTGGTGATCTTAACCTTGGTCCCCCAGGGACTCACATCTTGTGGGCGTGGGTTGGCGACCACGGGGCCCCAGCTGAGTCCGGCATTGCTTCCACTTACTTGTGCCGGGCTCCTCTCCGTCTTCTTTCCTGTCGACCTCACTTGGTCAACTCTTGTTCTCTTCTGACCCCGACGGTATTAGGGTATCCGAGGCCTAGGGAGTCTCTTCCTTTCCCGCCTTAATTGGTCCTTGTCTCATCTTTTCTGATACCCTCCTTCTGCGAGGGGTCAGCCTTCTTTTTATCTTCCTTTTACCTCCTGCCTTGTGCTCTAGGCCCTTAAGGAGGCAGGGTGTATGTAGCCCCACCACTTCTGGTGCGCCCTAGATAATGCTACACCCTCAGGGGCTCACGGCTGGTGATTTCGGAAGATAGCGACCCCGAGGGATTCCTGAGCTGGGTCCGTTTTCCCCTTTTGTCCCTTACCTTTGGGGCGGACCCTCTCCTCTTTCACTTTCCTATATGCCTTTCATGGCTCTCCTTCCTTCCAAGTCCCTCAATCCACCTTCTCCGAGGGTTGAGGGCATTTCTTTTCCTTCTGTCCTTTTATTTGCCTTATTCTCCTTTAGTTTTCCATTTCTTCTTCTAGTATGTAGGTTATTAGTTAGTTTTAGTTTTAAGTTCGCTTTTCATTTTAATCTTCACGATCACCCAAACCATCAGGGGCCGATAACCTAGATGTTAGGCCCCTTAAAACAACAATTATCATCATCATCATCATCTTAACCTTGGTGATCTTCCCGGTGTCCAGTCGAGGTCGGACCACTAAAGACGTTAGAAGTTAGTTTTAGTTTACATTTCGTTATCATTTTCATGATCACCCAAAGCATTAGGTGCGGATAACCTCGATGTTAGGCCCCTTAAAACAACAATTATCATAATCATTAACTTTTCCAAACTGTGTGGCGTCACGAGTTTTCTGACGCTGTGTCTCACAGAGAAATGACGCTGCGTGTTTTTCATGCAGTGGAACTACTTCACTGATAATGAAAATTTAGTGAAGTGGAGGAAACGACGAGCTCAGGGATTAATGGGGCGTATATTTCAAGGATATGGTCTGTAGAGGCAGATAACACCTTTATATCCCACCGAGGGAGATGTCACAGCCAGGGCTAGGCCGTTTGTTCACCGAGGCTTTACCATTTTTATTCCAGAACTGAGTCTCACACTCTCCACAGGCAAACTCATCTCATCATCCGTGTTTACAGTGGCGGTCTGAGTAAATATACACGGGCAAGGATTGGGGGACATTCATGGCTAGAACATATAAAGCAATGAAAAAAACATTTTGTAAAGGAACGAGTATACTTGCTCCGTGTAAAGTGTCTTTCGCGAGCCAATTCTAAGGAAAATCTCTTGTTTCATGAGGAAGGGAGTTGGTACTGCTGGATGTTTTAATGTACAGGGTTATTCAAAAAGAAGGAACAGATTTCAAGCATTTATTTCGTCCAAACTACAAAAGGTAGAACCATAATTACTATGTTCCTGGACAGACAAAAGTGTAAAATGTGAATGACTATTTTTTCTGTTGAATCCACTATTCATCTTTACGGTACAGTTAATCGCAATTAACGTTAGAATTTGGGCAAGCGATAATCCTATGGCAATTATTGAACATAATCGAGATTCACCGAAGATTAATGTCTTCTGTACCATATCTGTACATAGTTTATGGACCTTTCTTCCTCATGGAGAAAACGTGACAGGACTAACCTATCTAGACATGCTTCAAAACTGGTTATTCCACGTCCAACGTTACCTGAATGACACCATTCCAGGACGTTGGATTGGAAGCGGAGGAGCAGAAGATCAACTTCATCGCCGTTGGCCTCCCATGACTCCAGACTTCACTTCGTGTGATAACTTATTTATCTGTGGGTTTACGTAAAAGACCGTGTATTTATCCCTCCCCTATGCTTGACACTGTTGAAAGTCTACGCCATCGAATTGTTCAAGCTGTGAATTCGATAACTAGAGACCAGCTGATTCGTGTGGCAAGAAATGAGCCACCGTTTGGTTTGTCGTGTAGCACATGGCACTTGTATTGAATGCATTAAAAAGTGAAAAAAAATTAACTTTATCTTTACAAGAACGTTGGAATTTTGTTTCTATCTTTTGTAGTTTGGAAGAAATAAATGATTGCAATCTGTTCCTTCTCATTGAATAACCCTGTAAATCAAATATGATAGGAGGTGGTTCTACAGAGCATCCAATCATTTTACGACTTTTAAAATTAATGAGAGTTATAACTACAAACTAACAAAACCATTAACATCCATCAATGACATATGCAGCCAAATAGATCTCACCTTTCTCCGAAAATCTCTACCTGGCACCATTAAACTGCTAGTGGGACGTGGGTTGGCGACCACGGTACCCCAGCTGAGTCCGGCATTGCTTCCACTTACTTGTGCCGGGCTCCTCTCAGTCTTCTTTCCTGTCGGCCTCACTTGGTCAACTCTTGTTCTCTTCCGACCCCGACGGTATTAGGGTATCCGAGGCCTAGGGAGTCTCTTCCTTTCCCGCCTTAATTGGCCCTTGTCTCATCTTTTCTGATTCCCTCCTTCTGTGAGGGGTCAGCCTTCTCTTTCTTATCCTTTTAACTCCTGCCTTGTGCTCAAGGTCCTCAAGGAGGCATGGTGTATGTAGCCCCACCACTTCTGGTGCACCCTAGATAATGCTACACCCTCAGGGGCTCACGGCTGGTGAGTTCGGGAGTTGGCGACCCCGAGGAATTCCTGAGCTGGGTTCGTTTTCCCCTTTTGTCCCTTACCTTTGGGGCGAACCCTCTCCACTCTCCCATCTCCTCTCCTCACCGCCTTTCATTATATTTCCTTTTGTCTTTAAGATTCCCGCACCTTTTTGTAGGTATTCTTAATCTACGTTGCATTTTGTAAGTTTTTCGATCTAAATTGCATTTTGTAACGATTGCCAATCAAAATTGCTTTTTAGTAAGTCTTTCAATATAGGGGATCTTCTTGTGAGTATTTTGAATTTCAATTGCATTTTGTATTTTCAATCTACCCCGCTTTGTTCAAGTAGTTAATTCTCAATTGCATTTTGTGGGTATTTTGAATCTACATTAGACTACATTTTGTGCGTATTTTCAATCTCATTTGCATTTTGTAAGTATTTTGATTTCACTTGCATTTTGTAAGTATTTCGACTGTACGTTGCATTTTGTACGTCCCCTCAGGGGCTCACATCTAGTGGGACGTGGGTTGGCGACCACGGGACCCCAGCTGAGTCCGGCATTGCTTCCACTTACTTGTGCCGGGCTCCTCTCCGTCTTCTTTCCTGTCGACCTCACTTGGTCAAATCTTGTTCTTTTCTGACCCCGCTCATCTTTCCTGATACCCTCCTTCTGTGATCCCCCAGGGGCTCACATCTTGTGGGCGTGGGTTGGCGACCACGGGGCCCCAGCTGAGTCCGGCATTGCTTCCACTTACTTGTGCCGGGCTCCTCTCTGTCTTCTTTCCTGTCGACCTCACTTGGTCAACTCTTGTTCTCTTCTGACCCCGACGGTATTAGGGTATCCGAGGCCTAGGGAGTCTCTTCCTTTCCCGCCTTAATTGGCCCTTGTCTCATCTTTTCTGATACCCTCCTTCTGCGAGGGGTCAGCCTTCTTTTTCTCTTCATGTTATCTCCTGCCTTCTGCTTAAGGCCCTCAAGGAGGCCGGGTGTATATAGCCCCACCACTTTTGGTGCACCCTAGATAATGCTACACCCTCATGGGCTCACGGCTGGTGAGTTCGGGAGTTGGCGACCCCGAGGGATTCCTGAGCTGGGTCCGTTTTCCCTTTTTGTCCCTTACCTTTGGGGCGGACCCTCTCCTCTTTCACTTTCCTATCTGCCTTTCATGGCTCTCCTTCCTTCCAAGTCCCTCAATCCGCCTTCTTCGAGGGTTGAGGGCATTTCTTTTCCTTCTGTCCTTTTATTTGCCTTATTCTCCTTTAGTTTTCCATCTCTTCTTCTAGTATGTAGGTTAGTAGTTAGTTTTAGTTTTAAGTTCGCTTTTCATTTTCATCTTCACGATCACCCAAACCATCAGGGGCCGATAACCTAGATGTTAGGCCCCTTAAAACAACAATTATCATCATCATCATCCTTCTGTGAGGGGTCAGCCTTCTTTTTCTTTTCCTTTTACCTCCTGCCTTGTGATCAAGGCCCTTAAGGAGGCAGGGTGTATGTGGCCCCACCAATTCTGGTGCACCGTAGATAATGCTACACCCTCAGGGGCTCACGGCTGGTGAGTTCGGGAGTTGGCGACCCCGAGGGATTCCTGGGCTGGGTCCGTTTTCCCCCTTTGTTCCTTACCTTTGGGGCGGACCCTCTCATCTTTCACTTTCCTATCTGCCTTTCATGGCTCTCCTTCCTTCCAAGTCCCACAATCCGCCTTCTCCGAGCGTTGAGGGCATTTTTTCCTTCTGTCCTTTTATTTGCCTTATTCTCCTTTAGTTTTCCATTTCTTCTTCTAGTATGTAGGTTAGTAGTTAGTTTTAGTTTTACGTTTGCTTTTCATTTACATCATCACGATCACCCAAACCATCAGGGGCCGATAACCTAGATGTTAGGCCCCTTAAAACAACAATTATCATCATCATCATCATCAAACCATCAGGGGCCGATAACCTAGATGTTAGGCCCCTTAAAACAACAATTATCATCATCATTTTACGATTTTTAAAATTAATGAGAGTTATAACTACAAACTAACAAAACCATTAACTTCCATCAATGACATATGCAGCCAAATATATCTCGCCTTTCTCCGAAAATCTCTACCTGGCACCATTATACTGTCCCCATTTCACCGCCTTCAGCTTTCATGTCGCTCAGTCCCTGGAGCACAGGGTCACCCTCGTCCCTCCATTCGCTAGGATTATCAATCTGGGTCCGACAATCGCTCTGCTCGACTTTGGAATGTCCTGCCTCATACAATTTAAGACCTTCCTCCACCACAATTTTGCCAGAAAGTGAAGGCTTTAAAGGGACTAAAACCTCATGTAAATTGAATGTATTTATAATGTAACTTAGTGAGTGAGTGGGAGTGTGTGCTTGCGGGTAGGTATGCATGCATGCATGGGTGCGTGAGCATGTATATGTGTGCGTGCGGGCCTGAATCTTCCCTATTATTTATTAATTGTATGATATAGACGTCGTGTTCAGCAGATTATGTGTATATAGCAATGTATAGTTGTAAATTGTATATATGTAACATTTCAGATTTGTATAGATTTAATGAACGGAGATGGAGACACTGCGGTGAATGTGGGGCAAGCCTTTCTCTGTCTGCCGTCCATAAATTGTAAGCACAATAATAATAATAATAATAATAATAATAATAATAACCAGTGATAGAAGAAGCAAAGACGATATAAAAAGTTGACATCGAATATACAATAGATTTAGGTATTATGCAGTAAATTTTGAAGGCCTTCGTCTGGAGCATTGCACTCTATGGAAGTGAAACTTGGACTGTTGGAGCAGCAGACAAGAGGAGAATTGAAGCGTTTGAAATGTAGTGTTACAGGAGATTGATGAAGATCTGATGGGTAGATAGGGTTACGATTGAAGAGGTATTAAGACGAATGGGAGAGGAGAGATGACTCTGGCGACTGCTAATGAAGAGAAGAGGAATGTTGGTAGGACACATACTTCAGACACCCAGAAATAGCAAACATAGTATAGAAGGGGCGAGGATAAGAAGTGTAGGGGTAGACCAAGGTTAGAGTATGTTATACAGATGCTTCGGATGTAGGGTGTGGTAGCTGTGTAGAGATAAAACGAATGGCTCAGGACAAGGAGGCATGGAAAGCTGCATCAAAACTGTCGAGAGACTGAAGACTCGAACAACTACAACCTTACGCTATATTTAAGAGAAATTAGGCTCTGTTATGTCTACAGGACATCTTTTTTACTTATATTTCATGCTGGCCCCTCTATTTTAACATCCCCCAGGTGCTCACATCTAGTTGGACGTGGGTTGGCAACCACGGGGCCCCAGCTGAGTCCGGCATTTCTTCCACTTACCTGTGCCGGGCTCCTCTCCGTCTTCTTTCCTGTCGATCTCACTTGGTCAACTCTTGTTCTCTTTCGACCCCGACGGTATTAGGGTGTCCGAGGCCTAGGGTGTCTCATTCTTTTCCGTCATAAGTGGCCCTTGTCTCATCTTTTCTGATACCCTCCTTCTGCGAGGGATCAGCATTATTTTTCTTTTCATGTTATCTCCTGCCTTCTGCTGAAGGCCCTCAAGGAGGCAGGTTGTATGTAGCCCCACCACTTCTTGTGCACCCTGGATATTGCTACACCCTCAGGGGATCACGGCTGGTGAGTTCGGGAGTTGGCGACCCCGAGGGATTCCTGAGATGGGTCCGTTTTTCCCCCTTTTATCCATTACCTCTGGGGCGGACACTCACCTCTTTCATTTTCCTATCTGCCTTTCGTGGCTCTCCTTCCTTCCCAGTCCCTCAACCCGCATTATTCTAGGTTTGAGGGCATTTCTTTTCCTCCTGTCCTTTATTTGCCTTATTCTCCTTTTGTTTTCTATTTCTTCTTCTAGTCTATAAGTTAGAAGTTGGTTTTAGTTATAGATTACATTTCATTATCATCTTCACGATCACTCAAACATTTAGGTGCCGATAACCTGGATGTTGGCCCCTTTAAACAACATTATCATCATCATCATCAATTGTCGTCTCCCCAGGGGTTCACAACCTCTTGCACGTATGTTGGCGAACACGGAACCCCAGCTGAGGCTGATATGTTTCCACTTACTAGTCCGGCTCCTCGCTCTCTATCGAATCCAGGCGCAGTCAGTTGGCAATTGAGGGTGCGCAAATTCAAGCGAGTCGTGTCAGTAGATTAACTCTCAAGTTTCAGTGGAAGCTTTCAGATGACTAATATTCAACTGTACAGGCTATTCCCGGACACAATATCAGGTGTCGATGATGTACGATGTTGCCAAGTTCATTAGCTGTGCTCAAAATTCCCACAGCGTGGAACATCTAAATAGATATACTGTATTAGCATTCCTTCACACCCAGCATCCTCGTGAGGTTAGCATCCTCTGTTATAGAAAAGACAACCTGTCGGTGACGAACTTGGATTTGAAATGAACATGCTTCTGATTTACAATTGAGTTGTATCCATCTAGAAATGCTGAGTAACGTGTCCATCTCCAGTTCTTAAGATTCCGAGAGTGGAAAGTTGTTTGCATTTAACCGTTGATCACGATGGCGGTGAGAGGGCACTGCAGCGAGATCGGATGGTGAAGGTTCCAATCCCGACTCGTGAGATTGAATTCTCCCTGGGACCCCCAGGGGCTCATTTCTAGTGGGCGTGGGTTGGCGACCACGGGGCCCCAGCTGAGTCCGGCATTGCTTCCACTTACTTGTGCCGGGCTCCTCTCTGTCTTCTTTCCTGTCGACCTCACTTGGTCAACTCTTGTTCTCTTCCGACCCCGATGGTATTAGGGTATCCGAGGCCAAGGGAGTCTCTTCCTTTCCCGCCTTAATTGGCCCTTGTCTCATCTTTTCTGATTCCCTCCTTCTGCGAGGGGTCAGCCTTCTTTTTCTTTTCTTGTTATCTCCTGCCTTCTGCTTAAGGCCCTCAAGGAGGCCGGGTGTATGTAGCCCCACCACTTTTGGTGCACCCTAGATAATGCTACACCCTCAGGGGCTCACGGCTGGTGAGTTCGGGAGTTGGCGACCCCGAGGGATTCCTGAGCTGGGTCCGTTTTCCCCTTTTGTCCCTTACCTCCGGGGCGGACCCTCTCCTCTTTCACTTTCCTATCTGCCTTTCATGGCTCTCCTTCCTTCCAAGTCCCTCAATCCGCCTTCTTCGAGGGTTGAGGGCATTTCTTTTCCTCCTGTCCTTTATTTGCCTTATTCTCCTTTAGTTTTGCATTTCTTCTTCTAGTTTGTAGGTTAGTAGTTAGTTTTAGTTTTAAGTCCGCTTTTCATTTCCATCTTCACGATCACCCAAACCATCAGGGGCCGATAACCTAGATGTTAGGCCCCTTAAAACAACAATTATCATCATCATCATCTCCCCGGGGTTTTCCACACTCCTCCAGACAAATGCCAGGTTAGTACTGTACCCGAAAATACCTACCATCAGCTTGTTGTGATGCCTCGATGGTAACTGGATTGTAGAACCAGAAAACCCCGGCTTGAAAACCCCCCTAGATTCTACTCAACAAGTGACGATGATAATGGGGCACAAGGATAACATAACTGAGGAGACGTTAAGAAAGACCATGGAAAAGAAAGAAAATCTAGCTCGAAAGAACTCAAGAACAATGTAAAAACGTGATCTCAAAAGCGTGGAAAAACACTGAAATGCCAGGAAAGGTTTCCTTTACGTGGACTCTTATCGCGACTATAAAGCATCACACTTAAAGAATTAAACTGAAACTATCCAAGATTTATTCATAAATGGGATTATAGCAAAATATTGCAATAATAAAACAAGAAAAACAAATGCTGCTTCAAATGGAAGCAAAAATCCTAGTCAAGTGAACACAGCTTCTAGTCAGCACTAGATGAACTGTATTCCATTAAAGACAAAAAATAAACTGAAATCTATTCAAATCACATCCTAATATAACACAAATAATGCTTTAACAGCATTATTAAAATTAATCCACGTTTAAGTAGGTCATTTTAGCCTAAAAATTGTAATATACCCTTATTTACAGATATACATTTATATACAAGTATGAGGCACACCCCTAGTGTGTCTTTTCTCCTATTTCAACCCCGAAGGTATTAGGGTACCCAAAGCCTAGGGAGTCTCTTCCTTTCCCCCCAGGGGCTCACATCTAGTGGGACGTGGGTTGGCGACCACGGGACCCTAGCTGAGTCCATCATTGCTTCCACTTACTTGTGCCGGGCTCCTCTCAGTCTTCTTTCCTGTCTACCTCACTTGGTCAACTCTTGTTCTCTTCTGACCCCGACGGTATTAGGGTATCCGAGGCCTAGGGAGTCTCTTCCTTTCCTGCCTTAATTGGCCCTTGTCTCATCTTTTCTGATACCCTCCTTCTGCGAGGGGTCAGCCTTCTTTTTCTCTTCCTTTTACCTCCTGTCTTGTGCTCTAGGCCCTTAATGAGGCAGGGTGTATGTAGCCCCATTACTTCTGGTGCACCCTAGATAATGCTACACCCTCAGGGGCTCACGGCTGGTGAGTTCGGGAGTTGGCGACCCCGAGGGATTCCTGAGATGGGTCCGTTTTCCCCTTTTGTCCCTTACCTTCGGGGCGGACCCTCTCCTCTTTCACTTTCCTATCTGCCTTTCATGGCACTCCTTCCTTCCAAGTCCCTCAATCCGCCTTCTTCGAGGGTTGAGGGCATTTCTTTTCCTCCTGTCCTTTATTTGCTTTATTCTCCTTTAGTTTTCCATTTCTTCTTCTAGTATGTAGGTTGGTAGTTAGTTTTAGTTTTAAGTTTACATTTCATTTTCATCTTCACGATCACCCAAACCATCAGGGGCCGATAGCCTAGATGTTAGGCCCCTTAAAACAATTATCATCATCATCTCTTTCTCTTCCTTTTACCTCCTGCCTTGTGCTCTAGGCCCTTAAGGAGGCAGGGTGTATGTAGCCCCACTACTTCTGGTGCACCGTAGATAATGCTACACCCTCAGGGGCTCACGGCTGTTGAGTTCGGGAGTTGGCGACCCCGAGGGATTCCTGAGCTGGGTCCGTTTTCCCCTTTTCTCCCTTACCTTCGGGGCGGACCCTCTCCTCTTTCACTTTCCTATATGCCTTTCATGGCTCTCCTTCCTTCCAAGTCCCTCAATCCGCCTTCTCCGAGGGTTGAGGTCATTTCTTTTCGTTCTGTCCTTTTATTTGCCTTATTCTCGTTTATTTTTCCAATTCTTCTTCTAGTATGTAGGTTAGTTGTTAGTTTTAGTTTTAATTTCGCTTTTCATTTTCATCTTCACGATCACCCAAACCATCGGGGGCCGATAACCTAGATGTTAGGCCCCTTAAAACAACAATTATCATAATCATTTTTTACTTGGTTCACCGTGTATCTAAATTCCCTTTTAGCGATTTTTTAAGCATTTTTAATCTACGTTGCATTTTGTACGTTTTTTCGATCTAAATTACATCTTGCTATTGTTTTCAACCTCAATTGCATTTTTTAAAGATAGACAATCTAAATTGCTTTTTAGAAAGTCTCTCAATGCAGGTGGCCGGGCCTTGTAGTGAGTATTTTGAATTTCAATTGCATTTGTAAGTATTTTCAACCAAAACCGCATTTCCCACGAATTTTGATTCTAAATTGCATTTTGTTTGGTGGGCATTTTGTACATATTTTGATTCTCAATTGCATTTGAGGGTCTTTTGAATCTAAATTACATTTTGTCAAGTATTTTCCATCTAAATTGCATTTTGTAAGTATTGTCAATCCACATGAGTCGTTTGAATCTACCGTTCATTTTGTAAGCATTTTCAATTTCAATTGCATTTTCTAAGTATTTTGAATTCCAATTGCGCTTCGTGAGTATTTTGAATCTGAACCAGGCTTTTTTCAATCTAACTTGCATTGTGTATTTTCGATTTCAATTGCATTTTTTAAGTATCTTGAACCTCAATTGCATTTTGTACGTATTTTCGATCTCATTTTCATTTTGTAAGTATTTTGAATTTCAGTTGTAATTTGTGAGTATTTCGACGCTACATTGCATTTTGTGCGTATTTTGAATCTAGCCTACGATTAGTGGGTCTTTTTCAATCTGTTCTTTTTGTGAATCTTTTCGTTCTGAATTCCCTTTTGTAAGACCATTTGTGAGTTGTTTCCATCTGAGTTTCTCTTTGTACGTATTTTCCGTCTCACACAATTTTCGTTCTGGTTTCCATTTCATTCTCAATTTCGCTATCACTCAGATCATTAGGGGCCGATAACCTAGATGTGAGGCCCCTTAAAACAACAATTATCATCTTCATCAAACCTTTGTCAGCACAGTGATTAAATCCAGGATATTAAAAATTAATATTCTCCAACACATGTATTAACCTCTTATATTATAGCTTGCGTGTTTCTAAACAACGGAAAAACGCTTGTAATGATACGATTAATTAAATCTGAAAGTCAGTCAAATTATACTTGACTACAAAATACTATTCATCATGGACTCATTTCCATGGAATACCGCTTAATATCCACTTGAATATAAACTTCATTCTTAATGCCTCCACACGGCTCTATTCTTATACATTTGTACTCCCCTGAGCACTCAATTCAAGATTTATATGTCATAAACATATTTAATTGCGCATATTGGTCACTCTCACTGGTGAACGACAAATTTCATCCTTATATTTCATTTTCGACTTATTGTTATTATTATTACATCGTTGTTAGAATTTATACAGAGTGTTAAGTTACTTTTCAATTATGTAGATTGGATTCTCTAAATAATCAAATTATCCTTTTAGAATTAACACCTATGCTTTCAAAAACTGAATTACAATAATTTTTCCTTAATCAAAACGTACTTGTACATTCATTAAATCTGGGATATATGCTAGTTAAAAAATTAAATGTTGTTTAAGAATCTTCAATAGTCAACAGACTAGAATTACGATAATAAATTCCATCGAACATGGATCTCAACTATGCCTTCAAACACGAGGCTATCTTGAATCAAAATCACAATTTAAATAAACGAAGAGAAAGTTTACCTGGCCAAAGTTTGGTACACCCCTGCATAAATGAATTCCAGAAAAACAAGTAGTCTCTACACCACCGGAGATGGTAATCCTAACAATTAGTGCAATTGACCGGTTAGAAAACAATACAAGTCTCTATCCTTCAAAAGTTCATAGAATGGTCCGAAGCAGAAACGAAGGATCAAACTCCTCTATAGAAAAGCTTCACAAAGCTTATAACTTGCTATCAAAGTCTGCATTACATTCCGAAACGAATTACTCGAATGTACAATATTCCAGAAGTTCGGTGGTAAATGTAGCTCATGCCAGAGTCTACAGATGAGAAAAATATCAAAAACTGACATAAATAAGAGTTCATCACGTTGAAAAAAAAAACGCAAAATCACAAACGTGCCTATCGAAATCCTCTTCACTACACCAAGAAATCTTCAATAAAAATATTACTGAATTTACTGTGAAACCTAATTAAACATCATTATGGGTTGGCGACCACGGGGCACCAGCTGAGTCCGGCATTGCTTCCACTTACTTGTGCCGGGCTCCTCTCCGTCTTCTTTCCTGTCGACCTCACTTGGTCAACTCTTGTTCTCTTATGACCCGACGGTATTAGGGTATCCGAGGCCTAGGGAGTCTCTTCCTTTCCCGCCTTAATTGGCCCTTGTCTCACCTTTTCTGATACCCTCCTTCTGCGAGGGGTCAGCCTTCTTTTTCTCTTCCTTTTACCTCCTGCCTTGTGCTCTAGGCCCTTAAGGAGGCAGGGTGTATGTAGCCCCACCCCTTCTGGTGCACCCTAGATAATGCTACGCCCTCAGGGGCTCACGGCTGGTGAGTTCGGGAGTTGGCGACCCCGAGGGATTCCTGAGCTGGGTCCGTTTTCCCCTTTTGTCCCTTACCTTTGGGGCGGACCCTCTCCTCTTTCACTTTCCTATCTGCCTTTCATGGCTCTCCTTCCTTCCAAGTCCCTCAATCCGCCTTCTCCGAGGGTTGAGGGCATTTCTTTTCCTTCTGTCCTTTTATTTGCCTTATTCTCCTTTAGTTTTCCATTTCTTCTACTAGTCTGTAGGTTATTAGTTAGTTTTAGTTTTAAGTTCGCTTTTCATTTTTCATCTTCACGATCACCCAAACCATCAGGGGCCGATAACCTAGATGTTAGGCCCCTTAAAACAACAATTATCATCATCATCATCATCATAAACATCATTAAATACCAAGTGAAAATGGTTGCATTCCTTAATTGGAATCTAAAACCAGTCGATTATAAAATCAGTCATGATTAGAACGTCATGTCTAGATTTTATAGTACGACATACTATTCCAAACAAAATACATTAGAAATAATGGCAGAAATTAGCATTGGAATATCTACTCTCTACTACGAAAGACGAGACTAAATGTGCTGTACCTTGCTAAATCTAGAAGTTCCAATGAGAGCATTGATATGCCCCGCATCTTTTCTCAACTGTAGGTCGTCGGGAATCGAACCACGGAACGCTTTCTCCACTCCACATGTTCCCCCTGGCTTAACAGGCTATCATCCATCCTGGGTGAACGATCAGTTATTGCTTCTTCAAGGCTCCAACTCCATCCAGAACAACGTCTGCTCCCCCGTAGTATCACGGTATTCATATCGAACCGAAATGTTATTAAACCGAACACGGATGTCTACCGCTGCTAACAGCATTGAGGAGCACTAGTCATTACCGGATTCATGGCAATACTTCACTGAAATGTTCGATATTTTGCCGGTTCAACAGTGTTCAAGCTACTGTGCTATTAACCTGCCATGATTAATGAAATATACAGTATTATAATTATTCTTCTCGACATCTTGTTAGAGAATATGTCGTTCGTGAATGAGGAGTAATGTTCAAAGTTTCACCAACATTGCCGCGTGTTAAATATCATATACATGTACGTGTAGCACTGCTTTAGAGAATAAAGTTCACTGTCGTGACTTACAGCTTATCGTACTGTAGTAAAAGTTCTTTATAATGTTCATCCTTGTAACAGTATATTTTAGTATATTTTAAAGTCCACACGGTGTAATGTACGTATGACTTTGTAGGTGAACAACACAAGTTCCACTCGCGTGTGCTTCCTGACAAGACTGCATCTTGTGTAAAACGAACAGAGTCCTTCAACACTTACTCTCTCAAAATATCAAAATTGTTTGATATAGTAATCGCGTCACACTGTACAGTATGTAACGAAACGTGTTTTAAGTTCTCCTCACGAGATTTGCATTCATGCGATATGAAAAACGGTTTGCCCACAGCAGTGCGGGGATGATTAAAGCTAGACTCTTGCTTCCTCCACCACGGTGCGATAAGGATCAAGCTACCATCGCATTGGTGGAAATAATCCGTAACTTAAAAGTTTCATACAGATTATTAACATGCATATGTATCAAAATACATATGATGTTATGATCTTACATCATGTATAATACTGCAAATCTTGCATGTTATTCTCCTTTCTTCTTATTACTTATGAAATGCACTCCTGTTGTTCGATCAATAAACTGGGTCAATAGTCGCCATGATGGTACTCCATTCCACTGACTTCGTGCATGCTCGCCGGTACTCGGAAAATACCAAATCTCCCAGCTGCACTTCGCTCAGCTCACAATTATGAATCGCGCTGGGCTTCAAAATATACGTCGCGCTGCACTATTCATCATGCCAAAATGAGGATAATGGTACAGTACGTTATTTCAAGTCACACGGCACCTTCCCCAATCCCCGAGCCTAATACTTACAGCTATACTCGCTATTAGGCCCGTTTCACACCAAAGATGCACGTGTCACTTGCACCTTCTCTTAATATCCATTATCTGTGTTTAGTTTAGTACGTGAGTTTGTACCGGGCTCCTCCCTTTCTTCTTTCCTGTCGACCTCCCTTGGTCAACTCTTGTTCTCTTCCGACCCCGACGGTATTAGGTTATCCGAGGCCTAGGGAGTCTTTCACTTTCCCGCCTTAATTGGCCCTTGTCTCATCTCTCCTGATACCCTCCTTCTGTGAGGGTCAGCCTTCTTTTTCTTTTCATATTCTCTCCTGCCTTCTGCTCAAGGCCCTCAAGGAGGCAGGGTGTATGTAGCCCCACCACTTCTGGTGCACCCTAGATAATGATACACCCTCAGGGGCTCACGGCTGGTGAGTTCGGGAGTTGGCAACCCCGAGGGATTCCTGAGCTGGGTCCGTTTTCCCCTTTTGTCCCTTACCTTAGGGGCGGACCCTCTCCTCTCTCACTTTCCTATCTGCCCTTCATGGCTCTCCTTCCTTCCAAGTTCCTCAATCCGCATTCTTCGAGGGTTGAGGGCATTTCTTTTCCTCCTGTCCTTTATTTGCCTTATTCTCCTTTAGTTTTCCATTTCTTCTTCTAGTATGTAAGTTGGTAGTTAGTTTTAGTTTTAAGTTTTCATTTCATTTTTCATCTTCATGATCACCCAAACCATCAGGGGCCGATAACCTAGATGTTAGGCCCCTTAAAACAACAATTATCATCATCATCATAGTACGTGAGTTTGAAATATGAATCATCAATCATCCGACTCTTAGGAGGACTAAATTATAACTCTGGCTTGTGCAGTCAGAAGAAGACGAAGACAAAGTAGGAATCGTTTATGGCAGCATTCATACTGGGATAATGCTGGAGAGCATAGCCCTGCTTTTGTGTCTCAGCAATTGCTGAACCATCCAGTAAAGTATCAGGCCTATTATAAAATGGAGATTTCGACTTTTAACTTTTAGCAAGTCAGATTTCCAAGGGAGGGGCGAGTATGCAATACCAGCACTACCAAGATGCACGCTGAAATCTCCAGCCGGCTGCTTCTCAAGAGGCAAGTGCGTCTTGCATCCAGAGTGGTAGACGCACTTGCATCTTCGGTGTGAAACTTCTCGTTCAATTACATAGTCTGGTGTTTGAGGCTAAATGTCCCGACAATTTGGTAAGAAAATATTTCAACAGATGGCAGCACAAGCGAAGCTGATTTTTATGGAATGGGAGATCCGATGTGCGATCTGAAAACTGCTATGTACTCGTCTAGTAGCATAATTGATATTAATTCATTGCTTACTTTTTAATTTCAAAAACAGAAAAGTATCCGTTAATTTTTCAAATATCTGATTCAAATTCGAAAAAATACGGGTAATTCGAAAGTTGAGTTTTAGAGCCTACTCACTGATTCCAAAGACGTATCGAAAACCTAAATCGGTTGAATAGAATCGTCGGGATCACTTTGGGAATTATGTGAATAACAGAGTTACTGGATTTGCATCAAAAGGCGCGGCAGTAGAACAAGGTCATGGTGAGTGGGGCGGGGGAGGGGAGGGGGAGTGGAGCTCGAGTGATTTGAGAGAGCGATAACTTTACCTGACTGTTTGGAATTACCGAGCACCTAGTCCAATGTTGCGAAAGACTGTGCTGGTTAGTTCTGAATTATTTTCAAGGTCTGAGTGATCCTTTGATATTTGACCAGTTCCTAGTTACGACTCCTTGTTTTTAGTTCATCGATCAATTTAATTACATTTTGTTTAATTTATTTTACCTGCAAAAGTATTTTTTTAAAGCCCGTTAGGTGTTCTATTTTCGGCACTTTATTTTCGGACAGTATTTCTGGTAAAATTGACACATGTGCATGTAGGTAGGCTACGACTGGCGTACAGCATTAGGGTCATCACGAGGAGATATTTTTTCGTTTTTGTTGAAAAATGGAGTCACCAGCAAAACCGATTCAAGGGCGTTTCACTAAATCCCAGGGGACATTGCTATTAAGTACCAAGAAAAGGAAGCCAGCCCTCCCCCCCTCCCCCCAAAAATATAAATAAATAAAAAACACATCTACACGCTCTTATTTTTTTTTCCAAGTTTATATTTGAAATTATATATTTCTATACGCTTGCATTAGAGATTCTGTAATGCACTGAGCAGTTATGATTTCACTTATATTTTACCTGTAGCCTACAAGTTGGTTGACTAAACGTCACCCCGCAATCTGCAGGCTACATGGATGAAAAGCGCAGCGGTTGCTTGGTAGGCCTAGGCCTTGCATGGGCTGTCGCGCCACGGGTGTAGTTTGTGTTTTACTTCTATTACGGTACGTAAGTGTAGGAGTACAAATTCACGAACTATACAGTGTCAACTTTTTTCAGAGAAGCAAGTTCGACTTCAAATGAAAACAATGCGTTGTATGCAAAAATAAAGGCGTGGCGATTGTGAAAATGGAAAATTGGTTTCCGGAAATACCGGATTGGATTGGGATTCATAAAGACTGCAAACAGTACTTTTGCACTACCAGCGGGCAAGGTGAAGACAAACAGTTAACTGCAGACCAAACTAATGCTTGTGACACGGTGCGTTCTTTCTTGCAGTCTCTAATTGAAAAACGTTCCCAGCTAGTATAAAACACCACCACCAACGCTGTCAAAATTATATGTCCCTTGTTGCAAAATTAACGGGAGGTAAGCAGATCAATCGAGGGAAACGGGGTTCCTTCACTCGCAGAACCAAAGCTGCCGGGCTGGACTTTCAGTTTGGGCCATCCTGGCACTAGAAAACAAAGAAATCAGTTTAGAAAAAAGAAAAACCTGCCACAATAGTGAAGGACACTGCACTCAGCAGAAAGAGAAGAAGAGCAGCTTGCCGAAGAAGTTTATTTGCGTCGTGAGAACGGAAAATATTGTCCCGACAACAGTCTAATGACATGAAACATACTGTCTCACGTGATTATGGAAACCGAACAATGCAGTTGGATTTCGATTACGGACTGTTGAGGGAGTTTAGTGATGAAAAGATCAAGCAACCAACGCTTAGTGAAGGCCATATACAAAAACTGGAAAACGAAAGAAGGGGCCAAAGGGGAAAAAGAAAAGAGGCACATGGCTAGAAAGGAAACCTACTTCGAAATGGGCTCCAGTAGCAAAAACATTATGTACGGTGAATTTCACTCAAAAGCAATGCAGTATGACTGTCAAAATGAGCAAATTGCAAAACGAAATTTAGGGGAGAAATCGGTAGAAAAGAATGTGGTCTTTTCGTAGATAAAACTCATGGGTTCTTAAGTGCCTCCCCAGACGGATTAAGAGGAGACCACGCTATAGACTAAATCAAGTGCCCTTATTCTAGACGGAATATGACCTTACTGGAAGCCTGCAAAAAGCTAAAGGGATTTTGTTTGACAGAAAGTAAGCGAAAAAGAGCCTAGAGAATGTCAAGAACAGTGCCATTCAGAAGAGAACAGATTGATAACTCTCTGACCTCGAAGTTCCGCCCCTTAAAACAATAATAACTAACTATGGTACGCAGTACTAGTGTCTATGCTAACAGTAGGCAGAAGAGAATATCTTGGAACATTAAATCTATATAGGGCCCCAGCTGAGTCCGGCATTGCTTCCACTTACTTGTGCTGGGCTCCTCTCTGTCTTCTTTCCTGTCGACCTCACTTGGTCAACTCTTGTTCTCTTCCGACCCCGACGGTATTAGGGTATCCGAGGCCTAGGGAGTCTCTTCCTTTCCCGCCTTAATTGGCCCTTGTCTCATCTTTTCTGATTCCCTCCTTCTGCGAGGGGTCAGCCTTCTTTTTCTTTTCATGTTATCTCCTGCCTTCTGCTTAAGGCCCTCAAGGAGGCCGGGTGTATGTAGCCCCACCACTTTTGGTGCACCCTAGATAATGCTACACCCTCAGGGGCTCACGGCTGGTGAGTTCGGGAGTTGGCGACCCCGAGGGATTCCTGAGCTGGGTCCGTTTTCCCTTTTTGTCCCTTACCTTTGGGGCGGACCCTCTCCTCTCCTCTTTTCATTATATTTCCTTTACTCTTTAAGATTCCCGCACTGTTTTTGTTACTTTGTTCACCATGTATCTAAATTCCCTTTTAGTAATTTTTAAGGCATTTTTAATCTACGTTGCATTTTGTAAGTTTTTTCGATCTAAATTACATCTCGCGATTGTTTTCAACCTCAATTGCATTTTGTAAAGATTGACAATCTAAATTGCTTTTTCGTAAGACTTTCAATGCAGGCGTCAGGGCATTTTAGTGAGTATTTTGAATTTCAATTGCATTTTGTAAGTATTTTCATCCAAAACCGCATTTCGCACGAATTTTGAATCTAAATTGCATCTTGTTTGGTGGGCATTTTGCACATATTTTGATTCTCAATTGCATTTTGTGGGTATTTTGAATCTAAATTACATTTTGTCAAGTATATTCAATCTAAATTGCATTTTGTAAGTATTGTCAATCCACATGAGTCGTCTGAATCTACCGTGCATTTTGTAAGCATTTTCAATTTCAATTGCATTTTGTAAGTATTTTGAATTTCAATTGCACTTTGTGAATAATTTGGATTGGAACTGGGATATTTCAATCTGAATTGCATTGTGTATTTTCAATTTCAATTGCATTTTGTAAGTATTTTGAACCTCAATTGCATTTTGTAGGTATTTTCGATCTCATTTGCTTTTTGTAAGTATTTTGAATTTCAGTTGCATTTTGTAAGTATTTCGACACTACATTGCATTTTGTACGTATTTTGAATCTAGCCTACGTTTTGTGGGTCTTTTTCAATCTATTCTTTTTGTGAATCTTTTCGTTCTAAATTCCCTTTTGTAAGACCATATTGTGAGTTTTTTCCATCTGAGTTTCTCTTTGTACGTATTTTCCGTCTCACATAATTTTCGTTCTGGTTTCCATTTCATTCTCACTTTCGCTATCACCCAGATCATTAGGGGCCGATAACCTAGATGTTAGGCCCCTTAAAACAACAATTATCATCATCATCATCATAAATCTATATATGCTCTTGGTATGCATTTTCATAATTTGTTCATTGTAATAAAATGTCCTACATATATAAACTTTTATTAATACTTTCATGGAAATTGAAGAAAGTCATAGTGATTGGCCTCACGGAGTCGTTTCAGATCTCATGAAAAAAAAAAAGGAATTAGAGTCAAAAGAACCAAAGACCCATACGTATCACCAAAATCTATGTATGTATGTATGTATGTATGTATGTATGTATGTATATATGTATGTAAGTAGGTCTATGTCCGTGCGCATTTGGCTCCTTATAAATCGATAATAGCTGGCTCCATTGATTTGAAATTTTCACGGTTTGTGGTCTTGTTTGTTATGTCTAGAAGACGATACCCCGAGTTGGACAACCGCATCGGATGGTTTTTAGAATAGATATTCCCAATAAACCTGAACACGAACATATCTGGTCCATATTTTTTTCTTTCTATACAGTATTCAATGTTGCTTCGAGTGAAACCAGTCGCTGCTATGTGCGGTGCCCTACAAAGTATTACTAATGTGGGAACAATATGTTTTTGTTCGGACCCTCAGGGCCTCACATCTAGTGGGACGTGGGTTGGCGACCACGGGACCCGAGCTGAGTCCGGCATTGCTTCCACTTGTACCTGGCTCCTCTCCGTCTTCTTTCTTGTCGACCTCCCTTGGTCAACTCTTATTCTCTTCCGACCCCAACGGTATTAGGTTATCCGAGGCCTAGGGAGTCTTTCACTTTCCCGCCTTAATTGGCCCTTGTCTCATCTTTCTTGATACCCTCCTTCTGCGAGGGGTCCGCCTTCTTTTTCTTTTCCAGTTATCTCCTGCCTTCTGCTCAAGGCCCTCAAGGAGACCGGGTGTATGTAGCCCCACCACTTTTGGTGCACCGTAGATAATGCTACACCCTCAGGGGCTCACGGCTGGTGAGTTCGGGAGTTGGCGACCCCGAGGGATTCCTGAACTGGGTCGGTTTTTCCCTTTTGTCCCTTACCTTTGGGGCGGACCTTCTCCTCTCTCTTTGAGATTCCCGCACTGTTTTTGTTACTTGGTTCACCGTGTATCTTAATTCCTTCTAGCGTTTTTTAAGGCATTATTAATCTACGTTGCTTTATGTATGTTTTTTCGATCTAAACTACATCTCGCGATTGTTTTCAACCTCAATTGCATTTTGTAAAGATTGACAATCTAAATTGCTTTTTAGTAAGTATTTCAATATGGCGGAGGCACCTTTGTGAGAATTTTGAATTTCAATTGCATTTTGTAAGTATTTTGAATTTCAATTGCACTTTGTGAATAATTTGGATTGGAACTGGGATAGGGCCTATTTCAATCTGAATTGCATTGTGTATTTTCAATTGCATTTTGTAAGTATTTTGAACCTCACTTGCATTTTGTACGTATTTTCGATCTCATTTGCATTTTGTAAGTATTTTGAATTTCAGTTGCATTTTGTAAGTATTTCGACGCTATATTGCATTTTGTACGTATTTTGAATCTAGCCTACGTTTTGTGGATCTTTTTCAATCTGTTCTTTTTGTGAATCTTTTCGTTCTAAATTCCGTTTTGTAAGACCATATTGTGAGTTGTTTCCATCTGAGTTTCTCTTTGTACGTATTTTCCGTCTCACATAATTTTCGTTCTGGTTACCATTTCATTCTCATTTTCGCTATCACCCAGATCATTATGGGCCGATAACCTAGATGTTAGGCCCCTTAAAACAACAGTTATCATCATCATCATCATCATCTAATGATTCCATTATTCAGCATTGATCATTTCCATATGTTCAACTCTGCTGGTGTGCTGCATTCCTATTCTGTACCTAGCAATTCATTGCTTTTCTCACGCCATGACTTCCTATCTTTCCATTAACAAGTATTTTAAACATTTCTTATTTTCATAATTTGTCTTATTCGACGATCAATTAAGGTTATCGAACGTATAGTTTTTCCAATTAATATTTCAATTATCTCATTATTCCTTTCATAGCAGTGTTAATATCCAGTTTCCCTAAACACACATTGTTTACTGCCGATATCAGGCATTGTCGAATTTTTAAAGATGGGAACAAATGAAAGTGACGAATATGTCAAGTGAAGATTGGTCCAGCCATCTTCTTGCGTATCCTGGGCGAAACCAAGCCACTCACACTAGTATGCACAATGTCTCATTCTTAATACATCGATATAATATCACAATACATAATCAGATCATAGTGGAAAGAAACCAATAAACAAAGGTATGTAGATAAGCATGGGTCCTAGTGGAAAATATTATGTTGGTTTCTGACCCTACAAGACGTAAAAAAATATAATAAAAGTATTAAAAAAACTATTTTTTGAAATTTCATTCGAATCAATTTTTAAGTTATTCGTGGGACTTGGAAAATAGTCATAGTATGTGTGTGTGTGTGACTATATACGTCCTACCAACCAATGTTTAGTTTTGTTAGAATATGCTAAAACACTTGATAACCTGCAAGAGTGTGTGTACTTTTAATTCAGATAAGGATTGGAAGATTGCGGCCAAGGCCCTTAGTTAAGATATATCCCAGCATTTGCCTGGAGTACAAGTGGAAAACCACAGAAAACTACTTCCAGGTTGGTGAGGTAGGAATCAAACCCACACATTCTCAGATTTTGCCTCACAAGGCTGAGTGTACCCCGGGTCTTTGTAAGGAGAGGGAAACATCTTGACCATCGAGCTATTGCGCCCTTTTTTCTCTCTCTCTCTCTCTCTCTTTGGTGTTGCCTGTTCTAGTCCTAAGTCTGGATTCAAGTTAGATTTCAAGTACAAGAGTACTGACCACTGGATCATTAAAATGGTCGATCTTGGTTACATAATGATGTTAATCCATGTCTGTATAATAAAGCTATTTAAAAGGGTTTGCTACTTCAAAGCACGTAACGCCAGAAACAGATTATATTTCTATCAACGCATCAATAGTGTCTGTTGGGCGATGTAGTAGCAGTCTTTGTCTCTGGACTTGCTAAAGGAATATTTGGTCATTAGTATAGCATGTCATAAACCCCGTGTGTTGTTTTTTAAGTTTTCCGCCGCTAGTCACATGCAGCTTTAAAAATATTATAGGCTGACAGCCTAGTAAACTTAGGTGTATAAAAAAAATTCAGACACCTTGGTCAACAGTCCCGTGACATTTTAAAAGAATTTTAGGAATTGTAATTAAATATTCACCAATTTAAAGGAACCGTGTTAGTAATTAGTCAGCGCTTGTTGACTAGCATCTACCATTATATTATAGTGAGTTAAAAAGCACAGAATGCTGTTAAAATTTGGCATCCTAGGCGTCGGATTTCCTATTATTATTGGTTTTGCTAAAGACCTAGTGTTGTCTTCCATGGATAAGCGAATCCCAATACAGGTGAGTGTTAACAATTTTATATAGTGTTGTTTGAGTCTTCAGTCTTTGACGGTTTTGATGCAGTCCTCCATACCACCCTGAGATAATCGTTTCATCTCTACATAACTACCACAACCTACATTCAAGCAATCTGTTTAACATATTCTAACCTTGGTCTACCCCTACAGTTCTTGTCATCGACCCTTCCTTCCATAACAAAGTTTGCTATTCCTGGGTTTCTTAGTATGAGTTCTACAAACCTATCTCTTGTGTTTTGTTAGAATATGCTAAAAAACTTAATAACCTGTGCTATTGTAATGGTAGTAAGAGTGTGTGTACATTTAATTCAGATGAGGATTGGAAAGGAGGCTGCCGTGGCCTTAATTTAGATACCATCCCAGCATTCACCTGAAGTACAAGTGGAAACCACCTAAAGCCACTTCTAGGTGCCTGAGGTGGGAATCAAACCCTTCTCTTTTCACACAAGACTGAGTGTATCCCGTTCCAGCACTCAGACCTGGATTAAATTTCTTGGGAAAGCCTGGAATTAAATCCAAGCCTAGCGGTCGCATCCAAGATTACTAGCCACTACACCACGAGGTGGACATTAATATTTCATTAGTTGCTGTTGTTTCATTTGAGGGGACTTTGACATCATGGTCATATAGCCCCGTGTAATTGGTTGAGTGTGGAATTTGTCTGATAACCTGTATGATTGTGATGGCTGTATTAGTGTGTGTATTTATAATTCTGATGAGGATTGAAAAGAGGCGGCCGAGGCCTTCAGTTAAGATATATCCCAGCATTTGCCTGGAGTAGAAGTGGAAAACCACAAAAAAAAACTACTTCCAGGATGGTTGAGGTAAAAGTGAAACCCACATCTTCCCAGTTTTCTCTCATAAGGCTGAGTGTACCCCATTGCAGCCCTCAAACCTGAATTAAATTTGTTAGCAGAGCCAGGAATCAAACCCTGACTAGATAGGTGACTGACAAGAATACTAGCCTTTTCACCGAGAGATGTTTCATGAATATTTGTTGGTGTCGTCGTTGTTGTTGTTGTTGTTGTTGTTGTTGTTGTTGTTGTTGATTCTTTAAGAGCCTTACAATATTGTGACCATGTAGCCCTGTCTACTGTACTTTGGTGTGTGTCTTGTCTGGGTAATCAAATCGTTAGATTTATCACATACACACACTCAAGCCTCCGTGGCTTAGGCGGCAGCACGCCGGCCTCTCACCGCTGGGTGCGTGGTTCAAATCCCGGTTCCCCCAGGGGCTCACATCTTGTGGGCGTGGGTTGGCGACCACGGGGCCCCAGCTGAGTCCGGCATTGCTTCCACTTACTTGTGCCGGGCTCCTCTCTGTCTTCTTTCCTGTCGACCTCACTTGGTCAACTCTTGTTCTCTTCTTACCCCGACGGTATTAGGGTATCTGCGGCCTAGGGAGTCTCTTCCTTTCCCGCCTTAATTGGCCCTTGTCACATCTTTCCTGACACCCCCCTTCTGTGAGGGGTCAGCCTTCTTTTTCTTTTAATTTTTCCTCCTGCCTTGTGCTCAAGGCCCTTAAGGAGGCAGGGTGTATGTAGCCCCACCACTTTTGGTGCACCCTAGATAATGCTACACCCTCAGGGGCTCACGGCTGGTGAGTTCGGGAGTTGGCGACCCCGAGGGATTCCTGAGCTGGGTCCGTTTTCCCCTTTTGTCCCTTACCTTTGGAGCGGACCCTCTCCTCTTTCACTTTCCTATCTGCCTATCATGGCTCTCCTTCCTTCCAAGTCCCTCAATCCGCCTTCTTCGAGGGTTGAGGGCATTTATTTTCCCCCTGTCCTTTATTTGCCTTATTCTCCTTTAGTTTTCCATTTCTTCTTCTAGTATATAGGTTCGTAGTTAGTTTTAGTTTTAAGTTCCCTTTTCATTTTCATCTCCACGATCACCCAAACCATCAGGGGCCGATAACCTAGATGTTAGGCCCCTTAAAACAACAATTATCATCATCATCATCTTTAAGATTCCCGCACTGATTTTGTTACTTGGTTCACCGTGTATCTAAATTCCCTTTTAGCGTTTTTTTAAGGTATTTTTAATCTACGTTGCATTTTGTAAGTTTTTTCGATCAACACCGGCATTTGCCTGGAAGGAAGATGGGAAACCACAGAAGACCATCTTCAAGGTTGCCGGCGGGGGGATTCGAACCACCACGCCTCCCGGATGTGAGCGACTGCCAGCAGTCATGCCGTAACGACCACGGCTAACTCACCCGGTTCGATATAAATTACATCTCGCGATTGTTTTGAACTTCAATTGCATTTTGTAAAGATTGACAATCTAAATTGCTTTTTGGTAAGTCTTTCAATGCAGGTAGCCGGGCCTTTTAGTGAGAATTTTGAATTTCAATTGCATTTTGTATGTATTTTCAACCAAAACCGCATTTCGAACGAATTTTGAATCTAAATTGAATTTTGTTTGGTGGGCATTTTGCACATATTTTGATTCTTAATTGCATTTTGTGGGTATTTTGAATCTAAATTACATTTTGTCAATTATTTTCAATCTAAATTGCATTTTGTAAGTATTGTCAATCCACATGAGTCGTTTGAATCTACGGTACATTTTGTAAGCATTTTCAACTTCAATTGCATTTTGTAAGTATTTTGAATTTCAATTGCACTTTGTGAATAATTTGGATTGGAACTGGGATATTTCAATCTGAATTGCATCGTGTATTTTCAATTTCAATTGCATTTTGTAAGTATTTTGAACCTCAATTGCATTTTGTACGTAATTTCGATCTCATTTGCATTTTGTAAGTGTTTTGAATTTCAATTGCATTTTGTAGGTATTTCGATGCTACATTGCATTTTGTACGTATTTTGAACCCAGCCTTCATTTTGTGGGTATGTTTCAATCTATTCCTTTTGTAAATCTTTTCGTTCTAAATTCCCTCCTGTAAGAACATTTTGTGAGTTGTTTCAATCTGAGTTCCTTTTTGTAAGTATTTTCCGTCTCATTTAATTTTCGTTCTGGTTTCCGTTTCATTATCATTTTCGCTATCACCCAGATCATTAGGGGCCGATAACCTAGATGTTAGGTCCCTTAAAACAACAATTATCATCATCATCATCATCATCACAGTAGAGCCAGCTGCTCCTTTGACGGAAGTGTAACGTAACACTTATTGCAAGCAAGGTCGGGCAAGGCCTACTGTACATTGTAATCATTTTTATAAATACATCGCCGTGCGTGAGTTAAATAATTATAATAATGTCTCTGTCCGTCTGTACTTATTAAATAATAACAATAATAATAATAGTAATATATGTTTGGGTCTTCAGTCTTAGACTTGTTAAACACAGCTCGCCATGCCTCCTGTCCTGAGCTAATCGTGTCATCTCTACATAGCTGCCACAACCTACATTAAAAACAATCAGTTTAACATATTATAACCTTGATCTACCCCTACAGTTCTTGTCCTCAACCCTTTCTTCCATAACTGAGCTTGCTATTCCTAGATGTCTTAGTATGTGTTCTACCAACCTATCTCATTTTGTTAGAATATGGTAAAACATGTTGATAACCTGTGCTATTGTAATGGCTGTATTAGTGTGTGTACTTGTAATTTAGATGAGTATTGAATGGTGGCGGCCGTGGTCTTAAGTTAAGATATGCCCCTGCATTTGCCTGGAGTAGAAGTGGGAAACCACAGAAAAACACTCTTAGAATAACTGAGATAGGAATCAAAACCACTTCTTCTTAGTTTTGCCTCACAAGGCTGAGTGTACCCCGTTCCAACCCTCAGCCCAGAATGAAATTTCTTGACAGAGCCAGGACCAGAACCCGGGCCTCCACAGTAACAGCCAAGAATGCTAGCCACTACACCAAGAAGTGGACAATATACGGCTGGTCTTGATGGTCAATCAATTATTACCTAATAATAATAATAACAATAATAAAAATAATAAAAAATATTCCATTTAGCAACTACACGGCCCACCTCCCCCTGTGACGTCATCCAGTGCCTCAGAGTGTGGCGGCCATCTTGCCCATTACCACTGCGCCAGAACCGCTCAATATTTCCTACTGACCTCTCTTGGTCAACTCTTGATCAGGGGCCGATAACCTAGATGTTAGGCCCCTTAAAACAACAATCATCATCATCATCATCATCAACTCTTGTTCTCTTCCGACCCCGACGGTATTAGGGTATCCGAAGCCTATGGAGTCTCTTCCTTTCCCGCCTTAATTGACCCTTCTCTCATCTTTCCTGATTCCCTCCTCCTGCGAGGGGTCAGCCTTATTTTTCTTATCATGTTATCTCCTGCCTTCTGCTCAAGGCCCTCAAGGAGGCAGGGTGTATGTAGCCTTCACAGTTTCTGGTGCACCTTGGATATTGCTACTCCCTCAGACGCTCACGGCTGGTGAGTTCGGGAGTTGGCGATCCCGGGGTATTCCTGAGCAAGGTCCGTTTTTCCCCATTTTCCACTGACTTTGGGGCGGGAACTCTCCTCCTGCCCTTTCCTATCTGCATTTTCATGGCTCTCCTTCTTTCCAAGTCCCTCAATCCTCTTTCTTCGAGGGTTGGGGGCATTTCTTTTCTTCCTGTTCTTTGTTTGCATTGTCCTTTGAGTACCTTATCCTTTATTTGTTTACCATTTCTTCTTCTAGTATGTAAGTCTGTAGTTAGTATTAGTTGAAGTTTTCATTTTCATCTCATCTTTCACTATCACCCAAATTATTAGGGGCCGATAACCTGGATGTTAGGCCCCTTGAAGCAACAATTATCATCATCATCATCAACTCTTGTATGTTAGTTCGTTTGTTAAGAGTAACCTGCACTGGGTCTCATCCACGTATCCCATATTGTTTGCCCGATACACCCCGAGACAGTTACGGGTCCTAGTGGGATATTTGGGAAGAAAGGTATTAATGATAATGAAAGAAGCAACGAAAATTTGTAGATTATATCTGGAACTGGTCATATGAGATTAATGGTCTTGATTGGCACAATGGCTACTTTCCAAAGTATTATTACATATACGAAGTGAAATGACCTGATTTCGACGAGGTATGTTTGTACCAAATGTGGCAAAATAATATGACGGAGACAAATGTTGCCACGTCATGAAATTTACATTTTGTAATGTGGAGACCAGGTTCAAGTTGTGGCGCGCAATCAGGAAGGGATCTGTTTTTACCAGGGCGCGTTTTATAAGGTCCCCCGGGTTAACACAACTTGTTGGGTTGGCGACCACGGGGCCCCAGCTGAGTCCGGCATTGCTTCCACTTACTTGTGCCGGGCTCCTCTCTGTCTTCTTTCCTGTCGACCTCACTTGGTCAACTCTTGTTCTCTTCTGACCCCGACGGTATTAGGGTATCCGAGGCCTAGGGAGTCTCTTCCTTTCCTGCCTTAATTGGCCCTTGTCTCATATTTTCTGATATCCTCCTTCTGCGAGGGGTCAGCCTTCTTTTTCTCTTCCTTTTACCTCCTGCCTTGTGCTCTAGGCCCTTAAGGAGGCAGGGTGTATGTAGCCCCACCACTTCTGGTGTGCCCTAGATAATGCTACACCCTCAGGGGCTCACGGCTGGTGAGTTCAGGAGTTGGCGACCCCGAGGGATTCCTGAGCTGGGTCCGTTTTCCCCTTTTGTCCCTTACCTTTGGGGCGGACCCTCTCCTCTTTCACTTTCCTATATGCCTTTCATGGCTCTCCTTCCTTCCAAGTCCCTCAATCCGCCTTCTCCGAGGGTTGAGGGCATTTCTTTTCCTTCTGTCCTTTTATTTCCCTTATTCTCCTTTAATTTTCCTTTTCTTCTTTTAGTATGTAGGTTAGTAGTTAGTTTTAGTTTTAAGTTCGCTTTTTTGATTTTCATCTTCACGATCACCCAAACCATCAGGGGCCGATAACCTAGATGTTAGGCCCCTTAAAACAACAATTATCATCATCATCATCAACACAACTTGTGGTACGTAGGTTGGTGACCACGGGACCCCAAATGTGTCGGCATTTTTCCCGTACATATGCGGGCTCCTCTCTGTCTTCTTTCTTGTCTATCATCCTTGGTCAATACTTGTTCTCTACCGACCCCAAAGGTATTAGTTATCTGTCGCCTAGGGTGTCTTTCTCTTACCCGCATTATTTTGCCCCTGTCTCATCTTATCGAATCCCTCATTTTTCGAGGGGTAAGACCTATATTTCTTTTAACGATATCTCCTGCCATCTGCTGAAGACAGGGTATGTGTAGTCGCACCATCCTGGAGAGTGCTAAACCCTACAGGGCTCTCGGCTGGTGAGCTCGGGAGTAGTTGACAACCCCGAGAGATTCCTGAGCTGGGTCCTGTTTTTCCCCTTTTTCCATCGCCATTGGGCGGACCCTCTTCACTTTCTCCTTTCCCATCTGCCTTTCATGGCTCTCCTTCCTTCTTAATTCCTCAATCCTCATTCTTTGATTTCCCGCCCCCCCATTTCCTCCTCAACTCTTGTTCTCTTCCGACCCCGACGGTATTAGGGTATCCGAGGCCTAGGGAGTCTCTTCCTTTCCTGCCTTAATTGGCCCTTGTCTCATCTTTTCTGATACCCTACTTCTGCGAGGGGTCAGCCTTCTTTTTCTCTTCCTTTTACCTCCTGCCTTGTGCTCTAGGCCCTTAAGGAGGCAGGGTGTATGTAGCCCCACCACTTCTGGTGCACCCTAGATAATGCTACACCCTCAGGGGCTCACGGCTTGTGAGTTCGGGTGTTGGCGACCCCGAGGGATTCCTGAGCTGGGTCCGTTTTCCCCCTTTTGTCCCTTACCTTTGAGGCGGACCCTCTCCTCTTTCACTTTCCTATATGCCTTTCATGGCTCTCCTTCCTTCCAAGTCCCTCAATCCGCCTTCTCCGAGGGTTGAGGGCATTTCTTTTCCTTCTGTCCTTTTATTTGTCTTATTCTCCTTTAGTTTTCCATTTCTTCTTCTAGTATGTAGGTTGGTAGTTAGTTTTAGTTTTAAGTTTGCATTTCATTTTCATCTTCACGATCACCCAAACCATCAGGGGCCGATAACCTAGATGTTAGGCCCCTTAAAACAACAATTATCATCATCATCATCATTTCCTCCTCTAGTATGAACTATAAGTCTGTAGATAGCTTTAATCGTAAAGTCTGTAGTTAGGTTTTTTATATAGTGTTCTCTCCTTCTTTCTTTTTTTACTTAATTTATTATATTATTTCTTCTTGTTCTTTAGTTCCCCCCCCCCCCAGGGGCTCACTTCTAGTGGGCGTGGGTTGGCGACCACGGGGCCCCAGGTGAGTCCGGCATTGCTTCCACTTACTTGTGCCGAGCTCCTCTCCGTCTTCTTTCCTGTCGACCTCACTTGGTCAACTCTTGTTCTCTTGCGACCCCGACGGTATTAGGGTATCCGAGGCCTAGGGAGTCTCTTCCTTTCCCGCCTTAATTGGCCCTTGTCTCATCTTTCCTGACACCCTCCTTTTGGGAGGGGTCAGCCTTCTTTTTCTTTTCCTTTTACCTCCTGTCTTGTGCTCAAGGCCCTTAAGGAGGCCGGGTGTATGTAGCCCCACCACTTCTGGTGCACCCTAGATAATGCTACACCCTCAGGGGCTCACGGCTGGTGAGTTCGGGAGTTGGCGACCACGAGGGATTCCTGAGCTGGGTCCGTTTTCCCCTTTTGTCCCTTGCCTGTGGGACGGACCCTCTCCTCTTTCACTTTCCTATCTGCCTTTCATGGCTCTCCTTCCTTCCAAGTCCCTCAATCCGCATTCTTCGAGGGTTGAGGGCATTTCTTTTCCTCCTGTCCTTCATTTGCCTTATTCTCCTTTAGTTTTCCATTTCTTCTTCTAGTATTAGGTTGGTAGTTAGTTTTAGTTTTAAGTTTACTTTTCATTTTCATCTTCACGATCACCCAAACCATCAGGGGCCGATAGCCTAGATGTTAGGCCCCTTAAAACAACAATTATCATCATCATCTTTAGTTTCCCTTATAAGTTCTCATTTTCACCCAAACCATTAGGGTCCGATAACCCTGTCGTTAGATCCCTTTTAAAGCGACAATTATCATAATTATATATGATTGATGTTTTGTTGATCACATTATCTTTTCACTTTCGTAAGAGATGCCAATACATTTAGTTGTTCATGAATTGAGCATTTTAAAAGTCACAATAGTAGAATTTTCCCGTTTTTGTCAGGGTGTGGGTAGTGTGTGGGTACGTGAGCGGTCTTCTTTGAAGGGGAGGGATAGTCATAGAAATAGATGAAAGTTGTTTTTGAAAGACGTATTATAATAGGGGTAAAAGGATGAATAATACTTGGGTTTATGGACGTGGTGGTGGTGGTGGTGGTGGTGGTGGTGGTGGTGGTGGTGGTGGTGGTGGTGGTCTGGGGAGTAATGAGAGGAGGGATATTTCTTTTTTAGTTGTGGAAAAAAAGGGACAAGGAAATTTTATTTGCCATTTTTAAGGTAGAGACTGTAATATATAGTGATACGCAGAGTGCATAAAGGGGCTTGTCTCATGAGGACTTGCAGCATTTTGCTCTTAATCATTCAGTTTGTTTTAAATATTAATCTACTGGGGCTTGTACGAATATCACGGAGGGGACACTCTGCTGTAGAGCCTAGTGTTGGGAAGAGAAAACATCGGTAGGCTAAGGTTTCCTGCTGGCTCAATTAGTCGACCCCCCAGGGGCTCACTTCTAGTGGGCGTGGGTTGGCGACCACGGGGCCCCAGCTGAGTCCGGCATTGCTTCCACTTACTTGTGCCGGGCTCCTCTCTGTCTTCTTTCCTGTCGACCTCACTTGGTCAACTCTTGTTCTCTTCAGACCCCGACGGTATTAGGGTATCCGAGGCCTAGGGAGTCTCTTCCTTTCCCGCCTTAATTGGCCCTTGTCTCATCTTTTCTGATTCCCTCCTTCTGCGAGGGGTCAGCCTTCTTTTTCATTTCATATTCTCTCCTGCCTTGTGCTCAAGGCCCTCAAGGAGGCAGGGTGTATGTAGCACCACCACTTTTGGTGCACCCTAGATAATGCTACACCCTCAGGGGCTCACGGCTGGTGAGTTCGGGAGTTGGCAACCCCGAGGGATTCCTGAGCTGGGTCCGTTTTCCCCTTTTGTCCCTTACCTTAGGGGCGGACCCTCTCCTCTTTCACTTCCCTATCTGCCCTTCATGGCTCTCCTTCCTTCCAAGTCCCTCAATCCGCATTCTTCGAGGGTTGAGGGCATTTCTTTTCCTCCTGTCCTTTATTTGCCTTATTCTCCTTTAGTTTTCCATTTCTTCTTCTAGTATGTAGGTTGGTAGTTAGTTTTAGTTTTAAGTTTCATTTTCATCTTCACGATCACCCAAACCATCAGGGGCCGATAGCCTAGATGTTAGGCCCCTTAAAACAACAATTATCATCTTCATCAGTTTGCTCAAGGCCCTTAAAGAGGCAGGGTGTATGTAGCCCCACCACTTCTGGTGCACTCTAGATATTGCTACACCCTCAGGGGCTCACGGCTGGTGAGTTCGGGAGTTGGCGACCCCGAGTGATTCCTGAGTTGGGTCCGGTTTTCCCCCTTTTATGCATTACCTGTGGGGGTGGACTCTCTCCTCTTTCCCATTCCTGTCTGCCTTTTATGGCTCTCCTTCCAAGTCCCTCAATGCGCCTTCTTCGAGGGTTGAGGGCATTTCTTTTCCTCCTGTCCTTTATTTGCCTTATTCTCATTTTTGTTTTCCATTTCTTCTTCCAGTATATAAGTTAGTAGTTAGTTTTAGTTATAGTTTACATTTCATTATCTTCACGATCACCCAAACCATTAGGGGCCGATAACCTAGATGTTAGGCCTGTTAAAACAACAGTTATCATCATCATCATTTAGTCGAGTATGGAGGAGAAAATTTACATCCCAGTGTGTGTGTGTGTGTGTGTGTTTACCTAGGTATATGAACGATTTCTGACTGATGCCGTATATTATGTGAACCTAGTGTGAAATCGTCACTATAGGTGACAATAGTCACAATATAGAATGTTCCCGTTTTTGTCTGGATGTGTGTAGTGGGTGGGTGCGGAAACAGTCTCCTTTTGAAGGGGAGGGGTGGGGGGGGGGGGTGTAGTCGTAGAAATAGATGTTAGTTGTTTTTGAAAGTCGTAATAAAACAGGGGTATAAGGAAGAATAATATTTGGGTTTATGGTGGTGGTGGTCTGGGGAGTAATGCGAGGAGGGATTTTTTTTAAGTTGGGGAAAAGAAGGGACATAAGTTTTATTTGCTATTATTAAGTTAGTGATACGCGGGGTGCATATGGGGGGTTGTCTCACGAGCGCCTTCAGTATTTTGCTGTAACTCAATCAGTTCGTTTTAAAGGTTATTTTACAGGTGCTTGTATAGTATAGTCTGTATATTCTTGTATAGTCTGCTGTAGACCTTAGTCTTGGGAGGAAAAAATTTACATCCCAGGGGGTGTGTATATGAATGATTCCTTAGCGTTTACCGACCTCGTCATCCGGTTCATGAGGGAGAGTGGTTATTTTTTCAAGTTTTAATGTCAGTTAAGACTTTTAATTCGGCAGTCTGTTTTATGTCTTTTATTACGTTTATCTATTTTATTGTTTACTATGCCTTATTTGTTTTATTGTTTTTACCACCCCCTTTTACTATTTTTATTCAAATAAGGCATAACTGTTGGGGCTCTCTGTCTGTTTTATAAACACCATTTTCGTTTCATCCAGGACAGGGAGCCGTTTTTATCTTCATCCTTTCATTTCACGCCATTTCATTTCATTAGGGGCCGATAACCTCGATGTTAGTCCCCTTTAAAACAACAATTATCATCATCATCATCTTAGCGATTGCCGTAGATTATGTGAACCTAGTGTGAAATCGTCACAATAGGTTTAAATAGTCACAAGAGTAGAATTTACCTGTTGTCGTCAGGATGTGTGTAGTGGGGGGGGGGGGGCGTGAGCAGTCTTGTGTTAAAGGGGAGAGGTAGTCGTAGAAATAGATGTTAGTTGTTTTTGAAAGACGTAATATAATGGGGGGTTAAAGGATGAAGAATACTTGGGTTTGGATTTATGGTGGTGGTGGTGGTGGTCCGGGGAGTAATGGGAGGAGGGATTTTTCTTTTTAAGTTGAGAAAAAAAAAGGATGTAGAAATTTTATTTGCCATTATTAGTAGGGACTGTAAGAGTGATACGCGGTGGGCTTGTCTCATGAGGTCTTTCAGCATCGTCTGATCACCCTGGCCAGAGAGAATCCTCGGTTTAATTTCGTCAAGTTACGAAGAGCTGCTGAATTTCCGGGAAGTTCACTAACATTCCTACGACGGCTTAACAAAACTGGTTTGAAATGTCATCGTGTGGCTCGTTGACAGAATCCCACGGTCGAAAACAGACTAAACCGACTTGCGTTTGCAGAACTGAATGCACATAGAAATTGGGAAGATGTTATCTTTTCTGTTGAATGTTCATTCAGTTCTGCCAATGACGGACCTGTTTAAGTATTTTGCCCGCGGGGAACCCGATTTGATCCGAAATACATAGTCCGGAATATTCCATCTGCCCCCCAGGGGCTCACATATAGTAGGACGTGGGTTGGCGACCACGGGGCTCCAGCTGAGTCCGGCATTGCTTCCACTTACTTGTGCCGGGCTCCTCTCCGTCTTCCTTCCTGTCGACCTCACTTGGTCAACTCTTGTTCTCTACTGACCCCAACGGTATTAAGGTATCTGAGGCCTAGGGAGTCTCGTCCTTTCCCGCCTTAATTGACCCTTCCTATCTGCCTTTCTCGGCTCTCCTTCCTTCCAAGTCCTTCAATCCGCATTCTTCGAGGATTGAGGGCTTTTTTTTTCCTCCTGTCCTTTATTTGCCTTATTCTCCTTCTGTTTTCCCTTTCCACTTCTAGTATGTAAGTTAGTATTTAGTTTTAGTTATAGTTTACATTTCATTTTCATCATCACGATCACCCACACCATAAGGTGCCGATAACCTACATGTTAGGCCCCTTAAAACAACCATTATCATCATCATCATGTTCATTCCGGTCGTATAACGGTATCAGTCTGGGGATGGATGAGCTCACGAGGCATCGGTGATCTGCACATGGTTGATAACGATTTGAACGCTGGCCAGTATGTGCAGATATTAGAACAAGGATTGATCCGCACCGTCAGGCTATTACAGTCTTATGGGATAATTAATTTTCAGAAGGTTCAATCACCGATTCACACGTCCCGAATAGTTCAGAAATGGCTAGCAGAGGTGATGTTGATCTGATTGACTGGCCTGCTAGTTCACCAGACTGAGCCCAATCGAGAATGTGTGGGCCGAGGTAAAGAGAATACTAAAGTATGATTGGCCAGAGCGTGGTCCTACGAGTAAAGATGCTCTCTGGAACCTAATACAGCAGACGTGGGGAAAAGTGAAAGTTCGCAAGGATTATGCGTCCGATCTCGTTGCTTCAAAGCCGAGGCGCATCCACGAGGTTATTGCCCGTGAGGGTCTGTGGACCTCCTACTAACATCTCCACCAAGAGTATCTGCCTTGAAAAGGCCCAAAGAAACCAATCAAACAAATAATAATAATAATAATTGGAATTGAATGGCCAATTATCTCATGGCAGTTGCGTGATACATGTCTGTATCTAGCAGTGTGTCCCGAGAATTCGGTAAAGCCATTCACTGATTATTAATATTGCATTTTTATTATTGTGAATATTAGTATATACTAGCAGAAGTACCCGTCCTTCGAACGATGTTCGGAGTTAACACCAGACATTATCAATTGAGCTACTGTTGCAATGGTTAGCGGTTTGTCATTCCTTCATAAGTTTATCAGAACGAAGTTAGTTTTCTGGGAATATCACACACACTGTTAATTTAAGGGCCTTAAAATGTGGTTTTCGGACACCCTATATAGACTCCCGAATTTTGGGTCTCACATTGAGAAGCGCAACATATGCTCTGGTCGTCCTTCTAGGATAATTTTTATATTTCGCCTATTTTAGCATGTATTTTGAGAAGTTTTCCCTATATCCATCACCCCCAGGGGCTCACTTCTAGTGGGCGTGGGTTGGCGACCACGGGGCCCCAGCTGAGTCCAGCATTGCTTCCACTTACTTGGGCCGGACTCCTCTCTGTCTTCTTTCCTGTCGACCTCACTTGGTCAACTCTTGTTCTCTTCCGACCCCGACGGTATTAGGGTATCCAAGGCCTAGGGAGTCTTTCACTTTCCCGCCTTAATTGGCCCTTGTCTCATCTTTTCTGATACCCTCCGTGAGGGGTCAGCCTTCTTTTTCTTTTCCTTTTACCTCCTGCCTTGTGCTCAAGGCCCTTAAGGAGGCAGGGTGTATGTAGCCCCACCAATTCTGGTGCACCGTAGATAATGCTACACCCTCATGGGGCTCACGGCTGGTGAGTTCGGGAGTTGGCGACCCCGATGGATTCCTGAGCTGGGTCCGTTTTCCCCTTTTGTCCCTTACCTTTGGGGCGGACCTTCTCCTCTCTCTCCTCTCCTCTCCTCTCCTCTCCTCTTTTCATTATATTTAATTTTTCTCTTTAAGATTCCCGCACTGTTTTTGTTACTTGGTTCACCGTGTATCTAAATTCCCTTCTGGCGATTTTTTACGGCATTTTTAATCTACGTTGCTTTTTGTATGTTTTTTCGATGTAAATTACATCTCGCGATTGTTTTCAACCTCAATTGCATTTTGTAAAGATTGACAATCTAAATAGCTTTTTAGTAAGTCTTTTAATGCATGTGCCCGGGCCTTTTAGTGAGTTTTTTTGAATTTCAATTGCATTTTGTAAGAATTTTCAACCAACGCCGCATTTCGCACGAATTTTGAATCTAAATTGCATTCTGTTTGGTGGGCATTTTGCATATATTTTGATTCTCAATTGCATTTTGTGGGTATTTTGAATCTAAATTACATTTTGTCAAGTATTTTCAATCTAAATTGCTTTTTGTAAGTATTGTCAATCCACATGAGTCGTTAGAATCACCGTACATTTTGTAAGCATTTTCAATTTCAATTGCATTTTGTAAGTATTTTGGATTTCGATTGCACTTTGTGAATAATTTGGATTGGAACTGGGATAGGGTCTATTTCAATCTGAATTTCATTGTGTATTTTCAATTTCAATTGCATTTTGTAAGTATTTTGAACCTCAATTGCATTTTGTACGTATTTTCGATCTCATTTGCATTTTGTAAGTATTTTGAATTTCAGTTGCATTTTGTAAGTATTTCGACGCTACATTACATTTTGTACGTATTTTGAATCTAGCCTACGTTTAGTGGGTACTTTTCCATGTAGTCTTTTTGTGACTCTTTTCGTTCTAAATTCCCTTTTGTAAGACCATATTGTGAGTTGTTTCCATCTGAGTTCCTTTTTGTATGTATTTTCCGTCTCAGATAATTTTGTTGTGGTTTCCATTTCATTATCATTTTCGCTAACACCCAGATCATTAGGGGACGATAACCTAGATGTTAGGCCCCTTAAAAGAACAATTATCATCATCATCACCTAGATCCATCTTTCTACTGTATGAAAAGTACGGTGAAGAATTTTATAAATGATTGGTGTATTGACTCTCATGGAAGCCACACCTAATTTTACGATGCACCAAGCATCCTAACACGAATTATAGGCGTACATAAAGATACACAGAAAGACAGACATACAATTCTATTGTCTACAACATATCACCCAGATATCCAACTATGGGTATATCTACCACACAGTATCAAACAAGATCATCCTTACGATAAACCCGTATGTCGACAAAAAATAAATAAAAAATGATGAGTTAAAATGTGTTCTCAAACTAAATTCAACTAACGTGTACTTCATGACGTGAAATAGAATTGAAAACCTTGTAGACGGAACGCAATACACGTCTCATAAAAACTGAACCTCTACGTTGTGTTAGGTCCCCCATACACAGGAAGACCCCTTTCATAAATTATAAAGGCTTGAGGTGCATGAAAATTCAGGTTTTTTAGCCTCAATTGGCCCAAATTCCTAAAAGCCGCAAAATATGCTAATTCAATTCAGGAATTTTTGAAAATGATGTTGCTGTTTGGAGATATAATAGACCTTCTGCACTATATGTCGCACGTAAAAATTGCGTGAAAAAATTCTAGGTTACCCCTTGACCCCCTTAATTGCATTGATGAATTATACAGTGTAAGTTGGTTCCGTGGTAACCTAATAGCCATTTGCAAACTTTCACAGAAATGTAATAAATGGAGTGACAGGGCTTCTTACAGAAATATATGGAAAGTTGGATGCCACCCGTTGAGATAATGTTGTCATGGTTACCGATTTGCATTCCTTCATTAGTTTGTTAAATTAAGTTTAAATTTGTTTTATGGGAATACTTCAGAAACTGTTGGTTTTAGAGCCTTATAATGTAGTTTTCGAGGACCCTTTAGGGCCCCCGAGTTTTGTTTCTGGCACCGAGGGTCTTTGTCTCGTCGTTGTATGCCATAATATAATACTAATATAATAATATAATATAGGGATAGGAATATAACAGATCTGCCAGACCACACCCGCAGGTGTAAATCGCGCGAAAAAATTCTAGAGTACCCCTTGACCCCCTTAAGCGCATTATACGTATTGATGAATTTTACAGCTTAATTTGGTTCCGTGATAACCTTCTAGCCGTTTGCAAACTTTCACACTAATGTAATTAATGGAATTGCAATGGATGGACCTCTGAGAATCTGTTGCTATGGTTACCGGCTTGCATTCGTTCGTTACTTTTTTCTTTGTTCGATTTTGGCCTACTTTGGACCACGGGAAACAATTGACTTGCTGATTAGTCCTTTTTTCTGCTCCCAGAAACTCTTCATCCTTTCACTGTGGATTCTCTTCCTTTTTTCCGACCAGATGTTCTTGGCTCTTCTCCTTTGCTTTTCCTGGAACCCCTTGAATGCATCAATCCTACCTCGAAACACCTCCCTATTCCAGATCTCATTTGGACTGACCCCAACTTCCTCCATATCCTTTCTTATTTCATCTACCCATTTTCTAGTCTCTTTTATCTTGGTGATGTAATTAAAGATCTTCTTCGTTAGTCGACTATCGCTCATTCTCGTAAGGTGTCCATAGAACTTCAATCTTCTCTTCCGTATGGTTTAGTTTATTAAATGAAATTAGTTTTCTGGGAGTATCTCAAAAACTGTTGGTTTTAGGGCCTTAAAATGTGGTTTTCGTGGACCCTTTAGTGCCCCCGAGTTTTGTTTTTCACATTGAGGGGCTGAAAATGAGCTTTGTCACGTCCATCTACACCTATTTTAGCATGTATTTTAAGGGAGTAGGCCCCCTTTTATGGGAGGAACGGAGAAGAGTTATATCAATGATTAGTGTCGTGCCTCTGATGGATATCTGTACTGTACCAACTTTTACGTTGATACACCCAGCCATTCTCGAGGGAACAAATTTGTCCACAGATAAACAAACAGACAGACAAAAAGAAAAAAAATATTTCGCGCGCATCCATCATAAAAAGGTCTGCAACGCGTAAATAACTCAAATTTCCGTAGAAATTCAGAAAAAAAGAGGCAAACTTTCTTTTTTATATATAGAGAGAGATAGACTGCACCGCTCGGTGTTGACCGTGTTTTATTGCACAAATTTAGGTTTTACTCGCTAACCGTTGGACATACACGAAAAGTGATCAGGACCTTTCGGATAGAAAATTAAATTTTAAGCTACATATACCATCAAAATTTTGCTATTTCTTAGTGTTCTTTTTTTTATTTGAAATGGAAATATGAAGTTTTGAAACCAAACGGTGTAGTGGCGTCACAAATGTGGATTTTACTCGCTAACCGTTGGAGATACACGAAAAGAAATTTGCTATTTCCTAGCGTTCTCTTTTTATTTGAAATATAAATATGAAAATAGTCGCCATTTTTAAATAGTGCAAAATATCGAAATCAAAAGTTTTATATAGTAAATTAAATTTTAAAGCTCGTATGTGCCATCAAACGTTTACTATTTCTTAGCGTTCTCTTTTTATTTCAAATGGAAATATGAAACTAGTCGCCATTTTTAAATAGTGCAAAATAACGAAATCAAAAGTAGCCTATGTGTAAACCTGGTAAAGCTCACATATACCATCAAAATGTTCCTATTTCTTAGCGTTCTATTTTAGCCTACTTTTCACATTTTGCAAAAATGAGCAAAAAGTAGACTTATGAGATCGATCCGGGCAAATGTGTGTCCTGTCTGTCTGTCTGTCTGTCTGTCTGTCTTCTCTGTCTGGCTGGCTGTGTGTGTGTGTGTGTGTGTCCCTATCAACTCCTAAACGGCTGCAGCAATCGAAACAAAATTTGGTAGGATTGAAGATCTATACCTGGATATCTCAATGCCGTATTTGCAAATGATGTCACTGCTAACAACTGCTGAAAAATTGCAATTGAAATTTCAGCTCCATGTTGGATATCTTGGAAGGTATGCATGGGGGCTATTCCAAAATTGACGCACATATAGATAATAATATTTCAGCTTAATTTCCAGGGGGCCATATATGGCAGTGTTGCCAACATGATTCTAAGCCTGCTGATAGGTTCAATTTTTAAATGCATGTAAATTCTACACTATCCATTGGATTTCAACCAAATTTCGTATGTACTATGTGAATAATAACAGATATGACTTTGCATATTCTTAAGAGCCGCCAGGGCTGCCAACTGTTCATAAATGGTATCCCTATTTTTAAATCCTAATACCAATATATCAGAAAGTATGCAAACCAAGAGCTCAAAACTTAGCACACGTATAGTACATAGTCCTTTTACATTAATTTAGAGTACCAAGTATATGTCAGCGCTGCCAACATGATTTTAAGCTTGTTGATAGGTCCAATTTTTAAACACATGTAACTTCTATATTAACAAATGGATTTCATCCAAAATTGGCACAATAATAGATCATAATATTTTAGATTAATTCTTAAATTGTAAGAAAAGTAGGCTCTTTAGTTTATTGTTTTTATTTGAAATGGAAATATGAAATTTTGAAACCAAACGGTGTAGTGACGTCACAAATGTGCGTTTTACTCGCTAACCGTTGGAGATAAACGGAAAGTGATCAGGAACTTTCGGATAGAAAATTAAATTTTAAAGCCCGTGTGTCCCATCAAAAGTTTGCTATTTCTTAGCATTCTCTTTTTATTTGAAATGGAAATATGAAAATAGCCGCCATTTTTAAATAGTGCAAAATATCGAAATCAAAAGTAGCCTATGTGTAAACTTGGTAAAGTTCACATATACCATCAAAAGTTTGCTATTTCTTAGTGTTCAAACTATTGCAATGGGTACCATGTTTCGATTTCCGGAAAATTTCGACATATCTTCGCGTTTCACATCCCCTAGACCCCAAAACCACCGTCAATTCAAAAGTTTATATATAATTTATGTATATTTATATGAATATTTTTATATATATAGATATAGGGGCAGATGACCTCGTAGTTCCGCCCCTTAAAACAACAATAGCTAACTGTATCAATATATATGAAGCCTCCGTGGCTTAGGCGGCAGCACACCGGTCACTCCATGTGAGATCTGTGCTGGACAAAACGGAGGCAGACGGGGTTTTCTCCGGGTACTCCGGTTTTCCCTGTCAACATTTCATTCCAGCAACACTCTCCACAATCATTTCATTTCATCCGTCATTCATTTAATCATTGCCCCAGAGGAGTGCGTCAGGCCTCGGCAGCCGGCACAGTTCATATCCTCGCCGCTAGATAGGGGCTTCATTCATTCCATTCCTGACCCGGTCGGAGACTGGAAGCAGGCTGTGGATTTTCATTTCATCAATATATATATTGTAACCATGTGAAGAATTTCCATGCAAAATATGCTCCCACCTCCAGCTAGCGGCAGTCCTCGGCCGTGTACCGTTCAACCCACTGATCAGTTGCATATTTTGGATTTGAGACTAGGAGGTATCAACTACAATACTAACACACAACTCTACTCTAAAAGATTTAATTGAAGTCTAAATCATGGCTTCACACACATCAAAACAGCAACACAATTATATTACACACAAAATATGCAAAACAGACTGTTACTCTCACTTATTATTCGCACTTTATCCTCACACAAATCCTAATAATTGTTGATTTTACTTTATCTTGAAATTACCATAAAATTACCATAAAAATCATTTCATTTGCGCTAATGCACTGGTGGGTAGATTATTAGTTTGGGAATAACCTAACCCCCAAGGGAAGATGTTAAAGAAAAAGAAGTGGGTTTCGGACTGGAGAAAAAAGATGGAGAAATAGGACGAGAGTCCAACAGAAGTCATAATTTTAACTTTAAGTATACTCAAAGGCAGCTGCCACTGTAAATCCGCTCTCCGATACCTAAAGTGGGTAGGGACCTGGGCAAAGCTAACGTGAAACGCAGCTGGAACTTGGGTTGTTTGCAAGAAAGTTGCTGTAGTGTATTCCCTCTCAAGCATACATATGCCTACTATGGGGAAGGGTGGTGGTCTGGCAAGACAAAGAGTAACAGATTTATTGTGTATCTGTTCAAAGGAGTTTGTTTCTAAACAAGTAATTTGAAGAGTGCAAATAATTTGAATCAGCTTCGATATTTTAGTTTTTGAAATTGTAGAATTTCTAAAGAGCGACCAAATGCTTCCAAGAAGGATAGGGATAAAGCAATTATACCTTTGGGAATAATTTTGGTAAGTGTACCAATAGTTGCATTTGGAAATGGCTAAGCTTTTACCCAGCAAGGCGCCGACTAAAAGTTTAGACAATGAGAAACACTTATATTTTGAAAAACCAACCATAAGTGTTAGAGAGAATCTCCACAAGCAGGAAGCTGGCGTAGCGAGCTATACTTGCCTTACTGGCCAGTTAGAATTAGCTATTAAAGCTAAGAGAGACTTTACTAAGTTACCAACTAAGAGTTCTTGCTCAAATGCAACAAGTGGTTAAAACCCTATCAATAGATTTATTTTTATTAAATAGGAAGAATCAAGGAAGACAGGTCTTGCCTAACCGTTATGTTAGAGAAATGATAAAGCGAAAAAGAAATCTTTAATTTATTTAACAGTGTAAAAGGAAGTAGTTTTTGTAACAAATATATAATTTTGATTTTTTAAAATGAAAAATGGGGGTCGCAGACCTCCGAAAACATCTAAAGCTTGCACCTGGCAATTGATAACTCTTTTGGTTTTAAACCTTTTATATTCTTTAAAATCTTCGTAAGATTTTGAAATGGCTAAGATGAATAAATTGAAAATTTCAAAGATAACTGACGTAATTAAAGTTAAACAATAAATCAAGTACAAGGTGTGTACTTTAAGGATTTCTAGATAAGTATCTTAGAAATAATAACAACTTCGAAAGCAACAACAAAAAAGGAAGAAGTGAAATAGAAGTTTCTATAACTTCTTGTATTGATACAGAAATACGCTTAATGATTATACATAGGAGATTATACAAATAGGGCAGGTCACTTGTTGTGAAACCTGAAGAGAACAATCGAAAGGAAGTTTATAGAACTCCTATGTTTAAGTAGGGATCACGAGAAAAATGGGGCAAGTTTCCCTTTCGTGAAACCTAGAGATAACTCACTTTTGAGTAGAAAGAATTGGATTCCTTCATTAAAAGGGAGAAACAATATAATTTAATGCGTGTACTAGACACGAAGTTTTACAGACATTAATTCGTTGCACGTGGAACAAGTAAGGGAGGGCACTTATTGAGAGTGACACCTCATTGAAAAATGACCTAAAGTAACAATTTTATTATTTTTCATTTCAGTAAAGGGTTTGGGAAAGATCAAATGGGATTGTGGAAAAGTGTTCATGGCCGTATTTATTGTACTCGGACGAGCGCGACGCGGATGAAAAGTTGAACAGGCACTGTTTTCACTATAGTCTGTTGATATAGTTGAAGAGTTCACTGTAGTAGCGCAAAATGTTGATAGCAAGGAAAGTTATTTTAATAGTGGAAAATAACTAGTTACACTAGATTAGCGAGAGTCTATTGCTTGAGAAACTTGTAGGTTATAGTTGAATTCACCAGAAAAATACCAACGGAGGAAGAAAAATTAGATATTGATTAGCAGTTCATAATGAAGATTCCTTAGTTTGAAAAAGTATTCCCATATGTGAGTGGAAAGTACATGACAGTATAACTGGTATATAGAGTGCAAGTTCTGGAAGATTCCAGAGCAATGATGAGTTGTTTAAATTGGGTAGAGAATCCCTCGGCGGAAAGCTAGATTATATAGACAGTGGGTATTTTGGAAATATCCCTCGATGTGAGATAGCATCTCAGAAAATCTTTCATATTGAAAGTTAGACTTGATAGTTTAAGTTTGATCAAGAAGATCTCTTGAAAGCAGTTATTTTCACATAGCAACTTTCACTGTCTATAAAATCCAAATAAAAGCATTGAGCCTTTTAAAAGCGATGAGAATGAGGTTAAAACATGAAGTCGGTACTTATCTTTGCTTCATGAAGAAGGCGATGTTGCTGTTGACGGATGGTTCTAAAATTCGAACATGACGTCGAATTTAGAAATTTGCCTCTTGAGTGGAGGAGGCGAGCTTTAGTTAAGCTCTAACTGACTGGGTTGACTTCCGACATACAAGTGAGATCCACTCAACGGAGCGCGGAGGGACCAGGGAAGGGGAAAAGAGTGGGGGTAGGAGACAAAAGGAATACATATAAGAATAGCCAACTTAACAGTTATAAAAATCTTTTTGATGAAATGGTCTTCAAAGAGTTGATAGTAGGAGTCACTAGCGCAGCCTGGAGGGTGTAAAAGTAGACGAAGTTCTCTTGATCACGGAGATGATAGCTGGCGATGGCGACGAGATCTGGTGGCTAGATTGATAAGGAAGTCCTCTTGTACAGGGAAGAATTGAGGAACTTCAGAGATTCGCTGCTAGATGACGCTAGGTGGGTCATGGAGGATATATATCTAGAACAGACTTACAGGTAATATGAGAGACATATACCAACAAAGAGAAATCTGGAGATCACTGATGGTGTTTGAGAAAAAGGAAGGGATGAACTAAAGCAAAGAGAAGCAAAAGCTTACTCTATCTTACCGTGTATTCCAAAGAATACACCAACTGATAAACTTTACACAAACAATATCAATCTTACAATCTTTCGTTAATCATAGTGAACACTTTACACTATACAATGTGCCTAAGATGATCCCTTGTCCTTTTCTTCCCGCCAAAATACTTGAATCTACCATGCATTAACCAATCTATTAATTGTACCTCCACTGTATGCCGTATTGAGTTTTCTGCCATATATTTATTCTGCTACTGCTGTGTCGAGTGGGACTTTATGCTACCCGTCAGGTGGGCGTAGCGTAATTGATATAGTATCCATTCTCGGAATTACGTGTCGTTGTCAGTATAAAAATGTAAATTTTACCATCTTATAACTTGGCCAAATATTAAGATATCAGAACGATTCTTAATTAGCAGTGTGTCTTATTGCACACATATTATATATTCATTACTACAATCAACACTTTCTAACAATCAGGGTTTCATAGACTTCTAATTTATACATCCTACTCCAAGAATACAAGGGTGAGTTCTCTCCTGTCCCTTCACTTAGTACAATGGACCCTCGCCGCGGGCGGTCAACCAACATGGTCGCTGCCCCTTGCTCCACTCCAAGCAATTGTCTGCTGCTCCCAGACATACACAATGTGGCGTCATAACGATCCACCAAATATTACTGACCTAATTCTTACAGAATGCAATACGGAATATGGAATTGTTTAAACATGTACTCCTATCATTTAGGATTTAAAGACTGGCCGCAACAGGCACAATTAATTCAGGCCAAGGAAACGAGATTCACTATGCACAAAGTCGGTTTTTGGAACAGTCGGCGCTTTTGTTAAAGACCACGGTAAGGGCACAACTTCCTGCCGTCAAATTCACTCCCAAAGAGATGAATTAATTTACACAATTAGCTAGTTCACGGTCGATATCAGGCGTCATGGCGAGGTGTCCTCGTTTTCCTCTCATACGCCACTGGTTTCGAACCCGGAACGCTTTATTAGCAATAATCAGAGCTAGGGATCCCACTATTTACGCTCGATTGCAGTTTATATCTCCGTACGCCCCTTGGCTATACGAGATTCCATACGTCGATTAAGCTACCTGACTTCCCTGACTCTTGTGAAGCTGATCCCGTCCTTAATTAATAAGATAATCTCTACCAATTAATCTTATAAGCTTATTTATCAAGCTGCAATTCAATTATCTTTCAAACATTTCCATTTCCGACCTCCTTTGCATAATTTTGTCCATTATCATATGATTCTCTGATATTAATTTTCTCTGAGCGATCCAATTTACTTTCAATAATACTGCTTAGATACACAGTTATTCAAATTAACATATATTTGTTTACAATTTCCCTGATGTTTATTTATTATTATTATTACTGACATGTCTTCCCCTATCTCGATACCACTTAGCCATAGTTATATCATTAATAACTGAACATCCGTGTTCATTACATTTATAAAGCTTATTTACTCAAATGCCATTTCTACGTTACTTGTAACGGATTTACAAATAACTCGATGTAAAACGAACATCTTAGCTTGACAAAAATCAACACAAAATTAATGTATGAAGGTTCTACCTTCCAAATTCAAATTTTCATTGGCATATTTTATAACTTTTGATATTACCGACATACAGTGGGCTACATGTTTACAATAAAATCATGGTTTTTCTTGTACTTACGTATTATCCTGGCGTCTCCGACCAAACACATACTCCATTAATGCCTGCCATAGTTGCATTTTAGCAAGGCATCCTTACACTTTTTACACACACTTTATATAATTTTTCCATTGAGAAATACACTGCACTTTGCTTTTCCATGCTGAAGCTATCGCTTCCTTTTTCCATAAAACACATTATATTGACCACTACACTTGTAGAATACACATTTTTAAATAACAAATCACTTTAAAAACACACGATAACTATATATATTTTCTCACTGGTTGACACTTCTTGCAGAATCTCAGAAACACAGGTTTTGTAGATCTTTCCTCCACGAATAACCCTGCATCCCGTTTGAGAGTCTCGTGACACTGCCTGAAGTTCCCTAGTGGACTCCTGTTCCTTGAAAATCCCTCATGATTCCCAAAGTTCGTCAACTCCTATCCAGTGGTATGTTCCCGATACTAGCATAGATATGCTTCCATACCGTACAGAACGTTAATCAAAGTGGTACTTATGTGAAGATACTTTACCCGTATTAACAAAATGTTTATATCTGCGCAATACTAAATACCGTATCCATGTCTTAACAGATATATTCTATACTACGCTTATCCATCGTACATTGTACTTTTACAATTACCCCTATCATTGTCCTCTGACTGCACTAACAGTCTTCCTGAACGGTACGCTTTTAACAAAGTCTCGTACAGTCCCACGTACATTTATATAACAATGCATTATCTCTTCGTTATGAGGTTCGATTGACCTCGTACATACTTATACTGCACGGCTAATGCACTTAATAATTAACACTAAAAATGTTAGTCTTTTGTTCGCGCGTCCCTTTTCCTGGACCAGACCAGCGTGGTCTCTGCTCAGCGACTTGTTTCAACTGTCCTTTATTACTTGTTCTTAATTTGTGCATTACATTGCACGGCGAATATACTGATTAACACTAAAATGTTAAAGTGTTGGCGCGCGTCCCTTTTCCTGGACCCGGGCAACGTGCGCTCCGCGTTAAAATCTGGCACAACTGTCCTCGACTGCCTGCTCCAGTGACCTTATATCTGTTTTCACCAGAAAAGTAGGTCCGTAAATTCCTTGGAGCTTCATCTCTTCTTTACATGCTTTCCTCTCTTGAAATAATGTTTTTCAGATGCCTCCTGTATCACTGTTTCCATATCTGCCCGCGTGCATGAGAATCGATTGGTCAATCTTATATATAAAAGTGAAAGTCTGTCTGTCTGTCTGTCTGTCTGTATGTATGTATGTATGTATGTATGTGGGTTGGTCTGTTCCGTATACAAATCTAAACCGTTCCACCAATCTCAACCAAATTTTGCATACACATAGTTTAGGACCCAGAAGGAACCGCTGGCTACATGAATTTTCGATAGTCTTTCTCATTCTTCTGATTTCGACCCTTTTGCACTCAAGCACAGGCTAATCAAATCACAAAATATACTCATGAAGGAATGGCAAGGCAGATAGTTTCCATGGCAACATAGCTCAAGTCGAGACAAGGCCGGCTGGATACGAGTTGCGCTCTGCACTACCGGTATAGAAAATGAGGATCCTTACTTGAAATCCCGTTAGTTACTTAACTGCTCACACAGCACTGTCAACCGAGTTTAGCATAACAAAGACTTGACACTATCTACTATATATTTGTGAAATACCACTCACTCACACACTCACTCATTCATTCATCACGAAATCTCAGAAACCACCGAACGGATTGGAATGAAATTTGGTATGCAGCTTCCTCAAGGGCCGCAAATGCCCAATAAGAGAGGATTTTCGGATATTCAGGTTCTAAAGGGGTGTTAAGGGGGTAGACCTGCATTTCATTGAATAGCAATATTTCACGAGTGGTTTCATTTGTGGTGTGATACTCGGCATATAAACTAATCATTAAAAATAAGCAGACATGTGTCTTAAGGGTCTTTCGATGTGGTGTATTATTATGAGGTGAAAGATGTGAAAAGTCGGGGTTGAAGGATTCCTAACGGAGTGTGTAGGCCTATCTCTTAAACGACATAGGCGAGAAATTTGAAACTCAGAGAAAAAAAAATCAGCTTAAAAAGTGAATAAATCGGTGTTCGACCCTTCTTTCATAAATTAATAAATTGGCCCCCAATGGGGTTGGGTGAAATTCTGGGGGAAAACGAGAGAAAGTGTCCTAACTGACTAACTCACTCACTCATCAAACTCAGGGGAAAAAGACAGCTTAAAATACGTTAATAAGTGTTCAAGTGTTTTTTCATCAAGCCAATTTAAGGGGCCCATGGGGAGGGGTGAAATTCTGGTAAAGATAATTGAAATAAAATGTCCTGTCTGACTCACTCACTCATCACGCCCAGCGAAAACTATTAAAGTTGGAAACATGAAATTTTGGGAATATGTTCGCTGTATGTCGAAAAGTCAACTAAGGAATGATTTTTGTTTATTCGGGTTTTAAAGAGGTGTTAAGGGGGTAAACGTGCATTTCATTGAATAACGATATCTCATTAGTTGTTTCTTTGGGGATGTGATATTCGGTATATAAACGAATCATTAAATATAATCAGACATAGGTGTAATGGTTTATCGATGTGGTAGGTATATTATGAGGTGAAAGGGGTGAAAATTGGGGGTTGAGGGATTCTTAACGGAGCGTGTATTTCTGAAACGACATAGGCAAGGAGTATGAAATTCGGCGGGAAAAAAGAGCTTAAATACAAGTAAATAGGTGTTCGACCGTTTTTTCATAAATCCAATTTAAGGGGCCCTTGGAGAGGGGTGAAAGTCTGGGGGGAAAAACGGAAGGAAAGTGTCCTAACTTACCTGAATTACAGACTAATACAGCCATAACAATTAACCCCGTTTATCAGACAGATTCTACACAGATCCAATACACGGGGTTACATGACCGCACCGTCGCAGCCCTAAACTGAGGAACCAACCAACATCTCTGAGGGAGATAAAAATTTGACGTGAATAAGTAACAGACTGTTAGATAGTTACACATCAGTTCCAAACCTTGCATAAGGACGGTGTGACCACAAGTATTTAAAACAAATGGACCCCAAATGACAAGAAGGTTACCGTCCCCGTAAGACAATAAAAAGTTAAAAATATGCATAGTAAGACGAAGGAAAAGTTAACTGAGCTCCAATTACATTGTAAAATACTTTCTCGCAAAAAATGAGGTGTGATCCTTCTACGAAAACCTGCCTATTTTGCCTATTATAGCCTATCCCCTAGTGAAATCTACCTCCGCCTTCCGGCGTGCCGAGAGGATTTTTTTTATTTTAATGGAAATATGAAATTTTGAAACCACACGGTGTAGTGACGTCACAAATGTGGGTTTTACTCGCTAACCGTTGGAGATACACGAAAAGTGATAAGGACCTTTCGGATAGAATATTAAATTTTAAAGCTCGTATGTGCCATCAAACGTTTGCTATTTCTTAGCGTTCTCTTTTTATTTGAAATGGAAATATGAAAATAGTCGCCATTTTTAAATATTGCAAAATATCGTAATCAAAAGTATCCTATGTGTAAACCTGGTAAATCAGCTACATCCAAGCAAAATTTCATTTCAATCGGACCAGTGGTTCTTGCGTGATTGAGTAACAGACAGACAGACAGGACGACAAACACCATCTCATTTTTTATATTAGTACTAGCAGAAGTACCAGTTCTTCGAACGGTATTCGGTGTTAACACCAGACATTATAATATTATTAATAATGTTATTGGTGTTATGTCCCTTTTAAGTACTGTTGCTTTTAGAGACGCACCAGACATTATCGATTGAGCTACTGTTGCAATGGTTAGCGGCTTGTAATTCCTTCATAAGTTTATCAGAACGAAGTTAGTTTTCTGGGAATATCACACACACTGTTAATTTAAGGGCCTTATAATGTGGTTTTCGGAGACTCTTTATAGACTCGCGAATTTTTTGTCTCACATTGAGAAGTGCAACATATGCTTTGGTCGTCCTTCCAGGATAATTTTTATATTTCGCCTATTTTAGCATGTATTTTGAGAAGTTTTTCCCTATATTGAACCCGATGGGGTTATGCTGACTGGAATCGAACATGGTTCTCAGAGACTGTGATCTCAGTAAAAAGGTTCCACCTGGGAGCGAACCAGAGATCTGTACAGGGAGTTTCTTGGTAAAAACCCCTCGAAAGAAATGTATATTTAATCACTGGTGTGATTTTTGATGAAATGGCATTATTTATTAAAATAATGTAGGAAATAATGAGCAGATTATATCATTATAAGACGATTTGGTGTAAGCTATTGGAGGTTTGAAGCACAGAGGAGGGCAGAGCTGACATTTACTAATCGGCCCAGAATTGTGGGTTGGTCCCAGTGGAGCCACGTCCATCTCTGTCACCCCATTATGTCGTCTGGAGCAGGGGAGAGGCCTGAAAAATGACACAGTTATTCCCCGACGGAGAATAGATGTAGAGGAGGGGCGGTGAAATGCCCAGAAGAATCATTGATTACTCGTGATTGGAGTAACGAATCGAGATGAGAGTTGCACACAGGTGAGTATCTTGGCAAGAAGATAATTTTAGAATCTTTTACCTGCGAAATTGGTGCATATTTAGTGATGTGCGTAAGGACTGTGAAGCGACCATTGTTCGCGGAGGGATGTGAAGATGTTGACGGGGAGTTCCCGACTAGGTAGCGTCCCACGCCATGGAGAAAGGAATTAATATTAATTAATTGAACGAGCGATTCCTTTGCACACAGATAGTTTTGGGACCTGTGAAGAGAGAGGAACACAATGATCATGGTTTGGAGACCTGAATCATGCTGTGAGAGGAGCGGAGATTACGCGGGAAGATGTTGCTCTACTTTCTGTGGAAATCCGATATAAGGGAGTAGACCCCAGGAGGAGCACTCTTTTACGCAGTTGAATCTCAGTCCTACTCTGTTCTCAGTGTTACTCTGTACCTCAGTTGAACCTCAGTTGAACCTCACTTTGAAACTCACTCTGTTCTAACTCAGTCAAGCTCAGTCTACATGCCGCCAAGCGCAGTTACAACCAGTTATTGTCTTACTCAATTGTCAATTGTAGCACAATGGCAATAAGTTGCAATCAGTATGCAGCAAATATGCAGCAGTACGAGACAGCGTGTAAGCCGCAGACAGAAGTCTTCAAATAAGCTACGTGCAGTCTTCGAGTGAAACTTCAGTCAGCTACAGCCAGGTTGAAGCAAGTTCGTCAAGGCAAAACGCATGACGGATCTATTCATCGAGACGCCGAACAAGGACTGGTATGTGTAATAGAAACAGTAAACATGCTTGTATGAATAATAGTCGTGATACAGGCATAATCAGCAGCACGAACTATGACGTGTTCAGTTATGAAGCACCGTATAGACTAACGGTAGAAATATTGTATATAATTATTTGTGAAAGTGTTGAACTTTATTAAGCGCAGTGTGTATTGTATTAACTAATCGTATATGTGTAACTACGATAGAAGGCGCGAAAGAAACTTTACTAAGTGTTTGGTATTGCCATGAGAATACCAGATGTTAACGCTCATGTTTAGGAGCAAGCGTATTGATGTAACGCAGGACGCTTACGGTAGGAGTAATGATCGTCATAAAAACTGTTGGAGAGTTCCGAGAGCAGATAACCAGACTTTCAATCAGGAGTTGATAACGTAAGATGCCGTCGACACCTGCAATTTCGATCTCTGCTAGGGAATTTCAGCATTGAAGTGTGTATAAAGTGACGAGTGTTCAGTGTAATGTATGTGTAAAAATATCATTTAAAGTAGTGTTTGATGAAGTGTTTCACATGTTTAGGGAGTGATAACTTCCTGAAAGGTATGCAACGTGTCGTGTTGGTGATAGAAATGTATAATCAAATGTGTGTAAACAAGAGAAATATGTCGCGTTAAACCCATTATGGCGGGCGACATGGAAGAATATGATTGGTTGGAGCCACCTTAGATGCCTATAGAGATGTAAGTACCCCACAAATTATGGTTATAATTATGTAGAAGTATGGACCGATGCATGTCTGTGATTCCGTAAAGGTATTGTGAATTCCTTATAGATGCCAGTAAAAGTCACTTAGGAGGCTGATCCTCCATGTTTAATCAGTATTGAGTTGATTTTTATAGAGTTGAAATGATGATTTGCATCATTAAGTGGAGTAATTTTTCCCACTATGAATTAAGAATGGCAATCAGTTATGTAAATGTAACGAACGCGATTGTTCGAGTTTAAAACGTTTAGCTATGTCGGAAATTTTGGTAATTTATATGAGAATAATAATAAATGATGATTTTGGTCATTTATGTCAATGAGATTTATAATAATAATGGTAAATGATGATTTTGGGTCATTTATGTCAGTGAGAAATGATGATAATAATAATAATGGTTATTAAGAGTATGAATGAACACATCAGGAAACAAATAAATTGTTGTAAGCGAGAATTATTAACGCTAAGTGCAAGACTTATCAATCTAAGCAGGAAGATGTTACAATGAGATTACATTTCAGTAATTATGGAAAGAAGTTTTATATCAGAATATTGCATATATTCAGTAATGATACCAGTAATGAAAGAGCTTTTAGTGAATTGAATTTGCAGCTTAATTGAGAAGCTTATAGAGTAAATGTTAGATTTCTCTTAATATTATAGGTCGGTGTGTCGTAGCATGGAGCATTAGGGGCCAGATAGTCTAGTCTACGTATGAATTCTCCTATGTCGTGGACATTGTTGGAGACATTATTTGCCAGAGTTTTAGTGAATGGACCCTAGCTCTGAAGAAAAGGATTGAAATGTGTTCCGGGCTGGAATCTTGTAAGAGTCGAGGAAACAAGGACACCTCGCAGCTCTATGATTTCCCGAGAACTTATGATGAGTTATGTACGCTCGTGGGCAGCGAAAACTCATGGCGACAGTGGTTTTGTGCGCCTATATTATACTTGAGACATCGGTCACCGCCAGGCTCATGCATTACGAACCCCGAACCTTCATGTTGAATGGACCCATGTGAGGCCATTAATTAATCGTTATCCTCGACGTAGGAATAATTACAAAAGCTCATTCAATACCTGTTGGCATAATAGTCAATTAAGATCCTTTGGGAACATGTGTGCCGGTTAGGACACAGTGTTTGTCTTGTAAATCTCCACTGCTTAGAGAGGGAAGCTTTCAAACTTTTAGAAAGGTCGAGATAATTGGTGGAACGACCCATCCCACTTTCTATTGTGTAGCGATTTCCTTAGCCGAGGGTCGGTGCCAACCACTCGAACCGCTCAGGCAAGTTATAAAGGGAAGAGATTCTAGACCTTGTTAAAATGACATATAATGCGAGATTGTTATGTTGAGTATTATAGCCATGTGGTTTGTGAACACATGGATAATTATAGTTCATCCTGATGGTTCATTAATTTAGCTATCTGACGAATAGTTACATGATATATTTGTACTGTCACTGGAACCAAGTCATGTAGTTGGTTACTAGATGCCAATCGCCATGAGCGCGAGGCAGTCTATCGTACAATCCGACATAAGCTATAACGTAACGTTTTATCTAGGAATCACAGACAGCATGCGGTGAAACCATATAATTGAAGGATATGTAGGGGGTAGCTTACATAATTATGGAGTTGCACGTTGATTTTGGTGCAACGTCCAAATAGGTAAATGCATGCAAAGCATTTCATTGGTGAGAAGAAAAATATTAAAACACGCACGGCACACATAATTGTTTAACATAAAGTGATTTAAGGAATAATCCTTGTTGTAATATTAAAGAAGTCACATTGTATGACTGTTATGTTAATGTAAAGTTGTTTTGAAGTCGTAGGTGCATCAGCGCACTAGTATATCCTTGTGAAGTTCACAGAAGGGTAAAGCATTATGGCTAGGTATGACTTTGTTGTGATTTCATATTTGTTTACTTGTGGATTGTGGAAGTAAAAATTTTGTTTGCTTTATTTTATGCTTTTTGGGTATTGTTTTGTGTTTGAAGCCATGATTTATTTTAATGAATTAAAGTTTTAGAATAGAGTTGTGCTTTATCATTGTAGAGTTGATACCTTTTTGCCTCAAATCCAAAATATGCACTGCAAAATTGGGGTTACCGTACACGCCTGAGAGCTGATGCTAGTTGGAGGCGGATGCATATTATCCAACGAGATTACTCACATGGGTACATGGGATTTGATGTCCTATACTGTGATTTGAGCTAAAGGTACGACTAAAGTCGGTCAGATTTAATGCACACAACTCTATTAAAGTAAGAATTAACGAAGTAGGGTGTGACCGCTCCTAATCCATAGCTAAGTTCCGATACGTATATATAAATTTTGATAGATTGTGCTTATTCTCTACTCATTTATCATGGCCCAAGCAGCGTGGGACGGTATTAACTCTTTATGGAACCGCCTGCGTCAGTGCAATATGAGCGATGTTGGCATTGCACGAACCGGGCAACGATAGATACCACTTATAGATATAATTTATCATGACGCCCATCTGTGGAGTCTATGGTAGTAAAAGCTGTATTAATTTATCATGGCGCCCAGAATACGTGGAACTTATGGGATTTAGGGAAAACCCATAGATTTTTTATGGTATTTCATGGGGAAAACCATAGTAATTGTTTTGCCTCAAACTGTGTTTGAGTGATTTTTGAATTCAGTAGGCTTGTGAGGTAACGCAGAATCTCTCTATTGAGAAGAGAATGGCCTAAGGGTACTAGCGTTACATACCCAATCCACAATCTACCATAATATTATCAGGTTTTGTACGACTTCACGATATGTGTGCAGTGTTTGATGTTTCTCTTCGAAACGTATCCACATATTTTTCCAGGAAGCCTGCCTGCATATTTAAGTGTGTTATTGTAAAATGCCAGGTACGGAGGAGATCTTGCAAGTTATTGCAGGACTGAAACAGCATTTTGACGCTGTTCACGAGCAGAACAAACTGGAAACCAAAGCTTTCCAGGATAGTATAAATGCTCGTTTAGATGCAAATCAGGTTGCAATGAACAATAACCAGATTGAATTAAACAACCGTTTAGAGGCAAATCAGGTTGCACTAGACAATAAGTTAGGTCAAATGCAAGAAGTCATTAAGACCGAAGTAACAGATACTGTTGTAAGCATTGTATCGGAAATGCAGGTAAATACTGACAAACGTTTCGAGGCCATAGAAGCCAAACTTGAGGGCAATTTGCAAGCGTGTAGGCATGCTCAGGAGCAAACCAACAGTAAATTAGAGGCGTTGTCTAACGATATCAAGGATATTCAGATCCAAAACGAGGCGAATCTCGAACGCCAAGCGAAACAGTTCGCAGAGTTTACGAAAACAGTAGACCAGAGATTAGAGGAGAACGACTCCAAATGGGATCAGAAATTGAAAAGCTACGCTAGAGCAATTAACGGTGACCTCAAGAAACAGGACCAGAATATATTAGGTCAATGCCAGGAAATAGGCGAAATTAAAGCTATCGCTCAGGAAAGTAAGGAGCTGGTAGGCAACGTGAAAGGTCAGATGGGTAAAGTTCATAAAGAACTGGACCAAGTGCAAAGTGATATTGTCATAGTCAATAAAAGACAAGAGGAAAACAGAGGCGAGATCACCAAGGTCCGGAATGAATTGTCTAAAGTCAATGGACACATTCAAGATGAAATTAAAGGTCTGAGAGAAGAACTCGAAATAAGAGAAGGCCAGAAAACAGAGGCAAGCGACAAGACCCTTGCTCAAATTAAAGAGGACGTAGAGGATGAAATATCCCATATCAAACAAAGTTTGAAAGAAGACAAGGTGAAAATTTTTCAAGTAGCCGAGGAAAACCGAGATAGGCTTACAAGAATAGAGAAAGAAGTCATTACTCGCCTAGAAAGAGCAGAAATGCGCCATAACCAAATGGAGACTAGGATAATAGCACAGGAGGAGACACTTCTGAAATATCCTAAGTCAAGTGAAGGCAGCATAGAGGATATAAGAAAAGCAAGGTGGGCAGACCTAGAAACCCAACCTATAAGCAGGAACGCTGCAGGCGCAGGAGAAAGTCCTTACATGACGCCAGGTGTACCAATTGCGGCATCGACGCCACATGAAAACGCGATGCACACCCAGGTGATAAACGTCATTAGGGCAAGCGAAGAAAAACCTAGGAAGTTTTCAGGTAGTCACTGTAGTATGACACCAAAATATTGGTTAAAGGAAGTGACTGAATATCTCAATGATGCACGAATACCGCAGGAGCGTAGGCTACGTGCTATAGAGAAGTTAACAGAGGGGGAGTGCGCATTATGGTTTCGCAGCTTCCGTTACACTTTTGATACTGTTGAGGAATTCCGCGAGGCATTCTTGAAGAGGTATTGGGACGCCGCGACTCAGCAGAATTTACGGCTGGATTTGTATGCCAAAAAGTACAGCACGAACAACCCGACGAAGTACGCAGAATTTTTCATATCGCAGATGTGTCGTTTTAAAGAGCTGGATCAAAAACCTAGTGAACTGGAGCTATGCATTGCTATCGCCAAACAGCTTCCATACGAGATCCAAAGGCTACTAATCTCGGCTAATGCGAAAACTGCTATGGAAATGGAGACAGTTCTAAGGCAACTGGACCTCACCACAGCAAATACTATGCGTCAGAGTCGAACCGTGGAACAAGTCCACGTGACCAACACACAGACTGACCAACAGCAAGCTCCAAGGAACAACAAGGCCACGAGCACAGAAACTTTAGATTCCTATGGACGGCAATGGGAACAAGAACCCAGAAAATGGCAGTCAAGGTACAAAGGAAATGCTAATAAAGCAGGAAGAGGTCGAAGTTCGTGGAATAAACACGATAACAGGGGCAAACCGTACCATAACAATGGAGGTAATAATGGCCAGGAAGGCAATAATAGAAATTGGAGACCCCAAGAGAGAGGAAATAACTTCGATGACGAGGCAGAAGAGCGTTATCATGCTTCTTTGCGATACCTCGAAGAAAGGGGAGATGAGCCCCAGAAATCACAAGTCCGCTGGCAAGAAGTCATGCAGAACAGGACATCGCCAGACAGATATGGAGATGGAGCCAAGAGTTTGGAACTACAGCGCAGCGAACAGGAGAGAAGGAACTCCAAAGGGGCGGGCGCTGAAGAAAAAAAAAACGCCAAAATTAGAAGAGCTCGAGACTGATGGATGGAAGTCTATTAACATCGTCAATTGGATAGCCAAACCAGAAGAATTGATTGAGGATACAGGAGGACCACAGGTCATGGTCAAGAGAGAATTGCCTATTATAATTGTGAGAGTGGCAGGATTAAAAGTCAGAAGTCGGCTAGACACAGGATCAACAGTGAGCCTGATGACACAAGCTCTATATAATGAAATAGCCCGGAGAGAGAACATTTTGAAGATACCGATCTCCAGTGTCAAAATTAAAGGGGTAATTCCAGACAGAACAATGATATGTAAATACCAGGTATTCCTAGATTTACAGATAGGAGGCTCTATTTTCTCACAGAGTTTTCTGTTAGTAAACAAACTACCTTATAACCTACTTATTGGGGCAGAGTTTATAAGGGAATACAGAGTGATAATTGACCTAGCACAGGACAGGGTTATGTTCCATGTGAATGAAGAAGCTGAAGGCTTAGAGGTCGCACTCAATGAAATTGAACCAGGATCCAGTGAACAAGTATGGCATACATACAGAGATGTGGCTGATGAAGAAGTGTTAGCTATTGAGCAGTTAGAAGCGGAGCTCAAAACACTAGCCACAGACTTGGAAAAAGATCTGGAACCCAAATTGGAAGAATACATTTCGGAGAAGCTAGAAGAAGCGAAAATTGGGCTAAAAGAGAAGGAAAATTTAAAGCAGTTATTGCTGGAACAGAAGGAAGTCTTTGATTCGAGACCTGGTCGGATAAAGAACTTCACTTATGCTTTTCAAGTCAGTGATTGGACACCATTTAGGCAGAAACCCTACCCTATAGCTGAAAAGCATTATGCTAAAATGAAAGAGGCAATTCAGGAGATGTTGGAGGCCGGTGTTATTGAGAAAACACCTACGCCTTATGTAAGTCCATTGGTAATTGTACCAAAGACAGACGGATCTGTCAGAGTCTGCTTGGACCTGAGACGCTTAAATTTGAGAGTTATTCCGGAATTTGACCAAGTGCCACCTATTAAAGAGATCCTCAGGAAGTTTAAAGGGAAAACTATATTCTCAAACTTGGATATCACATCCAGTTTCCACCATCTTGAATTAGAGAAGAAAACTAGTCTGTTGACAGGATTTATGTTTGATCAACATACATTCACATTTTTAAGGCTACCTTTTGGGTTGAAAACAGCTGGTTCAGCCCTGATAAGAGCGTTAGATCGCAATCTATCAGATGAGGTTAAAGAGAGTACCATCAGATATGTAGACGACATTCTACTTACATCAGAATCTCTGGAGGAGCACATGAGAGACCTGAAGAAGTTACTAGATGACCTTCGAGAAGCGAATTTTAAGGTCAATATCAAGAAATCGCACTTCTGTCAGAGGGAAGTTAAATTCCTAGGGCATGTTATTGATGCAAATGGAGTGAAGCCTAACCCAGATAAATTGGAGGTAATTCGGAATTTCCCTCGACCCACGAAAGTTAAGCACGTCCGACAGTATTTGGGAGTAATTGGATTCTTTTCGAACCACTGCCCAAACTATACTGCGACAGTAGCACCACTGCAGGACCTATTGAAGAAAGGCGGCAGATGGAATTGGACGGAGCAATGTCAGGAAGCATTCGTGAGGTCAAAACAAATGCTTTTGGAATATGTGAAACTGGGATACCCAGATTATACCCAGAAGTTCATCATACAGACGGATGCATCACTTATTGGGATTGGAGCGATGTTATTCCAGGAAAATGTTGACCAGCCTGAGAAGAAAGTTTTTATCGCCTTTATCAGCAGAAGACTGAGAGCCCATGAGAAAAATTACACGATCACAGAGATAGAATTGCTCGCAATTTTGTACGCGTTGCAATCGTGGCACAAACTCGTGTACGGCTTCCGAATAGTCCTGAGAACAGACCATAAAGCTTTAACATTTTTGTTAAAGACAGATTTGTCTAGTCAGAGATTGACAAGATGGTCCCTGTATATCCAGCAATTTAATGTGGAAATAGAATACTGTCCAGGGAAAGAGAATGTAATACCGGACATATTAAGTCGTTACCCTAGAGAAGAAGAGGTACTAGCGGTCCAGATTGAGAATCGAGATCAGAAGACGTTGGATGACTTAAGGAACATTACCAACCTACAACGCGAAGACCCATGGTTGAAGATGATAATCGATTACTTTGAGGGACGATTAGCAAGGGGAACTGCGATATACAGAGAGGCGGAGGCATTGGCAACAGAATATGTATGGTATAATCAGATATTACACAAGTGGGACGATGTGGATCACACACGTCAAAGGATTGTAATTCCTGCATCTTTGCAGAGGAGGTTAGTATGGCTAGCCCACAGAGCATTTGGTCATCCGGGGATTGATAAAATCTGTGCTCTGTTGAAGGAAGCATTTACTTGGCCAAAATTGAGAGAAACGGTGAGAAATGCTATTAGAACATGTGATCTTTGCCAAAGGGTAAAGCCGAATCCCTTTTTAATGAGGCAACGACCTATCCCGTTATTACCAGAGAAGCCAAGGCAGCTATTGAGTATCGACAACTTTGGACCATTGCCTAGAGCACGTAGAGGCAATAGACACATTTTTGTAGCCATGGATGTATTTTCGAAAATGGTGGTGTTGTGCCCCATTCAAAAGACAAGTTCAAAACAGGTCTTGAAGCGCCTGAAAGAGAGAGTTATTCCGATTCTTGGGAAGCCGGATAACATTCTCTCGGACCACGGAAGTTGCTTTACTAGTGCAGAATTTCGTCGAGAACTGGAAACTCTAGGAATTAGGCAGATTTTATCTACCATTCGCCATCCTGAGGCAAGTCCCGTTGAAAGAGTAATGAGAGAGATCCAGAAATACATGAAGATCTACTGTTCTGAAGCGAATTGGCGTTGGATTGAATTTCTAGAAGTAATTGAATACTGTATAAATAATACTGTACATGAGGCGACAGGTCAGGTTCCCGTTACTCTACATCTGGATCAGAGACCAGAGAGACCGTGGAATGGTGTTATTCCATTACCAGTAGACGCACAGCTCGGTAGAGAATTGAGGATCCAACGAACCTTTGAATATCTAAAAGCACAGGCGGAGAGACGTCAGAGAAGGAATCGTGCGAAGAGGTATCATAAACCGCTTCTCGTGGGACAGAAAGTTTTAATTAAGAAACCCGCCAGTTCAGATCCAGAGGCACGGAAGTATAAGAAGTTTAATTTTTCTTACCACGGCCCGTTCGAGGTGATAAGAGACCTCCAGAACAATGCATACAGGTTAAGGCATTTAGAGAATGGAAACGAGGTCGTTATGAACATAGCCAACTTGAAAATTTATTACTCGCCAGAAGAATTCGATGAACCAGAAGAAGAATTAGTAACGCACACCCAACTCAACGTGGAGAGCGGAGGCAGCCAAGCAGGCAGACCTGAATGTTGGAACGGCGAGACGGGACGAGAAGCAGACAGTTTACCCAGTGTAAGCGGAGAGCAGAAAGAATGCCAGTGTTTGCAAGAATTCTATGAAGAAATGGTCAGAGTAGCTAGAGAGGTTGAGGCTGTAAACGCGACCCTTCGCAGGGAGAATAGACAGCTCAGAAACAAGGCCGAGTGTGGAAGGGGGAATACTACTAACCCACTCGCAGCCAGACAAGGTGAAGGACCCCAGACGTAAACACAGACGGTGGTCGACAGTCAGCTGGTTACTTATATAAGCCACTTGCATTGGACTTTTATAAGTTTTGCAAGGGGAACATGAACCCGATGGGGTTATGCTGACTGGAATCGAACATGGTTCTCAGAGACTGTGATCTCAGTAAAAAGGTTCCACCTGGGAGCGAACCAGAGATCTGTACAGGGAGTTTCTTGGTAAAAACCCCTCGAAAGAAATGTATATTTAATCACTGGTGTGATTTTTGATGAAATGGCATTATTTATTAAAATAATGTAGGAAATAATGAGCAGATTATATCATTATAAGACGATTTGGTGTAAGCTATTGGAGGTTTGAAGCACAGAGGAGGGCAGAGCTGACATTTACTAATCGGCCCAGAATTGTGGGTTGGTCCCAGTGGAGCCACGTCCATCTCTGTCACCCCATTATGTCGTCTGGAGCAGGGGAGAGGCCTGAAAAATGACACAGTTATTCCCCGACGGAGAATAGATGTAGAGGAGGGGCGGTGAAATGCCCAGAAGAATCATTGATTACTCGTGATTGGAGTAACGAATCGAGATGAGAGTTGCACACAGGTGAGTATCTTGGCAAGAAGATAATTTTAGAATCTTTTACCTGCGAAATTGGTGCATATTTAGTGATGTGCGTAAGGACTGTGAAGCGACCATTGTTCGCGGAGGGATGTGAAGATGTTGACGGGGAGTTCCCGACTAGGTAGCGTCCCACGCCATGGAGAAAGGAATTAATATTAATTAATTGAACGAGCGATTCCTTTGCACACAGATAGTTTTGGGACCTGTGAAGAGAGAGGAACACAATGATCATGGTTTGGAGACCTGAATCATGCTGTGAGAGGAGCGAAGATTACGCGGGAAGATGTTGCTCTACTTTCTGTGGAAATCCGATATAAGGGAGTAGACCCCAGGAGGAGCACTCTTTTACGCAGTTGAATCTCAGTCCTACTCTGTTCTCAGTGTTACTCTGTACCTCAGTTGAACCTCAGTTGAACCTCACTTTGAAACTCACTCTGTTCTAACTCAGTCAAGCTCAGTCTACATGCCGCCAAGCGCAGTTACAACCAGTTATTGTCTTACTCAATTGTCAATTGTAGCACAATGGCAATAAGTTGCAATCAGTATGCAGCAAATATGCAGCAGTACGAGACAGCGTGTAAGCCGCAGACAGAAGTCTTCAAATAAGCTACGTGCAGTCTTCGAGTGAAACTTCAGTCAGCTACAGCCAGGTTGAAGCAAGTTCGTCAAGGCAAAACGCATGACGGATCTATTCATCGAGACGCCGAACAAGGACTGGTATGTGTAATAGAAACAGTAAACATGCTTGTATGAATAATAGTCGTGATACAGGCATAATCAGCAGCACGAACTATGACGTGTTCAGTTATGAAGCACCGTATAGACTAACGGTAGAAATATTGTATATAATTATTTGTGAAAGTGTTGAACTTTATTAAGCGCAGTGTGTATTGTATTAACTAATCGTATATGTGTAACTACGATAGAAGGCGCGAAAGAAACTTTACTAAGTGTTTGGTATTGCCATGAGAATACCAGATGTTAACGCTCATGTTTAGGAGCAAGCGTATTGATGTAACGCAGGACGCTTACGGTAGGAGTAATGATCGTCATAAAAACTGTTGGAGAGTTCCGAGAGCAGATAACCAGACTTTCAATCAGGAGTTGATAACGTAAGATGCCGTCGACACCTGCAATTTCGATCTCTGCTAGGGAATTTCAGCATTGAAGTGTGTATAAAGTGACGAGTGTTCAGTGTAATGTATGTGTAAAAATATCATTTAAAGTAGTGTTTGATGAAGTGTTTCACATGTTTAGGGAGTGATAACTTCCTGAAAGGTATGCAACGTGTCGTGTTGGTGATAGAAATGTATAATCAAATGTGTGTAAACAAGAGAAATATGTCGCGTTAAACCCATTATGGCGGGCGACATGGAAGAATATGATTGGTTGGAGCCACCTTAGATGCCTATAGAGATGTAAGTACCCCACAAATTATGGTTATAATTATGTAGAAGTATGGACCGATGCATGTCTGTGATTCCGTAAAGGTATTGTGAATTCCTTATAGATGCCAGTAAAAGTCACTTAGGAGGCTGATCCTCCATGTTTAATCAGTATTGAGTTGATTTTTATAGAGTTGAAATGATGATTTGCATCATTAAGTGGAGTAATTTTTCCCACTATGAATTAAGAATGGCAATCAGTTATGTAAATGTAACGAACGCGATTGTTCGAGTTTAAAACGTTTAGCTATGTCGGAAATTTTGGTAATTTATATGAGAATAATAATAAATGATGATTTTGGTCATTTATGTCAATGAGATTTATAATAATAATGGTAAATGATGATTTTGGGTCATTTATGTCAGTGAGAAATGATGATAATAATAATAATGGTTATTAAGAGTATGAATGAACACATCAGGAAACAAATAAATTGTTGTAAGCGAGAATTATTAACGCTAAGTGCAAGACTTATCAATCTAAGCAGGAAGATGTTACAATGAGATTACATTTCAGTAATTATGGAAAGAAGTTTTATATCAGAATATTGCATATATTCAGTAATGATACCAGTAATGAAAGAGCTTTTAGTGAATTGAATTTGCAGCTTAATTGAGAAGCTTATAGAGTAAATGTTAGATTTCTCTTAATATTATAGGTCGGTGTGTCGTAGCATGGAGCATTAGGGGCCAGATAGTCTAGTCTACGTATGAATTCTCCTATGTCGTGGACATTGTTGGAGACATTATTTGCCAGAGTTTTAGTGAATGGACCCTAGCTCTGAAGAAAAGGATTGAAATGTGTTCCGGGCTGGAATCTTGTAAGAGTCGAGGAAACAAGGACACCTCGCAGCTCTATGATTTCCCGAGAACTTATGATGAGTTATGTACGCTCGTGGGCAGCGAAAACTCATGGCGACAGTGGTTTTGTGCGCCTATATTATACTTGAGACATCGGTCACCGCCAGGCTCATGCATTACGAACCCCGAACCTTCATGTTGAATGGACCCATGTGAGGCCATTAATTAATCGTTATCCTCGACGTAGGAATAATTACAAAAGCTCATTCAATACCTGTTGGCATAATAGTCAATTAAGATCCTTTGGGAACATGTGTGCCGGTTAGGACACAGTGTTTGTCTTGTAAATCTCCACTGCTTAGAGAGGGAAGCTTTCAAACTTTTAGAAAGGTCGAGATAATTGGTGGAACGACCCATCCCACTTTCTATTGTGTAGCGATTTCCTTAGCCGAGGGTCGGTGCCAACCACTCGAACCGCTCAGGCAAGTTATAAAGGGAAGAGATTCTAGACCTTGTTAAAATGACATATAATGCGAGATTGTTATGTTGAGTATTATAGCCATGTGGTTTGTGAACACATGGATAATTATAGTTCATCCTGATGGTTCATTAATTTAGCTATCTGACGAATAGTTACATGATATATTTGTACTGTCACTGGAACCAAGTCATGTAGTTGGTTACTAGATGCCAATCGCCATGAGCGCGAGGCAGTCTATCGTACAATCCGACATAAGCTATAACGTAACGTTTTATCTAGGAATCACAGACAGCATGCGGTGAAACCATATAATTGAAGGATATGTAGGGGGTAGCTTACATAATTATGGAGTTGCACGTTGATTTTGGTGCAACGTCCAAATAGGTAAATGCATGCAAAGCATTTCATTGGTGAGAAGAAAAATATTAAAACACGCACGGCACACATAATTGTTTAACATAAAGTGATTTAAGGAATAATCCTTGTTGTAATATTAAAGAAGTCACATTGTATGACTGTTATGTTAATGTAAAGTTGTTTTGAAGTCGTAGGTGCATCAGCGCACTAGTATATCCTTGTGAAGTTCACAGAAGGGTAAAGCATTATGGCTAGGTATGACTTTGTTGTGATTTCATATTTGTTTACTTGTGGATTGTGGAAGTAAAAATTTTGTTTGCTTTATTTTATGCTTTTTGGGTATTGTTTTGTGTTTGAAGCCATGATTTATTTTAATGAATTAAAGTTTTAGAATAGAGTTGTGCTTTATCATTGTAGAGTTGATACCTTTTTGCCTCAAATCCAAAATATGCACTGCAAAATTGGGGTTACCGTACACGCCTGAGAGCTGATGCTAGTTGGAGGCGGATGCATATTATCCAACGAGATTACTCACATGGGTACAATATCCACCCTTCTACTGTATGAAAAGTACGGTGAAGAGTTTTATAAATGATTCGTGTATTGACTCATGTTTACCATACCTAATTTTACGATGCATCAAGCATCCGAACATGAGTTATAGGCGTACATAAGGATACACAATATCCCCCAGGGGCTCACTTCTAGTGGGCGTGGGTTGGCGACCACGGGGCCCCAGCTGAGTCCAGCATTGCTTCCACTTACTTGTGCCAGGCTCCTCTCCGTCTTCTTTCCTGTCGACCTCACTTGGTCAACTCTTGTTCTCTTCCGACCCCGACGGTATTAGGGTATCCGAGGCCTAGGGAGTCTCTTCCTTTCCCGCCTTAATTGGCCCTTGTCTCATCTTTCCTGACACCCTCCTTTTGTGAGGGGTCAGCCTTCTTTTCCTTTTACCTCCTGCCTTGTGCTCAAGGCCCTTAAGGAGGCAGGGTGTATGTAGCCCCACCAATTCTGGTGCACCCTAGATAATGCTACACCCTCAGGGGCTCACGGCTGGTGAGTTCGGGAGTTGGCGACCCCGAGGGATTCCTGAGCTGGGTCCGTTTTCCTCTTTTGTCCCTTACCTTCGGGGCGGACCCTCTCCTCTTTCACTTTCCGCTTTCTTCGAGGGTTGAGGGCATTTCTTTTCCTCCTGTCCTTTATTCGCCTTATTCTCCTTTACTTTTCCATTTCTTCTTCTAGTATGTAGGTTGGTAGTTAGCTTTAGTTTTAAGTTTACATTTCATTTTCATCTTCACGATCACCCAAACCATCAGGGGCCGATAACCTCGATGTTAGGCCCCTTAAAACAACAATTATCATCATCATCAGGATACACAGAAGACAGACAGACAATTCTATTGTCTACAACATATTACCCAGAAATCCAAATATGGGTATATCTACCACACAGTATCAAAGAAAATCATCCTTACGATGAACCCGTATGTCGACAAAAAAAAAAAAAAAGATTAGTTGAAATGTGCTCTCAAACTAAATTCACCTAACGTGTACTTCCTGACATGAAATAGAATTGAAAGCCTTGTAGATGAAACGCAATACACGACACATAAAAACTGACCCTCTACGTTGTGTTGGGTCCCCATACACAGGAAGAACTCTATCATAAATTATAAAAGCTTTTGGTGCATGAAAATTCAGGTTCTTTAGTCCCAAATGTCCCAAATTCCTAAAAGCCGCAAAAAATGCTGATTCAATTCAGGAATTTTTGAAAATAATGTTGTTGTTTGGAGATATAATAGACCTTCTGTACTACAGTATATGTCGCACGTGAAAATTGCATGAAAAAATCCTAGGTTACCCCTTGACCCCCTTAATTGCATTGATGAATTATACAGTCTACGTTGGTTCCGTGATAACCTTATATTTGCAAACTTTCACAGAAATGTAATAAATGTAATAAATTGCTTCTTACTGAAATAGATGGAAAGTTGGATGCCACCCTTTGAGATAATGATGTCATGGTTACCGAATTGCATTCCTTCATTAGTTTGTTAAATTAAATTTAATTAGTTTTCTGGGAATGTTTCAGAACCTGTTGGTTTTAGAGCCTTAAAATGTAATTTTCGAGGACCCTCGAGTTTTATTTCTGGCACCGAGGGGCTTTGTCTCGTCGTTGTACGCCATAATATAATACTAATAATAATAATATAATATAGGGGTAGGAATATAATAGACCTGCCATACCACACCCGCAGGTGTAAATCGCGTGAAAAAAATCTAGAATACCCCTTGACCCCCTTAAGCGCATTTTACGTATTGACGAAATTTCCAGCTTAATTTGGTTCCATAACAACCATCTAGCTGTTTGCAAACTTTCACACTAATGTAATTAATGGAATTGCATTGCATCTTACAGCAATAGATGGACCTCTGAGAATCTGTTGCCATGGTTATCGGCTTGCATTCGTTCATTAGTTTATTAAATTAAATTAGTTTTTTGGGAATATCTCAAAAACGGTTGGACGTAGGACCTTAAAATGTGTTTTTAGGGCCCCCGAGTTTTATCTCTCACATTGAGGGGCTGAAAATGAGCTTTGTCTCGTCCTTCTACTACTATTTCAGCATGCATTTTAAGGGGGTATGCCCCCTTTTATGATAGGTACAGAGAAGAGTTACATCAATGATTAGTGTCGTGCCTCTGATGGATATCTGTACCAAATTTTACGTTGATATACCCAGCCGTTCTCGATGTATTAGGGAACAAAGTTGTCCACAGGCAAACAAACAGACAGACCAAAACATTATTTTCGCGCGCATCTATCATAAAACAGTCTGAAACGTGTAAATAACTGAAATTTCCGTAGAAATTCAGAAAAAAAAACAGAAAAATTTTCTTTTTTATATATGTAGAGATATACTGCACCGCTCGGTGTTGACCGTGTTTTATTGCACAAATTTAGGTTTTACTCGCTAACCGTTGGATATACACGAAAAGTGATAAGGACCTTTGGATAGAAAATTGAATGCTAAAGCTCATTTATGCCATCAAAAGGTTGCTATTTCTTAGCGTTCTCTTTTTATTTGAAATGGAAATATCAAATTTTGAAACCAAAGGGTGTAGTGACGTCATAAATGTGGGTTTTACTCGCTAACCGTTGGAGATAAACGAAAAGTGAAGCTCGTATATACCGTCAAAAGTTTGCTATTTCATAGCGTTCTCTTTTTATTTGATAAGGAAATAAGAAGTTTTGATTAAAGTGTGTAGTGACGTCACTAAAATGGTCGCCATTTTCTAATAGTGCAAAATATATAAATAAAATGTATCCTCTATGTAAACCTGGTAGATCAGCTACATCCATACAAAATTTCATTTAAATCGGACCAGTGGTTCTTGCGTTATTGAGTAGCACACAGCCAGACAGAAAGACAGACACACACCATCTCATTTTTAGCCTATTTTCAATTTTGAAAAAATAGGCTTATGAGATCACCTTTTGTCCGTGTGTGTGTGCGTGTGTGTGTGTGATTCGTGTGTGTGTCCCCCCCCCTAATAAAATCTAAACGGCAGGAGCGATTTCAATGAAACTCGGAAAGTTCATAGCATTATTCCCGGCGACCTCGACCGTGCCCTTCAAATCTTGTAACGACTCACCAATCCAACATGGCGGCTGTGGGAAATATTTCACCAGCATTCAATATCTCCGAAACTATTACCGATATTACCCTGACATTTTCTACCCCCCAGGGGCTCACATCTTGTGGGCGTGGGTTGGCGACCACGGGGCCCCAGCTGAGTCCGGCATTGCTTCCACTTACTTGTGCCGGGCTCCTCTCTGTCTTCTTTCCTATCGACCTCACTTGGTCAACTCTTGTTCTCTTCTGACCCCGACGGTATTAGGGTATCCGAGGCCTAGGGAGTCTCTTCCTTTCCCGCCTTAATTGGCCCTTGTCTCATCTTTTCTGATACTCTCCTTCTGCGAGGGGTCAGCCTTCTTTTTCTCTTCCTTTTACCTCCTGCCTTGTGATCTAGGCCCTTAAGGAGGCAGGGTGTATGTAGCCCCACCACATCTTGTGCACCCTAGATAATGCTACACCCTCAGGGGCTCACGGCTGGTGAGTTCGGGAGTTGGTGACCCCGAGGGATTCCTGAGCTGGGTCCGTTTTCCCCTTTTGTCCCTTACCTTCGGGGCGGACCCTCTCCTCTTTCACTTTCCTATATGCCTTTCATGGCTCTCCTTCCTTCCAAGTCCCTCAATCCGCATTCTTCGAGGGTTGAGGGCATTTCTTTTCCTCCTGTCCTTTATTTGCCTTATTCTCCTTTAGTTTTCCATTTCTTCTTCTAGTATGTAGGTTGATAGTTAGTTTTAGTTTTAAGTTTTGCGCCGATAAAGGTCTAGTAAATAATAATAATAATGCGCGTCAGAGTAGCAGAGGAAGATAAAATCAACAAGGTCGCAAAATGGACAGGGGAAAAGACGTCTTGCTCGACCCGGTGCTGGGCCCAAGGTTTTCGGAGCGAGCAAAAGATGATTTCCAAAAAACCAAATGCAAACGAATAATTGCTTAATGCAATAATCAAAAGTGCAAAAACGAGATTCCCATAAAATTAATTAAAGAAATCCCAGAGGCGTGTTAATCGTGTCTTTGTTACATCACAAAGACAAGATTGACGAAATCGAGATAAGGGTAAGGATAAGGAAGGGGAACTTAAATATAAGAAATGAAAAGGCAAGGGAGCTGTATTACTTAAAATATAAAAATGTATTAATGATAAAAGAAAGAGCGTGCACATGAAATAAACAAGTTACTTAAAACAAAGAAAAAAGGTAAGCTAAGATAAAATTGATAATACAAAATAAACCCAATACCAAGAATAAAGACTTAAAAACTAAAAAGCACGACAGAACCTGAGTAACAGCTCAACAATGTGAATCTAACGAAACGATACGAACATGAAAGAAAATAAAATGAAACTTACGAAAGCCAGAGAGAAACGCCAAACTTGCAAAAATTCAAAAATCGAACGTTAACGAGACGCGAAGCTTTTCATGATGTTATGTAAACATACCGGAGGGAAGGGGGAGGAGTGAGGGGAGTAAAACAAAGGGAAGAGAGATTTCACGGAGGTAGGAAGAAGGGGAGGAAAAGGGGGGGGATATCATTAAGTTATGTAATACGGCGAAAATCGAAAGAGAGAGAACAAAACAAAAGGAAAATGAGATATACGGAGATACATTACATTACAATTGACTTGGGACGAAAGAGACCGGTAAAAATCGAAAGCACGCTATAAAAAAATAGGCTTGTACTCCAACATAATGCCGCAACAACGCGACATATAAAAAAAATGAATAATATGACATCGGAGCTGGAGAAAATCCCAGTTAACCACCGTCACATATATTCTATAAACAAAGGGGACACGTATTAGTGGGACGTTGGACATCAGTCCCGTTACCTCACACATACTGTCCACAAACAAAGGTCCAATTGCTACCAATCAAATGAAACATTTGTGGTACAAAGAGACACCGACGCAAAAGACGAGCACTAAGGCCCGACAGGAAATATATATAAGCCAAGACGCAGAAACGCAATACTTTCGAATCTTACAGGTATTAACCAAAATAATAAAACTGTGAGAAGGGCACATAACAAAAGCAACAAAAAGAACTCCGCCGTATGACATTACGCAAGGTCCCGGAGATCTGGTTCAAGGATTAAAATACTAACAATAACATCTTGAAAAGGAAAGAGAATTAAGCAAAAGAAGGAACGTTTAACAAAAACAATTACATTGCGTTAGATAGAAATACATTGAGCCGTACTCACATTCCGCTGCGCCATGAGGGTGGGCCTCTGCCCGAATACACACGTTCGCCTTACATCTCGGCGCGTCTAAGACTGACTAAGCTTCTGTCCCCCAGAGAGGGGAGAGAAGCCTCTCAGAAATATCAAATGCGTAGTTTGGGAGTGGCCCCCAAACTCGCGTCAAATATTGTCAGAGCCAATGGCAGAACGAATTGCACAACAAAATGCAAGGTAGCAACAACACTAGCCAATACGAGAGAACAAGGCAGTATGTAGCCAGGGGTTGCACAACGTTAGACAGAGAGATACATACAGACAAACTGCGCACTTTTAAACTCTCGAGGCGTAATATAGAGATGTCACAACACATGACAATAATAATAATAATAATAATGATGATAATAATAATAATTACAATAAATTCTGAAAAGTGGTTCAGTTTACATTTCATTTTGATCTTCACGATCACCCAAACCATCAGGGGCCGATAGCCTAGATGTTAGGCCCCTTAAAACAACAATTATCATCATATCATCATCATCATCATCATCTTCTTTCCTGTCGACCTCCCTTGGTCAACTCTTGTTCTCTTCCGACCCCGACGGCATTAGGTTATCCGAGGCCTAGGGAGTCTTTCACTTTCCCGCCTTAATTGGCCCTTGTCTCATCTTTCCTGATACCCTCCTTCTGTGAGGGGTCAGCCTTCTTTTTCTTTTCCTTTTCCCTCCTGCCTTGTGCTCAAGGCCCTTTAGGAGGCCGGGTGTATGTAGCCCCACCACTTCTGGAGCACCCTAGATAATGCTACACCCTCAGGGGCTCACGGCTGGTGAGTTCGGGAGTTGGCGACCCCGAGGGATTCCTGAGCTGGGTCCGTTTTCCCCTCTTGTCCCTTACCTTTGGGGCGGACTCTCTCCCCTCTCCTCTCTCCCCTCTCCACTCCTCTCCTCTTTTCCTTATATTTCCTTTTCTCTTTAAGATTCCCGCACTGTTTTTGTTCCTTGGTTCCCCGTGTATCTAAATCCCCTTCTAGCGGTTTCTTTTGTTTTTTTGTAGGTATTCTTAATCTACATTGCATTTTGTGAGTGTTTTTCAATCTCAATTGCATTTTGTAAGGATTTGTAAGGATTGGCAATCTAAATTGCTTTTTAGTAAGTCTTTCAATATAGGGGCTGGGACTTCAGTGAGTATTTTGAATTTCAATTGCATTTTGTATTTTCAACCTACCCCGCTTTGTTCAAGTAGTTAAGTCTCAATTGCAATTTTGTGGGTATTTTGAATCTAAATTACATTTTGTAATTATTTTCAATCTAAATTGCATTTTGTAAGTATTGTCCATCCAAATGAGAAGTTTGAATCTTCCATACCTTTTGTAAGCAATTTCAATTGCATTTTGTGTTTTCAACCTACCCCGCTTTGTTCAAGTAGTTAAGTCTCAATTGCATTTTGTGGGTATTTTGAATCTACATTACATTTTGTGCGTATTTTCAATCTCATTTGCATTTTGTAAGTATTTTGATTTCACTTGCATTTTGTAGGTGTTTTCGACTGTACGTTGCATTTTGTACGTATTTTGGACTTAACCTACATTTTGTGCGTATTTTTCAATCTATTATTTTTGTGAGTCTTTTCGTTCCAAATTCCCTTATGTACGTACTACCGCTCTCCATTTGGTGAGTAGTTTCAATCTGAGTTCCTTTTTGTAAGTTTTTTCCCTGCTACATAAGGCATAGTTCTTGGGGCTCACTGACTATTTTATCTAAACCATTTGCGTTTCATTCATAGCAGTGAGCTGTTTTTTGTCTTCATCCTTTCATTTCACGCCATATCATTTCATCAGGGGCCGATAACCTCGATGTTAGGCCCCTTAAAACAACAATTATCATCATCATCATGACATTTTCTATGGTGATAGAGGGAACTACTATAAGTTCACTTATGTGACTTTTGAAAACCTGGTAACTACAAAACGAACATGGCGGCCAAGCGAATTTGCGACTTTTAAATAGACGTTTCTCGCGATTTGACCAACCAAACGCAATGAAACTTGGTACCGTATATGTTTATATACATTGTAATGCACCGACATCTAACTTCGTTCAATTGTTTACATAATCACAAGATGGCGGATGTGCGAAATATTTCACCGGCATTCTATATCTCTGAAACTATTAGCGGTATCTCCCTAAAATTTTGTACTGAGATAAAGGGCACTACTGGAAGTCCATCTATAAGATTTTCAAAAACCGGTTAACTACAAAACGAACATGGCGGCCAAGCGAATTTGAATATTTTAAATAGACCTTTCTCGCGATTTAATGTTCCAAGCGCACTGAAACCTGGTACAGGAAATATTTATACACATTGTAATCCACTGGTATCTAATTTAGTTCAATTGTTTACATAACCTCAAGATGGCGGCAGTGCGAATTTTAAAATTAAGTTTTTATTTCTTGTGATGTAGTCATGCGATCGAATTGAAAGTTTGAATAATAACCTACGCAATAATTTTCCTTTAATGGTACACGACTCTATGGCCTAGACATTTAACAATCCAACATGGCGACCATCCGAAATATTTAGACGATACTGAATATCTACGAATCTATTTTAGTAATCAAACTGCATTTTTTATTGTTCATAAGGGCTATGAACTTAAGTTCACCTATAGGACTTCAAATAATCTGGTGATCACAAATCCAACATGGCGGTGACGCGAATTATAAATATTCACAAGGACGTTTCTCGCAATTTAACCATCCGCGTGCAGTGAAACTTGGTACAGTAAATTTTTATCCGAATGTTAATCCACTGGCATCTAATTTATTTCAATTGTTTCCATAACCTCAAGATGGCAGTTGTGAAAAATATTTAAATTTCCTTGTTTTTTCTTGTGTCCTAATTATGCGATTGAAGTTTGAATACTACACGTTCACAATAATCTGCATGTAACAGTACATATCTCTAGGACCTACATATATAAAATCCAACATGGTGACCATCCGAAATATTTAGTCTGTTCTCAATATCTACGAATCTATTACAGCAATCAAACTGAAATTGTTTATGTTAAATAGTGGCAATTAACATAAGTAGGATATATGAAAATAGGCTGTATAGTTCTTCACGGAACTACTTGTTATATATTAGTATAGCAGAAGTACCCGTCCTTCGAACGGTGTTATATATTAACACCAGACATTATCAATTGAGCTACTGTTGCAATGGTTAGTGGTTTTTCATTCCTTCATAACTTTATCAGAACGAAGTTAGTTTTCTGGGAATATCACACACACTGTTAATTTAAGGGCATTTCGGAGACCCCTTATAGACTCGCGTATTTTGTGTCTCACATTGAGAGGCGCAACATATGCTTTGATCGTCCTTCTAGGATAATTTTTATATTTCGCCTCCCTTAAAACAACAATTATCATCATCATCATATTTCGCCTATTTTAGCATGTATTTTGAGAAGTTTTTCCCTATATCCACCCTTCTACTGTATGAAAAGTTCGGTGAGGAGTTTTATAAATGATTGGTGTATTGACTCATGTTTACCATACATAATTTTACGATGCACCACGCCTCCGAACACGATCTATAGGCGTACATAAAGATACACATGTGCCGGGCTCCTCTCCATCTTCTTTCCTGTCGTCCTCACTTTGTCAACTCTTGTTCTCTTCCGACCCCGACGGTATTAGGGTATCCGAGGCCTAGGGAGTCTCTTCCTTTCCCGCCTTAATTGGCCCTTGTCTCATCTTTTCTGATACCCTCCTTCTGTGAGGGGTCAGCCTTCTTTTTCTTTTCCTTTTCCCTCCTGCCTTGTGTTCAAGGCCCTTAAGGAGGCAGGGTGTATGTAGCCCCACCACTTCAGGTGCACCGTAGATAATGCTACACCCTCAGGGGCTCACGGCTGGTGAGTTCCGGAGTTGGCGACCCCGAGGGATTCCTGAGCTGGGTCCGATTTCCCCTTTTGTCCCTTACCTTTGGGGCGGACCTTCTTCTCTCTCTCCTCCCCTCTCCTCTCCTCTTTTCATTATATTTAATTTTTCTCTTTAAGATTCCCGCACTGTTTTTTGTTACTTGGTTCACCGTGTATCTAAATTCCTTTCTGGCGATTTTTTAAGGCATTTTTAATCTACGTTGCTTTTTGTATGTTTTTTCGATCTAAATTACATCTCGCGATTGTTTTCAACCTCAATTGCATTTTGTTAAGATTGACAATCTAAATTGCTTTTTAGTAAGTCTTTTAATGCATGTGCCCGGGCCTTTTAGTGAGTTTTTTTGAATTTCAATTGCATTTTGTAAGAATTTTCAACCAACGCCGCATTTCGCACGAATTTTGAATCTAAATTGCATTTTGTTTGGTGGGCATTTTGCACATATTTTGATTCTCAATTGCATTTTGTGGGTATTTTGAATCTAAATTACATTTTGTCATGTATTTTCAATCTAAATTGCATTTTGTAAGTATTGTCAATCCACATGAGTCGTTAGAATCACTGTACATTTTGTAAGCATTTACAATTTCAATTGCATTTTGCAGGTATTTTGAATTTCGATTGCACTTTGTGAATAATTTGGATTGGAACTGGGATAGGGCCTATTTCAATCTGAATTGCATTGTGTATTTTCAATTTCAATTGCATTTTGTAAGTATTTTGAACCTCAATTGCATTTTGTACGTCATTTCGATCTCATTTGCATTTTGTAAGTATTTTGAATTTCAGTTGCGTTTTGTAAGTATTTCGACGCTACATTGCATTTTGTACGTATTTTGAATCTAGCCTACGTTTTGTGGGTATTTTTCCATGTATTCTTTTTGTGACTCTTTTCGTTCTCAATTCCCTTTTGTAAGACCATATTGTGAGTTCCTTTTTGTACGTATTTTCGGTCTCAGATAATTTTGTTCTGGTTTCCATTTCATTATCATTTTCGCTATCACCCCAGATCATTAGGGGCCGATAACCTCGATGTTAGGCCCCTTAAAACAACAATTATCATCATCAACATAAAGATACACAGAAAGACAGACAGACAATTCTATTGTCTACAACATATCACCCAGATATCCAACTATGGGTATATCTACCATACAGTATCAAACAAAATCATCCTTACGATGAACCCGTATGTCGACAAAAAAAAAAATTAGTTAAAATTTGCTCTCAAACTAAATTCACCTAACGTTTACGTCTTGACGTGAAATAGAATTAAAAGCCTTGTAGACGAAACGCAAAGAATACACCTCACATAAAAAATGACCCTCTACGTTGTGTTAGGTCCCCATACACAGGAAGACCTCTTTCATAAATTATAAAGGCTCGTGGTGCATGAAAATTCAGGTTCTTTAGTCTCAAATGGCCCAAATTTCTAAAAGCCGCAAAAAATGCTGATTCAACTCAGGATTTTTTGAAAATAATGTTGCTGTTTGGAGATATAAAGGAAGATTGTAGTTTTACGTGACCATTAATCGCGAGATCATAAGCCACGGGACCTCCATTTTACGTGGAATCTGAACCACAGGGCATGGCATTTCACTGAAAATGTTTGGAGATATAATAGACCTTCTGTACTATATGTCGCACGTGAAAATTGCATGAAAAAATTCTAGGTTACCCCCTTGACCCCCTTAATTGCATTGATGAATTATACAGTCTACGTTGGTTCCGTGATAACCGTATAGCCATTTGCAAACTTTCACAGAAATGTAATAAATGGAGTGACATTACTTCTTACAGATATAGATGGAAAGTTGGATGCCACCCCTTGAGATAATGTTGTCATGGTTAGCGATTTCCATTCCTTCATTAGTTTGTTAAATTAAATTAAATTAGTTTTCTGCGAATATTTCAGATACTTTGGTTTTAGGGCCTTATAATGTAGTTTTCGAGGACCATTTAGGGCCCCCAAATTTTGTTTCTGGCACCGAGGGGCTTTGACTCCTCGTTGTACGCCATAATATAATAATAATAATAAAATATAGGGATAGGAATATAATAGACCTGCCGTACCACACCCGGAGGTGTAAATCGCGTGAAAAAATTCTAGTGGAATTAAGCGCATTATACGTATTAAACCCTTCAGAAAAGCAGTGTTTAATGTAAGAAATCTTAATCAAGGGGTCGCGATCAGTTCCTATGTGATGTTTACGTTCGCCAAACAACATGCTCTACTGAGGTAAGGGTCATAGGATATAAACTATAAATTAAGAAAGAAAGGTGACAAGATGTAAAATAATAACATGATTTAATGACTAATAGTGCATAAAAAGAAATAAACAACAATAAAATATAAAACAATCCTCCCTGAATTTCCCATGACAAGAATATCTATCAAATCTGAGGAGTCAGACGGATCTCCCCTTTATTTAAAATGTGGATCCTGGTTCCACTACCTTGCAATTTGGGTTTTATGTGCGCGTAATGACTAACTACGAGGAATGAGTACTTTGGATGACTGTTCGTTTACAACGGGTTAACAGCCACGATGCTTACGAACAATCATCTCGTAAATCAACGTTTACGGATATGGAACATGACATTAATAAAAACCCTCAAAACGTAATGCTGACACACGCACTAAATCTACTATTTACAGGAATCTCTCTCGGGACCCTCATTAGCGCGAAGACGCACTTGACTATGAGCTGCCAAACTGGCCAAATTGCTCAACACAAACAAGGAAATACAGCATAGCACGTGACTCACGGGTCACTGAATGGAATAAAAACATGGAATAAACCAACAACAACAAAAGCCTGACTGGCTGATATTATTTTATATGAACAAAACTGCATGTTAAGCTAACGCATCGGAGATTATCGTGATTCGTAGGCAACTCCCATTTATTAAAACAATTTTTATCATTGATCAGTTCTTAATTCTGTAAATCAAGTATTTACGGAGTCAGCAAGCACTCCTCACTAATGACCTGGCTGACAACCTTCAGTCCGTCTTGTGAAACATCTCCCCTCTTCCTCAATCACCTGTCATTGTCCCACTCCAGTGTGTATAAATACCTGACCAGCTGTGCCGTTATCTCAGGGAATCAACAGCAACAAACTCAACCACTATGGTCAGACATTAATCAAATATATCCAGAATTGCCCTCGCGAGGTCACAATATGGATTTGTCATCAAGCTGCCAGAAATCAGTCTACGCTGAAATTCCCGCTTGTAATGACACAAATACACTCACATAAACACACTCACATACACACATCTGGGAATGACAATACTTTTTTCACACAGATCGGCTGAATGGATGCTCGCCAACAATTACCAAAATATTAAAACCTACGGTAGAGCTGACTGCTCTTCGTCACAAATCACAGTGCTCCAAAGGCAATAATCTCACTGAATCTGATCAATAATAAACCAAAAGAAATCAATTACCCTCCAAACTACTGTATAATTATTTTACTTCAGTCCTACTTCTGAAACACAACATATCTCCGAGATACGTTTTTAACCGCATTGCGTAGCGTATGCAAACACGGTCGTCCACATAGCTACGTTAGTTTAAACAACAAACAAGAAAAGAACCTTCTACTAATAATATATGCGAGCTTTTCCATGCAAAAGGTGTGTCAGACCAAAACTAAATAGACTACGTTAATCACACAAGCAAATTATTTACAAAACAAAATATGTCCCATACACCATAAGTTAATTTATCAGATAATAATAAATATTATTCAGTACTCATCCTCAGTCAGCCATCCGTCAAAGAACATCCGCAGCCATCTCCCAACTGGATCCTTCTTATCTCATCTCAACCATCTTGACGGAGTCTTGATATTTCCAGGCTTCCTCCATGGTCAACGATGTCATCTCTCGTGCTGATTCAAAAATTAAATTATTATACACTTGATGTCTGACTACTAAATTCGCCGTTCGGGTACTACTTTCCCCAAAACAGTCTGTTGGCGAATTATCGAAGATACTGTCCCTACAAATATAGTACTGTGACTATCTAACACTGAATTTAACACTTTTAACTATAATTTCTGTGTCCTTCATGACACGCAAAGTATAAATGTCAACGTCCTTAGACGCGCAAAGTATAAAAGCCTGTGTCCACTGACACACAAAAATAACAGCCTCCCGTCCTCAGACGAAAACAAGTAATAATAAGCAAAGTCTTGGCTCTTCACACCACTTATAAATGAACCAGCCCTAGGTGTAGATAGAGGGGGAAATTAGATTAAAAATTCACAAAATAATAGTGATACAGGAATGAAATAAATATCACTGAACTCGAAAAATAGCGCAGGTCAAGAATATGCCCATTAATCCTAGAATCGATCGTAGAGATGTTGTCTAAGCGATCTCCCGCGTGAATGCTAGCCGTAGCGTGCCCACGCTAGACCTGCCGCGCTAAATAGGCATTCTTCTCCCATTGGTTCCCACATTTTCTGTAACTAGGCGGTTCTTATCAGACCTTGGCCTAGTAGGAGTGTCCAGCATGTTCATCAGCCACTCACGTTACTGCATCATCTTTCTTCTAGGCGCCCCCCCCCCCAGGGGCTCACATGTAGTGGGACGTGGGATGGCGACCATGGGACCCCAGCTGAGTCCGGCATTGCTTCCACTTACTTGTGCCGGCCTCCTCTCTGTCTTCTTTCCTTTCGACCACACTTGGTCAACTCTTGTTCTCTTCCGACCCCGACGGTATAAGTTATCCGAGGCCTAGGGAGTGTTTCACTTTCCCGCCTTAATTGGCCCTTGTCTCATCTTTCCCGATACCCTCCTTTTGTGAGGGGTCAGCCTTCTTTTTCTTTTCCTTTTCCTCCTGCCTTGTGCTCAAGGCCCTCAAGGAGGCAGGGTGTATGTAGCCCCACCACTTCTGGTGCACCGTAGATAATGCTACACTCTCAGGGGCTCACGGCTGGTGAGTTCGGGAGTTGGCGACCCCGAGGGATTCCTGAGCTGGGTCCGTTTTCCCCTTTTGTCCCTTACCTTTGGGGTGGACCCTATCCTCTCTCCCCTCTCCTCTCCCTCCTCTTTTCATTATATTTCCTTTCTCTTTAAGATTCCCGCACTGTTTTTGTTACTTGGTTCACCGTGTATCTAAATTCCCTTTTAGCGATTTTTTTAAAAGGCATTTTTAATCTACGTTGCTTTTTGTATGTTTTTTTCGATCTAAATTACATCTCGCGATTGTTTTCAACCTCAATTGCATTTTGTAAAGATTGACAATCTAAATTGAATGTGCCCGGGCCTTTTAAAGAGTATTTTGAATTTCAATTGCATTTTGTAAGAATTTTCAACCAACGCCGCATGTCGCACAAATTTTGAATCTAAATTGCATTTTGTTTGGTGGGCATTTTGCACATATTTTGATTCTCAATTGCATTTTGTGGGTATTTTGAATCTAAATTACATTTTGTCAAGTATTTTCAATCTAAATTGCATTTTGTAAGTATTGTCAATCCACATGAGTCGTTAGAATCACCGTACATTTTGTAAGCATTTTCAATTTCAATTGCATTTTGTAAGTATTTTGAATTTCGATTGCACTTTGTGAAAAATTTGGATTGGAACTGGGATAGGGCCTATTTCAATCTGAATTGCATTGTGTATTTTCAATTTCAATTGCATTTTGTAAGTATTTTGAACCTCAATTGCATTTTGTACGTATTTTCGATCTCATTTGCATTTTGTAAGTATTAGGTAGATTTCTTTAGAAAGCTAACTATTGCAATGGGTCCCATGTTTCGACTTCCGGAAAATTTCAACATATCTTCGCGTTTCACATCCCCCAGACCCCAAAACCACCGTCAGTTCAAAAGTTTATATATAATTTATGTATATATGTATCTATCTATCTATATATATATATATATATATCAGTTTCTTGTGGACACGATAACTGCCGTAATTTTGCACCAATCACTTTGAATTTTTTACCGAATATGTATACCCATAAAATCTCGGACGAGTTCGTTACTGGGCTAAATCGGTCGAAGGGGATGAAAATGGGGGACTTTTTTTTTCTCGAAAAAATGAAATATTGCTATAACTCTCTTAATATGTGAAATATCGAATCCGTTCAAAGTTCATACTATGTGTCGGATAAAGCTCAGAAATTTATGTTTGAAACGTTTTTTGATAGCACCAACCATTGACCAAAGGGGTGGGGAAAAAGTGTTTTTTTTTTGGGAAACATTAATCATATCTCTGTTAATAGGCACAATATCAAAACCGTACAAAATGGATTTTCATTTAAATTACCTAAAACGTTTGTCTGAAAGAATTTTTGATATGAGCCACCATTGCGCCAAGGGATGAGAAAAATGATTTCGGAATTATAAGAAAATGCCAAGAGCTATCAGTGGTTGACATGGCAACACTACTAAATTGATGAGGGATGAGCCATCAGACGTTGCCATGACAACGCACTTGCGCGAGATCAGATTCAGATTTCCATCTGGCTAAGTGTGAAGCGGCTTCGGTGACGTAACTGGTAGCATGCTGAACTTCTATGCCCAAGGTCGCGGGTTCAAAGCCGGCCAAAGTCGTCGGATTTTCTAAGAGCGCTAAAAATCCCTCAGTAAGCTTTCCTTTGGAGGGGAAGTTCCAACGTTCGTTTTGAGTTGCTGATTGAGGTGGCATCTAGTAGCCAAGTTCACAGCTGGGTGGCGTTGACGTTAGTATCTGGTAGCAACATTAGGAACTACTGCTTGAAATTTAGCGTCTGCATTCCTTACCTGAATTACAGACTAATACAGCCATCACAATTCACACCGTTTATCAGACAGATTCTACACTCACCCAAAGTACACGGGGTTATATGACCGCGTTGTCGCAGCCCCTAAACTGAGGAACCAACCAACATCTCTGCGGGAGATATCATTTTGCGTGAAGAAGTAACAGACCGTTACATAGTTACACATCAGTGTCGAAACCTTGCATAAGGACAGTGTGACCACAAGTATAACAAGTAGTTCCGTGAAGAACTGTACAGCCTATTTTCATATATCCTGCTCATGTTAATTGCCTGTATCAACATACAAAATTTCAGTTTAATTGCTGTAACAGATTCGTAGATATTGAGAACCGTCTAAATATTTCAGATGGTCGCCAGGTTGGATTTTTATTTTTGTACTATTATATTAAGATTATTGTGTAAGTGTGGTATTCAAACTTCAATCGCATGATTAGAACACGAGAAGTAAAAACGAGATTTTAAAATTACGCACAGCAGCCATCTTGTGATTATGCAAACAATTGAAATAAATTAGATGCCAGTGGATCAACATTTGTATAAGCATTTAAAACGTGCAACGTTTCACGGCACTAGGATAGTTAATTCGCGAGAAACGTCCATTTAAACATTTATACTTCGCGTCGCCGCCATGTTGGATTCGTGCTCACCAGGTTACTGAAAGTCCTATAGGTGAACATATGTTCATAGTCTCTATGAACATAAAAATTTCAGTTTGGTTGCTGTAAAAGATTCATATATATTGAGAACCATCTAAATATTACGGAAGCTTGCCATTTAGGATTGTTATATGTATAGGCCATAGAGTTATGTACCATTCAAGGTCACTTATTGCCTAGGTTCATTATTCAAACTTTCACTTCGATCGCATGATTACGACACAAGAAATAAAAACTTAATTTTAAAATTTCGCACAGCCGCTATCTTGAGGTTATGTAAACAATTGAATTAAATTAGATGGCAGTACATTACAATCTGCAAAATCATTTACTGTACCACATTTCACTGCGCTCAGAGAGTTAACTCACGAGAAAAGTCTATTAAAATATTTCAAATTCGCTTGGTCGCCATGTTCGTTTTGTACTTTACAGGTTTATGAATTATACATAGGTAAACTTGTATCAGTACCCTTTATCACCGTACAAAATTGCAGGGTGATATCTGTGATAGTTGCGGGGATATAGAATGTCAGTGAAATATTTCGCACAGCCGCCATTTTGAGGTTATGTAAACAATTGAACTAAATTAGACTCCAGTGCATTGCAATGTGTATAAATATTTGCTGTACCAAGTTTCATTACGTTTGGATAGTTAAATCGCGAGAAAAGTCTATTTAAAAGTCTCCACTTCGCTTGGCCGCCATGTTGGTTATGTAGTAACCAGGTTTTTGAAAGTTTCATAGGTGAACTTCTAGTAGTACCCTTTATCACCGTACACAATTTCAGGGCGATATCCGTTATAGTTTCGGAGATACTGAATGCTAGTGAAATATTTCGCACAGCCGCCATGTTGGATTTGTGAGACGTAACAAAATTCGATGGGCACGGTCGACGTCGCCGGGAATAGTGCTATGAACTTACCGAGTTTCACTGAAATCGCTCCAGCCGTTTAGATTTTATTAGGGGGACACCCACACACACCTCACACACACACACACACACGCACACACACACGGACAAAAGGTGATCTCATAAGCCTATTTTTTCAAAATTGAAAATAGGCTAAAAATGGACTCCAAATGACAAGAAGGTTACCGTCCCCGTAAGACAATAAAATGTTTAAAATATGTTTAAAATGAAGAAAAACAAAGTTAATTAATCTCCAATTATAAAATACTTTCACGCGATAAATGAGGTCTGATCCTTCTACGAAAACCTGCATATTCTGCCTATTTTCGCCTATCTCCAAGTTTGTCCGGTGAAATCTACCTCCGCCTTCCGGCGTGCCGAGAGGACTTTTTTGAATTTCAGTTGCATTTTGTAAGTATTTCGACGCTACATTGCATTCTGTACGTATTTTGAATCTAGCCTACGGTTTGTGGGTATTTTTTCATGTATTCTTTTTGTGACTCTTTTCGTTCTAAATTCCCTTTTGTAAGACCATATTGTGAGTTCCTTTTTGTACGTATTTTCCGTCTCAGATAATTTAGTTCTGGTTTCCATTTCATTAACATTTTCGCTATCACCCAGATCATTAGGGGCCGATAACCTCGATGTTAGGCCCTTTAAAACAACAATTATCATCATCATCATCATCTTCTAGGCGCGAATATTACAATGAACATACCAGAGCCGTGTCTCACTGCGCGTCGCTTCTATTTTGAGGTAGCCACCACCTGTCCTTCTGAATCATAGCTATGGTCATTCTTTTCACAATCCTAAGTATTTAGCCTTTTGTCAAACAGCTTCAGGTATGTCCCCACTGTCTCCAGCAACTGCTTGAAATTTCCTCATCTCCGTCTGGCTATTTTCATGATGCTTGTAGAAATATTTATTAATTGAAGAAATAAAACATCGAATCATTTAACCATCAAAGGTTAAAAGGGTTCAGTATTGATGAATTTTACAGCTTAATTTGGTTCCGTGATAACCTTCCAGCCGTTTGCAAACTTTCACACCAATGTATTTAATGGAATTGCATTGCGTCTTACAGCAATAGATGGACCTTTGAGAATCTGTTGCTATGGTTACCGGCTTGAAATCGTTCATTAGTTTATTAAATGAAATTAGTTTTCTGGGAATATCTCAAAAACGGTTGGTTTTAGGGCCTTAAAATGTGGATTTCGGGGACCCTTCAGGGCCACCGAGTTTTGTCTCTCACATCGAGGGGCTAAAAATGATCTTTGTCTCGTCCTTCTACTCCTATTTCGGCATGCATTTTAAGGGGGTAGGCCCCCTTTTATGAGAGGTACGGAGAAGGGTTCCATCAATGATTAGTGTTGTGCCTCTGATGGATATCTGTACCAAATTTTACGTAGATACACCCAGCCGTTCTTGAGTTATACCCTAAGGGAACAAAGTTGTCCACAGACAATCAAACAGACAGACAGACAGACCAAAACATTATTTTCGCGAATATCTATCATAAAACAGTCTGAAACGTGTAAATAACTCAAATATCCGTAGAAATTCAGAAAAAAAAAACGGACAAATTTTCTATTTATATATGTAGAGATATACTGCACCGCTCGGTGTTGGCCGTGTTTTATTGCACAAATTTAGGTTTACTCGCTAACCGTCGGAGATACACGAAAAGTGATAAGAACCTTTTGGATAGAAAATTAAATGCTAAAGCTCGTGTATACCATCAAAAGTTTGCTATTTCTTAGCGTTCTCTTTTTATTTGAAATGGAAATATGAAATTTTGAAACCAAAGGGTGTAGTGACGTCACAAAAGTAGGTTTTACTCGCTAACCGTTGGAGATACACGAAAAGTGATAAGGACCTTTCGGATAGGAAATTAAATTTCAAAGTTCATGTGTGCCATCAAAAGTTTGCTATTTCCTACCGTTCTCTTTTTATTTGATATGGAAATATGAAATTTTGAAACCAAAGGGTGTAGTGACGTCACTAAAATGGTCGCCATTTCTTAATAGTGCAAAATATCGAATTGAAAGTATCCTATATGTAAACCTGGTATTTCAGCTACATCCATGCAAAATTTCATTTAAATCGTACCAGTGGTTCTTGCGTTATTAGGTAACAGACAGACAGACACCATCTCATTTTTATATATTAGTGTGATGATAGAGATCCCCGTCGATCAACTGTAAGCCATAATGGTGGCGGGAAGTGCCCCATTTGACTGCTCCCCATTTGACGAGGTGGCTGCTCCCGTTGTGTACCCACAAGTCCGCCGGTGAATGTATTCCCGAATGGAAACCCACCTGTCCGCCCACAAGTCTGACCCTTCAAACCCGTGGCATCGACCCTCAACTCGCCAGCCAGGCGGCCGGACGTTCCTGCGCAGAATGTCTGGAAACTGTCCCGCCACTTACCCACTTTTTTCCCGCAATCCTGACCCCCCGAACGCCCAGGCATCGACCGTCAAATCGCCAGCCATCTCCGTACATCACCTTAGGCCGGGGCTTCCTGTGTAAGCTGGCGAAAGGTGCTGCCGCAACAGAGGGTCGCCGAAAGCCCTTGAATGGACTTAGTAAATGTTTTCTGCTCTGTCGCTCACTAGCGAAGTGACCCTATGCGTCGGGAGAAACATCTGAAAAAAATAACACGTTCGCCAAACGGTATTTGCAGCGTCGTCCGAAAAAATAAGACATCTATCTCGTTGCGTTCGAATGTTATGAATATTTGTCTGTTTTTTTAATAGTAAAAAATAAAAATTTGAAAATCGGTCTTTGCCAGATCTTCTAGCCCGGATAGCACTATTTTTCAGTAAAACGAATTTTAATTATCGTATCAGGCTCTGCTAAAACAATCTTTGTACGACCCACGGCTGGACGTGGCGGAGAGTACTTGAGGTACTTGCGGTTATCGCAGGCAGTCACCAAGTGCACTATCCCTCCCGAACACAAAACATGGTACTATATGAGGCGACTCAGGTCACTGGAATCTAAAACTGTTGGGACCTCCCCAGCACTGCAATGCCGCGAGCCTCTACCTTTTGGATATGCTCTCATGCGGCAAACAGTAATGATAAGTAACCACTCGCTCTTCCTCGAGAGTGATATTGCCTCGCCCCACAGGGACATATACGGATCTGCCCTCTGTGGCAGTTGACGAAGTGGATAGGTGATGATGGATGAAAGGGCCACCGGACTCGTCCGGTAGAGGTTCCTATGAGATAGCCGGCCGGGTTATAGAGCACCTCCTGAAACCCGAGCCACGAAAGGTCTTGTCAGGAGGGGGCGCCTTCCTCGGCGCGGATAAATTGATGAAGATATTAGCTTGTCAGCGGTTTTTGTTGGCGGATTTTGAGCAGCGCTCTTCCTCGAGCAACTCCCTGGTTGATCCTGCCAGTAGTCGTATGCTTGTCTCAAAGATTAAGCCATGCATGCCTCAGTGCAAGCCAAATTAAGGTGAAACCGCGAATGGCTCATTAAATCAGTTATGGTTCCTTAGATCGTACCACATTACTTGGATAACTGTGGTAATTCTAGAGCTAATTCTAGAAATGGAAGGGACGCTTTTATTTTATCAAAACCAATCGTTGGGCTTGTCCGGTCCGTTTGCTCTGGTGACTCTGAATAGCTTAGGGCTGATCACGCGGTCCTGGAACCATCTTTCAAATGTCTGCCTTATCAACTGACGATGGTAGGTTCTGCGCCTACCATGGTTGTAACGGGTAATCAGGGTTCGATTCCGGAGAGGGAGCCTAAGAAACGGCTACAACATCCAAAGAAGGCAGCAGGCGCGCAAATTGCCCACTCCCGGCACGGGGAGGTAGTGACGAAAAATAACGGTACGGGACTCATCTGAGGCCCCGTAATTCGGAGTGAGTACACTTTTAAATCCTTTAACGAGTATCTGTTGGAGGGAAAGTCTGGTGCCAGCAGCCGCGGAAATTCCAGCTCCAATAGCGTATATGAAAGTTGTTGCGGTTAAAAAGCTCGTAGTTGGACTTGTGCCCCACGCTGTCGGTTCATGGCTCGTGGGACGTCTCCCCCAGGGGCTCATTTCTAGTGGGCGTGGGTTGGCGACCACGGGGCCCCAGCTGAGTCCGGCACGCCCCTAACAATGTAAAAAGAAGTAGTTTATATAACAAATATATAATTTTGGTTTTGTAAACAATTGGGGTCGCAGACCTCCTAATTTATCTAAAGCTTGCGCCAGGCAATTGACAATTTTTTTATGGTTTTAAACCGTTTATACGTACTAAAATCTTTGTAAGATTTTGAAATGTTGTTAAGATTAACAAATGGGATTTTAAGGATAATTTGACGTAATTAACGTTAAACAATAAATCAAGTACAAGATGTGTACTTTAAGGATTTCTAGATAAGTATCTTAGAAATATGAACAAATAACAACTTCGAAAGTAACAACAAAAAACAGGAAGAAATGAAATAGAAGTTTCTATAACTTCTTGTATTAATACAGAGCTACATTTGGCGATTATACAAATAGGGCAGGTCACTTATTGTGAAACCTGAAGAGAAAAATTGAAAGGAAGTTTCTAGAACTCCTATGTGGGTAGGGATCACGAGAAAAATAGGGCAAATTTCCCTTTCGTGAAACCTAGAGATAACTCACTTTTGAGTAGAAAGAATTGGATTCCCTAATTAGAAGGGAGAAACAATATACTTTAAGGCGTGTACTAGACACGAAGTTTTACAGACATTAATTCGTTGTACGTGGAACAAGTAAGGGAGGGCACTTATTGAGAGTGACACCTCATTGAAAAATGACCTAATGTAACAATTTTATTATTTTAGTTTGTTAGTAAAGGGTTTGGGAAAGATCAAATGGGATTGTGGAAGAGTGTTCATGGCCGTAGTTATCGTACTCGGACGAGCGCGACGCAGATGAAAAGTTGAACAGGCACTGTTTTCACTATAGTCTGTTGATATAGTTGAAAAGTTCACTGTAGTAGCACAAAAAGTTTATGGCAAAGAAAGTTATTGCAATGGTGGAAAATAACAAGTTACACTAGATTGCGAGAGTCTATTGCTTGAAAAACTTGTAGGTTATAGTTGAATGCACCAGAAAAATCCCAACGGAGGAAGAAAAATTAGATATTGATTAGCAGTTCATAAGGAAGATTCCTTAGTTCGAAAAAGTAATCCCAAATGTGAGTGGAAAGTACTAGAAGGTTTAACTCGTAGATGAATTGTTCGGCATGGAAAATTCCAGGACAATCATGACTGAAGAATAGGGCAAAAGTTAGTCCAGCGGTGGAACGAGCTAAGTATTCTATAGACAGTGGGTAATTCAATGGTGTCCCACGTTGTGAGAAAATCTCTCATTTAATAATCATAAGAAATGCTGCTTCATGTTAAGATTGGCTTAGATAGACAATAGCCCAACATAGAAAATCCCGCGAAGGATGATTATTGCCCCACATTTAGAAATCTCACACTGCCTATAAAATGATTATTAAAAAGCATGTAGCTATTTAAAATCAACTAAAATAAGTTGAAGAACGTTGAAGTAGTACTTAGCTCATTTCTGATGAACGGCGAATCCTTAGTGACAGTCAGGAATTCACAACATGGCGAAGATTTGGAAGTTTGTCTCTCGAGGTGAGGAGACGAGCTTTAGTTAAGCTCCGACTGACTAGTTTGACTTCAGACGCACAAGCGAGGCCAGCTCAATGGAGCGCGGAGAGACCAGGAAAGGGAAAGAGGTGGTGGGGGAAGGAAACAAAAGGAATACATATAAGAATAGCCAAATTTGAAATAAGGATTTCTGTTGATGAATGGTCTTCAGAGATTTGATAGCAGGCGTCACTAGCGCAGCCTGGTGGGTGAAAAAGTAGACGAAGTTCTCTTGATCACGGAGATGATAGCTGGCGATAGCGACGAGATCTGGTGGCTAGATTGGTAAGGAAGTCCTCTTGTGCAGGGAAAAATTGAAGAACTTCAGAGATTCGCTGCTAGATGACGCTAGGTGGGTCATGGAAGATATACAGTATATCTTGAACAGACTTACAGGTAGTGTAAGAAACATACCAACAAAGAGAAATCGGGAGATCACTGTTGGTGTTTGCGAAAAAGGGAGGGGATGAACTAAAGCAAAAAGAAGCAAAAGCTTACTCTGTCTTACCGTGTATTCCAAAGAATACACCAGATGCCAAGTTAGGACCCCATGGGGCGAAAGGGAATCTGGTTCCTATTCCGGAACCCGGCAGCGGAACCGTAACAAGTCGGGCCCCTCGCAAGAGTAGCTCGTCTGAGTAACGCAAAAGGACCCGGAGACTCCGTCTGGAGAGCGGGGAAGAGTTTTCTTTCCTGCATGAGCGTTCGATTTCCCTGGAATTCTCTAGCAGGGAGATAGGGTTTGGAACGCGAAGAGCACCGCAGTTGCGGCGGTGTCCCCATCTTCCCCTCGGACCTTGAAAATCCGGGAGAGGGCCACGTGGAGGTGTCGCGCCGGCTCGTACCCATATCCGCAGCAGTTCTTCAAGGTGGAGAGCCTCTAGTGGATAGACTAATGTAGGTAAGGGAAGTCTGCAAATTGGATCCGTAATTTCGGGATAAGGATTGGCTCTGAGGATCGGGGCATGTCGGGCTTGGTAGGGAAGTGGATCTGCGGTAACCTGCCGGGTCTGGGTCAGGCGAGAGCGCGGTGGCGGCTTCGGTCGTCCACCTCTATGCTGGATCCGAGCTTGGTTTCGTGCCTTGGCCTCCCACGTATCGTCCTTGCTGCGAGGCCGCGGCCTGCCTTGCGGCATTGCTTCCTCCTCATGGAGGTAGAAGCCGCGGGCGCGCGGATTCTCTTCGGTTGCCATTTAACGGTCAGCTCAGAACTGGCACAGAGCAGGGGAATCGGACTGTCTAATTAAAACAAAGCATTGCGATGACCCAAACGGGTCTTGACGCAATGTGATTTCTGCCCAGTGCTCTGAGTGTCAACGTGAAGAAATTCAAGCAAGCGCGGGTAAACGGCGGGAGTAACTATGACTCTATTAATCTAGAAGACCCCGGCATGGAAAAACATGCAGTATGCATTCGCGCTGCCACCGCGGATGACAGCTTCACCTACCTGGGGGTGAATTACTCCATCTGGTCCGGTATTGATCTGGTGAAACTCAGGGTCAATCTGAAAAATGTCATTCAAAGGGTCGAAAACGTCGCCCTAAAACCGCAACAGAAGCTCTGCTTATTACAAAGTCACCTAGTCCCTGGATACCTTCATCAGCTGATAATAGCTATGCCAGCAATCTCTCAACTGAAAGATATAGACCAAGGGCTTAGGGTATCTATCAAACGATTAATGCACCTTCCTCAGTCTAAATGCAATGGGGTCATATACTGTCGAAGGGGAGACGGGGGACTAGGTTTTTCTCGGCTTCAAAATCTTGTGCCCTGAGTGGCACTGTCAATGGGACTCAGTTTCCAAAACACAACGTTTCCAAAACATAACGGATCCTGTTGTAGCAGCTCTGCCTGGATGCGCCAGTACTACTGCGAGTCTCCGTAGGCTGGCCCAATCCGTCCGACTCCCTTCCCCATACACAACGCGAGAACTGCGACAATTCAAAAATTGCTGTGTAAAGACAGAGCTGCAAACGTGGAGTGAGCTCGAGGCTCAGGGCAGGACTGTGCCAACCCTCACCGGCGATACGGTGGGTAATTATTTCCTCAGAGATCCCATAACTGCCCTGCAGCTACGGACGAATACCGCAGGCAATAAGACCAGCCTGAACCGGGCGTATCCACAGGCGGGTGGGCTCAGGAAGGGGACCCTGGCACACATCCTCGGGGAGTGCACTGGCACGAAACCGGCGCGGATCCGCCGGCACAATTGAAAATCAAGTGGTGAGGGACCAGGCAGTACAGCTGTCTAAGGAACCGTCACTCACTCTGGACGACGGGAGACGTCTCCAACCTGACCTGGTCGTTAAAAACCAGGAAGGGGCCTTTGTGGTCGATGTTACAGTCCGCCACGAAGATGGGGATTATCTTCGCCGTGCTGGAGTTGAGAAACAACGTAAATATGACGGACTACTGCCTCTGCTCCAAACATCTAGTGGGGAAGTGCTCCCCATTGTGGTGGGCACTAGAGGGGCCATGCCGAAAGCTACCCTGAAGGCCCTTAAGCGCCTTGGCATTAGCCAGGCCCGCCATCTGAGGACTATATCTCTCATGGCTCTGAGATCTTACATAGAGATAATCACGGGTTCATGGACAATGACAGGTTCTATACTCCCCCATGAACTCGGGCCCCTCGTCCCTGCAAGTCGGCCTAGCTGCCACTCCCTTTTAATCTGTGACTGGGCTCTGCCCTGGATTTTAATACTGACAAAGGGGCTGTCATGAATTGTCCGTTGGGACTCTTACTGCAACCTATCATCTGTTGCTTCGCTTCTGCTTTATTGACTGGAATTGATTTCCTCTTTTTAATCAGGGAGTGGCAAGGGAGATCACAAAGGCTCTATACACCGGGGGACCGTGGGAGCGGTGAGATGGGTACCTCCAAGCAGGTTCCCTGGGCAATGTTCCCCGACCATGCGTCGTCTTTGTTATCAGATAACATCTCCTTGAAGACTCTGCTCCATGAAGAATAACAATTTTTGTACAGAGTTTTTTATTGTTATGTTGCCCATTCTGCTATAAACTCTTTTGTTTCCCTCCCCTCCCCCCTTGCTTACCTAGCTCTGTAGTGCGCCGCACTGCCCGCTCTCACTTCTAGTTCGGACTTTGTGTGAACAGTTTGGTGCTCTTGCTTAGAGGACAGCCTCCTGTCTATATGAGGGATTTTTAAAACTTGGCGCCATGTCTGATTTTTAACATAATGGTTACAAGGAACCATCTCCTGCTCAACATGCAAGTTAAGTAACTACTTACACTAAACTTTTAACATGTTTTGAAATTGGTTTTTAAACAAGTTTTGGAATGCTTTTAGTAAAAGCTATAGGCAGTGCTGTAATTTCACAAACTTGTGAAAACTCTGCCTCTCGTGGGAATCGCTTTCCTTAGCTTCTAACGCTCTTTACCAGTCATGAAATTTAGTACTTCTTGTGTCTTCTTTCCTGTCGACCTCCCTTTGTCAACTCTTGTTCTGTTCCGACCCCAATGGTATTAGTGTATCCGAGGCCTAGGGAGTCTCTTCCTTTCCCGCCTTAATTGGCCCTTGTCTCATCTTTCCTGATACCCTCCTTCTGTGAGGGGTCAGCCTTCTTTTTCTTTTCCTTTCACCTCCTGCCTTGTGCTCAAGGCCCTTAAGGAGGCAGGGTGAATGTAGCCCCACCACTTCTGATGCACCCTAGATAATGCTACACCCTCAGGGGCTCACGGCTGATGAGTTCGGGAGTTGGCGACCCCGAGGGATTCCTTAGCTGGGTCCGTTTTCCCCCTTTTGTCCCTTACCTTTGGGGCGGACACTCTCCTCTCTCCCCTCGCCTCTCCTCTCCTCTTTTCATTATATTTCCTTTCTCTTTAAAATTCCCGCACTGTTTTTGTTACTTGGTTCACCGTGTATCTAAATTCCCTTTAAACTATTTTTAAGGCAGTTTTGATCTACGTTGCATTTTGTAATTTTTTTCGATCTAAATTACATCTCGCGATTGTTTTCAACTTCAATAGCATTTTGTAAAGATTGACAATCAAAATTGCTTTTTGGTAAGTCTTTCAACCAAAACCGCATTTCGCACGAATTTTGAATCTAAATTGTATTTTGTTTGGTGGGAATTTTGCACATATTTTGATTCTTAATTGCATTTTGTGGGTATTTTTAATCTAAATTACATTTTGTCAAGTATTTTCAATCTAAATTGCATTTTGTAAGTATTGTCAATCCACGTGAGTCGTTTGAATCTACCGTACATTTTGTAAGCATTTTCAACTTCAATTGCATTTTGTAAGTATTTTGAATTTCAATTGCACTTTGTGAATAATCTGGATTGGAACTGGGATATTTCAATCTGAATTGGTTCGTGTGTTTTCAATTTTAATTGCATTTTGTAAGTATTTTGAACCTCAATTGCATTTTGTACGTATTTTCGATCTCATTTGCATTTTGTAAGTATTTTGAATTTCAATTGCATTTTGTAGGTATTTCGACGCTACATTGCATTGTGTACGTATTTTGAACCTAGCATTAATTTTGTGGGTATTTTTCAATATATTCCTTTTGTGAATCTTTTCGTTCTAAATTCCCTTCTGTAAGAACATTTTTTGAGTTGTTTCAATCTGAGTTCCTTTTTGTAAGTATTTTCCGTCTCACTTAATTTTCGTTCTGGTTTCCGTTTCATTATCAGTTTCGCTATCACTCAGATCATTAGGGGCCGATAACCTAGATGTTAGGCCCCTTAAAACAACAATTATCATCATCATCATCATCATCAGTACTTCTTGTACGATATAAAAGATTCTTTTTCTCACCGTGGGATTCTTGCCAAAATTCATTAATAACTTTCTAAAACTTAACTTCCTTGCGAGGGATTATTATTGCTCCATTTAACTGTCATTACAGTTATGGAATCTTCCATTCAACATATATTTCGAACCGCAAAGGACTATGCTCAATACCGTCAAATTTCTGGAACTTCAAGTTATATAGAACCAATAACTGCAACCCACAAACATTCCAACACAATGAACTTATTCAAGTTCAAATTAAACTAAGTGTTCTCCATAAACTGCAATAACTTTTTGCTTGTACCATGAACTTTCTGTGCTGCAATAGTGAAATTTCCCAATCTATCAACAGACTTTAGTGGAAGAAAGTGCCCGTTTAACTATCTACCGCGCCGCGTTTGATTGAGAGCAATAAAACTGGCCAGAACTTTGAATTCCTATCTCCTTTTCCTCAAATACCTTTTACTTTAACACATTAATTCCTGTTGTTCCCACTGGAACATAGGGCATCCGTGAAACATCTCCATTGCGGTCGTAGACTTGCCAATGCTTTAACTTCCTTCCAGGTCTTCCCAATTTCAAGTGCCTCCTCCTCTACAGTCCTCCTCCAGGTCTCCCTAGGACGACCTCTCGTGTGTGTACCTTGCGGATTCCGTTCCAATGCTGTCCTTTCTACAGATCCCACTGGCTTCCTCAAAGTATGGGCCTGTCCATTTCCATTTACTCATCTTGATATCCACTTCAACTGGAACATGATTTGTTATTCTCCATAGTTCTTCGTTGGATATTATTTCCGGCCATCTGAAGTTTATGATGCGTCGTAAATAACGGTTTATAAATGTTTGCAGAAGATTAGTGATAGTTCGTGTAACATACCAAGTTCCCCAAGCATATAGAAGGACAGACTTAACATTTGTATTGAAAATTTTAATTTTCGTCTTCCTAGCAATGTTTGTATTCTTCCACACCGCATACAGCTGCATAAATGCTCCATTTGCTTTCCCTATTCTCGCTTTCACTTCTTCTTCTGCTCCTCCTCCTCTTGTCACTACACTTCCCAAATAAAGAAATGTTCTAACCTCCTCAATCTCTTCTCCTGCCACAATCAACCTTTCTTCAATTTTGGCATTTACTCTCATTTCCTTGGTTTTATCAACTTTTATGTTGAGTCCTGCAGCCTCTGCTTCCTGTCGTAATTCTTCTAGCTTGTGTTTCATGTCACTAAATCTTGAAGTCAAAAGACAAATATCATCTGCAAACTCTAGATCTTCCAGTCTTTCCCCCATTCACCATTTTCCTCCTACCCAACATTTTCCTCATAACATTATCGAGCACCACAAAAAAGAGTGTTGGCGACAGAACGCATCCCTGGCGAACTCCACTTGTGACATTCACATTGTCTGTGAGCTTCCCCTCATTTACTGCTTTACACCAGTATCCTTCATACATTTCCTTCATAAGATTCAAGATCTTATGTGGCATTCCATATTTCCCGTTTACTGAATCAAATGCTATTTCGAAATCTATAAACGTCAAGTACAATGTTACCTGCCATTCATTACTTTGCTCTAGAATTATTCTTCGCGTGTTTATTAGATCAACACTGCTGCGCTGTCTACGGAAACCAGCTTGTTCTTTTCGAAGGCGATGTTCGATAGTCCTTCACTCGGTTTAGGATAATTCTAAAGAGAATTTTACTTGGTATGCTCAGAAGTGTTATTCCTCTCCAATTCTTGCACATTGTGGTGCCGCCTTTTTTGGGAAGTTTCACAATAAGTCCCTCTTTCCAATCAGAAGGAATTTTCTCTTCTTTCCATATTTTCTTCAATAATGGTAGGAGCAAATTAATGGTGACCTCTTCATCTGGATCTATATTATTTATACCTGCTGCTTTCCCATTCTTCATTTGTTTCAATGCGAGTCTAACTTCTAGCCTTGTTGTGGGATCTAGCTTTATTCTTGGATCTTCACTGTCTAAACCATCATTTACTTCTTGTATTTCCTGTTAATTTCCACCATCTTTGTTTAAGATTCCTGAAAAATATTCTTGCCATCCCCTTAACTAATCTTCTTGGGATAACAATATATTTCCTTGTTTGTCTCTCACTGGTTTACTCTTCCTATAACCTCCTCTTGACAATTTCCTTGTAATGTTGTAAAGTTGTATCATATCACCCTTCTTCTCGGCCTCTTCGGCAATTTCTGCCCGTTCATCAATCCATCTGCTTTTATCGCTCCTCACACTCCTTTTAACCATTTTGTCAATTTTCGAATATCTCCTGCCTTCTGCTGCCGTGTTCTGCTTTGGTTTACTATAGATTTTGCTTCTTTTCGTTTTTCAACTACTGTAATTCCAATGTTTCCACAGACATCCAATCTTTCTGTTGATAACTCCTAAAACCAATTACATTTTCACTTGTTTGTATATAAATATTCTAAACATTCTCCCGAGTTCTTTCCACACTTGACTCTTCTTCTTTTCAAAATTTGCAAGGGCTACAAACCGGTTTTACAACTCCAAACTAAATTCTTTCCTCCTCTCTTCAGTTTTCAACTTTTGTATGTTGAACCTCCTTCTTCCGAGTGTAAAACTTCTTAGATGCAGCCTTTATTTTCAATTTAAACCCTGCCACCACTAGGTGGTACCCCCAGGGGCTCACTTCTAGTGGGCGTGGGTTGGCGACCACGGGGCCCCAGCTGAGTCCGGCATTGCTTCCACTTACTTGTGCCGGGCTCCTCTCTGTCTTCTTTCCTGTCGACCTCACTTGGTCAACTCTTGTTCTCTTCCGACCCCGACGGTATTAGGGTATCCGAGGCCTAGGGAGTCACTTCCTTTCCCGCCTTAATTGGCCCTTGTCTCATCTTTTCTGATTCCCTCCTTCTGCGAGGGGTCAGCCTTCTTTTTCTTTTCATGTTATCTCCTGCCTTCTGCTTAAGGCCCTCAAGGAGGCCGGGTGTATGTAGCCCCACCACTTTTGGTGCACCCTAGATAATGCTACACCCTCAGGGGCTCACGGCTGGTGAGTTCGGGAGTTGGCGACCCCGAGGGATTCCTGAGCTGGGTCCGTTTTCCCTTTTTGTCCCTTACCTTTGGGGCGGACCCTCTCCTCTTTCACTTTCCTATCTGCCTTTCATGGCTCTCCTTCCTTCCAAGTCCCTCAATCCGCCTTCTTCGAGGGTTGAGGGCATTTCTTTTCCTCCTGTCCTTTATTTGCCTTATTCTCCTTAAGTTTTCCATTTCTTCTTCTAGTATGTAGGTTAGTAGTTAGTTTTAGTTTTAAGTTCGCTTTTCATTTTCATCTTCACGATCACCCAAACCATCAGGGGCCGATAACCTAGATGTTAGGCCCCTTAAAACAACAATTATCATCATCATCATCATCACTAGGTGGTGATCACTACCAATATCAGCTCCTCTTCTGCACCTCACATCTGTCAGTGATCTTCTGAATTTCTTACTAATAGCTACATGATATATCTCATTTTCTGTTTTGTGATCTGGTGATACCCAAGTAACTTTATGACACTTCTTGTGAGGAAAAAGTGTTCCTCCAATCACCATTTCCTGACTGACACACTGATTTACAAATCTCTCTATTATCATTCGTTTCCTCTAATCCACGTTTGCCAATCACTGCTCTAATCCCTCATTATTTGGTCCAATCTTCGCGTTCATATCACCCATAATAATAACAACACCTCTTTTATTTATATTCTTCACAGTTTCGTTCAGCTGGTGGTAAAATTGGTTCTTGATGTTACCATCAGATACTTCTGTTGGTGCATAGCGAACTATTACTGTTACGTTGCGAAATTCATCTTGAAATCGAGCTGTCATCATTCTGTCTGAGATGGGACTCTATCCAATTAAACTGTTATTGGATGTCCTACTTAGCAGCATACCCACTCCATTTCTCCGTTCAACATCATCTCCAGTCTGTCCAGAATAAATAAATGTGTTCCCATTCTGCGTCGTAATCTCCCCAAAATCGCACCACCTCACTTCACTTACCCCCCAGGGGCTCACATCTAGTGGGTTGTGGGTTGGCGACCACGGGGCCCCAGCTGAGTCCGGCATTGCTTCCACTTACTTGTGCCGGGCTCCTCTCTTTCTTCTTTCCTGTCGACCTTCCTTGGTCAACTCTTGTTCTCTTCCGACCCCGACGGTATTAGGGTATCCGAGGCCTAGGGAGTCTCTTCCTTTCCCGCCTTAATTGGCCCTTGTCTCATCTTTCCTGATACCCTCCTTCTGTGAGGGGTCAGCCTTCTTGTTCTTTTCCTTTTACCTCCTGCCTTGTGCTCAAGGCCCTTAAGGAGGCAGGGTGTATGTAGCCCCACCACTTCTGGTGCACCGTCGATAATGCTACACCCTCAGGGGCTCACGGCTGGTGAGTTCGGGCGTTGGCGACCCCGAGGGATCCTGAGCTGGGTCCGTTTTCCCCTTTTGTCCCTTCCCTTTGGGGCGGACCTTCTCCTCTCTCCCCTCCCCTCTCCTCTTTTCCTTCTATTTCCTTTTCTCTTTAAGAGTCCCGCACTGTTTTTGTTACTCGAATCACCGTGTATCTAAATTCCCTTTTATCGATTTTTAAGGCATTTTTGATCTATGTTGCATTTTGTAAGTTTTTTTCGATCTAAATTACATCTCGCGATTGTTTTCAACCTCAATTGCATTTTGTAAAGATTGACAATCTAAATTGCTTTTTGGTAAGTCTTTCAATGCAGGTTGCGGGGCCTTTTAGTGAGTATTTTGAATTTCAATTGCATTTTGTAAGTATTTTCAACCAAAACCGCATTTCGCACGAATTTTGAATCTAAATTGCATTTTGTTTGGGGGCATTTTGCACATATTTTGATTCTCAATTGCATTTTGTGGGTATTTTGAATCTAAATTACATTTTGTCAAGTATTTTCAATCTAAATTGCTTTTTGTAAGTATTGTCAATCCACATGAGTCGTTGGAATCACCGTACATTTTGTAAGCATTTTCAATTTCAATTGCATTTTGTAAGTATTTTGAATTTCGATTGCACTTTGTGAATAATTTGGATTGGAACTGGGATAAGGCCTATTTCAATCTGAATTGCATTGTGTATTTTCAATTTCAATTGCATTTTGTAAGTATTTTGAACCTCAATTGCATTTTGTACGTATTTTCGATCTCATTTGCATTTTGTAAGTATTTTGAATTTCAGTTGCATTTTGTAAGTATTTCGACGCTACATTGCATTTTGTACGTATTTTGAACCTAGCCTTCATTTTGTGGGTATTTTTCAATCTATTCCTTTTGTGAATCTTTTCGTTCTAAATTCCCTTTTGTAAGAACATTTTGTGAGTCGTTTCAATCCGAGTTCCTTTTTGTAAGTATTTTCCGTCTCACTTAATTTTCGTTCTGGTTTCCGTTTCATTATCATCTTCGCTATCACCCAGATCATTAGGAGCCGATAACCTAGATGTTAGGCCCCTTAAAAACAACAATTATCATCATCATCACTTCACTTAGTCCAAGAATTTTCAAACCATAATTCTGCATCTCTTTCTCAACTGGCTTTGGTTTACCTTCCTCTGTTAAAGTTCTAACATTCCAACAACCAATTCTCATTTTCTGTTTCGGACCAAAGGTCGTCATCGGGGTATCCATCCGGTTTTGTTTCACTTCAGTTCCTTTAATAATTGAATTTAAGATGTGCAGGTTATTAGCCCTCAACATCCGAGCTTGGTGGTGGGGCTGCCACCTAAGCCTCCAAGCTTGCTGATTTATCTGTCGGGGTTGTCTCCCTTAGCCTTTGGAGGACCAACTCCACACTACAAGGCAGAAGTTTCACCAGAGCTCCGTTAGCCGCTATTTTCAGGGTTCCTGCAAGGCCTTCACAACTACCTTAGCGGTCTCGGGGCACACGAGTTCTCCACTGGACTTCACCCTTACAGGCACTCCCCTACTTCTAACGTTGCCCATCTCCCACGACGTGGACGAGGAGTTGGACTTACGGGAGACAAAATACCTTTTACTAACAAATTTAAATTTAAGTCAAATTTCTACGAGGCTTCGCTTAGAATTAAGCGCCCTCCCAACTTGGTTCCATTTCCCATATATTCACTCTGCGTAACTATATATGGCTATCCCACATTTTAATATGTATTGTTTTTCCCCTCTAAAACTAGGGAGTTCTGCTTTTTTACCAATTATAAAATAGTTATCTAATTTGTCTAATGAAGGCTTCACAATGTGTGATCTGCTCCATTAGAATTTGTAATTCTTTAAATTCTGTTTAAACATTAGTATTTATAGAAACTACTTATTAATCATTCTTTTCTTATCCTGCTAGCTCAGGAATTGTTAACTTTCCAATTATTAAACTTTTGTACCTGATCCTTTTGCTCCAGGCTTCGGTAATTCGACCTGACCATTTTTGAAAATCATATTATTAACTTCTGCTTAAAATAGCGGTATTATCCGCATGTAATTTTCCTTTTTCCTCCTGTTACGATCAGGAATTTAATCTATTGGTTTACAGCCTTTTCGCTCTTGCCATAAGGGCATTCTACTCTTTGGTGTTCTACCTAACTAATTTAACAAAATGTTATACTAAATTGTAATACTTCGTAATTAACCTAACAGGTTGGAAACCTGTTATTCAGACGCTTGCTCAATAACTCTTGTTCCCCCAGGGGCTCAAATCTAGTGGGACGTGGGTTGGCGACCACGGGACCTCAGCTGAGTCCGGCATTGCTTATACTTACTTGTGCCGGGCTCCTCTCCGTCTTCTTTACTGTCGACCTCCCTTGGTCAACTCTTGTTCTCTTCCGACCCCGACGGTATTAGGTTATCCGAGGCGTAGGGAGTCTTTCACTTTCCCGCCTTAATTGGCCCTTGTCTCATCTTTCCTGATACCCTCCTTCTGTGAGGGGTCAGCCTTCCTTTTCTTTTCCTTTTACCTCCTGCCTTGTGCTCAAGTCCTGCTGATCAGGCGGCGAGAGAGGCAGTCGCACTGCCCTCGCTACCGTATAAGGTGCCTGCTAGTGATGTGCGCTCTCAGTTGCGGCATTTGATCCTGTCGTATTGGGAGGAGGCATGGCGTGCCACGCCTCCACGCAACAAACTGAGAGGCATCAAGGAGACAACGAAGGTGAGGAAATCTTCCTTCCGATCTCTCCGGAAGGAAGCTGTGGTACTCTGTCGACTCCGGATCGGCCATGGGATTGCTACGCACTCCCACTTGCTAAAGAGAGAAGATCCTCCTGTGTGTACTTGCGGCGCCAATCTAACCGTGGCACACCTTCTCTTGGAGTGTGTGGATCTGGCTGATCTGCGAGGGACTCTTAAACTGCCTAATACCCTCTCCCTTATTCTCCGTGATGACGGGCCATCAGCTGACCTCGTCATCCGGTTCATGAGGGAGAGTGGTTACTTTTTAAGTTTTAATGTGTAGTTACGACTTTTAATTCAGGTTAAATCTGTTTTATGTTTTTTATTGTTCACTATGCCTTATTTGTTTTATCCTCTTTTACCATCCGACTTTTATTCTTTTTATTCGAATAAGGCATAATTGTTGGGGCTCACTGTCTGTTTTATAACCACCATTTTCGTGTCATCCATGGCAGTGAATTGTTTTTATCTCCCCCCAACCTCCAGGGGCTCACATCTAGTGGGTTGTGGGTTGGCGACCACGGGGCCCCAGCTGAGTCCGGCATTGCTTCCACTTACTTGTGCCGGGCTCCTCTCTGTCTTCTTTCCTGTCGACCTCACTTGGTCAACTCTTGTTCTCTTCCGACCCCGACGGTATTAGGGTATCCGAGGCCTAGGGAGTCTCTTCCTTTCCCGCCTTAATTGGCCCTTGTCTCATCTTTTCTGATTCCCTCCTTCTGCGAGGGGTCAGCCTTCTTTTTCTCTTCCTTTTACCTCCCGCCTTGTGCTCTAGGCCCTTAAGGAGGCAGGGTGTGTGTAGCCCCACCACTTCTGGTGCACCCTAGATCATGCTACACCCCCAGGGGCTCACGGCTGGTGAGTTCGGGAGTTGGCGACCCCGAGGGATTCCTGAGCTGGGTCCGTTTTCCCCCTTTTGTCCCTTCCCTTTGGGGCGGACCCTCTCCTCTCTCCCCTCTCCTCTCCTCTCCTCTCCAATCCTCTCCTCTTTTCCTTATTAGTTAGTTTTAGTTTTAAGTTTACATTTCATTTTTCATCTTCACGATCACCCACATCATCAGGGGCCGATAACCTAGATGTTAGGCCCCTTAAAACAACAATTATCATCATCATCATCATCATTTTTAGTTTTAAGTTCGCTTTTCGTTTTCATCTTCACGATCACCCAAACCCTCAGGGGCCGATAACCTAGATGTTAGGCCCCTTAAAACAACAATTATCATCATCATCATCATCTTTTCCTTATTAGTTAGTTTTAGTTTTAAGTTTAGATTTCATTTTCATCTTCACGATCACCCACACCATCAGGGGCCGATAGCCTAGATGTTAGGCCCCTTAAAACAACAATTATCATCATCATCATCATGTTTTTATCTATACCCCCAGGGGCTCACTTCTAGTGAGCGTGGGTTGGCGACCACGGGGCCCCAGCTGAGTCCGGCATTGCTTCCGCTTACTTGTGCCGGGCTCCTCTCCGTCTTCTTTCCTGTCGACCTGACTTGGTCAACTCTTGTTCTCTTCCGACCCCGACGGTATTAGGGTATCCGAGGCCTAGGGAGTCTTTCACTTTCCCGCCTTCTTTGGTCCTTCTCTCATCTTTTCTGATACCCTCCTTCTGTGAGGGGTCAGCCTTCTTTTTCTTTTCCTTTTACCTCCTGCCTTGTGCTCAAGGCCTTTAAGGAGGCCGGGTGTATGTAGCCCCACCCCTTCCGGTGCACCCTAGATAATGCTACACCCTCAGGGGCTCACGGCTGGTGAGTTCGGGAGTTGGCGACCCCGAGGGATTCCTGAGCTGGGCCCGTTTTCCCCCTTTTGTCCCTTACCTTCGGGGCGGACCCTCTCCTCTCTCCCCTCTCCTCTCTCCCCTATCCTCTTTTCATTATATTTCCTTTCTCTTTAAGATTCCCGCACTGTTTTTGTTCCTTGGTTCACCGTGTATCTAAATTCCCTTTTAGCGGTTTTTTAAGGTATTTTTAATCTACGCTGCATTTTGTAAGCTTTTCCGATCTAAATTACATCTCGCGATTGTTTTCAACTTCAATTGCATTTTGTAAAGATTGACAATCTAAATTGCTTTTTGGTAAGTCTTTCAATGCAGATAGCCGGGCCTTTTAGTGAGAATTTTGAAATTCAATTGCATTTTGTAAGTATTTTCAACCAAAACCGTATTTCGCACGAATTTTGAATCTAAATTGCATTTTGTTAGGTGGGCATTTTGCACATATTTTGATTCTTAATTGCATTTTGTGGGTATTTTGAATCTAAATTACATTTTGTCAAGTATTTTCAATCTAAATTGCATTTTGTAAGTATTGTCAATCCACATGAGTCGTTTAAATCTACCGTACATTTTGTAAGCATTTTCAACTTCAATTGCATTTTGTAAGTATTTTGAATTTCAATTGCACTTCGTGAATAATTTGGATTGGAATTGGGATATTCCAATCTGAATTGCATGGTGTATTTTCAATTTCAATTGCATTTTGTAAGTATTTTGAACCTCAATTGCATTTTGTACGTAATTTCGATCTCATTTGCATTTTGTAAGTATTTTGAATTTCAATTGCATTTTGTAGGTATTTCGACGCTACATTGCATTTTGTACGTATTTTGAACCTAGCTTTCATTTTGTGGGTATTTTTCAATCTATTCCTTTTGTGAATCTTTTCGTTCTAAATTCCCTTCTGTAAGAACATTTTGTGAGTTGTTCCTTTTGGTACGTATTTTCCGTCTCACTTAATTTTCGTTCTGGTTTCCATTTCATTATCATTTTCGCTATCACCCAGATCATTAGGGGCCGATAACCTAGATGTTAGGCCCCTTAAAACAACAATTATCATCATCATTTTTATCTACATCCTTTCATTTCACGCCATTTCATTTCATTAGGGGCCGATAACCTCGATGTTAGGCCCCTTAAAACAACAATTATCATCATCATCATTGTGCTCAAGTCCCTTAAGGAGGCAGGGTGTATGTAGCCCCACCACTTCAGGTGCACCGTAGATAATGCTACACCCTCAGGGGCTCACGGCTGGTGAGTTCGGGAGTTGGCAACCCCGAGGGGTTCCTGAGCTGGGTCCGTTTTCCCCTTTTGTCCCTTACCTTTGGGGCGGACCTTCTCCGCTCCTCTCCTCTCCTCTATTCATTATATTTACTTTTCTCTTTAAGATTCCCGCACTGCTTTTGTTACTTGGTTCACCGTGTATCTAAATTCCCTTCCAGCGATTTTCAAGGCATTTTTAATCTACGTTGCTTATTGTATTTTTTTTCGATCTTAATTATATCTCGCGATTGTTTTCAACCTCAATTGCATTTTGTAAAGATTGACAATCTAAATTATTATTATTAGTAAGTCTTTAAATATGGCGGAGGGACCTTTGTGAGTATTTTGAATTTTAATTGCATTTTGTAAGTATTTTCAACCAAAACCGCATTTCGCACGAATTTTGAATCTAAATTGCATTTTGTTTGGCGGGCATTTTGCACCTATTTTGATTCTCAATTGCAATTTGTGGGTATTTTGAATCTAAATTGCATTTTGTCAAGTATTTTCAATCTAAATTGCATTTTGTAAGTATTGTCAATCCACATGAGTCGTTTGAATCTACCGTACATTTGTAAGCATTTTCAATTTCAATTGCATTTTGTAAGTATTATGAATTTCAATTGCACTTTGTGAATAATTTGGATTGAAACTGGGATAGGGCCTATTTCAATCTGAATTGCATTGTGTATTTTCAATTTTAATTGCATTTTGTAAGTATTTTGAACCTCAATTGCATTTTGTACGTATTTTCGATCTCATTTGCATTTTGTGAGTATTTTGAATTTCAGTTGCATTTTGTAAGTATTTCGACGCTACATTTCATTTTGTACGTATTTTGAATTTAACCTGCGTTTTGTAGGTCTTTTTCAATCTCTTCTTTTTGTGACTCTTTTCGTTCTAAATTCCCTTTTGTAAGACCATATTGTGAGTTGTTTCCCTCTGAGTCCCTTTTTGCACGTATTTTCCGTCTCACATAATTTTCGTTCGGGTTTCCATTTCATTATCATTTTCGCTATCACCCAGTTCATTAGGGGCCGATAACCTCGATGTTAGGCCCCTTCAAGCAACAATTATCATCATCATCATCAATAACTCTTGTAAGCGATTTGTACAAATTGGGGTCTAAGACTTCCAAGTTGTTAAAACCACATACTATTACTCTTTAGCTTAAAATAGCTAAATTGTTATTCATAACTAAAAATAGGATCACAGATCTAAGTACTGTTAATCATTTAAAATCGTATCAATTGTTAATAAATTCTTTATTGTTTTCCGCTTTTTCTCTCTTGCTAGAATCATGGTTAGGCAGGATCTTCTCTTCCCTGACTCTTCTCCCAAAAATATTGTTTATTTCAAAATAGAAAAGGCAATCTCTAAATCAATAAATACTTTACCACTTGTTGCGTTTAAAACAAAGCTTCAAATAACAACATTTGCAGGGTTTCTCTCAGCTGTTACAGCTAATTCTAGTAAACCATTGAGGCAAACACAGCTCGCTCCGCCAGCTTCCTACTTGTAGAAACTTATTCTCTAAACTTGTGGTTTACTGTTCATAATTTCAATTTTGTTTAAGTTAGGTCTGAGGATTTCCTCCGTTCTAAGCTTTCAGTCAGCACTCTGCTGGGTAAAAGCTTAGCTTGCTTTGAGTGCAACAATTGGTATTCTCAAAAGATTCTCACCAATAAGAGTAAACAATATTGCTAAAAGCACTAGAGTTGCTTTATCCCTTCCCACTCTGGGGACATCCGGCCGTCCTGACGGAGATCCAACAGCGCCCAGAAATAATAATTATCACAACAAATTCAAATCCATCTAGCTTTTTAAAATGCGTAGTAAAGTCTAACTCTTTTGAAGGGGTATCCGAGGACTAGGGAGTCTCTTCCTTTCCGCCTTAATTGGCCCTTGTCTCATCTTTCCTGATTCCCTCCTTCTGTGAGGGGTCAGCCTTCTTTTTCTTTTCCTTTTACCTCCTGCCTTGTGCTCAAGGCCCTTAAGGAGGCAGGGTGTATGTAGCCCCACCACTTCTCGTGCACCCTAGATAATGCTACACCCTCAGGGGCTCACGGCGTGTGAGGTCGGGAGTTGGCGACCCCGAGGGATTCCTGAGCTGGGTCCGTTTTCCCCCTTTTGTCCCATACCTTCGGGGCGGACCTTTTCCTCTTTCACTTTCCTATCTGCCATTCATGGCTCTCCTTCTTTCCAAGTCCCTCAATCCGCATTCTTCGAGGGTTGAGGGCATTTCTTTTCCTCCTGTCCTTTATTTGCCTTATTCTCCTTTAGTTTTCCATTTCTTCTTCTTGTATGTAGGTTGGTAGTTCTAGTTTTATGTTAGCATTTCATTTTCATCTTCACGATCACCCAAACCATCAGGGGCCGATAGCCTAGATGTTAGGCCCCTTAAAACAACAATTATCATCATCATCATCATCATCTTTTGAAGGGAAACTTCAAAAATCCACTTCCTTTCCGAAATCTTTGCCTTCTAGCGTACTACGTATCCCCATAATACCGGAATACTGGCTTGGGAGGGAAAGAGCACTTTATGGTTGTTTGCGGGTGACCTCAGCTCACGCTGCATTTCCCTTTGGCATAGTTCAGGTCCCCGAATATTTTAGGTACTTAAAAAGGCTTTGTGCAGTGGAACCTATCGCTAAATCCTTTTTTTTGTTTTTTTTTTGTTTTGTGTCGGATTCTCTTCCTTTCTACCTAAATTTGTTTCCACTCCTAATCACACCTCCTTTTTTTCTCTCTCATCTTCCCTTAGGTAGTGTTAATATTCAGTAATACACTTCTTGCTTTAGTCCAGTGACAATTTTAAACCATTTCGATGCCCCGACTCTAGTCTTCACACTACAGTAACAATCCATGCACATTCCTTTTATCATGTCTCTCAGTTCCTTGCCTCCGACCCCGACGGTATTAGGATATCCGAGCCCTAGGGAGTCTCTTCCTTTCCCGCCTTAATTGGCCCTTGTCTAATCTTTTCTGATTCCCTCCTTCTGTGAGGGGTCAGCCTTCTTTTTCTTTTCATTTACCTCCTGCCTTGTGCTCTAGGCCCTTACGGAGGCAGGGTGTATGTAGCCCCACCACTTTCGGTGCACCCTAGATAATGCTACACCCTCAGGGGCTCACGGCTGGTGAGTTCGGGAGTTGGCGACCCCGAGGGATTCCTGAGCTGGGTCCGTTTTCCCCTTTTGTCCCTTACCTTTGGAAGGACCCTCTCCTCTTCCACTTTCCTATCTGCCTTTCATGGCTCTCCTTCCTTCCAAGTCCCTCAATCCGCATTCTTCGAGGATTGAGGGCATTTCTTTTCCTCTTGTCCTGTATTTGCCTTATTCTTCTTTAGTTTTCCATTTCTTCTTCTAGTATATAGGTTAGTAGTTAGTTTTAGTTTTAAGTTCGTTTTTCATTTTCATTTTCTTTCTCTTTTTTCATTTTCATCTTCTTCACGATCACCCAAACCATCAGGGGCCGATAACCTAGATGTTAGGCCCCTTAAAACAACAATTATCATCATCATCATCATCTTTCAGATTCCCGCACTGTTTTTGTTACTTGGTTCCCCGTGTATCTAAATTCCCTTTTAGCGATTTTTTAGCCTATTTTCAATTTTGAAAAAATAGGCTTATGAGATCACCTTTTGTCCGTGTGTGTGTGCGTGTGTGTGTGTGTGTGTGTGATTCGTGTGTGTGTGGGGCCCCCCTAATAAAATCTAAACGGCAGGAGCGATTTCGATGAAACTCGGAAAGTTCATAGCACTATTCCCGGCGACCTCGACCGTGCCCTTCAAATTTTGCTACGACTCACCAATCCAACATGGCGGCTGTGCGAAATATTTCACCAGCATTCAATATCTCCGAAACTATTACCGATATTACCCTGACATTTTCTATGGAGATAGAGGGAACTACTATAAGTTCACTTATGTGACTTTTGAAAACCTGGTAACTACAAAACGAACATGGCGGCCAAGCGAATTTGCGACTTTTAAATAGACGTTTCTCGCGATTTGACCAACCAAACGCAATGAAACTTGGTACAGTATATGTTTATATACATTGTAATGCACCGACATCTAACTTCGTTCAATTGTTTACATAATCACAAGAAGGCGGATGTGCGAAGTATTTCACCAGCATTCTATATTTCTGAAACTATTAGCGGTATCTCCCTAAAATTTTGTACTGAGATAAAGGCACTACTGGAAGTCCATCTATAAGATTTTCAAAAACCGGTTAACTACAAAACGAACATGGCGGCCAAGCGAATTTGAACATTTTAAATAGACCTTTCTCGCGATTTAATGTTCCAAGCGCACTGAAACCTGGTACAGGAAATATTTATACACATTGTAATCCACTGGTATCTAATTTAGTTCAATTGTTTACATAACCTCAAGATGGCGGCAGTGCGAATTTTAAAATTAAGTTTTTATTTCTTGCGATGTAGTCATGCGATCGAAGTGAAAGTTTGAATAATGCAAGCCACAGTATAGCTTATGGTTTATTTCAAATGTGCTATTGTCGTCCACATACTCTACTTCAGAAGATTTGGGACCACTTTAAAGAATGCACAATTTCTGTGATCAACAAGAAAGGATCAAATTTTAGAGTGTGTTCACACTATATATTTATATTATTTTTTTTCTCTCCAAATTTCAACTACTGTATTTCTTTCTTCCTTTCTTTCCTTCTTTCATTCTTTTATTTTTATTTTATTTATGTATTTTATTTCCTTATGTTTCTTTGGATAAACATCTTTCCTCTTTCATTATGGTGCACCATAATAGGTTTTTTGAAGGAAATATTTTATGAGTGTTAAGCTATCCGACCACCTGTTTGCCTTGACTTTTTATCTACACAGGCTGATGAAGGGGCCAAAACAATTAGGCCCCGAAACATGTACCAATGACCACAAGTGATCATTTATATTTAGTAAATTAAAGGTATTGATTAGGCGGAACTTTTGCAAAATATTAATACTAATGAACCTACGCAATAATTTTCCTTTAATGGTACATGACTCTATGGCCTATACATTTAACAATCAATCATGGCGACCATCCGAAATATTTAGAAGATACTGAATATCTACGAATCTGTTTTAGCAATCAAACTGCATTTTTAATGTTCATAGGGGCTATGAACTTAAGTTCACCTATAGAACTTTAAATAACCTGGTGATCACAAATCCAACATGGCGGTGACGCGAATTATAAATATTCACATGGACGTTTCTCGCAATTTAACCATCCGCGTGCAGTGAAACTTGGTACAGTAAATCTTTATCCGAATGTTAATCCACTGGCATCTAATTTATTTCAATTGTTTCCATAACCTCAAGATGGCAGCTGTGAAAAAATTTTTAATCTCCTTGTTTTCTTGTGTCCTAATTATACGATTGAAGTTTGAATACTACACGTTCACAATAATCTGCATGTAACAGTACATAACCCTAGGACCTACATATATAAAATCCAACATGGCGACCATCCGAAATATTTAGTCGGTTCTCAATATCTACGAAACTATTACAGCAATCAAACTGAAATTGTGTATGTTAAATAGTGGCAATTAACATAAGTAGGATATATGAAAATAGGCTGTATAGTTCTTCACGGAACTACTTGTTGTAGGTATTTTTAATCTACGTTGCATTTCGTAAGCCTTTTCGATCTAGATTGCATTTTGTGAGTGTTTTTCAATCTCAAATGCATTTTGTAAGGATTGACAATCTAAATTGCTTTTTAGTAAGTCTTTCAATATCCGGGCCGGGGCTTTTGTGAGTTTTTTGAAATTAAATTGCATTTTGTATTTTCAACCTACCCCGCTTTGTTCAAGTAGTTAAGTCTCAATTGCAATTTTGTGGGTATTTTTAATCTCCAATACATTTTGTGCGTATTTTCAATCTTATTTGCTTTATGTAAGTATTTTGATTTCACTTTCATTTTGTAGGTATTTCGACTGTACGTTGCATTTTGTACGTATTTTGGACTTAACGTACATTTTGTGCGTATTTTTCAATCAATTCCTTTTGTGTGTATTTTCGTTCGAAATTTCCTTATGTACGTATTACCGCTCTCCATTTGGTGAGTAGTTTCAATCTGAGTTCCTTTTTGTAAGTATTTTCCCTGCTACATAATGCATAGTTGTTGGGGCTCACTGTCTATTTTATCTAAACCATTTTCGTTTCATCCATAGCAGTGAGCTGCTTTTATCTTCATCCATTCATTTCACGCCATTTCATCAAGGGCCGATAACCTCGATGTTAGGCCCCTTAAAACAACAATTAATATCATCATTTTTACTCACTCACTCATCATCGCTCAGCTAAAATTATTGAAGTTAGAAACATGAAATTTTGGGGATATGTTCATTGTATGTCGAAAACGTCCACTAAGGAAAGATTTTTGGATATTCAGGTTCTAAAGGGGTGTTAAGGGGTAAACCTGCATTTCATTGAATAACAATATCTCATGAGTGGTTTCATTTGGGGATGTGATACTTGGCATAGGCTATAAACCAATAATTAAAAATAAGCTGTCACATGTCTAATGGTTTTTCGATGTGGTGTATATTATGAGTGAAAGGGTTGAAAAGTGGGGGTTGAAGGATTCCTAACAGAGCGTGAATCTCTTAAACGACATAGGCGAGGAGTTTGAAACTCAGAGGAAAACAATCAGCTAAATAATAAATAAATAAATAAATAAATAAATAGGTGTTGGACCGTTTTTTCATAAATCCAATTTAAGGGGCTCTTGGGGAGGGGTGAAATTCGGAAGAAAAACGCCCACTAAGGAAGGAATTTTGGATATTCACTCCCTTCGACCAACCAAAACTATTAAAGTTAGAAGAATGATATTTTGGGATTATGTTTGTTGTTCGTCGAAAACGTCTACTAAGGAGGGATTTTTGGTTATTCAAGTTCTAAAGGGGTGTGAACGGGGTTTAATCTGCATTTCATTGAAGAACAATATGACACGACTATGACGCGAGCGAAGCCGCGGGTACCTGCTGGTATTTAATAAAAATATACAGGTTTCCTCATACTGGTCATATCAAAAAGTGCACGGTTGTAAAACTACGTTGACACATAACGAAGTTTCACACGTGTGCCTTGATAACACCTTGTGTTATTTTATTGCTCAATGAGGATCGATAATAGCCGGAAAACGTCTTAATTTATTCGATCCTAGGAAAGTTTAGTTATCTTTCAAAAGATATGTCTCTAATCATTTATATTTAATGAAGAGAAAAGCCTTCCTTCAATGCAATATAAGTTTGTCATTAACTGAATGTATCTTCATTCTACACAAATATTGTTCATAACTATTCACGTTCACGTAGTATTCATAACGAATATAGCTTGCTTAGATCGTCGAATTGTCTCTAATTATAGTGATATTTCACATTATACCACTCGTCGATTTCTTCCTCTATTTATATATTTCCTCTTACAAAACGAACACCCAAGTTCATTTTAAACAAATTGAATTTAATGAATGTCCTAGACTAAAAGCCTTAAGTATTGAATAAAAATCGAAATCGTAGAATAATGACTTCCTTAAAGATTTTCCCAATGGAAAAAAATATCTCAAACAGAAACTTCAGTTCAGAAACTGAATCAAAAATATTTTAATTAGCATAGATGATAACTGACTTTCATCTTAAACAAAACTCGAAGAATAAAATTTAATAAACATCGAAGTGAAAATACATAAAACATATATGGGGAATTGTTGTTCCGAAATGCCAAGAACACACTCAAACAAGAATAATAATAGAATACATCTACCTTGATCTTGTAGAAAATTGAAGTTCATTACCGGGTATCAGAAAATACCCAACTGAAGAGTCATCCAGGTATGATATGTTGAAATCAAACCCAGTCCCCTCCATCGGATACGATCTGCTTCCTCGAGAATGGAAAGGATCCCTTCTCGGCATATTAGTCTCCTCCTGGAATCGAACATCGTTCTTCGGACTCGAGTTCCATCTCAAACAATCATCGGGCTGATATATTCTGTCCTCCAGTGATGCTTCTTCAATCGCCGACATCTCCAGAAGTTCCTCCATCATCATTGAGCGATATATTCTGGATATCATCATCGTTACAAAATAAATTCGTAAGTTGAATGTCGATTCACTATCGTAGATGGCAAAGTTGATTTGGTTGGTCAATGAAAGATAATATCTGCTCATAGACGAGAATGAATGTACATGGAAATACATTAAACGTACTGGATGGAAGTGTACATAATGTATCATGTTGTCACGGCATTCTATTTATCTAGATGTTATAGATCTCATTATTTATTAACGTTGTTTCATTGTTGCTATCACAGCTATGCATTGATATATCCCAAACGCTTAATAGTTAAATAAATCATCACACACATACTTAAAAAGTAATAACTATTTCCTCTTCATAATTGTCAGTAGCCATCATAATGTTCATACACAATAAAGTCACAATGTTTATACAATATCACTGTACTTAATTTGAACTGAAACGTGGACTTGCTTGGGTTGAAGTCGCACTGCACTAAAATGATATTCTCCGCTCGGAGTTGAGTAACTTTGTCTGACAACACAAAGTCTCAAATATCTCGTAAAATAATCAATGGATTTTACTGAATCTTCTTTTGGTGAAGCCTTATCACTGGATAAGTAAACTAATAACTCTTATATTTCACCTAGATTGAAGCGGAGCTCTCGAAAAATGTTGGCCGGTAACACCGCTGCCTATAGTGTCACGTAGGACCTCACTTTGTATCACGTCTGCGGGAATGAATTACCTCCGGACGATACGTCTTGTCGCTATGAAGTCAATCGAGAAAACACACTCTTGACTGTCGTTCCCTCTTCAACTCGTCTGAAATTCGCGCCATTGCTCATCCCGCGAAATTAATGGCGCGTACTTGTAATAATGCTTATTACAGTGAAATTCTTCCGTTTAACGTCATTCGAAGTAGTAGATATATCTTCCTTTAATTTTCTTCATGTTTTCAATGGAGTAAAATTGTTACATAGGGCTTCAATGGCATAGTTAATCACATTAACTAGGTAAAAATCCAAGTCTGCTTCTATAAACCCTCCTCTCATTGGCTGAAAGCATATAACCAATGATATATTTTATAACAATTCACTGGTTATATTTCGCGCAATTTCCTTGTTACTATGCACTTTCCAATGATCGAGAATATTCTGGGCGTCTCTGATCACGTGATGGGTTTCTCCCATAGCTAGCGTTCGCTAACAAATCTCGCCTTGAGCCAACTTCGAATTCCCCAGGGATTCACATATTTTGGGACGTGGGTTGGCGACCACGGGGCCCCAGCTGAGTCCAGCATTGCATCCACTTACTTGTGCCGAGCTCCTCTCAGTCTTCTTTCCTGTCGACCTCACTTGGTCAACTCTTGTTCTCTTCCAACATCGACGGTATTAGGGTATCCAAGGCCTAGGGAGTCTCTTCCATTCCCGCCGTAATTGGCCCTTGTCTCATCTTTTCTGATACCCTCCTTGTTCGAGGGGTCAGCCTTCATTTTCTTTCCATGTTATCTCCTGCCTTCTGCTCAAGGCCCTCAAGGAGGCAGGGTGTATGTAGCCCCACCATTTCTGGTGCACCCTAGATATTGCCACACCATCAGGGGCTCACGGCGGGTAAGTTCGGGAGTTGGCGACCACGAGGGGTTCCTGAGCTGGGTCCCGTTTTCCCCCTTTTGTTCATTACCTTTGGGGTGGACCCTCTCCTCTTTCACTTTCCTATCTGCCTTTCATGTCTCTCCTTCCTTCCAAGTCCCTCAATCCGCATTCTTCGGGGGTTGAGGGCATTTCTTTTCCTCCTGTCCTTTATTTGCCTTATTCTTATTTCGTTTTTCCATTTCTTCTTCTAGTATATGTCAGTTTTAGTTATAGTTTACATTTCATTATCATCTTCACGATCACCCAAACCATCAGGGGCCGATAACCTAGATGTTAGGCCCCTTAAAACAACAATTATCATCATCATCATCATCATCATTTCCTGAACACTTGAAATTCTTGAACGCAAAGCATAGGTCTCTGGTTGAATTTCAATCGTAATATTTCGAAGCAACCGTGTAACACAAAGAGGGAAGTATTTATGCTTTTCGATTCATCCATACGTTGTCCTACATTATGGGTCTGCTTCGCTCTTTCAGTTCCTGCCAAGGGCTCTTATTCAGGTCTCCTACGTCCCTGGAGGGGATATGGCAGTCATTTATTTTATAAACTAATAAATAGATGACGAGTACAGAAGAAGACCAAATCAGGAGCCATATAGATATACTGAGAAAATCACAGATGTGGCCAGGAAGAGACGTCTGGCTTTCTATGGACATGTCTCATGGAAGAACCCAACAAGACCAACAATCCGGCTTCTCAACTACTGGGGGAAGAGAAAGAGTGTGACACCGTCGCTAACAGTAGTTAACAAGGATTTACAAGAACTGAAGATAATGAAAAGTGATATTAGAAGCCGATCGCATCTCAGAAAGATACTTAAACAGAAGAGTTTTCAGGACAGACCACCCTGTAAGAAAATCGGCATCATCTGGAAAAAGGAGAGGAGAATGCGCGAATATTGGGCAAACATAAAGTCCCTCGCCAAGCTGAAAAGTTGAACGTCGTGGTCCTTATCTGGCCCATCCGAAAGAAGAAGAACAAGAAGAAACTAATGAAGTAATGCAAGCCGGTAACCATGACAACAGTATCACAAGAGGTGACATCCAACTTTCCACCTATTTCTGTAAGAAGCAATGTCTCTCAATTTACTAAATTTCTGTTAAAGTTTGCAAATAGCTATAAGGTTATCGTCGAATCAAACATAGACTGTAAAATTCAACAATGCGATTAAGGGGGTTAAGGGGTACCCTAGAATTTTTACACGTGACTTACACGTGCGATATGCGTTATGTTGCACAGAAGGTCTATTATATCTCCAAACAGCAACATTATTTTCAAAAATTCCTCTTCTGGTGCACCCTAGATAATGCTACACCCTCAGGGGCTCACGGCTGGTGAGATCGGGATTTGGCGACCCCGAGGGATTCCTGAGCTGGGTCCGTTTTCCCCCTTTTGTCCCTTACCTTTGGGGCGGACCCTCTCCTCTTTCACTTTCCTATATGCCTTTCCTGGCTCTCCTTCCTTCCAAGTCCCTCAATCCGCCTTCTCCGAGGGTTGAGGGCATTTCTTTTCATTCTGTCGTTTTATTTGCCTTATTCTCCTTTAGTTTTCCATTTCTTCTTCTAGTATGTAGGTTAGTAGTTAGTTTTAGTTTTAAGTTCGCTTTTCATTTTCACCTTCACGATCACCCAAACCATCAGGGGCCGATAACCTAGATGTTAGGCCCCTTAAAACAACAATTATCATCATCATCATCATCAAAAATTCCTGAATTTGAATAGTGTTTTTTGCAGCTTTTAGGTATTTGGGCTATTGGAGGCTAAAAATCCCGAATTTAATGCACCACGAGCTTTTATAATTTATTAAAGGGGTCTTCCTGGGGTTGGGGACTTTCCACAACGGTGAGGGCCAGTTTTAATTTGACATATATTGCGTTGCGTTTCGGGTTCTGAAGAGGTGTTAAGGGGGTAAACGTGCATTTCGTTGAATAACGATATTTCATGAGTTGTTTCTTTGGGGCTGTGATATTCGGCATATTAACTAATCATTAAAAATAAGCAGACATATGTCTAAGGGTTTATCGATGTGGTGTATATTATGAGGAAAAAGGGGTGAACATTGGGGGTTGAAGGATTCTTAATGGAGCGTGTATCTCTTAAACGACATAGGCGAGAAATTTGAAATTCAGTGAATAAAAAACAGCTTAAAATATGAGTAAATAGGTGTTCGACCGTTTTTTCATAAATCCAATTTTAGGGGCCCTTGGAGAGGGGTAAAATTCTGGGGAAAAACAGGAAAGAAATTGTTCTAACTGATTAACTCACTCACTCATCAAACTCAGGGGGGAGAACAGATTAAGAATAAGTAAATAGGTGTTCGATCTTTTTTTTTTTCATAAATCCAATTAAGGGGGTCATGAGAGGGCTGGCATTCTGAAAAATAAATGAAAGAAAATGTCCTGACTTACTCACTCATCATCGCTCAGCTAAAATTATTGAAGTTAGAAACATGAAATTTTGGGGATATGTTCATTGTATGTCGAAAACGTCCACTAAGGAAAGATTTTTGGATATTCAGGTTCTAAAGGGGTGTTAAGGGGTAAACCTGCATTTCATTGAATAACAATATCTCATGAGTGGTTTCATTTGGGGATGTGATACTTGGCATAGGCTATAAACCAATAATTAAAAATAAGCTGTCAAATGTCTAATGGTTTTTCGATGTGGTGTATATTATGAGTGAAAGGGTTGAAAAGTGGGGGTTGAAGGATTCCTAACAGAGCGTGAATCTCTTAAACGACATAGGCGAGGAGTTTGAAACTCAGACGAAAACAATCAGCTTAATAATAAATAAATAAATAGGTGTTGGACCGATTTTTCATAAATCCAATTTAAGGGGCTCTTGGGGAGGGGTGAAATTTGGAAGAAAAACGCCCACTAAGGAAGGAATTTTGGATATTCACTCTCATCGACCAACCAAAACTCTTCAAGTTAGAAGAATGATATTTTGGGATTATGTTTGTTGTTCGTCGAAAACGTCTACTAAGGAGGGATTTTTGGATATTCAAGTACTAAAGGGGTGTGAACGGGGTTAAACCTGCATTTCATTGAAGAACAATATGACACGACTATGACGCGAGCGAAGCCGCGGGTACCTGCTGGTATTTAATAAAAATATACAGGTTTCCTCATACTGGTCATATCAAAAAGTGCACGGTTGTAAAACTACGTTGACACATAACGTAGGGTTACACGTGTGCCTTGATAACACCTTGTGTTATTTTATTGCTTAATAAGGATCGATCATAGCCGGAAAAAGTCTTAATTTATTCGATCCTAGGAAAGTTTAGTTATCTTTCAAAATTGTCTTCATCCTTTCATTTCACGCCATTTCATTTCATCAGGGGCCGATAACCTCGATGTTAGGCCCCTTAAAACAACAATTATCATCATCATCATCATTATCTTTCAAAAGATATGTCTCTAATCATTTATATTTAATGAAGAGAAAAGCCTTCCTTCAATGCAATATAAGTTTGTCATTAACTGAATGTATCTTCATTCTACACAAATATTGTTCATAACTATTCACGTTCACGTAGTATTCATAACGAATATAGCTTGCTTAGATCGTCGAATTGTCTCTAATTATAGTGATATTTCACATTATACCACTCGTCGGTTTCTTCCTCTATTTATATATTTCCTCTTACAAAACGAACACCCAAGTTCATTTTAAACAAATTGAATTTAATGAACGTCCTAGACTAAAAGCCTTAAGTATTGAATAAAAATCGAAATCGTAGAATAATGACTTCCTTAAAGATTTTCCCAATGGAAAAACATATCTCAAACAGAAACTTCAGTTCAGAAACTGAATCAAAAATATTTTAATAAGCATAGATGATAACTGACTTTCATCTTAAACAAAACTCGAAGAATAAAATTTAATAAACATAGAAGTGAAAATACATAAAACATATATGGGGAATTGTTGTTCCGAAATGCCAAGAACACACTCAAACAAGAATAATAATAGAAAACATCTACCTTGATCTTGTAGAAAATTGAAGTTCATTACCGGGTATCAGAAAATACCCAACTGAAGAGTCATCCAGGTATGATATGTTGAAATCAAACCCAGTCCCCTCCATCGGATACGATCTGCTTCCTCGAGAATGGAAAGGATCCCTTCTCGGCATATTAGTCTCCTCCTGGAATCGAACATCGTTCTTCGGACTCGAGTTCCATCTCAAACAATCATCGGGCTGATATATTCTGTCCTCCAGTGATGCTTCTTCAATCGCCGACATCTCCAGAAGTTCCTCCATCATCATTGAGCGATATATTCTGGATATCATCATCGTTACAAAATAAATTCGTAAGTTGAATGTCGATTCACTATCGTAGATGGCAAAGTTGATTTGGTTGGTCAATGAAAGATAATATCTGCTCATAGACGAGAATGAATGTACATGGAAATACATTAAACGTACTGGATGGAAGTGTACATAATGTATCATGTTGTCACGGCATTCTATTTATCTAGATGTTATAGATCTCATTATTTATTAACGTTGTTTCATTGTTGCTATCACAGCTATGCATTGATATATCCCAAACGCTTAATAGTTAAATAAATCATCACACACATACTTAAAAAGTAATAACTATTTCCTCTTCATAATTGTCAGTAGCCATCATAATGTTCATACACAATAAAGTCACAATGTTTATACAATATCACTGTACTTAATTTGAACTGAAACGTGGACTTGCTTGGGTTGAAGTCGCACTGCACTAAAATGATATTCTCCGCTCGGAGTTGAGTAACTTTGTCTGACAACACAAAGTCTCAAATATCTCGTAAAATAATCAATGGATTTTACTGAATCTTCTTTTGGTGAAGCCTTATCACTGGATAAGTAAACTAATAACTCTTATATTTCACCTAGATTGAAGCGGAGCTCTCGAAAAATGTTGGCCGGTAACACCGCTGCCTATAGTGTCACGTAGGACCTCACTTTGTATCACGTCTGCGGGAATGAATTACCTCCGGACGATACGTCTTGTCGCTATGAAGTCAATCGAGAAAACACACTCTTGACTGTCGTTCCCTCTTCAACTCGTCTGAAATTCGCGCCATTGCTCATCCCGCGAAATTAATGGCGCGTACTTGTAATAATGCTTATTACAGTGAAATTCTTCCGTTTAACGTCATTCGAAGTAGTAGATATATCTTCCTTTAATTTTCTTCATGTTTTCAATGGAGTAAAATTGTTACATAGGGCTTCAATGGCATAGTTAATCACATTAACTAGGTAAAAATCCAAGTCTGCTTCTATAAACCCTCCTCTCATTGGCTGAAAGCATATAACCAATGATATATTTTATAACAATTCACTGGTTATATTTCGCGCAATTTCCTTGTTGCTATGCACTTTCCAATGATCGAGAATATTCTGGGCGTCTCTGATCACGTGATGGGTTTCTCCCATAGCTAGCGTTCGCTAACAAATCTCGCCTTGAGCCAACTTCGAATTCCCCAGGGATTCACATATTTTGGGACGTGGGTTGGCGACCACGGGGCCCCAGCTGAGTCCAGCATTGCATCCACTTACTTGTGCCGAGCTCCTCTCCGTCTTCTTTCCTGTCGACCTCACTTGGTCAACTCTTGTTCTCTTCCAACATCGACGGTATTAGGGTATCCAAGGCCTAGGGAGTCTCTTCCATTCCCGCCGTAATTGGCCCTTGTCTCATCTTTTCTGATACCCTCCTTGTTCGAGGGGTCAGCCTTCATTTTCTTTCCATGTTATCTCCTGCCTTCTGCTCAAGGCCCTCAAGGAGGCAGGGTGTATGTAGCCCCACCATTTCTGGTGCACCCTAGATATTGCCACACCATCAGGGGCTCACGGCGGGTAAGTTCGGGAGTTGGCGACCACGAGGGGTTCCTGAGCTGGGTCCCGTTTTCCCCTTTTGTTCATTACCTTTGGGGTGGACCCTCTCCTCTTTCACTTTCCTATCTGCCTTTCATGTCTCTCCTTCCTTCCAAGTCCCTCAATCCGCATTCTTCGGGGGTTGAGGGCATTTCTTTTCCTCCTGTCCTTTATTTGCCTTATTCTTATTTCGTTTTTCCATTTCTTCTTCTAGTATATGTCAGTTTTAGTTATAGTTTACATTTCATTATCATCTTCACGATCACCCAAACCATCAGGGGCCGATAACCTAGATGTTAGGCCCCTTAAAACAACAATTATCATCATCATCATCATCATCATTTCCTGAACACTTGAAATTCTTGAACGCAAAGCATAGGTCTCTGGTTGAATTTCAATCGTAATATTTCGAAGCAACCGTGTAACACAAAGAGGGAAGTATTTATGCTTTTCGATTCATCCATACGTTGTCCTACATTATGGGTCTGCTTCGCTCTTTCAGTTCCTGCCAAGGGCTCTTATTCAGGTCTCCTACGTCCCTGGAGGGGATATGGCAGTCATTTATTTTATAAACTAATAAATAGATGACGAGTACAGAAGAAGACCAAATCAGGAGCCATATAGATATACTGAGAAAATCACAGATGTGGCCAGGAAGAGACGTCTGGCTTTCTATGGACATGTCTCATGGAAGAACCCAACAAGACCAACAATCCGGCTTCTCAACTACTGGGGGAAGAGAAAGAGTGTGACACCGTCGCTAACAGTAGTTAACAAGGATTTACAAGAACTGAAGATAATGAAAAGTGATATTAGAAGCCGATCGCATCTCAGAAAGATACTTAAACAGAAGAGTTTTCAGGACAGACCACCCTGTAAGAAAATCGGCATCATCTGGAAAAAGGAGAGGAGAATGCGCGAATATTGGGCAAACATAAAGTCCCTCGCCAAGCTGAAAAGTTGAACGTCGTGGTCCTTATCTGGCCCATCCGAAAGAAGAAGAACAAGAAGAAACTAATGAAGTAATGCAAGCCGGTAACCATGACAACAGTATCACAAGAGGTGACATCCAACTTTCCACCTATTTCTGTAAGAAGCAATGTCTCTCAATTTACTAAATTTCTGTTAAAGTTTGCAAATAGCTATAAGGTTATCGTCGAATCAAACATAGACTGTAAAATTCAACAATGCGATTAAGGGGGTTAAGGGGTACCCTAGAATTTTTACACGTGACTTACACGTGCGATATGCGTTATGTTGCACAGAAGGTCTATTATATCTCCAAACAGCAACATTATTTTCAAAAATTCCTCTTCTGGTGCACCCTAGATAATGCTACACCCTCAGGGGCTCACGGCTGGTGAGATCGGGATTTGGCGACCCCGAGGGATTCCTGAGCTGGGTCCGTTTTCCCCTTTTGTCCCTTACCTTTGGGGCGGACCCTCTCCTCTTTCACTTTCCTATATGCCTTTCCTGGCTCTCCTTCCTTCCAAGTCCCTCAATCCGCCTTCTCCGAGGGTTGAGGGCATTTCTTTTCATTCTGTCGTTTTATTTGCCTTATTCTCCTTTAGTTTTCCATTTCTTCTTCTAGTATGTAGGTTAGTAGTTAGTTTTAGTTTTAAGTTCGCTTTTCATTTTCACCTTCACGATCACCCAAACCATCAGGGGCCGATAACCTAGATGTTAGGCCCCTTAAAACAACAATTATCATCATCATCATCATCAAAAATTCCTGAATTTGAATAGTGTTTTTTGCAGCTTTTAGGTATTTGGGCTATTGGAGGCTAAAAATCCCGAATTTAATGCACCACGAGCTTTTATAATTTATTAAAGGGGTCTTCCTGGGGTTGGGGACTTTCCACAACGGTGAGGGCCAGTTTTAATTTGACATATATTGCGTTGCGTTTCGGGTTCTGAAGAGGTGTTAAGGGGGTAAACGTGCATTTCGTTGAATAACGATATTTCATGAGTTGTTTCTTTGGGGCTGTGATATTCGGCATATTAACTAATCATTAAAAATAAGCAGACATATGTCTAAGGGTTTATCGATGTGGTGTATATTATGAGGAAAAAGGGGTGAACATTGGGGGTTGAAGGATTCTTAATGGAGCGTGTATCTCTTAAACGACATAGGCGAGAAATTTGAAATTCAGTGAATAAAAAACAGCTTAAAATATGAGTAAATAGGTGTTCGACCGTTTTTTCATAAATCCAATTTTAGGGGCCCTTGGAGAGGGGTAAAATTCTGGGGAAAAACAGGAAAGAAATTGTTCTAACTGATTAACTCACTCACTCATCAAACTCAGGGGGGAGAACAGATTAAGAATAAGTAAATAGGTGTTCGATCTTTTTTTTTTTCATAAATCCAATTAAGGGGGTCATGAGAGGGCTGGCATTCTGAAAAATAAATGAAAGAAAATGTCCTGACTTACTCACTCATCATCGCTCAGCTAAAATTATTGAAGTTAGAAACATGAAATTTTGGGGATATGTTCATTGTATGTCGAAAACGTCCACTAAGGAAAGATTTTTGGATATTCAGGTTCTAAAGGGGTGTTAAGGGGTAAACCTGCATTTCATTGAATAACAATATCTCATGAGTGGTTTCATTTGGGGATGTGATACTTGGCATAGGCTATAAACCAATAATTAAAAATAAGCTGTCAAATGTCTAATGGTTTTTCGATGTGGTGTATATTATGAGTGAAAGGGTTGAAAAGTGGGGGTTGAAGGATTCCTAACAGAGCGTGAATCTCTTAAACGACATAGGCGAGGAGTTTGAAACTCAGACGAAAACAATCAGCTTAATAATAAATAAATAAATAGGTGTTGGACCGATTTTTCATAAATCCAATTTAAGGGGCTCTTGGGGAGGGGTGAAATTTGGAAGAAAAACGCCCACTAAGGAAGGAATTTTGGATATTCACTCTCATCGACCAACCAAAACTCTTCAAGTTAGAAGAATGATATTTTGGGATTATGTTTGTTGTTCGTCGAAAACGTCTACTAAGGAGGGATTTTTGGATATTCAAGTACTAAAGGGGTGTGAACGGGGTTAAACCTGCATTTCATTGAAGAACAATATGACACGACTATGACGCGAGCGAAGCCGCGGGTACCTGCTGGTATTTAATAAAAATATACAGGTTTCCTCATACTGGTCATATCAAAAAGTGCACGGTTGTAAAACTACGTTGACACATAACGTAGGGTTACACGTGTGCCTTGATAACACCTTGTGTTATTTTATTGCTTAATAAGGATCGATCATAGCCGGAAAAAGTCTTAATTTATTCGATCCTAGGAAAGTTTAGTTATCTTTCAAAATTGTCTTCATCCTTTCATTTCACGCCATTTCATTTCATCAGGGGCCGATAACCTCGATGTTAGGCCCCTTAAAACAACAATTATCATCATCATCATCATTATCTTTCAAAAGATATGTCTCTAATCATTTATATTTAATGAAGAGAAAAGCCTTCCTTCAATGCAATATAAGTTTGTCATTAACTGAATGTATCTTCATTCTACACAAATATTGTTCATAACTATTCACGTTCACGTAGTATTCATAACGAATATAGCTTGCTTAGATCGTCGAATTGTCTCTAATTATAGTGATATTTCACATTATACCACTCGTCGGTTTCTTCCTCTATTTATATATTTCCTCTTACAAAACGAACACCCAAGTTCATTTTAAACAAATTGAATTTAATGAACGTCCTAGACTAAAAGCCTTAAGTATTGAATAAAAATCGAAATCGTAGAATAATGACTTCCTTAAAGATTTTCCCAATGGAAAAACATATCTCAAACAGAAACTTCAGTTCAGAAACTGAATCAAAAATATTTTAATAAGCATAGATGATAACTGACTTTCATCTTAAACAAAACTCGAAGAATAAAATTTAATAAACATAGAAGTGAAAATACATAAAACATATATGGGGAATTGTTGTTCCGAAATGCCAAGAACACACTCAAACAAGAATAAGAATAGAAAACATCTACCTTGATCTTGTAGAAAATTGAAGTTCATTACCGGGTATCAGAAAATACCCAACTGAAGAGTCATCCAGGTATGATATGTTGAAATCAAACCCAGTCCCCTCCATCGGATACGATCTGCTTCCTCGAGAATGGAAAGGATCCCTTCTCGGCATATTAGTCTCCTCCTGGAATCGAACATCGTTCTTCGGACTCGAGTTCCATCTCAAACAATCATCGGGCTGATATATTCTGTCCTCCAGTGATGCTTCTTCAATCGCCGACATCTCCAGAAGTTCCTCCATCATCATTGAGCGATATATTCTGGATATCATCATCGTTACAAAATAAATTCGTAAGTTGAATGTCGATTCACTATCGTAGATGGCAAAGTTGATTTGGTTGGTCAATGAAAGATAATATCTGCTCATAGACGAGAATGAATGTACATGGAAATACATTAAACGTACTGGATGGAAGTGTACATAATGTATCATGTTGTCACGGCATTCTATTTATCTAGATGTTATAGATCTCATTATTTATTAACGTTGTTTCATTGTTGCTATCACAGCTATGCATTGATATATCCCAAACGCTTAATAGTTAAATAAATCATCACACACATACTTAAAAAGTAATAACTATTTCCTCTTCATAATTGTCAGTAGCCATCATAATGTTCATACACAATAAAGTCACAATGTTTATACAATATCACTGTACTTAATTTGAACTGAAACGTGGACTTGCTTGGGTTGAAGTCGCACTGCACTAAAATGATATTCTCCGCTCGGAGTTGAGTAACTTTGTCTGACAACACAAAGTCTCAAATATCTCGTAAAATAATCAATGGATTTTACTGAATCTTCTTTTGGTGAAGCCTTATCACTGGATAAGTAAACTAATAACTCTTATATTTCACCTAGATTGAAGCGGAGCTCTCGAAAAATGTTGGCCGGTAACACCGCTGCCTATAGTGTCACGTAGGACCTCACTTTGTATCACGTCTGCGGGAATGAATTACCTCCGGACGATACGTCTTGTCGCTATGAAGTCAATCGAGAAAACACACTCTTGACTGTCGTTCCCTCTTCAACTCGTCTGAAATTCGCGCCATTGCTCATCCCGCGAAATTAATGGCGCGTACTTGTAATAATGCTTATTACAGTGAAATTCTTCCGTTTAACGTCATTCGAAGTAGTAGATATATCTTCCTTTAATTTTCTTCATGTTTTCAATGGAGTAAAATTGTTACATAGGGCTTCAATGGCATAGTTAATCACATTAACTAGGTAAAAATCCAAGTCTGCTTCTATAAACCCTCCTCTCATTGGCTGAAAGCATATAACCAATGATATATTTTATAACAATTCACTGGTTATATTTCGCGCAATTTCCTTGTTGCTATGCACTTTCCAATGATCGAGAATATTCTGGGCGTCTCTGATCACGTGATGGGTTTCTCCCATAGCTAGCGTTCGCTAACAAATCTCGCCTTGAGCCAACTTCGAATTCCCCAGGGATTCACATATTTTGGGACGTGGGTTGGCGACCACGGGGCCCCAGCTGAGTCCAGCATTGCATCCACTTACTTGTGCCGAGCTCCTCTCCGTCTTCTTTCCTGTCGACCTCACTTGGTCAACTCTTGTTCTCTTCCAACATCGACGGTATTAGGGTATCCAAGGCCTAGGGAGTCTCTTCCATTCCCGCCGTAATTGGCCCTTGTCTCATCTTTTCTGATACCCTCCTTGTTCGAGGGGTCAGCCTTCATTTTCTTTCCATGTTATCTCCTGCCTTCTGCTCAAGGCCCTCAAGGAGGCAGGGTGTATGTAGCCCCACCATTTCTGGTGCACCCTAGATATTGCCACACCATCAGGGGCTCACGGCGGGTAAGTTCGGGAGTTGGCGACCACGAGGGGTTCCTGAGCTGGGTCCCGTTTTCCCCTTTTGTTCATTACCTTTGGGGTGGACCCTCTCCTCTTTCACTTTCCTATCTGCCTTTCATGTCTCTCCTTCCTTCCAAGTCCCTCAATCCGCATTCTTCGGGGGTTGAGGGCATTTCTTTTCCTCCTGTCCTTTATTTGCCTTATTCTTATTTCGTTTTTCCATTTCTTCTTCTAGTATATGTCAGTTTTAGTTATAGTTTACATTTCATTATCATCTTCACGATCACCCAAACCATCAGGGGCCGATAACCTAGATGTTAGGCCCCTTAAAACAACAATTATCATCATCATCATCATCATCATTTCCTGAACACTTGAAATTCTTGAACGCAAAGCATAGGTCTCTGGTTGAATTTCAATCGTAATATTTCGAAGCAACCGTGTAACACAAAGAGGGAAGTATTTATGCTTTTCGATTCATCCATACGTTGTCCTACATTATGGGTCTGCTTCGCTCTTTCAGTTCCTGCCAAGGGCTCTTATTCAGGTCTCCTACGTCCCTGGAGGGGATATGGCAGTCATTTATTTTATAAACTAATAAATAGATGACGAGTACAGAAGAAGACCAAATCAGGAGCCATATAGATATACTGAGAAAATCACAGATGTGGCCAGGAAGAGACGTCTGGCTTTCTATGGACATGTCTCATGGAAGAACCCAACAAGACCAACAATCCGGCTTCTCAACTACTGGGGGAAGAGAAAGAGTGTGACACCGTCGCTAACAGTAGTTAACAAGGATTTACAAGAACTGAAGATAATGAAAAGTGATATTAGAAGCCGATCGCATCTCAGAAAGATACTTAAACAGAAGAGTTTTCAGGACAGACCACCCTGTAAGAAAATCGGCATCATCTGGAAAAAGGAGAGGAGAATGCGCGAATATTGGGCAAACATAAAGTCCCTCGCCAAGCTGAAAAGTTGAACGTCGTGGTCCTTATCTGGCCCATCCGAAAGAAGAAGAACAAGAAGAAACTAATGAAGTAATGCAAGCCGGTAACCATGACAACAGTATCACAAGAGGTGACATCCAACTTTCCACCTATTTCTGTAAGAAGCAATGTCTCTCAATTTACTAAATTTCTGTTAAAGTTTGCAAATAGCTATAAGGTTATCGTCGAATCAAACATAGACTGTAAAATTCAACAATGCGATTAAGGGGGTTAAGGGGTACCCTAGAATTTTTACACGTGACTTACACGTGCGATATGCGTTATGTTGCACAGAAGGTCTATTATATCTCCAAACAGCAACATTATTTTCAAAAATTCCTCTTCTGGTGCACCCTAGATAATGCTACACCCTCAGGGGCTCACGGCTGGTGAGATCGGGATTTGGCGACCCCGAGGGATTCCTGAGCTGGGTCCGTTTTCCCCTTTTGTCCCTTACCTTTGGGGCGGACCCTCTCCTCTTTCACTTTCCTATATGCCTTTCCTGGCTCTCCTTCCTTCCAAGTCCCTCAATCCGCCTTCTCCGAGGGTTGAGGGCATTTCTTTTCATTCTGTCGTTTTATTTGCCTTATTCTCCTTTAGTTTTCCATTTCTTCTTCTAGTATGTAGGTTAGTAGTTAGTTTTAGTTTTAAGTTCGCTTTTCATTTTCACCTTCACGATCACCCAAACCATCAGGGGCCGATAACCTAGATGTTAGGCCCCTTAAAACAACAATTATCATCATCATCATCATCAAAAATTCCTGAATTTGAATAGTGTTTTTTGCAGCTTTTAGGTATTTGGGCTATTGGAGGCTAAAAATCCCGAATTTAATGCACCACGAGCTTTTATAATTTATTAAAGGGGTCTTCCTGGGGTTGGGGACTTTCCACAACGGTGAGGGCCAGTTTTAATTTGACATATATTGCGTTGCGTTTCGGGTTCTGAAGAGGTGTTAAGGGGGTAAACGTGCATTTCGTTGAATAACGATATTTCATGAGTTGTTTCTTTGGGGCTGTGATATTCGGCATATTAACTAATCATTAAAAATAAGCAGACATATGTCTAAGGGTTTATCGATGTGGTGTATATTATGAGGAAAAAGGGGTGAACATTGGGGGTTGAAGGATTCTTAATGGAGCGTGTATCTCTTAAACGACATAGGCGAGAAATTTGAAATTCAGTGAATAAAAAACAGCTTAAAATATGAGTAAATAGGTGTTCGACCGTTTTTTCATAAATCCAATTTTAGGGGCCCTTGGAGAGGGGTAAAATTCTGGGGAAAAACAGGAAAGAAATTGTTCTAACTGATTAACTCACTCACTCATCAAACTCAGGGGGGAGAACAGATTAAGAATAAGTAAATAGGTGTTCGATCTTTTTTTTTTTCATAAATCCAATTAAGGGGGTCATGAGAGGGCTGGCATTCTGAAAAATAAATGAAAGAAAATGTCCTGACTTACTCACTCATCATCGCTCAGCTAAAATTATTGAAGTTAGAAACATGAAATTTTGGGGATATGTTCATTGTATGTCGAAAACGTCCACTAAGGAAAGATTTTTGGATATTCAGGTTCTAAAGGGGTGTTAAGGGGTAAACCTGCATTTCATTGAATAACAATATCTCATGAGTGGTTTCATTTGGGGATGTGATACTTGGCATAGGCTATAAACCAATAATTAAAAATAAGCTGTCAAATGTCTAATGGTTTTTCGATGTGGTGTATATTATGAGTGAAAGGGTTGAAAAGTGGGGGTTGAAGGATTCCTAACAGAGCGTGAATCTCTTAAACGACATAGGCGAGGAGTTTGAAACTCAGACGAAAACAATCAGCTTAATAATAAATAAATAAATAGGTGTTGGACCGATTTTTCATAAATCCAATTTAAGGGGCTCTTGGGGAGGGGTGAAATTTGGAAGAAAAACGCCCACTAAGGAAGGAATTTTGGATATTCACTCTCATCGACCAACCAAAACTCTTCAAGTTAGAAGAATGATATTTTGGGATTATGTTTGTTGTTCGTCGAAAACGTCTACTAAGGAGGGATTTTTGGATATTCAAGTACTAAAGGGGTGTGAACGGGGTTAAACCTGCATTTCATTGAAGAACAATATGACACGACTATGACGCGAGCGAAGCCGCGGGTACCTGCTGGTATTTAATAAAAATATACAGGTTTCCTCATACTGGTCATATCAAAAAGTGCACGGTTGTAAAACTACGTTGACACATAACGTAGGGTTACACGTGTGCCTTGATAACACCTTGTGTTATTTTATTGCTTAATAAGGATCGATCATAGCCGGAAAAAGTCTTAATTTATTCGATCCTAGGAAAGTTTAGTTATCTTTCAAAATTGTCTTCATCCTTTCATTTCACGCCATTTCATTTCATCAGGGGCCGATAACCTCGATGTTAGGCCCCTTAAAACAACAATTATCATCATCATCATCATTATCTTTCAAAAGATATGTCTCTAATCATTTATATTTAATGAAGAGAAAAGCCTTCCTTCAATGCAATATAAGTTTGTCATTAACTGAATGTATCTTCATTCTACACAAATATTGTTCATAACTATTCACGTTCACGTAGTATTCATAACGAATATAGCTTGCTTAGATCGTCGAATTGTCTCTAATTATAGTGATATTTCACATTATACCACTCGTCGGTTTCTTCCTCTATTTATATATTTCCTCTTACAAAACGAACACCCAAGTTCATTTTAAACAAATTGAATTTAATGAACGTCCTAGACTAAAAGCCTTAAGTATTGAATAAAAATCGAAATCGTAGAATAATGACTTCCTTAAAGATTTTCCCAATGGAAAAACATATCTCAAACAGAAACTTCAGTTCAGAAACTGAATCAAAAATATTTTAATAAGCATAGATGATAACTGACTTTCATCTTAAACAAAACTCGAAGAATAAAATTTAATAAACATAGAAGTGAAAATACATAAAACATATATGGGGAATTGTTGTTCCGAAATGCCAAGAACACACTCAAACAAGAATAATAATAGAAAACATCTACCTTGATCTTGTAGAAAATTGAAGTTCATTACCGGGTATCAGAAAATACCCAACTGAAGAGTCATCCAGGTATGATATGTTGAAATCAAACCCAGTCCCCTCCATCGGATACGATCTGCTTCCTCGAGAATGGAAAGGATCCCTTCTCGGCATATTAGTCTCCTCCTGGAATCGAACATCGTTCTTCGGACTCGAGTTCCATCTCAAACAATCATCGGGCTGATATATTCTGTCCTCCAGTGATGCTTCTTCAATCGCCGACATCTCCAGAAGTTCCTCCATCATCATTGAGCGATATATTCTGGATATCATCATCGTTACAAAATAAATTCGTAAGTTGAATGTCGATTCACTATCGTAGATGGCAAAGTTGATTTGGTTGGTCAATGAAAGATAATATCTGCTCATAGACGAGAATGAATGTACATGGAAATACATTAAACGTACTGGATGGAAGTGTACATAATGTATCATGTTGTCACGGCATTCTATTTATCTAGATGTTATAGATCTCATTATTTATTAACGTTGTTTCATTGTTGCTATCACAGCTATGCATTGATATATCCCAAACGCTTAATAGTTAAATAAATCATCACACACATACTTAAAAAGTAATAACTATTTCCTCTTCATAATTGTCAGTAGCCATCATAATGTTCATACACAATAAAGTCACAATGTTTATACAATATCACTGTACTTAATTTGAACTGAAACGTGGACTTGCTTGGGTTGAAGTCGCACTGCACTAAAATGATATTCTCCGCTCGGAGTTGAGTAACGTTGTCTGACAACACTAAGTCTCAAATATCTCGTTAAATAATCAATGGATTTTACTGAATCTTCTTTTGGTGAAGCCTTATCACTGGATAAGTAAACTGATAACTCTTATATTTCGACAACGTCGAACACTTGTCCGCTATGAAGCAAATTGTCCGCCGCTCAACTTCACCTAGATTGAAGCGGAGCTCTCGAAAAATGTTGGCCGGTAACACCGCTGCCTATAGTGTCACGTAGGACATCACACTGTGTCACATCTGCGGGAATGAATTACCTCCGGACGATACGTCTTGTCGCTATGAAGTCAGTCGAGAAAGGAACAATCTTGGCTGTCGTTCCCTCTTCAACTCGTCTGAAATTCGCGCCATTGCTCATCCCGCGCAATTAATGGCGCGTACTTGTAATAATGCTTATTACAGTGAAATTCTTCCGTTTAACGTCATTCGAAGTGGTAGATATATCTTCTTTTAATTTTCTTCATGTTTTCAATGGAGTAAAATTGTTACATAGGGCTTCAATGGCATAGTTAATCACATTAACTAGGTAAAAATCCAAGTCTGCTTCTATAAACCCTCCTCTCATTGGCTGAAAGCATATAACCAATGATATATTTTATAACAATTCACTGGTTATATTTCGCGCAATTTCCTTGTTGCTATGCACTTTCCAATGATCGAGAATATTCTGGGCGTCTCTGATCACGTGATGGGTTTCTCCCATAGCTAGCGTTCGCTAACAAATCTCGCCTTGAGCCAACTTCCAATCCCCCAGGGATTCACATATTTTGGGACGTGGGTTGGCGACCACGGGGCCCCAGCTGAGTCCGGCATTGCTTCCACTTACTTGTGCCGAGCTCCTCTCCGTCTTCTTTCCTGTCGACCTCACTTGGTCAACTCTTGTTCTCTTCCAACACCGACGGTATTAGGGTATCCGAGGCCTAGGGAGTCTCTTCCATTCCCGCCGTAATTGGCCCTTGTCTCATCTTTTCTGATACCCTCCTTTTTCGAGGGGTCAGCCTTCATTTTATTTCCATGTTATCTCCTGCCTTCTGCTCGAGGCCCTCAAGGAGGCATGGTGTATGTAGCCCCACCACTTCTGGTGCACCCTAGATATTGCCACACCATCAGGGGCTCACGGCGGGTAAGTTCGGGAGTTGGCGACCACGAGGGATTCCTGAGCTGGGTCCGGTTTTCCCCCTTTTGTTCATTACCTTTCACTTTCCTATCTGCCTTTCATGGCTCTCCTTCCTTCCATTCCCTCATTCCGCATTCTTCGAGGGTTGAGGGCATTTCTTTTCCTCCTGTCCTTTATTTGCCTTATTCTCCTTTCGTTTTTCCATTTCTTCTTCTAGTATATAAGTCAGTTTTAGTTATAGTTTATATTTCATTATCATCTTCACGATCACCCAAACCATCAGGGGCCGATAACCTAGATGTTAGGCCCCTTAAAACAATTATCATCATCACATCTTTTCTGATTCCCTCCTTCTGCGAGGGGTCAGCCTTCTTTTTCTTTTCCTGGTATCTCCTGCCTTGTGCTCAAGGCCCTCAAAGTAGGCAGGGTGTATGTAGCCCTACCACTTGTGGTGCACCATAGATATTGCCACACCATCAGGGGCCCACGGTTGGTGAGTTCGGGAGTTGGCGACCCCGAGGGATTCCAGAGCTGGGTCTGGTTTTCCCCGTTTTATCCCTGACCTCTGGGGCGGCCCTCTCCTCTTTCACTTTCCTATCTGCCTTTCATGGCTCTTCTTCCTTCTAAGTCCCTCAATCCTCATTCTTCGAGGGTTGAGGTCATTTCTCTTCCTCCTGTCTTTTATTTGCCTTATTCTCCTCTTGTTTTCTATTTCTTCTTCTAGTATATAAGTTAGTACTTAGTTTTAGTTATAGTATACATTTCATTTTCATCTTCACGATCACTCAAACCATTAGGGGCGATAACCTAGATGTTAGGCCCTTTAAAACAACAATAATCATCATCATTATCATCATACTAACTTCCCAGATTTATATTCCAATGTTAAATTTTATCATGGGCTCGGATAATAACATCATTTTCATCATAAATCATCCAAATTTCTGGCGCAGTACCGTGTTTCGACTTCCAGAAAATTTCGACATACTCGTATTTTCGCCTTTCACATCCCCTAGACCCCAAAACTACCGTCAGTTCAAAAGCTTATATATAATCTATGTATATATGTATGTTTGTATATATATATATATATATAAACGAAGTACGTCCAGAAAGTATGTTCCGTTTGCTAATAACAATAAATTGTGTACAGATACAGAAAAATTATTTATTGCACAAAATTCTACAACCCTTAAACTACTTTTCCACATAACTGCCGAAATGTTGCAGGCATTTGTCGTAGCGTGGCACGAGTTTTTGTATACCTTCTTCATAGACGTGTGCCGCCTGTGTCTTCAACTACTGTAGTTGTACATTCCGCTGCAGCGCAGTTCCGCATATGCGCGGTAGACGCTTTGTATCAAGGGGAAGTCGGCTTCGGTGGCGTAGTCGGTAGCATGCTGAACTGCTGTGTCCAAGATAGCGGGTTCAAACCCGGCCGAAGTCGTCAGATTTTTTAAGAGCGTTAAAAATCCTTCAGTATGCCTTCCTTCGGTGGGGAAGTAAAGCCGGCGGTCCCATGTCATAGATTTATGGCATCTAAAAGATCCTTTCACAGACGAAACTTGTGTAAAGGAAAATTTGTTAGGTTAGATTTCGTCAGAACGCTCTATCAAAGTTCCAACGTTCACCACTAGGTATCATTGATATCTACTTGAAATTGAACGGAACTTGTAGCTCACCCTTTAGGGTGTCCGCTGGAAGCTGCTACAGTCCTAGGCGAGCCGAACATGTCCTCGGACACTCCCGGCACTAAAAGTCATACGATAAATAATCAAGGAGAAGAAACGTGCGCCATTTGGAGAGCGCTGTCAGCCACGTACGCGTTGTTGTGCATGTTTACTCGTAGAATGTCGGTGTTGATTGAAAATCCCGCCGCTTGTGAAATCAGATCTGTGATTCGTTTTCTGAATGCTAGGAAAGTGAAACCAATTGAAATTTATCGGCAAATTTGAGAAGTGTATGGACAAAATGCGATGAGTGATTCAATGGTGAGAAGATGGGTCCGACAGTTCAATGAAGGACGTAGTGAAGTGCACGATGAAGAACGATGCGGGCGTCCATCTTTGGTTACAGAAGAACTGGTTCACGCGATTGATGACAAGATCCGGGAAAACTGCAGGTTTACAATTAGTGCTCTCGCTATGGAATTTTCCCAAATCTCACGATCACTAATTCATGAAATTGTTACCCAAAAACTGAACTTTCATAAACTTTGCCGACTTTGGGTACCCAAGATTATTACGGAGCAACACAAATCAAAACGGATGGGTAGTGCACTTCAGTTTTTGACCTGTTTCAATGAAGGCGGCGAAGAATTTCTGACACAGATAGTCACAGGAGATGAAACTTGGGTTTCTTACGACACCCCTGAAAGTAAGCGGCAATCAATGGAATGGAGGCACACTTCATCCCCAGCAAAGGTTAAGCCGAAACAAATCTTGACACCTCGGAAAATGATGTGCACAGTGTTCTGGGACTGGAAAGGCATCTTACTCATTGATTTCTTACCGCGTGGTCAAACAATCAACGCAGATGCTTACTGCGAGACACTTAGGAAATTGCGGCACGCAATACAGAATAAGCGCCGAGGGTTGCTGTCAAAAGGTGTTGTTTTTCTTCACGACAACGCACGACCACACACTGCAAATGTGACGAAAAACCTCCTACAGGAATTTGGCTGGGACGTGTTTGACCCTCCTCCGTACAGACCTGACCTCGCTCCTAGCATTTTGTACGTATTTTGAACCTCGCCTACATGTTGTGGGTATTTTTCAATCTATACTTTTTGTGAATCTTTTCGTTCTAAATTCCCTTTTGTAAGACCATATTGTGAGTTGTTTCAATCTGAGTTCCTTTTTGTAAGTATTTTCCGACTCACTTAATTTTCGTTCTAGTTTCCATTTCATTATCATTTTCGCTATCACCCAGATCTTTAGGGGCCGATAACCTAGATGTTAGGCCCCTTAAAACAACAATTATCATCATCATCATCTCCTACACGAGTCCTCGTGGAGTGCAATCGAGTTTTGCAGCCTCCCGACGGCCAGCTCGGGTTTGAGCGAGTCCACCATCAGGGCCGTATCGTCCGCGTACATGGCAATACTTACCCCCTCAGCCTTGGGAATGTCGCTGTTGTAAAGTAGGTATGGTAAGGGGCCTAAAATTGATCCTTGTGGCACCCCTGCATTGATCTGCTTCAAGGCTGAGCGGGTATTTGATACTTTTATTTGAAATTTGCGGTCAGAAATGTTATTTTGAAGCAATAACCAATGGTTAGCTTTTACTCCCAAATTGTGAATTTGGATAACAGCCCCTGATGACAGACCCGATCGGAGGCTTCTGCCACGTCCAGGAATACCACTCCTTTAGCACGTTTAAGATTGAAGCCCTTTACTATCGTATTTATTAAACGAATCAATTGTTGAGTTGAGGAGTGACCAGTCTTAAACCCGAACTGCTCGTCGGGGATTGCCTGGGCGACAGTCTTAGACTCCAGCAATCTCTTCAGAAATAAATTTTCAAAAATTTTTCTCAAAATATCCAAAAGACTGATGGGCCTAAAATCTAAAGGATTGCTGGAGTCGTTCCCAGGCTTGGGGACCATGGCGACCAATGCCGTTTTCCACCTCTCCGGGAAGTGGCCCAACCCCAACAGAAAATTGTATAGATTTAATAAATGTTTCAAAGCACTTGCAGGCAAGTATTTTACAACTCCATTTGTCATCCTGTCGGGTCCAGGGGCTTTGTCCCAAGGGTTGTTCTTGAACACATTCACTAACTCACTTAGTGGAATATTTTCTACTTCCACGTTAGCACTATCACTTGGACTGGCACTATCACTTATATTTAACATCTCCATTTCCATATTTGTTTTAATTATGGGAATTTTCACCAATGCTGGATCTTTTGGGAATTCGTTAGGATTAAATTTTCCTTCCAAAGTATTTGCAAACATTTCAGCTTTTTCGAGGTTCGTGTTTGCATACGTTTCATCACAGTGTAGTGTTGGGAAAGTCCTGGGCTTATTTTGTAGTCCCTTACTGTATTCCACAGCGCGTCACCACTCTGTTGACATTCGTGGATATTTGTCCTCAGTTTATCATTCTTATGCTTTAATGTTTTGCGGGTTACAATGTGCTTTAACTTGTTGACCCCCCCAGGGTCTCACATCTAGTGGGAGGTGGGTTGGCGACCACGGGGCCCCAGCTGAGTCCGGCATGCTTCCACTTACTTGTGCCGGGCTCCTCTCCGTCTTCTTTCCTGTCGATCTCACTTGGTCAACTCTTGCTCTCTTCCGACCCCGACGGTATTATGGTATCCGAGGCCTAGGGAGTCTCTTAATTCCCGCTTTAATTGGCCCTTGTCTCATCTTTTCTGATACCCTCCTTCTGCGAGGGCTCAGCCTTTTTTTCTTTTCTTGTTATTGCTCAAGACCCTCAAGGAGGCAGGGTGTATGTAGCCCCACCACTTCTGGTGCACCCTAGATAATACTACACCCTCAGGGGCTCACGGCTGGTGAGTTCAGGAGTTGGCGACACCGAGGGATTCCTGAGCTGGGTCCGTTTTCCCCCTTTTGTCCCGTATCATTGGAGCGGACCCTCTCCTCTCTTCCCCCAGGGGCTCACATCTTGTGGGCGTGGGTTGGCGACCACGGGGCCCCAGCTGAGTCCGGCATTGCTTCCACTTACTTGTGCCGGGCTCCTCTCTGTCTTCTTTCCTGTCGACCTCACTTGGTCAACTCTTGCTCTCTTCCGACCCCGACGGTATTAGGTTATCCGAGGCCTAGGGAGTCTCTTCCTTTCCCGCCTTAATTGGCCCTTGTCTCATCTTTTCTGATTCCCTCCTTCTGCGAGGGGTCAGCCTTCTTTTTCTTTTCCTGTTATCTCCTGCCTTCTGCACAAGGCCCTCAAGGAGGACGGGTGTATGTAGCCCCACCACTTTTGGTGCACCCTAGATAATGCTACACCCTCAGGGGCTCACGGCTGGTGAGTTCGGGAGTTGGCGACCCCGAGGGATTCCTGAGCTGGGTCCGTTTTCCCCTTCTGTCCCTTACCTTCGGGGCGGACCCTCTCCTCTTTCACTTTCCTATCTGCCTTTCATGGCTCTCCTTCCTTCCAAGTCCCTCAATCCGCATTCTTCGAGGGTTGAGGGCATTTCTTTTCCTCCTGTCCTTTATTTGCCTTATTCTCCTTTAGTTTTCAATTTCTTCTTCTAGTATGTAGGTTGGTAGTTAGTTTTAGTTTTAAGTTTGCATTTCATTTTCATCTTCACGATCACCCAAACCATCAGGGGCCGATAACCTAGATGTTAGGCCCCTTAAAACAACAATTATCATCATCAACCTCTCCTCTTTCACTTTCATATATGCCTTTCATGGCTCTCCTTCCTTCCAAGTCCCTCAATCCGCCTTCTTCGAGGGTTGAGGGCATTTCTTTTCCTCCTGTCCTTTATTTGCCTTATTCTCCTTTATTTTTCCATTTCTTCTTCTAGTATGTAGGTTAGTAGTTAGTTTTATGTTCGCTTTTCATTTTCATCTTCACGATCCCCCAAACCATCAGGGGCCGATAACCTAGATGTTAGGCCCCTTAAAACAACAATTATCATCATCATCATCCTTAAGGAGGCAGGGTGCATGTAGCCGCACCACTTCTGGTGCACCCTAGATAATGCTACACCCTCAGGGGCTCACGGCTGGTGAGTTCGGGAGTTGGCGACCCCGAGGGATTCCTGAGCTGGGTCCGTTTTCCCCTTTTGTCCCTTACCTTTGGGGCGGACCCTCTCCTCTTTCACTTTCCTATATGCCTTTCATGGCTCTCCTTCCTTCCAAGTCCCTCAGTCCGCCTTCTCCGAGGGTTGAGGGCATTTCTTTTCCTTCTGTCCTTTTATTTGCCTTATTCTCCTTTAGTTTTCCATTTCTTCTTCTAGTATGTAGGTTATTAGTTAGTTTAAGTTTTAAGTTTGCATTTCATTTTCATCTTCACGATCACCCAAACCATCAGGGGCCGATAGCCTAGATGTTAGGCCCCTTAAAACAACAATTATCATCATCATCATCATCATCTCTTAATAGGCACAATATCAAAACCGTACAAAATAGAAAATATTCCCCTAATAATTACCTAAAACTTTTGTCTGAAAGAAATTTTGATATGACCCACAATTACGCCAAGGGATGTGAAAAACCATTTCGGAATTAAAGAAAATGCAAAGTGCCATTAGAGGTTACCATGACAACGCTTCTAAATTGATGAGGGATGAGCTATCAGAGGTTGCCAAGACAACGCCATTGACGAGATCACATTCATTTTTAGCCTACTTTTCACACTTTGGGAAAATGAGGAATAAGTAGACTTATGAGATCGATCCGGGAAAATGTGTCTGTCTGTCTGTCTGTCTGTCTGTCTGTCTGTCTGTCTGTCCTTCTGGCTGGCTGGCGTGTGTGTGTGTGTGTGTGTGTCCCCCTATCAACTCCTAAACGGCTGCAGCAATCGAAACCAAATTTAGTATGAGTAAAGATGTATACCGGAATATCTCAAGCCCATATTTGAAAAAGATGTCAGTGCTACCAACTGCTAAAAAAACGCATTAGAAATTAGAGCTCCATGTTGGATATCATGGAAGGCATACATGGGAGCAATTCCAAAATTGGCACACATGTAGATAATACTATTTCAGTTTAATTTCCAGGAGGCCATACATGACAGTGTTGCCAAAATAATTTTAAGCCTTCTGATAGGTACAATATTTAAATGCGTTACCGGATTGTGATTTGAACTCGTGGCACAGATCGTCTCTAATGTCATGGTTTCTTCTATGTCCTCAGTCAGGACAATGCCATGCATATCTGGCATTTGATTTGAATTGTGGGGGATGTAAGTATATTGATGTGGAGCTGAGGGGTCGATGCCGTTCTCCTTACAATAAGTATAATGGCTGTTCCCCACGTAGTTAGTAAGTCTGGATTTCCAAGTGGGGTGTTTGGCGTTAAGATCACCTGCGACTATGATAGACGGGGCTGAATAAAAAATCAGATCTAAGTCTGATGTTGATATTCGTTTGTTCGGCTAATAATAGGTGGAAACGAACAGTATGTTTCCCCTGGAGGTTTTGACATTGCCTGCTGTTGTTTCTAACTTCTGTAGTTTTGGAAGATAGAACTCACTATGTGGGAGGGTATTTTTAACAAAGATGGCTGTACCTCTCCCTTGACCAACCCTGTCGTTACTATAGTCTTTGTATCCTTTCATCTTATAAGACTTTGTTTCGTCGAGGAAGGTCTCAATATAATGAGGTCAGGATTATGTTTTATCAATTTCAATTTTCAATTCCTCCCTTCTTAATTTACCAGCGATACCTTCAGCATTCCAGTAAAGGACCGTGATATTTCTCTTAGTATGGTGTCTATCCATGTTGGGCGCTAAGGAGTTTCAGGACTATGCCCCCTAAGGTCTGCCCTTTAGGGAGAAACAAAAGATCTAACAAGTTTCTGTTTATTTTATCTAGTAGATCGCTGTTTGTAATGTTCGGCATGAGGATAATGTATCGCTCGGCCGGGGTGTTTTTCTTTAGCATGCGTACTGCTTCCACTCTATTTGGGGGTAATTTGACATAGTTCATATTTCAGAAGAAGATGCAGGTCTTCGTGAATTTGCAGCTGTTGTGATGTTCTATTGTTTTCATTGTTATTGTGGTTGCTTTTTATATTTACGTCACTGGAGCTACCTGTATTTGGTCGAGCTTGTGACTGCCTATTTTCATTGTTGAGCTCTTCAGGGTTAGTGTCTCTTTGAAGCCCTGGGAACTCATCAGGCGCAAGAGTGTATCCATTTGCTTCAAGGTGTTTGTCATTAGCATGGACCTGATTCTTCTGCTTTGATGGAAGTAGTGCTTTGCACTCCCTGAATTTAGCTGTATGATTTTGTCCGCAATTACTACAGACAAACTCCGGCCTCGTTGTTATTGGACACTCCAGGGTACTGTGTGTCCCAGGGCATTTGTCTCACCTAGGCGCAAGGTTGCAGGGCGTCCTAGTGTGTCCTGGCCTCTGGCAGCGTTTGCATTGAACTGGTCCGTTGAACCTCCTGTAGGCCTCAACTGGTACTTGCATATCTAGCAGGGTGGTCTTCTGATAAATTTTCCTGGCTGTCTCATTATTTGTCATGGTGACTATAAAAAGAGGTATTTCCTTTTTAACACACTGTGTGTTTTCTCCTACTGCGTTGTTTACATCTGCACTGTCCGTCTCGTGAGTTGGCAACACTGTAGATTTTTGCCATTTGAGTTACATTTCACAGGGTACCCCTCTGCTTTGAGCTCATCGTAAATTTCAGCCTCTGGCGTACAATTTTCCAATTTTCTTATAACTATTTGAAGATCTTGATGCTCCCCACCAGTTGAATAGGTGAAGAATTCAACTTTCTGATCGTGAAGAGCGTCGCGTACAGATGTAAAATGGGTAAGATTATCAAACTGGTACTTAATAGTGCCCCTGTTGATGTGCTTAGCAGTCATTGTACCCTTTATTATTTTCTTCAGGTGGACCCTGCGTTCATTGTACGGAAGTTTATCTTCTTTAATAATTATGGGAGGTGGCTTAACTCTTGTTGGTCTGGTTTGTTGGTGTTAGGAGCTGCTCACACCTTCATTTAATGACTCTAATGACTCGTACCTGTTTGTTAACGTCGTCTGGTTGTGACGCAGTTCAATATTCTGAAGCGAAGCTGTTGGAATATTTCTATTATGTTCTGTGATGTAACCTTCCTGATCTATAGTTTTGTATCTTTTACGATATTGAGGACATTTTTGTCCTTTCCGTGCGTGGTTATCAGCCCCTGTCTGGCCTTGTGTCGATGCCTTGGAGGGTGAAGGCGAGTCTCTTAGGGCTCTCTTTTTTAAGACCTCTTTAATCTCCATCTCTAGCTGAGTGGTCTCCGCATTGAGATTTTCAGTAGTTAAGCTTATATTTGGTTGTTCGGAGTTCGGAAGGGTGACCATATTTTTGTTGGGCTCCACTTCCATTTCAAATTCTCTAGGTCGAGCTTCAGTTGTTGCGAATTTTGCATTATTATTGGTGACCTCTGGTTTTCGGGCTATAATTATATCGCCAGCAGTGTAGGCCTCCAGCTGTTTATCCTTGCTTCATACTGTCGCACTTAGTTTTCTCGGGTCCCTGCCTTGACCGCCATTTTGTGAGGATCTGGAATGTTCCTTTTGACTAGTTGAAGTACTGGTTGTTGCTGAATTACTAAAATTCGCTGGTCTTCGCGTACCTTTTCCCTTTTCGGTTTTCTCTTTCTCCTTACCAGATTTCTTTAAGAACTCTTATTTTCGGTTAACTTGATTGAATGCAATGTTATTACTACTAAGTCAGTGTTTTCCCTCCTATGTGCAGGTAACCAATGTTTCCAGTAGAGCTCTTCCTATCACCCATTTTAAACAGGCCAAAGGCTCGAAGGCCGGCCAAACGCTTCCCGACTGAACCAACCTCGCCTCAGGTTCAACAGTTTTACCCCCCAGGGGCTCACATCTAGAGGGACGTGGGTTGGCGACCACGGGGCCCCAGCTGAGTCCGGCATTGCTTCCACTTACTTGTGCCGGGCTCCTCTCTGTCTTCCTTCCTGTCCCCCCCAGGGGCTCACTTCTAGTGGGCGTAGGTTGGCGACCACGGGGCCCCAGCTGAGTCCGGCATTGCTTCCACTTACTTGTGCCGGGCTCCTCTCCGTCTTCTTTCCTGTCGACCTCACTTGGTCAACTCTTGTTCTCTTATGACCCCGACGGTATTAGGGTATCCGAGGCCTAGGGAGTCTGTTCCTTTCCCGCCTTAATTGACCCTTGTCTCATATTTTCTGATACCCTCCTTCTGCGAGGGGTCAGCCTTCTTTTTCTCTTCCTTTTACCTCCTGCCTTGTGCTCTAGGCCCTTAAGGAGGCAGGGTGTATGTAGACCTACCACTTCTGGTGCACCCTAGATAATGCTACACCCTCAGGGGCTCACGGCTGGTGAGTTCGGGAGTTGGCGACCCCGAGGGATTCCTGAGCTGGGTCCGTTTTCCCCTTTTGTCCCTAACCTTTGGGGCGGACCCTCCCCTCTTTCACTTTCCTATATGCCTTTCATGGCTCTTCTTCCTTCCAAGTCCCTCAATCCGCCTTCTCCGAGGGTTGAGGGCATTTCTTTTCCTTCTGTCCTTTTATTTGCCTTATTCTCCTTTAGTTTTCCAGTTCTTCTTTTAGTATGTGGGTTAGTGGTTAGTTTTAGTTTTAAGTTCGCTTTTCATTTTCATCTTCACGATCACCCAAACCATCAGGGGCCGATAACCTAGATGTTAGGCCCCTTAAAACAACAATTATCATCATCTCCTCTTTCACTTTCCTATCTGCCTTTCATTGCTCTCCTTCCCTCCAAGTCCCTCAATCCACATTCTTCGAGGGTTGAGGGCATTTATTTTCCTCCTGTCCTTTATTTGCCTTATTCTCCTTTTTTTCCATTTCTTCTAGTATATACGTTAATGCCGGCCCCGTGGTGTTGGGGTAGCGCGCCTGCCTCTCACCCGGAGGCCCCGGGTTCGATCCCCGGCTCCGTCAGGGATTTTAAAACTGACGTGAGGGTTGGAACGGGGTGCACTCAGCCTCGTGAGGACAATTGAGTAGCTGTCTGAGAGTGAGACAGCACCCCGATCACGAATACCAAGATTAACGGCCGAGGGGACCCAACGCGCTGATCACGCGCCACCCCAATATCTGCAGGCCGAACGGCTGGGCAGCGGTCGCTTGGTCGGCCTTTGCCCGTCATGGGCTGTATAGTGCCAGGGGTTGACTTGTTGGTTTTTTTTTAGTATATAAGTTAGTAGTTAGTTTTAGTTATAAGTTTACATTTCATTTTCATCTTCACGGTCACCCAAACCATTAGGGGCTGATAACCTAGATGTTAGGCCCCTTAAAACAACAATTATCATCATCATCAGTTTTATCTGATGGCCAGGGACAGGAGGCGAGTATTGACACAGAGTGACTAACCGTATATATCGTAGACTACGAGCGCAAAATACAATAAACTTATATCGATGCGTAGCGTAGATACAGCAAGATTAAACAATGTGAGTGAATGCGAATGTGAGTGACCTCTCGGCGCTTCTCAGCCCCATTATATACTCGCCTGGGCTTCGAGAAAGTTCCTCGTGGCCTTCACGTCACACCACGCGGAGATGAGCTTGTCTCAATAGCTACGTTATAGCGGCAAAAATCCTCAACAAATAATTGCTAATATTTCGGCTTCTGGCTAACCGATTTCCTTCTGAGATAATTCAATCTTCTTCTTTTTCCATTGGCATAAAAGTGTAGTACTTGCCGTGTCTCTAAAACACGGACAAGAATTGATAAATACCAGGCCTCAATGTTCTTGCTGTGCGCGCCACATACACTCGGTGATAGCTTCCATCTTCTTCTAGAACAAAATTCGCGCGGGATTCAAAATTAGCCATACCTTATAAATATCCTTTATACCAAAAATATCGTCCTGTGGATAAGGGCACAATAAGGAAGAAATGCAATGATGTGACATTCCAAAAATTTTAAATCAATATGAACCGTATTCATGTTGCACGGTAACATTGGCTCCAAAGGAAACAAAGGACATAGCATTGTTGTACTGTCAAGTATTATCTCCAAAATACCTTGAGATATCATGTCAAGTCAAAAATTGTTTCAGCCTGTCAGGTATTTTATATTCTGGCAGATCAATTTCACCGTTAACCAGGAAAGGCCAAAGTAACCAAGCGTTGACTTCTCGCAAGAAAAATACAATGCAGAACAATGTTTGCATTTGTTCGTCAAGGACCCTACACTGTACACCCGTGCGAGAACTCTCGCATGTGTATAAACTGCCCGCCCGGCTTCATCGTTATGCGGGCACGACGCGACACACTTCTGGCAGGGTACCTCCCATTACAATTGGGTACAATCGTGTCGACCGACTGAAAAACATTAAATTTCGATTGCTAATACAACGCTGAAAAATGGCTTCAAATACCATAATGTTGTATGCTTATTTACGAAGTAACCCGGGAAAGTTGTCCAGTATTTGTAATGTCAGAATTTCAACGTATTGTATATTATTGTCGCATAACAGGCACGGTTCATTAGTGGAATTACATGAAATAACATTTTGGACATCCTTGTATGTTTCATACGGCAACGGATGAACTGAGGAAAACAAAGGAGTACCGTAGCGCGTGGCGCGATTTCAAAGACATCCAGAAGGAAGCCACCCAGGTGGGTGGATTCACTGCATATAATTTTCGTAATGTGTTGGGATTCGTACTACAGAAATTCCCGACTCTTTCAAGAAATGTAATGCTGATTTGAAGGCTTGAACGGGGTACACTCAGCAACTTGGGACAAAACTGAGAAGGGGTGGATTCGATTACAAACGCAGTCATGCTGGAAGTGGTTTTTCGTGGTTTTCTACTTCTACTCCAGGAAAGTAGCACGATGGTTCCTAACTGAAGGCCATGACCGCTCCATTCCCAATCGCTGAGTCCGGCATTGCTTCCACTTACTTGTGCCGGGCTCCTCTCTGTCTTCTTTCCTGTCGACGTCACTTGGTCAACTCTTGTTCTCTTCCGACCCCGACGATATTAGGGTATCCGAGGCCTAGGGAGTCTCTTCCTTTCCCGCCTTAATTGGCCCTTGTCTCATCTTTTCTGATTCCCTCCTTCTGCGAGGGGTCAGCCTTCTTTTTCTTTTCATGTTCTCTCCTGCCTTCTGCTTAAGGCCCTCAAGGAGGCCGGGTATATGTAGCCCCACCACTTTTGGTGCACCCTAGATAATGCTACGTCCTCAGGGGCTCACGGCTGGTGAGTTCGGGAGTTGGCGACCCCGAGGGATTCCTGAGCTGGGTCCGTTTTCCGCTTTTGTCCCTTACCTTTGGAGCGGACCCTCTCCTCTTTCACTTTCCTATCTGCCTTTCATGGCTCTCCTTCCTTCCAAGTCCCTCAATCCGCCTTCTTCGTGGGTTGAGGGCATTTCCTTTCCTCCTGTCCTTTATTTGCCTTATTCTCCTTTAGTTTTCCATTTCTTCTTCTAGTATGTAGATTAGTAGTTAGTTTTAGTTTTAAGTTCACTTTTTTTTCATCTTCCCGATTACCCAAACCATCAGGGGCCGATAACCTAGATGTTAGGCCCCTTAAAACAACAATTATCATCATCATCAACCATTCCCAATCCTATGCCCAATTTACACATTTACACGCTAGTGCAACCATTACAATAACACCGGTTATCACAAAAATCCACACACAACCATGCATACGGGGCTACATGACCACGATGTCCAAGGCCCTCAAATGAAATAAAAACTGTCTACACATGAAAACTGCAAAATTGTGAAAGGAAAATGTAGGAATATTTGGCACCACTTTTCTGTCAGGATACCATTTTGCATAAGCATAGAGAATACTACAGTCAATTAAAGCCCTTAATTAACAATCGGCTCAATAGTTTTCCCATGTGCAACAATATACCAAAACTTCTGTAGCAAAAATGACTAATATCGGCATTGCAATGTAGGCTACACCAGTGAAACCATCCATCTGAGCAAAATACCTTAATTATGTACATACAGTAACAGGCATTTTCTTTATACTACAGGGACCGATTTGACTTGATAATTATGCCTACCATCAATAAAAAAGAGCTTTGAAAACTTAAAAAGAACACCATCGCATACTTGTATCTCGCCTTGATGGCAAATGAAAATTCGTGCCAATGCAACGAATAAGGTACAAAGATAATTGTAGCCTATAGGCCTACTCACTTGTCTTTTAATTCACTGTAATGTTTTATCTCAATTGAATAATTTGACACAAACAACACCCGCAAATCCAATTTGTTTTGTGAAATTAGGCATGCTTGTCATTCAAAAAGGTGTTGGCATGTGTCATTAGCAAAACGGCTACCGATTGCGCATGATCATTGAAATGGCAAGTGAGGAGCAGCTGAAGCAGGCCTGTAGTTGCTTACATTATTTACAATCTCATAACAACATATGCTTCATAAAGAACGTTTGGGGCTACATGACCGCTTTGTGGCAGCCCCTAAACTAAGGAACCATAAAGAACGTACAATTAGTAAGATTCCAAACAGTTAAAAAGCATTTGTCTCAGAGTAATCCATTCTTCGAGTAGTTTTAATTATGGCCATCATGTGTAACTTACAGAATCCTGTTCTACTTATTCGATGGATACATGCGACATTAGCGCCCGGGTGGAGCAGACAGTAGTTAAAGATATCATGACGTAATTTGGGAACCGTTCGCCCTATACCAGTTTCACTCGCCTGGTGAAGTGTGTCTTGTTTGTTGTTCTTTGCCGCTCCAGGAATCCCGAGGGATGATGAATTAATCGGACTGTCCACGAAAACTGCACAAGTGATTGTGCTCGCGATATCTAAGTCCCCGCTAGCAATTTCAAGCGAAGACTACTAAATCTCAAAGTATCCTTGTTTAAGAGACGTATCACACTCGCTTCATTACTGGTCTACAACATGCAAGACATCTAAACTCTCTCCTTGATCAATATAAGTGACATGTCTTCGGCCCTTATATTAGATAGCTTCGCATTGAAAGAATCCCCGCGCAGAGCTTAATGGATGTACTTCGTAGATTTCTTGCCTGCTTTATGCAAAAAATATTGTAATTCCAGTCAACTCCTACATAAATCACTTACACAATGTAAAACGTTAATAATACTCCTTGATAAAAACAAATACCCGTGGCTCATGATCACCAGATTAACGGTCACGTAAAACTACAATCTTCACTTCGATAAAACAATATTTCAGTGGTAAACAAGTAGTTCCGTGAAGAACTATACAGCCTATTTTCATACATCCGGCTCATGTTAATTGCCTCTATCAACATGCCAAATTTCAGTTTAATTGCTGTAACAGATTCGTAGATATTGAGGACCGTCTAAATATTTCAGATGATCGCCAGGTTGGATTTTTAGCCTACTTTTTACATTTTGCAAAAATGAGGAAAAAGTAGTCTTATGAGATCGGAAAAATGTGTGTCTGTCTGTCTGGCTGTGTGTGTGTCCCCCCCCCCCCTATCAACTCCTAAACGGCTGGAGCAATCGAAATAAAATTTGGTGGGAGTAAAGACCTATACCTGAATATCTCACGGCGATATTTGAAAATGATGTCAGTGCTACCAACTGCTGAAAAATCGCAATTGAAATTTGAGCTCCATGTTGGATATCTTGGAAGGTATGAATGGGAGCTGTTTCAAAATTGGCACACGTATAGATAATAATATTGCAGTTTAATTTCCAGGAGGCCATACATGGCAGTGTTGCCAAAATGATTATAAGCCTGCTGAAAGGTCCAAATTTTAAATGCATATGCTAGGCCCTTAAGGAGGCAGGGTGTATGTAGCCCCACCACTTCTGGTGCACCCTAGATAATGCTACACCCTCAGGGGCTCACGGCTGGTGAGTTCGGGAGTTGGCGACCCCGAGGGATTCCTGAGCTGGGTCCGTTTTCCCCTTTTGTCCCTTACCTTTGGGGCGGACCCTCTCCTCTTTCACTTTCCTATATGCCTTTAATGGCTCTCCTTCCTTCCAAGTCCCTCAATCCGCCTTCTCCGAGGGTTGAGGGCATTTCTTTTCCTTCTGTCCTTTTATTTGCCTTATTCTCCTTTCGTTTTGCATTTCTTCTTCTAGTATGTAGGTTATTAAGTTAGTTTTAGTTTTAAGTTCGCTTTTCATTTTCATCTTCACGATCACCCAAACCATCAGGGGCCGATAACCTAGATGTTAGGCCCCTTAAAACAACAATTATCATCATCATCACATTAAATGCATATAACTTCCACACTATCAATTGGATTTCAACCAAATTTCGTATGTGCTATGTGTACACAAAGAGATATGACTGAGCATATTATTAAGAGCCACCAGGGCTGCCAACTGTTAATAAATGTTCTCAATTTTTTAAAATCCAAATACCCATATATCAGAAAGTATGCAAGCCGACAGCTTTAAACTATGCTCACGTATACTACCCGATATTCTATATTAATTTGGAGTAACTTATATACGTCAGTGCAACCAACATGATTCTAAGCCTGCTGAGAGGTCCGACATTAAATACATGTAACTTCTATACTATCATTTGGATTTCAACCAAATTTCGTGTGGGCTATGTGTACCATAACAGATATGACTATGCGTATTCTTAAGACCAACCAGGGCTGCCAACTGTTAATAAATACTGTCTCTATTTTTGTTACCCTAATATCAATGTATCAGAAAGTATGCAAGCCAATAGCTCTAAACTTTGCACACGTAAAGTACCTGGCATTCTAGATTAATTTAAAATAACTAACATAGGCCTACGCCAGTGCTCCCAACATGATTCTAAGCCTGCTGATAGGGCCAATTTTAAAATGCATGTAACTTCTATACTAACTAATTGATTTCTTTCAAAATTGACACAACAATAGATCATATTATTTCAGAATATTTCTGACCAATACATGCATGTCATTGTTGCCAACATGATTTTATGCGCGCTGTTTGATCCAATATTTAACTGCATGTAACGTCCATGCTATCCATTGGACATCAACCAAATTTTGTATTCTGTACCTTAAGAGATGGAACTAAGAATATATTCAGTCACCAGGGCTGCCAACTGTAGTTCTCTATTAGGCTACATTATGCCAGGTATAGACTACAGTATTTCAAACTACGGTAATTAGAAATTTCGATATTACCAACTTAATTTCGTCATTATTCTAGATAGATCCATATAGATTAATCATTGGCATGAATCTTAAATTTTAAGAAAAGTAGGCTCTTTAGTTCGTCACGGAACTTCTTGTTATTTTTGTACTATTACATTAAGATTATTGTGTACGTGTGGTATTCATACTTCAATCGCATGATTAGAACACAAGAAGTAAAAACGAGATTTTAAAATTACGCACAGCAGCCATCTTGTGATTATGCAAACAATTGAAATAAATTAGATGCCAGTGGATCAACATTCGTATAAGCATTTAACGTGCAACGTTTCACGGCACTCGGATAGTTAATTCGCGAGATACGTCAATTTAAATATTTATACTTCGCGTCGCCGCCATGTTGGATTTGTGCTCACCAGGTTACTGAAAGACCTATAGGGGAACATATGTTCATAGTCTCTATGAACATAAAAAAATTCAGTTTGGTTGCTGTAAAAGATTCATAGATAATGAGAACCGTTTAAATATTTCGGAAGCTCGCCATTTAGGATTGTTATATGTATAGGCTATAGAGTTATGTACCATTCAAGGACAATTATTGCCTAGGTTCATTATTCAAACTCCCCCAGGGGCTCACATCTTGTGGGCGTGGGTTGGCGACCACGGGGCCCCAGCTGAGTCCGGCATTGCTTCCACTTACTTGTGCCGGGCTCCTCTCTGTCTTCTTTCCTGCCGACCTCACTTGGTCAACTCTTGTTCTCTTCTGACCCCGACGGTATTAGGGTATCCGAGGCCTAGGGAGTCTCTTCCTTTCCCGCCTTAATTGGCCCTTGTCTCATCTTTTCTGATTCCCTCCTTCTGCGAGGGGTCAGCCTTCTTTTTCTCTTCATTTTACCTCCTGCCTTGTGCTCTAGGCCCTTAAGGAGGCAGGGTGTATGTAGCCCCACCACTTCTGGTGCACCCTAGATAATGCTACACCCTCAGGGGCTCACGGCTGGTGAGTTCGGGAGTTGGCGACCCCGAGGGATTCCTGAGCTGGGTCCGTTTTTCCCTTTTGTCCCTTACCTTTGGGGCGGACCCTCTCCTCCTTCACTTTCCTATATGCCTTTCATGGCTCTCCTTCCTTCCAAGTCCCTCAATCCGCCTCCTCCGAGGGTTGAGGGCATTTCTTTTCCTTCTGTCCTTTTATTTGCCTTATTCTCCTTTATTTTTCCATTTCTTCTTCTAGTATGTAGATTGGTAGTTAGTTTTAGTTTTAAGTTCGCTTTTCATTTTCATCTTCACGATCACCCAAACCATCAGGGGCCGATAACCTAGATGTTAGGCCCATTAAAACATCAATTATCATCATCATCATCATCATCATTATTCAAACTTTCACTTCGATCGCATGATTACGACACAAGAAATAAAAAACTTAATTTTAAAATTTCACACAGCCGCCATCTTGAGGTTATGTAAACAATTGAATTAAATTAGATGGCAGTGCATTACAATGTGCAAAATCATTTACTGTACCACATTTCACTGCGCTCAGAGAGTTAAATCACGAGAAAGTCTATTAAAATATTTCAAATTCGCTTGGTCGCCATGTTCGTTTTGTACTTTAGAGGTTTATGAAATGTACATAGGTAAACTTGTATCGGCACCCTTTATCACCGTACAAAATTGCAGGGTGATATCTGTAATAGTTTCGGAGATATAGAAAGTCAGTTTAAATATTTCGCACAGCCGCCATTTTGAGGTTATGTAAACAATTGAACTAAATTAGACTCCAGTGCATTACAATGTGTATAAACATTTGCTGTACCAAGTTTCATTACGTTTGGATAGTTAAATCGCGAGAAAAGTCCATTTAAATGTCTCAACTTCGCTTGACCGCCATGTTGGTTTTGTAGTCACCAGGTTTTTGAAAGACTCATAGGTGAACTTCTAGTACTGCCCTTTATCACCCCCCCCCCCCAGGGGCTCACATCTAGTGGGGCGTGGGTTGGCGACCACGGGACCCCAGCTGAGTCCGGCATTGCTTCCACTTACTTGTGCCGGGCTCCTCTCCGTCTTCCTTCCTGTCGACCTCCCTTGGTCAACTCTTGTTCTCTTCCGACCCCGACGGTATTCGGTTATCCGAGGCCTAGGGAGTCTTTCACTTTCCCGCCTTAATTGGCCCTTGTCTCATCTTTCCTGATACCCTCCTTCTGTGAGGGGTCAGCCTTCTTTTTCTTTTCCTTTTACCTTCTGCCTTGTGCTCATGGCCCTTAAGGAGGCAGGGTGTAAGTAGCCCCACCACTTCGGGTGCACCCTAGATCATGCTACACCCTCAGGGGCTCACGGCTGGTGAGTTCGGGACTTGGCGACCCCGGGGGATTCCCGAGCTGGGTCCGTTTTCCACTTTTGTCCCCGACCTTAGGGACGGACCCTCTCCTCTCTCCCCTCTCCTCTCCTCTCCTCTCCTCTTTTCCTTATATTTCCTTTTCTCTTTAAGATTCCCGCACTGTTTTTTGTTACTTGGTTCACCGTGTATCTAAATTCCCTTCTGGCGATTTTTTAAAGGTATTTTTAATCTACGTTGCTTTTTGTATGTTTTTTCGATCTAAATTACCTCTCGCGATTGTTTTCAACCTCAATTGCATTTTGTAAAGATTGACAATCTAAATTGCTTTTTAGTAAGTCTTTCAATGCATTTGCCCGGGCCTTTAGTGAGTATTTTGAATTTCAATTGCATTTTGTAAGAATTTTCAACCATCGCCGCATTTAGCACGAATTTTGAATCTAAATTGCATTTTGTTTGGTGGGCATTTTGCACATATTTTGATTCTCAATTGCATTTTGTGGGTATTTTGAATCTAAATTACATTTTGTCAAGTATTTTCAATCTAAATTGCATTTTGTAAGCATTTTCAATTTCAATTGCATTTTGTAAGTATTTTGAATTTCTATTGCACTTTGTGAATAATTTGGATTGGAACTGGGATAGGGCCTATTTCAATCTGAATTGCATTGTGTATTTTCAATTTCAATTGCATTTTGTAAGTATTTTGAACCTCAATTGCATTTTGTACGTATTTTCAATCTCATTTGCATTTTGTAAGTATTTTGAATTTCAGTTGCATTTTGTAAGTATTTCGACGCTACATTGCATTTTGAACGTATTTTGAATCTAGCCTACGTTTTGTGGGTATTTTTCCATGTATTCTTATTGTGACTCTTTTCGTTCCAAATTCCCTTTTGTAAGACCATATTGTGGGTTCCTTTTTGTACGTATTTTCCGTCTCAGATAATTTTGTTCTGGTTTCCATTTCATTATCATTTTCGCTATCACCCAGATCATTAGGGGCCGTAACCTCGATGTTAGGCCCCTTAAAACAACAATTATCTTCATCATCATCATCCTTTATCACCGTACACAATTTCAGGGCGATATCGGTAATAGTTTCGGAGATATTGAATGCTAGTGAAATATTTCGCACAGCCGCCATGTTGGATTGGTGAGACGTAACAAAATTTGAAGGGCACGGTCGAGGTCGCCGGGAATAGTGCTATAAACTTACCGAGTTTCATTGAATTCGCTCCAGCCGTTTAGATTTTATTAGGGACACACACACACACACCTCACACACACACACACACACACACACACACACACGGACAAAAGGTGATCTCATGAGCCTATTTTTTTTAAATTGAAAATAGGCTAAAAATACTAAGTGAGGTGGGATCGAACCTGGGCTCCCTCAATCCACACAGTCAGTTACCTTAACCACATAGCTATTTGCGCACTCTTGTTGTTCAGTCACAGGCGCAACCATTCAGTATCTTCATAACCCGCTGTCTGGAGAAAATTCATTTCATTAACAAAACAAGTAATTCCGTGAAGAACTATACAGCCTATTTTCATATATCCTACTTATGTTAACTGCCACTATCAACATACACAATTTCAGTTTGATTGCTGTAATAGATTCGTAGATATTGAGAACCGACTAAATATTTCGGATGGTCGCCATGTTGGATTTCATATATGTAGGTCCTAGAGTTATGCACTGTTATATGCAGATTATTGTGTACCTGTAGTATTCAAACTTTAATCGCATAATTAGGACTAAGAAGTAACAAGGAGATTTTAAAATATCGTGGAAACAATTGAAATAAATTAGATGCCAGTGGATTAACATTCGTGCAAGGATATACTGTACCAAGTTTCACTGCACTCGGATGGTTAAATTGCGAGAAACGTCCATGTGAATATTTATACTTCGCGTCGCTGCCATGTTGGATTTGTGATCACCATGTTATTTAAAGTACTATAGGTGAACTTAAGTTCATAGACCCTATGAACATTAAAAAATTCAGTATGATTGCTATAATATATTCGTAGATATTCAGAGCCGTCTAAATATATCGGATGGTCGCCATGTTGGATTGTTAAATGTATTGGCCATAGAGGCATGTACCATTAAAGGAAAATTATTGCGTAGGTTCATTATTCAAACTTTCACTTCGATCGCATGACTACATCACAAGAAATAAGAACTCAATTTTAAAATTTGCACAGCCGCCATCTTGAGGTTATGTAAACAATTGAACTAAATTAGACACCAGTGCATTATAATGAGTATAAATATTTCCTGTAGGCCTACCAGATTTCAGTGCGTTTCGAACATTAAATCGCGAGAATGGTCTATTTAAAATTTTCAAATTCGCTTGGCCGCCATGTTCGTTTTGTAGTTAACCAGTTTTTGAAAGTCTTATAGATTGACGTCCAGTAGTGCCCTTTATCTCCGTACAAAATTTCAGGGAGATACCGCTAATAGTTACAGAGATATAGAATGCCAGTGAAATATTTCGCACATCCGCCATCTTGTGGTTATGTAAACAATTGAACGAAGTTAGATGTCGGTGCATTACAATGTATATAAACATATACTGTACCAAGTTTCAATGCGTTTGGTTGGTTAAATTAGGAGAAACGTCTTTTAAAGTCGCAAATTCGCTTGGCCGCCATGTTGGTATTGTAGTTACCAGGTTTTCAAAGGTCACATAAGTGAACTTATAGTAGTTCCCTTTATCACCTTTCAAAATGTCAGGGTAATATCGGTAATAGTTTCGGAGATATTGAATGCTGGTGAAATATTTCGCACAGCCGCCATGTTGGATTGGTGAGTCGTAAAAAATTAGAAGAGCACGGTCGGAGTCGCCGGGAATAGTGCTATGAACTTGCCGAGTTTCATTGAAATCGCTCCAGCCGTTTAGATTTTATTTGGGGGGGACACACACACGAATCACACACACACACACGCACACACACACGGACAAAATGTGATCTCATAAGCCTATTTTTTCAAAATTGAATATAGGCTAAAAATTAATGTTGCACATTCGTATAGATTCATACTGATTTTTATTTTTTTATTTAGTTAATTTACCCTCTAGGTTGGTGATTCCCATGGACTCGGCGAGGGAACTCACCACTGCCGCCTCTATGGGCAGTGTCCTGGAGCCTGGAACATCTGGTCGGGTTGGATACAACGGGGGAGGTGTGATCAGCACTTCGCCCAGGCAGCCTCACCTGCAAAGCGAACAGGGGCCTCATGAGGGATGGGATGGGAAGGGATGGAAGATTGGGATGGATAGGCGAGGAAGAGGGAAGGAGGCGGCCGTGACCTTACAGTAGGTACTGCACCCGTATCCACGTGGTCTTAACTGTTGAAATCCGAAGAAAATGCAGGATCGTAGTATCTGGAAGCCCCGGCTGAAAATAACCCCCAAGACACCACCACCAAGGATAGACCATGAATAGGAATACCACAAAAATTAAAAAGAATGTGATAAGAAGATGCCAGTGGTCTATAAAAAAAAGAAAACAAGATGTTCAGCAAAGAACATATAGCCTACTTTCTCCTAAATGTATGGGTATATTTACGACTCTTTGTCCTCATCCCTAACACAATCACCTCTACCACAATGTATTGTTTGTTTTCTTTTATATTGATAATTAGCCAGTAAGTGTCAAAATCAATATTGTATACTTTATGATGATTGAATAACAAAACTAATAACTTATTGTAATGCATTCACGTCCGTTAATCTCTATATTAAGCCAGCCTGCTAAGTTAAGAATCTTCCGTTTTGGGTATCTTCCCCTTTAAAAATCCACGCCGATCACAGTAGGTTGGTGCTGCGACCTATCAGTGAATTAATCTTTATGTTGTACGCCTATGCACTGCCATCGTAATGTACTACGATGGCAGTGGCCTAAGGGTGTAGAATGAGTAGACAGTTTAAAGAAGCCAAGAGGGAGGCGATCCAGCTGGCAGTGTTTAAAGGTAATCGGAGCGCGATCGTGGCTAATAGTTGAACTACCAGTATTACAAAATTGCCATACTTCAGCAGGCCAAGTATTTACACAGCGGTAAGTTTGGAACAATATTACCCACATAACCCACAAGAGGACAGCACCGTACAGAGGCATTAAGAAGGCTGTGCTTAATGACAACGTGCATCTAGTTCTTCTATTCTCCTTTTCCTAATGTCTTCTGTTTATTTGCGATGCTGGGGCTGTGATTTTATTAATAAACGAGTGTATACATTAGCTTCTCCTTTGAGCTAAATGACATCTTATTCAGTATCTGTGGATAGAGCTCGTGCACATCAATTGTAAAAGAATTCAAGAAAAAAAAGTTAACTGCAGCAGTACTCGATCCCCAGTCGACTGCGTGACAGACTAACACGCTAGCCCAGAGCTAATCCTATCCTTAACATCATGGTGTTCTTAACTGACATTAGATACAACCTGTTGGCAAATAATGACTTTAAATAAACGATTTCTTCACAGCAGTACATCTTCATTAAAGATAATTTCATACAAAGTTTATATTATTGTATCAGTAGGGTATATCACATACAACATACTAAAACTATTGAAATATAAGACAGGCACATGAGGACAGCTGCCATCTTGTCGTGTGACACAGACAGCTCAGCTCTTTTAAGCCACTCATACAGTATAATATTATAATATTAAATTATAATAAATAACGGATCACGACCTTCAGGATAGCTTAAACCACCCTAGGCTCGATAATCGGAATTGGTGGGTCTTAAGCCATTGATTAAAATGGTTGAATAATTCACACGGCCGCCATCCTGAAATGGTACGGCCGATGACCTTGAATGTTGGATGAAAGACGCGTCCTACATAAAGGTATGTTGTCACCAAATTTGGTAGAGATCGGATGATTAGTTTAGCCGTAATTTGATTTTACGTTTTGAACGTTTGAGTGGCCGCCATTCTGTTTTGGTAAAGATGGCGGCGATATAAAGTATGACACTGAGGTGCCCTTTCCTAATGCTACCTCTGTACCAAATTTCGTTCAATTCGGTTTCACCGTGTTCGAATTGATAGGGGGGGGGCAGACATTCAGAGTACACACACTCACACACACACACACAGAGACTCACACACACACAGACAGACACACTTTTTTTCGCCCTGTAGTGATCTCATAAGTCTACTTTCATTTTTTGCAAAAATCGAAAGTAGGCTAAATAGCCCAAAGTGAGCTACCAAGACTCTTAAAGATAATTAAATTAATCTAATCTCGGGCGCGTTAAAAAGCACCCACTGGTTCTCGAAGCACATTCTAATTCGAATAGAAATCACTAAGTCATTCGTATGAATTTTTAAAATTTAACAAAAGTTTATTAACTAAAACCGCAGTGTCGTGAAGTAGAAACTCCACTGAACAAAAATTTATAATCTTATGCCTCTGCCGAAGCATGAAAAATGTTTAAGTAACAACCGCCTTAATTAGGCCACACAAACTGCCTTTTAACGAAGTAAAAAAAACTGTTATGATCGTAAACCCTTTTTTTACATATTTATAAAAATATTCTATTGAATCGTAGCAGTTAATATATACATATTTTACATAATTACATTTTATTTCTGAGATTTCGTTGCGCCTAGAATTATTCATCTCTGTTAATTTCATGTATTCATATACATTTATTTTGTTTCAATTTCAAGTCCATTCCGTCCTAAATGACAAACAATTAAGCTAATCGGACGTCGTATTGTTAATTATAATGATTATGTTTCAATTCACTTTCTCACAGATATTAGATTTTCTATCACTCAATATTTTTGTTATAAATAGCTCAAGTTTATACAAGTATTAATATTACAGTCTTTCCAATTAAACTCTATTCTAAAAACAATTGTTACTAAATCTTAACAAATATTAACGATGTTGTTACAATACTTGGTTTCTTAAATGTTGGATTCAAAATTGTACAATAGCTTTCCACTAGCTAAAATCGTGACTCAATTTCACGTTCAAAATAATACATCGTAGTGCACTCAGCAATAGCTCTAAAGCTAATTCAGTGCTGGAAAAATTGATATTGACTATCCACATATGTCAAATATCTCCTAAATTGCAATTCCAATACGCAGAAAAAAATTCCATTTTTACCATATCATCGCTTAACAGCTCTTAATAAATTCGAAACATTACGAATATTACACAAGTTTTTATACAATCATGGATAAATATGTTGCTTCAAATTAGCCAAGAGTTAAAGTGTCGAGAATAATCTTTATCAGAACAGTGATAAAATATTGTATTCACAAGTCTAAATAACTGTGTGAGAATTCAAAGTCTGTCATCTCGATTATGACTTACATATATTTTAAACATTTCTCTCCTTACAATACATATCATCACTAATTACATTTTCTTTAATAAAGTATTTCTTTCGTATTTCTCGACCGACCACTGTGAAAAGAACGATTCAGTTTTCGCATAATTGAAAATAATTTCACTGGAGATCCTCCTCAAAGGAAAACACCGTCAAAACTACAGCATGGAAAAGAGCCTATCTTGAGAAGGTACAAATTAACCATTAGATTTGAACGCTAAACCAAGTTGGAGTTTCCCATAAGAATCCACAAAAATTTAAAAAACTGAACGAGCTCACAAAGGGAGTCGAAATTAAAAGAATTTCAAAAATCTGGATTACCAGAAATAAATTCGCACAATCGCAAGGAATCGCACTGGAAATCACTATGTTCCATGCCTATGCTTAATCTGACAAAAATATAGACCTGAATGTCTATCCAAAAAAAAAAACTCGCTTGAGCTTTCAAAAATATTCGAAAAAAAGGAAGCTTGTAGTTTAACGTGACCGTTAATCTTGAGATCATGAGCCACGGGACCTCCTTTTTACGTGGAATCCGAACCACAGGACATGGCATTTCACTTCGAAAATCTCACATGCATTGACCGGGAATCGAACCCGGTCCGCCTTGGTGAGAGGCATACAGCTAGACCGCTGAGCCACCACGCCCAAAAATATTCGAAGTCAAATTCAAAAGTCCAGAGAATTTGTTCAAAGTCGAATTCACGTATACGACGGATTATGGGACATCTGCTTGAGCTAGAATTATTCTTATATAATTTTAACGTAGTCTTCTCCCTATAAGATTTCTCATGTTGTCTTCCCAACAAACTATATTCTTCTATCTTATTCCCAAATTATATCTTAATGAAAGCAAGGTAATGTTCAAAGTAACACTACAATAACTCCTAAATTGAACTACAAAGTGAATTACATACTCGGACAGAAATGATTAAAGAATCACCCTAGCCCTCATCTGTAATTCTTAACTACTCTAATCAAAATTGGTGAAAAGGAACATTCAAAGCATGACAAATTCATACTGTCTACTAAAAGAAAACTTCCAGCTACCTTGTTGAAGTTCTAGTTGAATGAAGTGAGAATGCTATAACACATACTCCTGCCTGGGATCGAACCCTATCTGCTCAGCTGCACCGATCACGAAACGACTGGATATCAAGAAGACCCGATTACCGTTCGCGAACGAGACGAAGCTAACAGATGTTCGTTTGAAAAAGTTCATAGTTCTTTCACTTGCTAAAGAGCACGACAACATTGATGTAGTAAGCCAAGCTAGTTTCATTATGTAGCAGTACAAATTGTCATTCCGACTTTCAAAATCTTTTCAATCTTCTCTTATAAAGCCTTATACTGTAGTTGCTCATATTGGAATCAAGTAATCATCCTGAGTATTCAACGCTGCTATGTGTTACATTTCTTGTCTGTGTTTAGCCGATATTCTGTATCTTCATATCGTAGCAATATCTCTCTCATCTCATATCATTTATGACAATCATGGCTAAAGCTGTTGATTCTGTACTGCAATGTAAAACACGTTGTTATATCATTGGCTTAAGAAGAAGTTATCATACGTGAATTCAAGTTCACTGTGCTCAAATTGAAGGTTAACACTGTCTGAAACTATAATAAGATCAGACGAAAATCCTATCACGTTTTATTGTAACACGTATATGTCGGATCAACTCCACGTTACCGAACAAACACGATTTCACGGCAACACACGTACATGTGCTCAGACCAGAGAGCTCTATGACCCTCCTGGCTGAAATTGTATTCACTAATCAACTGTTCGTTTGCTCCCGCAAATCATACTGTCTCCAGGTGATCCACAATGCACCTTGTTCACTGATCGACAGTAACTATCGATTAATGTATCATTGCCGAGTTCGATAATCACATGTTATAATACTGTATGCATTTATACTCATATAAAAGTTCTCAGTTATATTCCTTTATCCACAGGATGCATTTCCCATTCTTTGTTTCATACTGCATTGTATATATATTCCTCTACCACAGTGTTCAATATAACGACAGTGGTGCTGTGTCCATCTTGTATTCAATACAGGTATTAAAATATCAAACATGTGTCGTCGGTCTGTACGGCGGGTTGCTGACAGCTCCTAACCTCGCCACAGTCCTACCGCGCACCTCCACTTCAAAGTAATGTCGCAGTACTGCCATCAGTGTTATTGCCAACTTAACCTATATCAACTAAATACAAAATACGGTCTCAGTACTGTACCCGTAATCCACGTGGTATTACCTGTTGAAATCCGATGGAAAAGCTGGATCGTAGATTCTGGAAGTTCCCGGCTGAAATAACCCCTAAAAGTCTACCAACTAGGATCAACCAGGGATTAGGATACGTCGATATTAAAGAATGCGATACGAAGATGCCAGTGGTGTATATATTACAATGAAACGAAGCTCTTAAAAGAACTCGAACAAGAGACTCTAAAAGAAAACGAAAGTATCTCGGGCGTTAATTTTAAGCAAACTCAAGAAAAACCACCCACTGGTCCTCCTAACGCACTCCCTATTCTAATAGAAAACACCAGTCGTTCAAAGAATGTTTTTTAAATTAAATTCAGTTTATTAACTGGCAAATGGTGTATGTATGTTAATTATACAAAAATGAAGAAAGCTTCTCTAAATCAAATGACGAAAAAAAATTTCAATAAACGCCTATAATAAGGCACCAACTTACTGCTCTAAATCGCAGTATTTAAATATCTCATTCATTGAACACATTACATGAAAAATACAATATTAAATCATGCACTGATGCTATACCCTTATTAAAAATTTATACATATCTTACATTTTATATACAGATTATATCCTTAGTTAGGATTTTGTTATTATCGCTGCCCATTTCCATTTACTTCGACAAGTATATCTCAAGGTTATAATTATCTTAATTTGTTGCATTCAACAATCAATTAAGATAATCGAATAGTGTTACAAGTTAGAAAATAGTTTATTAACTATTCAGATGCTTCAATAAATGCAGTATATTTTTGTTAAAATCACTGAAATATCAAATGTATTATATTGCATGAATTAATTAAAGTTATTCGAAAAGTGGCTGTGTCACTTAAATATGTGTGTCACGATATAAGCAATCCATCTCCGGCAAATCTTAATAGGCAAGAATAAAAACGTAGAGTTACTTGAATTAATACTGGCATTTAAGAGAAACATTCGTGATTCCAATTCACGTTCACAACAACTTCCTATTCAAATTAGTGATAGCTCAAAAGCTAATTTCACTCTTACAAAACGAAATGACTACGTTAATGTCTTCACATAAGACTTCGAGTACATTATACAATATTAATGTTGACCATCCAATGATGTCAAATATTCGCTTCATTAGCCCAATAAATTCGTATTCATTAAATTGCAATACATTAATTCAGCTTTCCAAAGCTGTCAAGAATTTTTCCCAAACGTAATTAAATTCAAAACCTTTCAATAATTACTCTGAAGATATCACGCCTTATCGTAGACGAATATAGAAGTGTCACAGAGTACCTCTTTCCCAACTTCACTCAACAAGTTGCAACAATTTATTAGATAAGTTGTATTATCTACTTCCATAAATTATCGTCATTTAAGTCCATGACAAATTCTGTTATACTTGTTTAAACTGTTAATTTAATTCACTATTCCTATATATATATATATATATATATATATATATATATATATATATATATATATATGCATAATTATTTCCATAATAACTTATATATAAAAAAATCGTAGATAGACACTAGTAAAATAGTCGGTTTAGTTTCGCCTATCCAAACTCGAAAAAAGACTTAACTACTCAGAAGAAAACACGTGAGATTTACACCATGGAAAGGAGTCTATTATCGTATCAATAGATACACGCAAACCATTAAATCAAACGATGATCTAACCAAGAGCCTACCAAAAACGAATTAAAATAACACAAGCCGAATACTGAACGAACTAAAGTTTCAGTTAAAAAAATCTCTAATCTAAAAGAAATACCAAAGTAGGCTACAAATGCCTCGACAATCAATTCACAATTGTTCTCGCTGGACGATTTCTACGATTCCATACCCATGGAAAATAATTATGTAAATGAACTATCATTTCTAAAATAAAGAAATGTCTACTAGAATGTCATAAGTCCAAAGGAAGAGTATCACTGAAATATTTTTGGAATAGTTCAAGTGCACGTGTGTGTGGCCATCTTCTTCCTAATCGCTATTCTTATACAAAAACATCGTCGTCTTGGTCCTAATTATGCTGCAGATGTCTTCCCAACAAAATTCAATGCTTGGTTTTATTTCCAAAATTTTCAAAAAAAACACAAGTAATGCTCTAAATAGCATTACATTTACTGTTAACTACTAAATAAATTACACTCTCCGACATAAATGATACAAGGAATCAAATCTAGTCTTCGAATGAATTTCATACTATTTAATAAAATATTGGTGAAAAGTGACGAACTAAAAGCGACAAAGTCTACTGTCTACAAGAAAGAAAAGTTTTCCAGCTACCTTGGGCGATGTTCTGGTTGAGATTGAAGAAAGTAAAGGAATATACATTCCTTTCAGGAACTGGACCCTCATCCCTGAGTAGTCCATGGCTGGAGCTGTAAGTCGTCGAACCAACTTCCTCCTAACTCGAAAACCACTGTCTACGAAACGGAGTTCCTACATATTACTTGTAGAAGGCTCCCTCGACGTTATCAGTAAAGTAGTTTCGTTCATTTGGAGTTGTTTCTTCATTCTCATGTACTTCAAAACCACTGGATCAGAACAAACGCCTACAATCGTTTCTTTTTCTTCATTGTAGTATTTATAAGGTTGTCATTCCAAATGATCAATCCTGCCTCAGCATTGCATTCCTGTACTATCTGCTTAGCCCAACATTGCTACAGCAGCTAGATTCTCACAATAAAGTCCAGTCGTATTGTTCTTGATAATACTAATGCTTTCCTGCATTTCAACCATATATGTAGTAGATTTCCTCATCGTGGAGTTTGTACTGATAAGTCCATGCAATAACTAAGCTCACTCGCATATATCTATTTTCTGGGTTATGTCAAACACGCCAGAAATACGAACAACCGCATGTTGCTATGAAACAATACGCCTGTTCGCTCCGCGCCGTGATTAGAGTACACTCGTATGACTGCGTGTTTAACGAAACTTTTCTTACAGAGCCGATAGCACGTTCACTCTGTGTGTCACAAAACTCAGTGTCTGTGATTTCAGAAATGCTCGCAGACACGCCACAGCTGGCAGTCTACCCATGATACATCTCTCCTTGTATCGAGGTTGACAATCGAACTCTGTCGATTATCATCTTATATATGCATCAGACAGTTGCAGAAATAAGTTAGTGAGCATGTCCTGTCCACGTCCCCCCAGGGGCTCACATCTAGTGGGTTGTGGGTTGGCGACCACGGGGCCCCAGCTGAGTCCGGCATTGCTTCCACTTACTTGTGCCGGGCTCCTCTCTTTCTTCTTTCCTGTCGACCTTCCTTGGTCAACTCTTGTTCTCTTCCGACCCCGACGGTATTAGGGTATCCGAGGCCTAGGGAGTCTCTTCCTTTCCCGCCTTAATTGGCCCTTGTCTCATCTTTCCTGATACCCTCCTTCTGTGAGGGGTCAGCCTTCTTGTTCTTTTCCTTTTACCTCCTGCCTTGTGCTCAAGGCCCTTAAGGAGGCAGGGTGTATGTAGCCCCACCACTTCTGGTGCACCGTCGATAATGCTACACCCTCAGGGGCTCACGGCTGGTGAGTTCGGGCGTTGGCGACCCCGAGGGATTCCTGAGCTGGGTCCGTTTTCCCCTTTTGTCCCTTCCCTTTGGGGCGGACCTTCTCCTCTCTCCCCTCCCCTCTCCTTTCCTCTTTTCCTTCTAATTCCTTTTCTCTTTAAGATTCCCGCCCTGTTTTTGTTACTCGAATCACCGTGTAACTAAATTCCCTTTTAGCGATTTTTAAGGCATTTTTGATCTATGTTGCATTTTGTAAGTTTTTTCGATCTAAATTACATCTCGCAATTGTTTTCAACCTCAATTGCATTTTGAAAAGATTGACAATCTAAATTGCTTTTTAGTAAGTCTTTCAATGCAGGTTGCGGGGCCTTTTAGTGAGTATTTTGAATTTCAATTGCATTTTGTAAGTATTTTCAACCAAAACCGCATTTCGCACGAATTTTGAATCTAAATTGCATTTTGTTTGGTGGGCATTTTGCACATATTTTGATTCTCAATTGCATTTTGTGGGTATTTTGAATCTAAATTACATTTTGTCAAGTATTTTCAATCTAAATTGCTTTTTGTAAGTATTGTCAATCCACATGAGTCGTTAGAATCACCGTACATTTTGTAAGCATTTTCAATTTCAATTGCATTTTGTAAGTATTTTGAATTTCGATTGCACTTTGTGAATAATTTGGATTGGAACTGGGATAAGGCCTATTTCAATCTGAATTGCATTGTGTATTTTCAATTTCAATTGCATTTTGTAAGTATTTTGAACCTCAATTGCATTTTGTACGTATTTTCGATCTCATTTGCATTTTGTAAGTATTTTGAATTTCAGTTGCATTTTGTAAGTATTTCGACGCTACATTGCATTTTGTACGTATTTTGAACCTAGCCTTCATTTTGTGGGTATTTTTCAATCTAGTCCTTTTGTGAATCTTTTCGTTCTAAATTCCCTTTTGTAAGAACATTTTGTGAGTCGTTTCAATCCGAGTTCCTTTTTGGAAGTATTTTCCGTCTCACTTAATTTTCGTTCTGGTTTCCGTTTCATTATCATCTTCGCTATCACCCAGATCATTAGGGGCCGATAACCTAGATGTTAGGCCCCTTAAAACAACAATTATCATCATCATCCTGTCCACGTGATCAAGAGCATGGCGGGATTGCCTATCTATCTCCTAAGTGAATGACGAGTGTATTGCTCCAGAAGCCTGCAGCCAAATTAATGCCAAACAATAATTTCAAAATACGTCTCGCAGTCGTATCAGGGTTCAAGTATACAGCAAAATACTGGCTCATCCTCCTCCCAACCTAGCTAATAAAAGTGTGCAAATACTTTTATTACACCATTCTAGGTATTCGTTAATGAACAGTATTTTGTGTTTTATTCCACTCTCTTAAAATACTTTCTGAGGTTCTTCGCATTGAATATTCCTATTTCCTCGTTCGTGTGGATGTCTAGGACTTGGTAACTATTATTCCCGTACACTCTGCCTACCTTGTAGGGGCCAAAGTACAGGCTACTGAACTTCATGTATATCTTCCTCGCTGCATCTGTTTTAGTGGATTTACGTACGAGAACTAAGTCATTAGTCTCTAGAGACGGGTTGTAGCGCTTTCCTTCATTTCTTTTCTGTCTTTTTCCCGCCGCATCCATCAGGCATTCTCGGGCTTAATCCAACCTTTCCTGCTCTGACGGTTCAGCATCTTTAGTTAAGAATTGTGTTATTTCATCCCAAGCTCTTTCTGGCTTTCTGTTATGATGAACTAACACTGGAATATCTCTCAGACTTTCATGATATGTCGTATTTAGGCATGTCTCCATCAGAGGTACATATTTTACCCAGCTAGGATGATCTTGAGGGCAGTATAAACGTGCAAACTTGGCAACCTCTGACATTAGACGTTCCGAACTGTTGGACTCAGGATATCTGATGCTGGAGAACACGTGACGTATTCCAAATCTCTCCATAGCGACATTGAATTCATGGGAAGTAAATTGTGATCCATTATCTGAAAGAATCGTTTCTGGTCTTCCAGCTTTTGTGAATACACTCTTAACTAAGCGACTTATAACTTGCGCTGCTGTTGCGTTCTGCAAGGGGTCTAGGGTGACGAATTTCGAAAACACATCCACGGTAACAAGTAGAAACTGGTTACCCCTGGCACCTTTCGGACAAGGGCCAAACAGGTCACAAGCCATTAATTCACGTGGTCTAAAGGGGATAATTGCTCTCGGCTCCTCCTTAGATAATGCCGAAGGATATTTGCTCCTCTGGCAACTGTCACATGACCTAATAACCCTCGCAACGGACTGACGCAACTTAGACCAATAAAACGTCTCCTGAAGCGTTTTCATGGTCTTATCCAGACCACCATGGCCGATACTATTGTGTGTTAACCAGATCAAAGGTACAGTCAATTTGGGGGGTACCACTATTCTAAGTTTGTTCTTGTGCTTGTCCACAAATTTACAAACAACTTCTCCACAAAGAGCGAATCTGTCAGAACATCTCCTAGTTGCCTGAAAATACTCATCCGAGTCATCCATGTGGCCCTTTAAATATCTGTACATGTTCCTTATTGGAGTGTGTCTCTTCTGTGACACAGCTAATTTGCGTAGCTTTTCCAGGGTTGCCTCATCTCCCTCCTCCAATTGTACCAAGTTTACTGCTAATTTATTAGAGGGGTTTCTCGAAAGAGCGTCAGCAAGAAGGTTGTCCTTGCCTGGCTGATGTCTGATGGTGGCGTTAAACTGCTGTATAAACAACGTCCATCTCGTCAGACGATCAGAAGACAAATCGGACTGAAGCATGAACTGCAGAGCTCTGTGATCTGTAATTATTACAATCTGATGACCTAGAAGTATTTTTTTCCACTTCTGCAAAGCTGAGACAAAGGCCAGAGCCTCAAGCTCTGTAGTGAAATAATTCTCCTCGTGAGGCTTTAATTTCCTGCTGTAAAAATCAATGTAGTGCTTATTCCCCTGTTCATCCTTTTGATACAGGACCGCACTTAAACCTACTCTGGAAGCGTCAGATTCAATATAAAAAGTGCGGCTAAATTCCGGATACTCTAACTTAATGCATTCCATCAGCATAGTCTTCGCATACTCGAAGGCCTGCTCAGTTAAGTCAGTCCACTTCCACCGATTATTTTTCTTCAGCAGTTCATATAACGGTGCCATGGTCACTGAGTATCCTGGGCAGTGACTACTCAAAAATTGGCACATCCCAAGGAATTGGCGTAGGTGCTTGATTCTTTTTGGTCTAGGGAATTTTGCAATTTCCTCAATCTTCTTAAGATTGGGATGATAACCGTATTGATCTATAGTGTGGCCTAGGAAATGTATACGTTCCTTCATGAAGTGACATTTATCGTAGTTGACCTTAATATTGGCCTCTCGAAGCTCTAGGAACAACTTTCTAAGTTCTTTCAGATATTCTTGATCATTAACTGAAGCGATGATGAGATCGTCAATGTAGCATGTGACGCTGCGTTTGACTTCATCAGAAAGCTTACTGTCGAGAGCCCTAATGAGCGCTGGACCGCTATTTATCATACCGAATGGTACACGACAGAACACGAAGGTTGTTTGGTCAAACAGAAACCCTGTGTACTGCCTGCTGTCCTCGGCAAGTTCTACTTGATAGAAGGATGCTGTTAAATCGAGTACGCTGAAACATGCCTTGACTTTAAATTTCCGTAACAAATCTCTGATTTTGGGAGGTCGGTCCATTTCTAAAAATATCCGGGAATTTATTTTCCTAGCGTCTAAATATAGACGAAGCTCACCATTGCTTTTCTTTACCACCGTAATAGGGTTTAAGTAGGAAGAGGCTTGTTTCTTAATGATTCCCTCTGCTTCCATTCTCTTAATGATCTCCCTGACCTCTTCATAATATTTATCCGGAATGGGATACAGTTTGGCCTGGTATGGAGTGTCATCGTTTAATCTAATCTGATACTTGAAGTTGTTAATTAGGCCTGGCTTATCATCGAAGATATCAGTAAACTCCTCGATCAAGTCTTTGAATTCTTTTTCTATTTCTGTAAATCCCTCGACGTAAAGTGCATAATGCTCTCTTTCTTGCTCGGTCTGGTTTATTATATTTTCTAAAACTTCTTCCCTGATCAAATTTTCCACATCCTCATTGGAATCAATATCTTCAGGTACTATCTTCCTAATAGTTTTCTCTGGGAACCTGATAATTCTCCTGTCCATGTCAATGGTGATTCTGGCACGGGTAATAAAATCAAACCCTAGGATTATTTCGAAGTTAATATTTTTGAGCACCACAAAAATATGTTCAAAACATCTTTCATTTATATTGAACTTCATCTGGACTTGTAATTTACATTTCATCGACTTATCCTGAAATAGTCCTCTAACTTTGATCGATGAAGCTGGCAACGTGGTAAATTGTTGTTCCTTTTCTAATTTCAAAAAGCAATCTTCGGACATGATTGAAATGACCGCTCCCGTGTCTATGAGAGACCTACAATGTTGTCTACCCACAGAGATTTCAATGATAGGCAATTCAGCTCGTTCGCTCACAATTCCTTCCTTTTCTTCGTACAACAAATCTTCGTCCGTGACCTCATAAACATCTTGTATAATTATGTCAAATGGAGACGGCTGGCTGTTTAATCCTTCCGGGATTTCGTAATTGGCGTTTTTTTTTCCTTGTGAACCCCTTTCATTGTCACTAGTATGATGGCTAGTGTTAGGTTCTGGCTCACTTTCTGTGTCCCTACGATCCTTCCTTTCTTCACGCCTATCCCTGTCCTTTCTAGACTGTTCTTTATCTTCCTGGTTATGATAGTTCTTGTCTCGGTAGTTTTTGCATCTGGCAAACCCTTGTTGACCTCTGTTCTGTTGCTGATACTGGCCTTGTCTATCCCTATTATCTTAGTATTGAACCCATGGGCCATAGGGTCCATGACGGTCGAATCCATGTCCTTAAGGAAGAAATGAAAGAAACGTATAGTTTCTTAAAGGAACGGAGAGAGATTTTAAGCCAGGAATATAGCTTAACATTGTGCAAGCGACTAGGGACAGATGTTCCTTAGATGAGATCACCCCACTCGACATTTCAGAGAGGGCTGGTCACGAGTATTAATAACTGAGTGGAAATTTCCACCGTGATAGAAAGAGAAGCCTGAATCGGAATTCAAGCTGACGTTGCTGGATTTTGACAACGCCGCATATGCACCAGAAGAGGAATAATTAAAATTAACACGTTTACGAGCATAATAATGAGTAAACAAGCACAGCACAGTGAATCATTTTGAATGAGAGATTTTTCAGTATAGAGAAACCATGTAATAATTGTGCAGAAATAAACTGCCGACGTAAGACGACGTCATAGGGGAATTACCTAAGCCTCTGTGGAGGGGAGAGAGCAAAAGGAATGTAACACCCACACATTTTAGGACGAGAAATTAATTAATATCTCCAAATTGCACGATCGATTCTTAGGTGCAATAAGATCATTTGACATTGAGAAGACGAGCTTTCGGAAGGTATAATTTTTATAATTGTGGCACCATTATTTTAGAAGTTGACCACAGAAAAGGCGTGAGTCTTATTTTTTTGTAGTAAAACAGTATAAAGCTTCGGGCGTTTCCAAGCCAATCAGGCAGTATTTAGACAGCCAGAGGGCACGTCACTGTGTCGCACCACACAAGCAGTTACAACGAGCACTCCGTGACCGGAGGTGCTGCATCAAAGTCTTCAAACGTATGAACCTCAGGGGAGGTCATATTGCGCACCAAGTATAAGCACCGAATGCAGTATTCAGACAGCCAGAGGGCACGTCACTGTGTCACATCGCATGCAGTCCTACGAGCATTCCGTGAGGGGAAGTGCTGCTCCACGACGTAGAAGAAATCATTCCGACAGTCCGTGAAGGGACGTAACTCTGCGTTACATCGATAACAGCTACCAGTACTCCTTGAGGGGAGAAACGCTGTTTTACACCGCCGAAGTAAGATCCGATAGCCACAGGCATCACAGTAGTAACGACTTGCTTGCTTCCGTAAGGAGCAGCCAATACGAAATTTTAAAGTATCGCCGCAGTGAAGTATTAGGAAAATCCTAATTATAGGATTTAGGCCGACTGTATATATGTTAAAGTGAAAATTCGCAAGATATAGTCATAGCAGGCTGCGAACGTCGGACTTAAAGGCGATAGGTCGTTAAATGTACGAACGAATAGATCATAACGTACGGAAGTATCGTACCAGACAGATAAACTGTCATTTAAATTGAAGAAACCTAAAAAGGAAGAACAGAATAAGGTTCGAACGTAGGAGTGTTAAAACAGTCCAAAGAAAGACGATAGGAGATTATAAACATTAGCTCCTGAAAGCAGGCGAACAATTCGAATAGTACTAGAATCGAGAAGTGCTAGCTACTATAAACTGAATCTATAGGTCTTAGAGGAGACCTCGATCCATATAGACTTTCGTTAGGATCGATAGACAGATCTACAGAGAAGCCGTTCAAGCTAGATCAATAGCCGGTTATCCAGGATAGGAATAGCAGAATTGAACTCCAGGGAACAGTAGATGTTTCGGGACTTTCGCATTCTTCAGAATAGGAAGCCGACATCGGATAAATTTCACCCTTGGAAACGGGAATTTAATAAGATCACGTGTGAAAGGCTCAGAAATACGGCCTAGTGATCGAGTCATTGTGAAGTGTAAAATAATCAAGATTGTGTGTTAAATAATATTTTTAGTGTTTATTATGTGTTCAAAAGGGACACATCAGTATATAAAAATGTCGTCAATATTAAGTGTGTTAGATATATGTTTATTTGTGTTTTTACGTAAGATGAATACCTTCAATATGGTGTAAAAAGTTCAAAGTGGGCCCAAAAATGAAACACCGCACCAGATTTAAGAACAGGGATGATCTGGAAAATATGTGAGTACAAAATTCATTTTTATTTTGGTGTCAGAAATTGATTGTGTACAAAACCCACCGGAGTTGTTGAGTGAAAGGGATGTGTTTTAATGAATAAATACTGAATAATCAAGAACACGGTCTGAACAATAATAAAATAAATTGAGAAATTATAAATCATTATGTAAAGAATAAATCCCGTAGAGGTAATATGTGAATAAAGGGTTAATGTATTTAACAAATGTCATAAGAGCAAGCGAAATATCATTTAATTATCATGAAAGACATTGAAATAAAGTTAAGTTGAGATATGAAAGAAATAGCTTTTGAGCTTGTATAAAGAATAAAAATAATAATAATAATTAAATATGGAAATGTTAAATAAAAATCAAATAAATTGATATGAACATAAGAACGTTAAGCCTTAACGTATGTGTAAAAGATGAGGTTCAATGGAATATTTTAAAACAGGGAGCGATTTATCGACCATGGAAAGATTAATATGTGAATTAAAATAATATGAATTGTTACTAAAGAGATTTTATCAGTTCTTGGGAAGACATTTTCGGCTTAAAATAATGCATAGCGCATAATGAGCGCAAATATAATATTAAAGTGTCACGCTAGGAACGCGTAGTGGTTAAATACTTGGTACATTACTTATGGAGGGTAGTTGATTGCGGTGAATTGATAATTGTGTAAGTCCTCTATTTGTGACATTAGTATCACGAGGCATTGTGTATGTATTTAAAAAGGGAGCTAATATATGGTATTATTGAGCGTATGTCATATGGGCCACGGCCGACTCTAAATCGCATTTTGTATAAGTCCTCTGTAGGGATTGGTTCCCGAGGCACCTGAAGAGATTCGAATGCAGGATCTTCTTATGATAAAAGCCCCTGTAATTCTCCGTCGTCGTATGTGTATTTAATCTTCCCAATCAATGAGGACCCTCTCATAACTAATAAATGCCAAGGATACGGAAATGGTCTTTGAACCAAAGAATAGTTGTTTGAATGTTACGGTACAGTAAAGCCCGGTCTCCCCAGAACTGGATGGAATGGGAAGGTTTGTTTTGAAAGCCTTGAAAATAAGCTACTAATGTTGGGGCAGACAGGATGTCTCCGCCACCCTAACGTGTCATAAATCGCACCCCATGTAGTAGAGACTAGCTCTTTTAAAAGCGACCCCCCAGGGGCTCACTTCTAGTGGGCGTGGGTTGGCGACCACGGGGCCCCAGCTAAGTCCGGCATTGCTTCCACTTACTTGTGCCGGGCTCCTCTCTGTCTTCTTTCCTGTCGACCTCACTTGGTCAACTCTTGTTCTCTTCCGACCCCGACGGTATTAGGGTATCCGAGGCCTAGGGAGTCACTTCCTTTCCCGCCTTAATTGGCCCTTGTCTCATCTTTTCTGATTCCCTCCTTCTGCGAGGGGGCAGCCTTCTTTTTCTTTTCATGTTATCTCCTGCCTTCTGCTTAAGGCCCTCAAGGAGGCCGGGTGTATGTAGCCCCACCACTTTTGGTGCACCCTAGATAATGCTACACCCTCAGGGGCTCACGGCTGGTGAGTTCGGGAGTTGGCGACCCCGAGGGATTCCTGAGCTGGGTCCGTTTTCCCTTTTTGTCCCTTACGTTTGGGGCGGACCCTCTCCTCTTTCACTTTCCTATCTGCCTTTCATGGCTCTCCTTCCTTCCAAGTCCCTCAATCCGCCTTCTTCGAGGGTTGAGGGAATTTCTTTTCCTTCTGTCCTTTATTTGCCTTATTCCCCTTTAGTTTTCCATTTCTTCTTCTAGTATATAGGTTAGTAGTTAGTTTTAGTTTTAAGTTCGCTTTTCATTTGTCATCTTCACGATCACCCAAACCATCAGGGGCCGATAACCTAGATGTTAGGCCCCTTAAAACAACAATTATCATCATCATCATCATCATTTTAAAAGCGAGGGGGAACAGAGACCGTCTCGTAAGCTGTTAGAAAGAGAAATAAATACACCAGGAGTGTTTAATGTTGTTAACGACCCGGGCGTTGAACCGAGGTCCTTAAAGATGGATATTTCGTTTGCCGGTTCAGATCGTAGTTTCTTATATGATAATGGTCTATTAAGACATAAGAGATAAATAACCATCCCTATGGTAATAATGTATGGACGTGGGATTCCACGAGTTGATTGGAGGCAACTGAGTTCGGGAGTAACTATAGTTTTTTGACTGTGTCAAGTACCTTCACGCTCTGGAGTACACAATTGATTTTCTGATTACCTTAATATGTTTGTGAAATAAAGAGAGATGATAACAACTGAATGTGTGGACATTGCCCAAAAATATTGAATTAGATAATTAACATAGATTTTAAATATAATTATATATTTGTTTTTGAGAAATAAGAAAATATAAAAGACAGTGTTTGAGGTGTACAAGAATGGCACCGTAATAATGTAAATGCATGGAGCCAAAGAGCTCGGAGTTATGTAAACTTAATGTTAGTGCTTTATGGAAGTGAGATTAAATAAGAATTGTTGGTTTATGTGGAAACCACAGGTTTTGAATACAATATTTGTTTATTTTATTTTGTGATCCCTTGTTCATTTGGAACAAGCAGTTGATATTTGGGTCAGTAATTAATTTGTTTAAATGTTTGTAGCGCCATTAATTTTATTAATTAAATGTGTTTAAAAATAGGAGTTGATTTTGTTGTTATTTTTGCAAGTGTATCCTCTAATTAATCCAAAATATGTGAGTCACAGAGTGGGGGAACTTACCGCTGCCCCGAAATCCCGAATTGAGCTACGCTGGTATACTGTGATTGGCATATTCCTTGCTAAATGGGCACAGTATCGGTTATTGTTCTGATAACCTCGATACCTGTTGTTCCTAGGTTGGTATTGTTCCCTTTCCTGATTTCCATTCATATCCCTGTCATTCCTATTTCTACCTTCGTAAGGTTTATATCTTTCTTGATTACGATCTGTTTGGTTAGGACTATCCCGGTCTCGGTCATATCTCTGTTGGTAGTTTCCATATGGTCGCTGGTTGTTTCTATCATCAAACCTTCGACTATACGTTCTACTGTTCCTCATCGGACCTTCCCATCTAGATTCTGTCCTATTTGACCTTTCTGTTTGTTGAGTTTGATCAACGACTACCGCGTTCTCGGTCTTAGTTTCCGTCCTTCAGCTTTTGACTATGGTAGGCGACATAGAAGTATGGTCGAGCCTACGCAGCAAGTCGTCCATTGCCGCTAAATCCTCTACGCCTGAGGAGATTAAATTCCTTCTAACTTCCACCGGTAACTGGCGTGAAATTGTCTCGAGAATTTCCTCCTGTCTCAGTGGGGGTTGAAGATATCTAAGGCGGGCTAACTGAGATGTGAAGAATTCAGAGTAACTGGTGGGTCCAGTACTACTATACTTCCTTGAATATACTTCCGCCCTCACTGCGTGTTGTATCTCTATCGACCAGAATCTTTTAATAAATGCTTCCGAAAACTGTTCGAAGTTATCGAAGGTGTATCGTAAAGCGCGAAACCAATTTAGCGGTGCATCTGCCAGATGCTTCTCAACAATCCGCAGTTCTCTGTCCCTTGTAACATGATGTTCCGCAAAATGATCCTGTAGATTTCTAATGAATTCTATGGGATTTAAGCCCTCCGTATTTGAAAATTTCTTAATTTTCTCCTCGTAATTCCTCACTATCATGACATTAGATCTGTCATTAGGCGTTGATGTCCTAAAATCTCTGGGATTTATTTCTGATGTAGCCTCATTCGGGATCTCTGATCTAGCCTGACTCTGTTCTGTTTCACGTGCCTTATTCAACCTCGCTAAATAGTATCTAGGTGGAGTGGTGGTATCCATCCTGTCCCTTAAATAGTGCACCGTTCCTTCCCCATCGGAATTTATAGGTTTCCCCAACGCGTCCAATTGTGACTTGATTTCCTCTCTTAATTTATTTATGTCTATGTGATCCTTGAAACTGAACGTTTGCAACTCTTGTCTAATCTCGCTTAATTCCGCTGTTTTCTTTTCACGCTCTGAGTTTAGATCTATCTTAACTTGGGTTACTTTCAGAATTCCGCCTTTAATCTGCGTTTCTAAATCCTCCCTAAGAACAGTGACGCTTTCGACCTGCATAGTCTGTACTGAATCGATTCGTTTATCAGTGTCTTTTCTAGCCTGGGAAATATCTTGGTTAAGTCTTATTTCCGTTCTGTTAATCTTTAATTCAAAATCTGATTTAATACTTTTAATGACGTCTTCATTTATTTTTGTGATTTCCCCCCTTAAGATGGTCACATGATCGTCAACAATAGCCTTGAGATCGATCTCTATATCCTTTCTCAAGACGTTGTTGTGTTCTTCAACCTTTTCCTTAAGTTGGGCCATATCACCCTCTAATTTGGCTAGAGTTTCTTGCGTTGTAATTGCTTCGTTTGAAAACTGCAATTGCAATGCATCTAAGCAATTTTTATTTTATTTTTGGTTACTGTCTAGTTCCGATTTAATATTTCTAACATCCTCCTTTATGGTAGAAATACTAGATCGTATACCAGTTACAATGTCTTCTGTTAGGTTAATTTTAGCCTGGGTGGCATCTATCTTTTTCTCAGTCGAATCTATTTTATTTTCAGTTGAATTTATTTTATCCTGCATTGCAGTTATATCAACTTGAGCTGCATCTAATTTGCCTTCAGTTGAATCTAATTTATTTTCAGTGCTTATGGCTCTTACTTCTAATGATGCAACATTAGATCTAACATGGCTAACTTCTACATTAATATTACTAATATCAAGTTGAACAAGCCTAACATCGGCCGTCACACTGTCGATGCCCGTTTCTATATCATCTATCTTTTCTTTTATATCTTTAGTTTTAGCTGAAATCTTGCGATTACTATCTTGAAGATATTTGAGGGACAAGTGCATTTGACTAATCTCTGCCTTCCAATTCTCCCCTACAGATTCCTGAACTAATTCAGTATTCTTATTGACAATGGCGTTGATATTGTCAAAACTAGTTTGGCAATTACTCCTGATCTCAGCTAATTCATTGGTGTGACTGCCCATCTTCTCCTGTATTGCCGTCAACATATTGGTAATGTCCTCATTTGACACAGCTGTGATGATAAATACAATTATAGAAAACCCAGGAATGCAATGCATAAATAGCAGAATTGACACATTTAGAATGACCCTTTTCACCAATACAAGCATTGTATTTCGTTTTGCTTCTAAACTTATTATATAAATTAAGTCTATAAGAAAAGAGGAGGAATGCAACGACGGTGATTTATATTAGAAATGGTTTAAATTAAAGTTGAGATGCTGAATTATTTACTTTATTATTAAACAAATTGATTCTATCAATACAGATGATCTACAAATAATCATCGCCGGTGACTAACACGAAATGGCCAAAATTCCCAACGAATTCGACGTGTATAATCGTAGCAGTGCCAAAAAAATTGCTAACGACTACATCGTTCGAAAACTGCTAAACTCAATAACCGCATAAAAATGGATTCTTACACATGGGTTTAGCATTGGAGAACTCTAGAATGCCAATTCGAAATCCCCATAGGTTGGGACGCCATATATAGATGTACCCATAATCCACGTGGTCTTACCTGTTGAAATCCGATGGAAAAGCTGGATCGTAGATTCTGGAAGTTCCCGGCTGAAATAACCCCTAAAAGTCTACCAACTAGGATCAACCAGGGATTAGGATACGTCATATTAAAGAATGCGATACGAAGATGCCAGTGGTGTATATATTACAATGAAACGAAGCTCTTAAAAGAACTCGAACAAGAGACTCTAAAAGAAAACGAAAGTATCTCGGGCGTTAATTTTAAGCAAACTCAAGAAAAAACCACCCACTGGTCCTCCTAACGCACTCCCTATTCTAATAGAAAACACCAGTCGTTCAAAGAATTTTTTAAAAATTAAATTCAGTTTATTAACTGGCAAATGGTGTATGTCTGTTAATTATACAAAAATGAAGAAAGCTTCTCTAAATCAAATGACGAAAAAAGTGTCAATAAACGCCTATAATAAGGCACCAACTTACTGCTCTAAATCGCAGTATTTAAATATCTCATTCATTGAACACATTACATGAAAAATACAATATTAAATCATGCACTGATGCTATACCCTTATTAAAAATTTATACATATCTTACATTTTATATACAGATTATATCCTTAGTTAGGATTTTGCTATTATCGCTGCCCATTTCCATTTAATTCGACAAGTATATCTCAAGGTTATAATTATCTTAATTTGTTGCATTCAACAATCAATTAAGATAATCGAATAGTGTTACAAGTTAGAAAATAGTTTATTAACTATTCAGATGCTTCAATGAATGCAGTATATTTTTGTTAAAATCACTGAAATATCAAATGTATTATATTGCATGAATTAATTAAAGTTATTCGAAAAGTGGCTGTGTCACTTAAATATGTGTGTCACGATATAAGCAATCCATTTCCGGCAAATCTTAATAGGCAAGAATAAAAACGTAGGGTTACTTGAATTAATACTGGCATTTAAGAGAAACATTCGTGATTCCAATTCACGTTCACAACAACTTCCTATTCAAATTAGTGATAGCTCAAAAGCTAATTTCACTCTTACAAAACGAAATGACTACGTTAATGTCTTCACATAAGACTTCGAGTACATTATACAATATTAATGTTGACCATCCAATGATGTCAAATATTCGCTTCATTAGCCCAATAAATTCGTATTCATTAAATTGCAATACATTAATTCAGCTTTCCAAAGCTGTCAAGAATTTTTCCCAAACGTAATTAAACTCAAAACCTTTCAATAATTACTCTGAAGATATCACGCCTTATCGTAGACGAATATAGAAGTGTCACAGAGTACCTCTTTCCCAACTTCACTCAACAAGTTGCAACAATTTATTAGATAAGTTGTATTATCTACTTCCATAAATTATCGTCATTTAAGTCTATGACAAATTCTGTTATACTTGTTTGAACAGTTAATTTAGTTCACTATTCCTATATATATATATAATTATTTCCATAATAACTTATATATAAAAAAATCGTAGATAGACACTAGTAAAATAGTCGGTTCAGTTTCGCCTATCCAAACTCGAAAAACGGCTTAACTACTCAGAAGAAAACACGTGAGATTTACACCATGGAAAGGAGTCTATTATCGTATCAATAGATACACGCAAACCATTAAATCCAACGATGATCCAACCAAGAGCCTACCAAAAACGAATTAAAATAACACAAGCTGAAGACTGAACGAACTAAAGTTTCAGTTTAAAAAATCTCTAATCTAAAAGAAATATCAAAGTAGGCTACAAATGCCTCGACAATCAATTCACAATTGTTCTCGCTGGACGATTTCTACGATTCAATACCCATGGAAAATAATGATGAAAATGAACTATTATTTCTAAAAGAAAGAAATGTCTACTAGAATGTCATAAGTCCAAAGGAAGAGTATCACTGAAATATTTTTGGAATAGTTCAAGTGCACGTGTGTGTGGCCATCTTCTTCCTAATCGCTATTCTTATACAAAAATATCGTCGTCTTGGTCCTAATTATGCTGCAGATGTATTCCCAACAAAATTCAATGCTTGGTTTTATTTCCAAAATTTTCAAAAAAAACACAAGTAATGCTCTAAATAACATTACGTTTACTGTTAACTACTAAATAAATTACACTCTCCGACATAAATGATACAAGGAATCAAATCTAGTCTTCGAATGAATTTCATACTATATAATAAAATATTGGTGAAAAGTGACGAACTAAAAGCGACAAAGTCTACTGTCTACAAGAAAGAAAAGTTTTCCAGCTACCTTGGGCGATGTTCTGGTTGAGATTGAAGAAAGTAAAGGAATATACATTCCTTTCAGGAACTGGACCCTCATCCCTGAGTAGTCCATGGCTGGAGCTGTAAGTCGTCGAACCAACTTCCTCCTAACTCGAAAACCACTGTCTACGAAACGGAGTTCCTACATATTACTTGTAGAAGGCTCCCTCGACGTTATCAGTAAAGTAGTTTCGTTCATTTGGAGTTGTTTCTTCATTCTCATGTACTTCAAAACCACTGGATCAGAACGAACGCATACAATCGTTTCTTTTTCTTCATTGTAGTATTTATAAGGTTGTCATTCCAAATGATCAATCCTGCCTCTGCATTGCATTCCTGTACTATCTGCTTAGCCCAACATTGCTACAGCAGCTAGATTCTCACAATAAAGTCCAGTCGTATTGTTCTTGATAATACTAATGCTTTCCTGCATTTCAACCATATATGTAGTAGATTTCCTCATCGTGGAGTTTGTACTGACAAGTCCATGGAATAACTAAGCTCACTCGCATATATCTATTTTCTGGGTTATGTCAAACACGCCAGAAATACGAACAACCGCATGTTGCTATGAAGCAATCCGCCTGTTCGCTCCGCGCCGTGATTAGAGTACACTCGTATGACTGCGTGTTTAACGAAACTTTTCTTACAGAGCCGATAGCACGTTCACTCCGTGTGTCACAAAACTCAAGTGTCTGTGATTTCAGAAATGCTCGCAGACACGCCACAGCTGGCAGTCTACCCATGATACATCTCTCCTTGTTTCGAGGTTGACAATCGAACTCTGTCGATTATCATCTTATATATGCATCAGACAGTTGCAGAAATAAGTTAGTGAGCATGTCCTGTCACGTGATCAAGAGCATGGCGGGATTGCCTATCTATCTCCTAAGTAAATGACGAGTGTATTGCTCCTCAAGCCTGCAGCCAAATGAATGCCAAACAATAATGTCAAAATACGTCTCGCAGTCGTATCAGGGTTCAAGTATACAGCAAAATACTGGCTCAGTACCATTCCGGCACTTGCCCGAAGACGAAGTGGGAAACCACGGAAAACCACTTCGAGGATGGCTGAGGTGGGAATCGAACCCCCTCTACTCGTTTGGACCACCCGAGGCTGAGAACACCACGTTCCAGTCCTCATACCACTTTTCAAATTTCGTGGCAGAGCTGGGAATCGAACCCAGGACCTCCAGGGCGGCAGCTAACCATGCTGACCGCTACGCTACGGAGGCGACCGATTCATACTGTTGGGGCCGTTAACCTAGATGTTAGGCCCCTTAAAACAACAATTATCATCATCATCATCACGATTCATACTGTTACTATATTTTATTGTCAGGACTTGGTTAATGTCCGTTTTCAAATACACGGAAGCTTTATACGTGGGCGCGTACAGTTATTAAGTAACTTGCATTTTAATGGACTTCTCACCGCCATTTCTGTCATTATCCAAGGCGGATTGTGCGCATGCGTGAGCGACAAGAATTCTGCATTTTAGGTAGATTTCATTAGAAAGCTAACTATTGCAATGGGTCCCATGTTTCGACTTCCGGAAAATTTCGACATATCTTCGCGTTTCACATCCCCCAGACCCCAAAACCACCGTCAGTTCAAAAGTTTATATATAATTTATGTATATATATATATGTATATATATATATATATATATATATATATATATATATATATATATGTATATCAGTTTCTTGTGGACACGATAACTGCCGTAATTGTGCACCAATCACTTTGAATTTTTTACATAATATGTATCCCTATAAAATCTCGGTCGAGTTCGTTAATGGGCAAAATCGGTCGAAGGGGGTGAAAATGGGGGGCTTTTTTCGAAAAATTGAAATTTCGCTATAACTCTCTTAATACGTGAAATATCGAATCCATTCAAAGTTCATAATATGTGTCGGATAAGTGCCAACAATTTATGTCAAATACGTTTTTTGATAGCACCAACCATTGACCAAAGGGGTGGAAAAAAGTGGGTTTTTCGGGAAACATTAATCATATCTCTCTTAATAGGCACAATATCAAAACCGTACAAAATGGACAATATTCCCCTAATAATTACCTAAAACTTTTGTCTGAAAGAATTTTTGATATGACCCACCATTACGCCAAGGGATGAGAAAAATGATTTCGGAATTATAAGAAAATGCCAAGGGCTACCAGTGGTTGCCATGGCAACACTACTAAATTGATGAGGGATGAGCCGTTGCCATGACAGCGCACTTGCACGAGATCAGATTCAGTATTTCCATCTGACTAAGCCGGCCCCGTGGTGTTGGGGTAGCGCGCCTGCCTCTCACCCGGAGTCCCCGGGTTCGATCCCCGGCTCCGTCAGCGATTTTAAAACTGACGTGAGGGTTGGAACGGGGTGCACTCAGCCTCGTGAGGACAATTGAGTAGCTGTCTGAGAGTGAGACAGCACCCCGATCACGAATACCAATATTAACGGCCGAGGGGACCCGACGCGCTGATCACGCGTCACCCCAATATCTGCAGGCCAAATGGCTGGGCAGCGGTCGCTTGGTCGGCCTTAGCCCGTCATGGGCTGGATGGTGCCAGGGGTTGACTTTGACATCTGACTAAGTGGGAAGCGGCTTCGGTGACGTAACTGGTAGCATGCAGAATGTCTATGCCCAAGGTCGCGGTTTCAAAGCCGGCCGAAGTCGTCGGATTTTCTAAGAGCGCTAAAATCCCTCAGTATGCTTTCCTTTGGAGGGGAAGTTCCAACGTTCGTTACGAGTTGCTGGTTGGGGTGGCATCTAGTAGCCAAGTTCACAGCTATGTGTCATTGACGGTAGTACCTGGTAGCAACATTAGGAACTACTGCTTGAAATTGACCGTCTGCAGTCCTTACCTGAATTACAGACTAATACATCCATTACAATTCACACAGTTTATCAGACAGATTCTACACTCACCCAAAGTACACGGGGTTAGATGACCACGTTGTCGCAGCCCCTAAACTGAGGAACCAACCAGAGGTAGATTTCATTAGAAAGTTAACTATTGCAATGGGTAGGCTACCATGTTTCGACTTCCGGAAAATTTCGACATATCTTTGCGTTTCACATCCCCCAGACCCCAAAACCACCGTCAGTTCAAAAGTTTATATATAATTTATGTATGTATATGTGTATTTATATATATATTCATATCAGTTTCTTGTGGACACGATAACTGCCGTAATTTTGCACCAATCACTTTGAATATTTTACCGAATATGTATACCTATAAAATCTCGGTCGAGTTCGTTAATGGGCTAAATCGGTCAAAGGGGGTGAAAATGGGGGGCTTTTTTTTCGAAAAAGTGAAATATTGCTATAACTCTCTTAATATGTGAAATATCGAATCCGTTCAACGTTCATACTATGTGTCGGATAAAGCCCAAAAATTTATGTTTGAAGAGTATTTTTTATAGCACCAACCATTGACCAAAGGGGTGGGAAAAAGTGGGTTTTTCGGGAAACATTAATCATATCTCTCTTAATAGGCACAATCTCAAAACCGTACAAAATGGACAATATTCCCCTAATAATTACCTAAAATTTTGTCTGAAAGAATTTTTGATATGACCCACCATTATGCCAAGGGATGAGAAAAATGATTTCGGAATTATAAGAAAATGCCAAGAGATATCAGTGCTTGCCATGGCAACACTACTAAATTGATGAGGGATGAGCCATCAGACGTTGCCAAGATAATGCACTTGCACGAGATCATATTCAGAATTCCATCTGACTAAGTGTGAAGCGGCTTCGGTGACGTAACTGGTAACAAGCATGCTGAATGTCTATGCCCAAGGTCGCGAGTTCAAAGCCGGCCGAAGTCGTCGGATTTTCTAAGAGCGCTAAAAATCCCTCAGTATGCTTTCCTTTGGAGGGGAAATTCCAACGTTCGTTGCGAGTTGCTGGCTGCGGTGGCATCTAGTAGCCAAGTTCACAGGTAGGTGTCGTTAACGGTAGTACCTGGTAGCAACATTAGGAACTACTGCTTGAAATTGACCGTCTGCAGTCCTTACCTGAATTACAGACTAATACAGCCATCCCTAAGTACACGGGGTTACATGACCGCGTTGTCGCAGCCCCTAAACCGAGGAACCAACCAAAATCTCTGCGGGAGATATAATTTTGCGTGAAGAAGTAACAGACCGTTACATAGTTACACATCAGTGTCGAAACCTTGCATAAGGACAGTGTGACCACAAGTATAAAAATGGACCCCAAATGACAAGAAGGTTACCGTTCCCATAAGACAATAAAATGTTTAAAATAAGCATAAAATGACGAAAAACAAAGTTAATTAAGCTGCAATTATAAAATACCTTCTCGCAATAAATGAGGTCTGATCGTTCTACGAAAACCTGCATATTCTGCCTATTTTCGCCTATCCCCAAGTTTGTCCGGTAAAATCTACCTCCGCCTTCCGGCGTGCCGAGAGGACTTTTTTTATTTATTAATTTAAAAATTTACGAAGTAAATCTCTTCTGTTGTTCTCTCAATCTCGCCCCCCGCCTCCCCAGGGGCTCACATCAAGTGGGACGTGGGTTGGCGACCACGGGACCCCAGCTGAGTCCAGCATTGCTTCCGCTTACTTGTGCCGGGCTCCTCTCTGTCTTCTTTCCTGTCGACCTCACTTGGTCAACTCTTGTTCTCTTCTGACCCCGACGATATTAGGGTATCCGAAGCCTAGAGATTCTCTTCCTTTCCCGCCTTAATTGGCCCTTGTCTCATCTTTTCTGATACCCTCCTTCTGCGAGGTGTCTGCCTTGCTAATTGGCTTATTTAGTTATATTGTAGCCTATTTTCAATTTTGAAAAAATAGGCTTATGAGATCACCTTTTGTCCGTGTGTGTGTGCGTGTGTGTGTGTGTGTGTGTGTGTGTGTGAGGTGTGTGTGTGCCCCCCCCCCCTAATAAATTCTAAACGGCTGAAGCGATTTCAATGAAACTCAGTAAGTTCATAGTACTATTCCGGGCGACCCCGACCGTGCCCTTCAAATTTTGTTACGTCTCATCAATCCATCATGGCGGCTGTGCGAAATATTCCACCAGCATTCATGATCTCCGAAACTATTACCGACATCACCCTGGAATTTTTTACCGTTATAAAAGGAACTACTAGAATTTCACCTATGTGACTATTGAAAAACTGGTAACTACAAAACTAACATGGCGGCCAAGCGAAGTTGCGACGTTTAAATAGACGTTTCTCGCGATTTAACCAACCAAACGCAATAAAACTTGGTACAGTATATGTTTATACACAAGGTAATGCACCGACATCTAACTTCATTCACCCCTCAGGGGCTCACATCTCGTAAGACGTGGGTTGGCGACCACGGGACCCCAGCTGAGTCCGGCATTGCTTCCACTTACTTGTGTCGGGCTCCTCTCCGTCTTCTTTCCTGTCGACTTCACTAGGTCAACTCTTGTTCTCTTCCGACCCCGACGGTATTAGGGTATCCGAGGCCTAGGGAGTCTTTCACTTTCCCGCCTTAATTGGCCCTTATCTCATCATTCCTGATACCCTCCGTGAGGGGTCAGCCTTCTTTTTCTTTTCCTTTTACCTCTTGCCTTGTGCTCAAGGCCCTTAAGGAGGCCGGGTGTATGTAGCCCCACCCCTTCTGGTGCACCCTAGATAATGCTACACCCTCAGGGGCTCACGGCCGGTGAGTTCGGGAGTTGGCGACCCCGAGGGATTCCTGAGCTGGGTCCGTTTTCCCCTTTTGTCCCTTACCTTTGGGGCGGCCCCTCTCCTCTCCTCTCCTCTCCTGTCCTCTTTTCATTATATTTCCTTTCTCTTTAAGATTCCTGCACTGTTTTTGTTACTTGGTTCACCGTGTATCTAAATTCCCTTTTAGCGATTTTTTAAAGGTATTTTTAATCTACGTTGCATTTTGCAAGTTTCTTCGATCTAAATTACATCTCGCGATTGTTTTCTACTTCAATTGCATTTTGTAAAGATTGACAATCTAAATTGCTTTTTGGTAAGTCTTTCAATGCAGGTTGCGGGGCCTTTTAGTGAGAATTTTGAATTTCAATTGCATTTTGTAAGTATTTTCAACCAAAACCGCATTTCGCACGAATTTTGAATCTAAATTGCATTTTGTTTGGTGGGCATTTTGCACATATTTTGATTCTTAATTGCATTTTGTGGGTATTTTGAATCTAAATTACATTTTGTCAAGTATTTTCAAACTAAATTGCATTTTGTAAGTATTGTCAATCCACATGAGTCGTTTGAATCTACCGTACATTTTGTAAACATTTTCAATTTCAATTGCATTTTGTAAGTATTTTGAATTTCAATTGCACTCTGTGAATAATTTGGATTGGAACTGGGATATTTCAATCTGAATTGCATTGTGTATTTTCAATTTCAATTGCATTTTGTAAGTATTTTGAACCTCAGTTGCATTTTGTACGTCATTTCGATCTCATTTGCATTTTGTAAGTATTTTGAATTTCAGTTGCATTTTGTAAGTATTTCGACGCTACTTTGCATTTTGTACGTATTTTGAATCTAGCCTACGTTTTGTGGGTCTTTTTCAATCTATTCTTTTTGTGCAACTTTTCGTTCTAAATTCCCTTTTGTAAGACCATATTGTGAGTTGTTTCCATGTGAGTTCCTGTTTGTACGTATTTTCCGTCTTAGATAATTTTGTTGTGGTTTCCATTTCATTATCATTTTCGTTATCACCCAGATCATTAGGGGCCGATAACCTCGATGTTAGGCCCCTTAAAACAACAATTATCATCTTCATAACTTCATTCAATTGTTTATATAACCACAAGATGGCGGTAATGCAAAATATTTCACCGGCATTGTATATCTCTGAAACTATTAGCGGCATTACCCTGAAATTTTGTACGGAGATAAAGGGCACAACTGGAAGTTCATCTATAAGACTTTCAAAAACCGGTTAACTACAAAACGAATATGGTGGCCAAGCAAATTTGAACATTTTAAATAGACCTTTCTCGCGATTTAATTATCCAAACGCAATGACACTTGGTACAGGAAATGTTTAGACACATTGTAATGCACTGGTATCTAATTTAGTTCAATTGTTTTCATAGCCTCAAGATGGCGGCTGTGCGAATTTTAAAATTAAGTTTTTATTTCTTGTGTCGTAATCATGCGATCGAAGTGAAAGTTTGGATAATGAACCTACGCAATAATTTTTCTTTAATGGTACAAAACTCTATGGCCTATACATTTAACAATCCAACATGGCGACCATCCGAAATATTTAGACGGCTCTGAATATCTACGAATCTATTATTGCAATCAAACTGAATTTTTTGATGTTCATAGGGGCTATGAACTTAAGTTCACCTATAGGACTTTCAATAACCTGGGGATCACAAAACCAACATGGCGGCGACGCGAAGTATAAATCTTCACATGGACATTTCTCGCAATTTAACCGTCCGAGTGCAGTGAAACTTGGTACAGTAAATCCTTATACGAATGTTAATCCACTGGCATCTAATCTATTTCAATTGTTTCCATAACCACAAGATGGCAGCTGTGCGAAATTTTAAAATCCCGTTGTTACTTCTTGTGTCCTAATCATGCGATTGAAGTTTGAATGCTACACATACAGAATAATCTTCATGTAACAGTACATAACTCTAGGACCTACATATATAAAGTCCAACATGGCGACCATCCGAAATATTTAGTCGGTTCTCAATATCTACGAATCTGTTGCAGCAATCAAACTGAAATTTTGTATGTTGATAGAGGCAATTAACATAAGTAGGATATATGAAAATAGGCTGTATAGTTCTTCACGGAACTACTTGTTTTATTGGTTGTCATGCTAGGTTTAGTTTCTTTATGCCTACGTGGCATTGTTCTTCCTGCACTCTCCCATTTTTAGCCTATTTTCAATTTTGAAAAAGTAGGCTTATGAGATCACCTTTTGTCCGTGTGTGTGCGCGCGCGCGTGTGTGTGTGTGTGTGAGGTGTGTGTGTGTGTCCCTAATAAAATCTAAACGGCTGGAGCGATTTCAATGAAACTCGGTAAGTTCATAGCACTATTCCCGGCGACCTCGACCGTGCCCTTCAAATTTTGTTACGTCTCACCAATTAAACATGGCGGCTGTGCGAAATATATGACTAGCATTCAATATCTCCGAAACTATTACCGATATCGCCCTGAAATTGTGTACGGGGATAAAGGGCACTACTAGAAGTTCACCTATGAGACCTTCAAAAACCTGGTTACTACAAAACCAACATGGCGGTCAAGCGAAGTTGAGACTTTCAAATAGACTTTTCTCGCGATTTAACTATCCAAACGTAATGAAACTTGGTACAGCAAATGTTTATACACATTGTAATGAACTGGAGTCTAATTTAGTTCAATTGTTTACATAACCTCAAAATGGCGGCTGTGCGAAATATTTCACTGTTATTCTATATCTCCGAAACTATTACAGATATCACCCTGCAATTTTGTACGGTAATAAAGGGTACTGATACAATTTAACCTATGTATATTTCAAAAACCTGTAAAGTACAAAACGAACATGGCGACCAAGCGAATTTGAAATATTTTAATAGACTTTTCTCGAGATTTAACTCTCTGAGCGCAATGAAATACGGTACAGTAAATGATTTTGCAGATTGTAATGCACTGCTATCTAATTTTATTCAATTGTTTACATAGCCTCAAGATGGCGGCTGTGAGAGAAATTTTAAAATTAAGTTTATATTTCTTGTGTCGTAATTATGCGATCGAAGTGAAAGTTTGAATAATGAACCTAGGCAATAATTGTCCTTGAATGGTGCATAACTCTATGGCCTATACATATAACAATCCTAAATGGCGAGCTTCCGAAATATTAAGACGGTTCTCAATATCTAAGAATCTTTTACAGGAACCAAACTGAATTTTTTTATGTTCATAGAGACTATGAACATATGTACACCTATAGGACTTCAATAACCAGGTGAGCACAGATCCAACATGGCGGCGACGCGAAGTATAAATATTTAAATGGACGTTTCTCGCGAATTAACTATCCGAGTGCCGTGAAACGTTGCAAGTTAAATGCTTATACGAATGTTGATCCACTGGCATCTAATTTATTTCAATTGTTTACATAATCACAAGATGGCTGTTGTGCATAATTTTAAAATCTCGTTTTTACTTCTTGTGTTCTAATCATGCGATTGAAGTTTGAATACGACACGTACACAATAATATTAATGTAATAGTACAAAAATAAAAATCCAACCTGGCGACAATCAGAAATATTTAGACGGTTCTCAATATCTACGAATCTGCTACAGCAATTAATCGGAAATTTTGTATGTTGATAGTGGCAATTAACATGAGTAGGATATATGAAAATAGGCTGTATAGTTCTTCACGGAACTACTTCTTGTTACTTGGTTCACCGTGTATCTAAATTCCCTTCTAGCGTTTTTTAAGGCATTTTTAATCTACGTTGCTTTTTGTATGTTTTTCGATCTAAATTACATCTCGCTATTGTTTTCAACCTCAATTGCATTTTGTAAAGATTGACAATCTAAATTGCTTTTTAGTAAGTCTTCAATATGGCGGAGGGACCTTTGTGAGTATTTTGAATTTCAATTGCATTTTGTAAGGATTTTCACCCAAAACCACATTTCGCACGAATTTTGAATCTAAATTGCATTTTGTTTGGCGGGCATTTGGCGCATATTTTGATTCTCAATTGCATTTTGTGGGTATTTGGAATCTACATTACATTTTGTCAAGTATTTTCAATCTAAATTGCTTTTTGTAAGTATTGTCAATTCTCACGAGTCCTTTGAATCTACCGTATATTTTGTAAGCATTTTCAATTTCAATTGCATTTTGTAAGTATTTTGAATTTCAATTGCATTTTGTAAGTATTTCGACGCTACATTGCATTTTGTACGTATTTTGAATCTCGCCTGCGTCTTGTGGGTCTTTTTTCATTCTATTCTTTTTGTGCAACTTTTCGTTCTAAATTCCCTTTTGTAAGACCATATTGTGATGGTTTCCATTTCCTTATCATTTTCACTATCACCCAGATCATTAGGGGCCGATAACCTCGATGTTAGGCCCCTTAAAACAATTATCATCATCATCATTTGTCCTTTCAGCGCTTACTGGGTTAACCTTCATGCGGTCACGGCCCTTCATGTAACGCACACGGTCGCTTGACGGTAATCTACCGTCCTCCGGTTTTTTTGTATTTTTTGTTTTTTGTTTTCATGTTAAAATCCTTTTTCACTTGCAATGGCAATATGACTGGCTTGGAGGTTGATCGACCATGTAAGTGACATACGGAGGAGTAAATATAGAAACATTTATTCAATAAAAAGCCATAATAAGAGCGACAACGGTGGTGGCTAAAATGAAAAAGCACTATATGACAGCTAGAGATAGTGTTGTGTGCATGCATGTGTGTGGATGTTGGGGGGGGGGGGGGGGGGGAGATTCAGCAACTGGGCTATCAATAGTGAATTAAGTGTGTTAGAAATGAGGAAATACTATGATAAATACTCACATTTTGTTTTGGGTGGTCGGCAAAAAATTGCACTTCCGGTTGCGTGCGACGATAGTCAACCGCTCGACTGCGCTCTTGGCAATTTGATGAACAACTGAGCGAAAACGTCGCCATCAAGAACCGCTACTCCTCTGTCATCTAGCGAAGGATATCGTACCTTGAGAATACATGTGCCGTTTGCGCACTTTGTAACGATCAGAGGACATCTACACGCGTTCCTCTTTACAGGACGGTAATCTACCGACATGTGTCTTTTGCGCACTCTGTAACGATCAGAGGATCTCTACGCTCGTTCTTCTCAACAGGACGCTAATCTACCGACATGTGCCTTTTGCGCGCTTTGTAACGATCAGAGGAGCTCAACACTCGTTCTTCTCAACAGGACGGCAATCTGCCGACGTGTGTCTTTTGCGCACTCTGTAACGATCAGAGGAGCTCTACGCGCGTTTTTCTCAACAGGACGGTAATCTACCGACATGTGTCTTTTGCGCACTCTGTAACGATCAGAGGAGCTCTACGCGCGTTCTTCTCAACAGGACGGTAATCTACCATCATGTATCTTTTGCGCACTCTGTAACGATCAGAGGAGCTCTACGCGCGATCTTTTCAACAGAACGGTAATCTACCGACATGTGTCTTTTGCGCACTCTGTAACGATCAGAGGAGCTCTACGCGCGTTCTTCTCAACAGGACGGTAATCTACCGACATGTGTCTTTTGCGCACTCTGTAACGATCAGAGGAGCTCTACGCGTGTTCTTCTCAACAGGACCGTAATCTGCCGACATGTGTCTTTTGCGCACTCTGTAACGATCAGAGGAGCTCTACGCGCGTTCTTCTCAACAGGACGGTAATTTACCGACATGTGTCTTTTGCGCACTCTGTAACGATCAGAGGAGCCTACGCGCGATCTTCTCAACAGGACGGTTATCTTCCGAAAGACCTGAACTCATGATGATGACGGGGCCAAAGACCCGTAGGCTGGCTGGACGGGACCATTCTACACCAACCTTGCCGCAGGTTCTCAGTTTTACCTGTTGGCCAGGAACAAGAGTCGGATGCAGAATATCGCAGTTATATCGGTTCGCGGGTGTAGTGCCTATAAATTGCCTCATGACGTGGTGCCTAGCGAAGTGACTACTCTGAGCCTCAGCTCAAACTGATGAATATCTGTGTATCCAATTTCGAGTCGCATCAAGAATGAGGGAATTTGTGATTCTGGCATCTTCCGACCTTTCACAGATGCCTGGAGCCATTCGGTATTTTTAATTCGTGACGACAGTTTATTAGTTCAAGGTGTGTTTTTATCAGGTCAGATTTAAAATATGTTGCATTAGATTGCATTGTCATAAAAAGAAGTAAGTATAGACTATTAAAAAGTTGAGATTTTCTAAAATTAATTTTAAAACATAATCTTAAAATATAATCATAACACTAGTGCTGTTGTCATATTAACATTAAATTTTAATTAATAACTGTATTGTATAATAAGACTCTAATACATTCGAATGCTATCTAGCGTGAGTCAAATCAAAAGCAGAATGCAAAACATTTAAAGGTATCAAGCAATAGACCTATGTCTATACTTATGAATTGTAGAACCATCCACAATTCCAATATCTTTTTTGATAATTGGATTTTTCGAATTTTCCGCTTTCTGGAGGAAACCGCCTGCAGCATGTTTGAAGCCTCCTATATTGTCTTGACGTTGCACATTTCGTGCGTAACTTCATTTTTTGTATATTAAGGCTTTCTCGTGATCATTAATAGCTTACGATTTTGAAAAATTTGCAATTTATTAATATGAGTTTTGAATATGACTCCCCAAGCAGGGGTCGCATACAGGAATGCAGCGGATACCATGGATTTGTAAATCAAGCTCTTGTTTTCCAGAATTCCTATTTAATAGGTGATGGAATTTGGATGTTACTTTGGCAGCTTATTCTAATATACTCGTAATGTGATCCTTGAATGATAACTTATTATCCAAGATGACTCCAAGATATTTAGTTTGATTTGTCCATGGTATCCCCCAAATAGCGCTGGTGCTTCATTATTCGATCTACTAGTTCTTCTAGTAAAGTAAATAAAGTATACAGCTTGCGTTTTGGATGTATTGATTTTCATTCGCCATGTCTGGCACCAACTTTGGAATTTTGCAAGTGCTGAGTTCAACCTGCCCGTGACCAGTTTTGGTTTCCACGACCTGGCCATGATGGCCGTGTCGTCAGCATAGAATTCCCTATCAGTACCCTCCGTCCTGGAGAAGTCGTGGGTATGTAAGTTATACCGGATAGGTCCCTGTATAGAACCCTGTGGCACTCCTAACTTGATCACTTTTAAAGAAGACTTATGGCCTCCGCATGTTACATAAAAATGCCTATCTTTTAGGGAGTTATTAATTATATGCCATCCCCCAGGAGCTCACATCTAGTGGGACGTGGGTTGGCGACCACAGGACCCCCCAGCTGAGTCCGGCATTGCTTCCAATTACTTGTGCCAGGCTCCTCTCCGTCATCTTTCCTGTCGACCTCTCTTGGTCGACACTTGTTCTTTTCCGACCCCGACGGTATTAGGGTATCCAAGGCCTAGGGAGTATTTCACTTTCTCGCCTTAATTGACCCTTGTCTCATCTTTCCTGATCCCTCATTCTTCGAGGGGTCAGCCCTCTTGTTTCCTCTTCATTATATTTCCATTTCTCTTTAAGATTCCCGCACTGTTTTTGTTCATTGGCTCTCCGTGTATCTAAATTCTCTTTAGCAATTTGTTTGCATCTACACTCCATTTTGTAGGTATTTTCAATCAACCTTGCATTTTGTAAGTCTTTTCGATCTACATTGCATTTTCAGCCTCCATTGCATTTTTTAAGGATTGACAATCTAAATTGTTCTTAGTAAGTCTTTCAATATCCGGGCCGGGATTTTTGTGAGTATTTTGAATTTCAATTGCATTTTGTAAGCACTTTCAACCTAAACCGCTTTTTGCAAGTATTTTCAATCTAAATTGCATTTTGTATGGTCGGCATTTTGCAAGTATTTTGATTCTCAATTGCATTTTGGGGTATTTTGAAACTAAATTACATTTTGAAAGTATTTTCAATCTTAAATGGCATTTTGTAAGAATTTTCAATTTCAATTTCAATTGCATTTTGTAATAATTATGAATGTCAATTGCACTTTGTAAATATTTTGGATTGGAAATGGGAGCTTTCAATCTGAATTGCATTTTGTAAGTATTTTGTACCTCAATTGCATTTTGTACGTATATTCAATCTCATTTGCATTTTGTAAATATTTTGAATATCAATTGCATTCAACTATACATTGCATTTCTTACGTATTTTGAACCTAAACTACATTTTTTCAATCTATTCCTTTTGGGAGTATTTTCGTTCTAAATTCCCTTTTTGTACTGGTTGTGGTATTTGCCTGGTACAACTGTGTTTTGTTGGCAATGTTCAGAAAAGAGCTACTAGTCTAAGTTCGACTGGATTTTAGGAGTTGAAGTGAAGAAGAGTAGAAGTACGGAGGTGAAAATTTAGAGAGTGAAGTGTTCCAATGGAACTTGTCTGGTTCTAATCTATGTTGTAGGCTGCTAAATACAATTTTACAAGATGAATTTTAGAAAGCAATAGGTTTTAAGGAATGAATGAAAATCCACAGCCTGTTCCTGTCTCCGACCGGGTCAGGGATGGAATGAATGAAGCCCCCATCTAGCGGCGAGGATATGAACTGTGCCGGCTGCCGAAGCCTGTCGCACTCCTCTGAGGCAATGATTAAATGAATGACAGATGAAATGAAATGATAGTGGAGAGTGTTGCTGGAATGGAATTTTGACAGGGAAAACCGGAGTACCCGGAGAAAAACCTGTCTGCCTCCGTTTTGTCCAGAACAGATCTCACATGGAGTGACCGGGATTTGAACCACGGACCCAGCGGTGAGAGGCCGGCGTGCTGCCGCCTAAGCCACGGAGGCTACTGTTTTAAGGAATATACTACTAATATTTACAGTTAACTAACAATTTATGTCATTGTTTGTGTTGGTAATTTTACGTATTTACAAAGTTTTATAGATATGCACAGTTCATGGTTTCTGACCTACTGCAGTAGGAGTGTCTTAGGGTGAGGTTTGATGTAAGATACATTCTCATCCATTTCGTGTGTCTCTCTTATGAGAGGATTGGCGATTCCGATTTTGCTCTTGTAGAACTTCCTGCTGGCTGCTAGGATTTCTTCTTTTATGGTTTTAATATTTAGTTGTTCACGGATGGTGGCTTTCCGGACGTGTCTGAGTTGCTGATCATCCGCAGTAGTTTGTTCTGCTGAACCTGTTATTTACTCTATGTAGCAGGGGCGTGCAGTTCCCCATGCAGGGGCAGCATATAAGATGACCGACCTCAGGAGCATTTTGTACAGCGTGGTCTTGTTTTACGTGGACAGTGCTGACTTCCATGCCAGTAGTGGGTAGATGATGGTTGCTGCCGTTTTTGCCTTAGTTATGGTGTTTTCGATGTGGGCCTTAAATTTTAGTGTTTGGTCGAGAATTACACAAAGATATTTTCCTTCTGTGGACCATTTTATCAGCGTTCCATTTACCATAGACTTAATGGTTGGTTTGTGTTTCCAGCAGTGTAGGGTATGCATTACTGCGACGGTTTTGGATGCGTTCACTTTAATACGCCACATTGAGAACCACTTTTGTATGTTATCTATTGCTGCTTGAAGTTTGGCGGTTGCCACATCTGGCTTGAATGAGTCGGTTGTGATTATGGTGTCTTCTGCGTAGAGGGTAATCTGAGTTCCTTCCGTCTAGGGGATGTCATGAATATAGAGCAGGTACAGCAACGGGCCTATGAAGCTGCCCTGTGGCACGTCTGCTTTTATATCCTTGAGGGTCGATTCCTGGTTGTGAACGCTAACGAAGAATTTTCGTTGGCTTAGGTGACTGTGGAGGGGCCTCCAGTAGGAGTTCAGGAGTCTGAATTTGAGGAGTAATCCCGCCGTCAACACGCGGTCGAACGCTTGGGCGATATCCAAGTAGACTCTCTAGTGATTAAGTGATTTGGTCATCACATTAATTACGCTAATTAGTTGCTGTGTTGTTGAGTGTTCAGGCCGGAAGGCGAACTGTTCGTTTGGTAGAGCTTCCTTTATGGATTGGGTGTCCATGTGTCGTTTGTATAGAATTCTTTCGAAGATCTTGCCGAGCCCATCTAGCAAGCTTGTCTGGGTTTGAGTGCTTATTGTTTGGTTTTGATATGTGAATGATTTTAGCTATTTTCCAAGCTCTGGAGAAATAACCAAATTTCATAGCTGCATTTAGTATTGTTGTAGTCGTAAGAGTGCTGCTGGCGGTAGGTGCTTTATTTAGGACCTGGTTTGGAATCCAATCTGGGCCCGGGGCTTTTTGGTAACTTAATCTGTGTATGCTTCCCCTCGCCTTTATATATGTTGGCGCTGCACTGACGTCATGGGGTCTACACACCTTAGAGAACGAGCTAATCTTACAGCGCCTAAACTGCTTATCCAATCAAAATGAAATTCATAATTAGTGTTCTTCATGATAAAAACAAGTAGTTCCGTGAAGAACTATACAGCCTATTTTCATACTGTACATCCTACTTATGTTAATTGCCACTATCAACTTACACAATTTCAGTTTGATTGCTGTAATTGATTCGTAGATATTGTGAACCGACTAAATATTTCGGATGGTCGCCATGTTGAATTTTATATATCTAGGTCCTAGAGTTATATACTGTTACATGCAGATTATTCTGTACGTGTAGTATTCAAACTTCAATCGCATAATTAGGACACAAGAAGTAACAAGGAGATTTTAAAATTTCGCACAGCTACCATCTTGTGGTTATGGAAACAATTGAAATAAATTAGATGCCAGTGGATTACCATTCGTATAAGGATTTACTGTACCAAGTTTCACTGCACTCGGATGGTTAAATTGCGAGAAACGTCCATGTGAATATTTATACTTCGCGTCGCCGCCATGTTGGATTTGTGATCACCAGGTTATTTAAAGACCTGTAGGTGAACTTAAGTTAATAGCCCCTATGAACATTAAAAAATTCAGTATGATTGCTATAATAGATCTGTAGATATTCAGAGCCATCTAAATATTTCGGATGGTCGCCATGTTGAATTGTTAAATGTATAGGCCATAGAGTCATGTACCATTAAAGGAAAATTATTGCTTAGGTTCATTATTCAAACTTTCACTTCGATCGCATGACTACATCACAAGATATAAAAACTTAATTTCAAAATTCGCACAGCCGCCATCTTGAGGTTATGTAAACAATTGAACTAAATTAGATACCAGTGCATTACAATGTGTACAAATATTTCCTGTACCAGATTTCAGTGCGTTTGGAACATTCAATCGCGAGAAAGGTCTATTTAAAATTTTCAAATTCGCTTGGCCGCCATGTTCGTTTTGTAGTTAACCGGTTTTCGAAAGTCTTATAGATGGACTTCCATTAGTACCCTTTATCTCCGTACAAAATTTCAGGGAGATACCGCTAATAGTTTCAGAGATATAGAATGCCGGTGAAATATTTCGCACATCCGCCATCTTGTGGTTATGTAAACAATTGAACGAAGTTAGATGTCGGTGCATTACAATGTATATAAACATACACTGTACCAAGTTTCATTGCGTTTGGTTGGTTAAATCGCGAGAAACGTCTATTTAAAAGTCGCAACTTCGCTCGGCCGCCATGTTGGATTTTTAGTTACCAGGTTTTCAAAGGTAACATAAGTGAACTTATAGTGGTTCCGTTTATCACCATACAAAATGTCAGAGCAATATCAGTAATAGTTTCGGAGATATTGAATGCTGGTGAAATATTTCGCACAGCCGCCATGTTGGATTGGTGAGCCGTAACAAAATTTGAAGGGCACGGTCGGGGTCGCCCGGAATAGTGCTATGAACTTACCGAGTTTCATTGAAATCGCTCCAGCCGTTTAGATTTTATTAGGGGCGGGACACACACACGAAACACACGCACACGCACACGGACAAAAGGTGATCTCATAAGCCTATTTTTTCAAAATTGAAAATAGGCTAAAAATGTTTCACAGACTCAGTAGTCATAATATTCCCATTTCTTTGGCTGCAATCTACATGCTAATCTCTGATGTTCTCCATGGCCTCGCAACTATTTTTTATCATATTTCTGTGATCATATACCAAACTTAAAAATATATTCTGGGCATAAGTAACTCTTGGGCACAGTATGTAGCCTCAGCACTTATGGTACACCCTGGATAGTGCTACACCCCCAAGGACTCACGGCTGGTGAGTTTGGGAATTGGCGAATGCGAGGGATTACTGAGCTGGGTCCATTTTCTACCCTTCTTCCATTGACTTTGAGTTGCGCCCCCTCCTCGTTCCCTTTTCTATCTGCCTTTCATGGCTCTCCTTTCTTCTGAGTCCGACAATCCTCATTCTTTGTAGATTGAGGGCATTTCTTTTCCTCCTCCTCCCAGGTGCTAACATCTAGTGGGACGTGGATTGGCGACCACGGGGCCCCTGCTGAGTCCGGCATTGCTTCCACTTACTTGTGCCGGGATCCTCTCCGTCTTCTTCCCTGTCGACCTCGCTTGGTCAACTCTTGTTCTTATTCGACCCCGACGGTATTAGGGTATCCGAGGCCTAGGGAGTCTCTTTCTTTCCCGCCTTAATTGGCCCTCGTCTCATCTTTTCTGATACCCTCCTTCTGCGAGGGGTCAGCCTTCTTTTTCCTTTGCTGTTATCTCCTGCCTTCTGCACAAGGCCCTCGAGGAGGACGGGTGTATGTAGCCCCAACACTTCTGGTGCGATCAGGGGCCGATAACCTAGATGTTAGGCCCCTTAAAACAACAATTATCATCATCATCATCATCATCACTTCTGGTGCACCCTGGGTATTGCTACACCCTCAGGGGCTCACGGCTGGTGAGTTTGCGAGTTGGCGACCCCGAGGGATTCCTGAGCTGGGTCAGGTTTTCCCCCTTTTATCCATTCCGTTTGGGACGGACCCTCTCCTCTTTCACTTTCCTATCTGCCTTTCATGGCTCTCCTTCCTTCCAAGTCCCTCAATCCGTATTCTTCGGGCGTTGAGGGCATTTCTTTTCCTCCTGTCCTTTATTTGCCTCACTCTCCTTTTGTTTTCCATTTCTTCTTCTAGTATATAAGTTAGTAGTTAGTTTTAGTTATAGTTTGCATTTCATTATCATCCCCCCCAGGGGCTCACATTTAGTGGGTTGTGGGTTGGCGACCACGGGGCCCCAGCTGAGTCCGGCATTGCTTCCACTTACTCGTGCCGGGCTCCTCTCTTTCTTCTTTCCTGTCGACCTCCCTTGGTCAACTCTTGTTCTCTTCCGACCCCGACGGTATTAGGTTATCCGAGGCCTAGGGAGTCTTTCACTTTCCCGCCTTAATTGGCCCTTGTCTCATCTTTCCTGATACCCTCCTTCTGTGAGGGGTCAGCCTTCTTTTTATTTTCCTTTTACCTCCTGACTTGTGCTCAAGGCCCTTAAGGAGGCCGGGTGTATGTAGCCCCACCACTTCTGGTGCACCCTAGATAATGCTACACCCTCAGGGGCTCACGGCTGGTGAGTTCGGGAGTTGGCGACCCCGAGGGATTCCTGAGCTGGGTCCGTTTTCCCCTTTTGTCCCTTACCTTTGCGGCGGACCCTCTCCTCTTTCACTTTCCTATATGCCTTTCATGGCTCTCCTTCCTTCCAAGTCCCTCAATCCGCCTTCTCCGAGGGTTGAGGGCATTTCTTTTCCTTCTGTCCTTTTATTTGCCTTATTCTCCTTTAATTTTCCATTTCTTCTTCTAGTATGTAGGTTAGTAGTTAGTTTTAGTTTTAAGTTCGCTTTTCATTTTCATCTTCACGATCACCCAAACCATCAGGGGCCGATAACCTAGATGTTAGGCCCCTTAAAACAACAATTATCATCATCATCATCATCTACTCTCCACTCCTTTCTCTTTAAGATTCCCGCACTATTTTTGTTACTTGGTTCACCGTGTGTCTAAATTCCCTTCTAGCGATTTTTAAGGCATTTTTAATCGACGTTGCTTTTTGTATGTTTTTTCGATCTAAATTACATCTCGCGATTGTTTTCAACCTCAATTGCATTTTGTAAAGATTGACAATCTAAATTGCCTTTTAGTAAGTCTTTCAATGCATGTGCCCGGGTCTTTTGGTGAGTATTTTGAATTTCAATTGCATTTTGTAAGAATTTTCAACCAACGCCGCATTTCGCACGAATTTTGAATCTAAATTGCATTTTGTTTGGTGGGCATTTTGCACATATTTTGATTCTCAATTGCATTTTGTGGGTATTTTGAATCTAAATTACATTTGGCAAGTATTTTCAATCTAAATTGCATTTTGTAAGTATTGTCAATCCACATGAGTCGTTAGAATCACCATACATTTTGTAAGTATTTCGACGCTACATTGCATTTTGTACGTATTTTGAATCTAGCCTACGTTTTGTGGGTATTTTTCCATGTATTCTTTTTGTGACTCTTTTCGTTCTAAATTCCCTTTTGTAAGACCATATTGTGAGTTCCTTTTTGTACGTATTTTCCGTCTCAGATAATTGTGTTCTGGTTTCCATTTCATTATCATTTTCGCTATCACCCAGATCATTAGGGGCCGATAACCTTGATGTTAGGCCCTTTAAAACAACAATTATCATCATCATCATCATCATCATCTTCACGTTCACCCAAACCATTAGGGGCCAATAACCTAGATGTTAGGCCCCTTAAAACGACAATTATCATCATCACCAGTATGCATTAGAAGATGACCTAAAATAATATGTCCTTGTCAAGCTGCAGAATGAAATAAAGCAAGGCATCAACATTTTCTAGGAGCATCCTGCAATTAAGAGATACGGAAGTTTCATAAGTTATGGTCACTATAATATACTGTATTACATGCTTGACTTCCTTCCGCACAGCGGATGTATTTCTGCTTTTGGGGCCGTATCTCAGGCGTTCCGATGATATGATTACGTATAAATAACTCACGCCGTGTCGGAAACACTGCTGCCAACATGCCAATTACATAGCCATTCATGGTGATGTAGACCTTAGTGCCATTTCACACGAGATGTTTTACTAGTCCTACAGTTATTTGGCATGACATTGTTGTTCCCTCAGACACTATTTTCTGTTAAATCGCGCTCACGACAACTGCAATGGGGAGTGCTAGAAAGTCCAGATATCAGAGGTTCGAATCCCAGCGCTGACAGTACCTACAGTCTTGGGTTTTCCACACTGCCTCTAAGCAAGTATCCTCTAGGGTCTCACAACTTGTGGGATGTGGGTTGGCAACCACGGGACCCCAGCTGAGTCCGGCATTGCTTCCACTTACTTGTGCCAGGCTCCTTTCAGTTATCCTTCCTGTTGACCTCTCTTGGTGAACACTTGTTCTCTTCCAACCCCGACGGTATTAGGGTATCCGAGGCTTAGGGAATCTTTCACTTTACAACTTAATTGGCACTTGTCTCGTCTTTCCTGATTCCCTCATTCTTCGAGGGGTCAGACCTATTGTTTCTTTTCTTGATATCTCCTGCATTTTGCACTAGGTCCTCAAGGAGGCAGGGGGTATGTAGCCTAACCACTTATGGTTCACCGTGGATAGTGCTACACCCTCAAGGGCTCACGGCTGATGAGTTTGGGAGTTAGAGACCCCGAGGGATTCGTGAGCTGCGTCCGTTCTTCCCCCTTTTTCACTTACTTTGGGGGGACCCTCTCCTTTCTCCTCCCCCCTTTTCTTATCTGCCTTTCATGGCTCCCCTTCCTTCAAAGTCCCTCAATCTTCATTCTTCGTGGATTGAGGGCATTTATTTTCCTCCTGTCTTTTATTTCGCTTTTTCCTTTTTTATTTATTATTTTCTTCTTCTAGCCCGTAAGTTAGTTCTTAGTTTTAGTTCCTGTGTTCATGTCTTCATAATGGTTCAATTTCACCCTAACCATTAGGGGCCGATAACCTCAACGTTGCGTCTCAAAACACCAAACAACAACATCATCATCATCATCATCATCACGGTGGGTGAGTGGTTCTCATGTCGGACTGCCAACCCCAAGCTTGCAGGTGCGCTCCTAGCCATGCTAAATGACTTTTGAAAACAATCACGACACGCATGTCATACGTTGTTGCCATGTTAAGGAACTCATTTGCATTCTGTAGGCCGTGTTCATAATGGCAAATTGATCTCTCGGTATTCCGCCAACACACACGTTCCTCCTTTCTCTACTAGAAAGCGCTATAGTGTCAAGGAGCTTAGATATCTAACCTCCTTGACTTTCATAGCACTCCAAGGAACAAAAAAATTCGGCATGCAAGCCGCCGTCAGGGCGTCAAATAACAACGCTTGCACCCGGCACCGGAGGCCATACGATATTATTATTACTATTATTATTATCATTATCATACGATGATCATCAGTGTAACCAGAGACTGGAGTCAATATCTGATATAATCATAAATGGCCTGTTGTTACATATCTGCAGAAAGCACAGCATCTGATGAATGCCAGACTATCGATTCACGCTTGGCCCCATTCTAGCCCGGAGTAATACGCGTTGAGTTGATGTACGACCTCCGCAGTCTCCGTAAATACGGATTTACTCCAGCGAGCTACACTCTAAATCAATGGAAGACGAGTGCTACTTCACTCTCGGGTCGAGTTTATTCTCGAACTGTGTACATTCATGTTGTGATCCACAGAAATAGTCACTTAGGGACATGATATCCATATCGTAACCCCGTGTTTTAGAGGCAAGACGTGCTTGCTTGCCCTCTTACAGACCTCCAGAGGCTCATGACGAATGGAACGTGTGTAGACGAACACGGGACCCCAGCTGTGTCTGGCATTGCTTCCACTTATATGTGACAGGCCTCCTCTCCTTTATCCTACCTGTCGACCTTCCTTGGTCACCTCTGGTTCTTTTCCGATTGTGGCCGTATTATTGGTAGGCCTATCCGAGATCTACGAGGTTCTCACTTTCCCGCCTTCATTGACCATTTTCTCCTTATCGTCTCATATCTCGTGCCTTCTGCTCAAGGCCCTAAAGAAGACAGGGTGTATGTAGTTCCACCACTTATGGTGCACTCTAGATAGTGCTACTCCCACAAGGGCTCACGGATGTTGATTTCAGGAGTTGGCTACCCCGAGGGGTTATGGAGCTGGTTGAGGTTTTTCCCCCTTTTCCATTGCCTTTGGGGTTAACCCCTCCTCTTTCCCTTTCTTACCTTTCTTCATAGCTCTCATTTCTTCCAAGTCCCACAATCCTCATTCTTCGAGGGTTGAGGGTATTTCTTTTCCACCTATCCTTTATATTTAGACTATTTACATTTATGAAAAAATAGGCTTATGAGATCACCTTTTGTCCGTGTGTGTGTGTGTGTGTGTGTGTATGTGTCCCTAATAAAATCTGAATGGCTGGAGCGATTTCAATGAACCTCGGTAAAGTCATAGCACCATTTTGGCCGCCCCCAGGGGCTCACATCTAGTGGGTTGTGGGTTGGCGACCACGGGGCCCCAGCTGAGTCCGGCATTGCTTCCACTTACTTGTGCCGGCTCCTCTCTTTCTTCTTTCCTGTCGACCTCCCTTGGTCAACTCTTGTTCTCTTCCGACCCCGACGGTATTAGGGTATCCGAGGCCTAGGGAGTCTCTTCCTTTCTCGCCTTCATTGGCCCTTGTCTCATCTTTTCTGATTCCCTCCTTCTGCGAGGGGTCAGCCTTCTTTTTCTTTTCCTTTTACCTCCTGCCTTGTGCTCAAGGCCCTTAAGGAGGCAGGGTGTATGTAGCCCCACCACTTCTGGTGCACCGTCGATAATGCTACACCCTCAGGGGCTCATGGCTGGTGAGTTCGGGCGTTGGCGACCCCGAGGGATTCCTGAGCTGGGTCCGTTTTCCCCTTTTTGTCCCTTCCCTTTGGGGCGGACCTTCTCCTCTCTCCCCTCTCCTCTTTTCCTTCTATTTCCTTTTCTCTTTAAGATTCCCGCACTTTTTTTGTTACTCGAATCACCGTGTATCTAAATTCCCTTTTACCATTTTTTTTTGATATATGTTGCATTTTGTAAGTCTCTTCGATCTAAATTACATCTCGCGATTGTTTTCAACCTCAATTGCATTTTGTAAAGATTGACAATCTAAATTGCTTTTTAGTAAGTCTTTCAATGCAGGCGTCAGGGCATTTTAGTGAGTATTTTGAATTTCAATTGCATTTTGTAAGTATTTTCAACCAAAACCGCATTTCGCACGAATTTTGAATCTAAATTGCATTTTGTTTGGTGGGCATTTTGCACATATTTTGATTCTCAATTGCATTTTGTGGGTATTTTGAATCTAAATTACATTTGTCAAGTATTTTCAATCTAAATTGCTTTTTGTAAGTATTGTCAATCCACATGAGTCGTTTGAATCTACCGTACATTTTGTAAGCATTTTCAATTTCAATTGCATTTTGTATGGATTTTGAATTTCAATTGCACTTTGTGAATAATTTGGATTGGAACTGGGATATTTCAATCTGAATTGCATTGTGTATTTTCAATTTCAATTGCATTTTGTAAGTATTTTGAACCTCAATTGCATTTTGTACGTAATTTCGATCTCATTTGCATTTTGTAAGTATTTTGAATTTCAGTTGCATTTTGTAAGTATTTCGGCGCTACTTTGCATTTTGTACGTATTTTGAATCTAGCCTACGTTTTGTGGGTCTTTTTCAATCTATTCTTTTTGTGCAACTTTTCGTTCTAAATTCCCTTTTGTAGGACCATATTGTGAGTTGTTTCCATGTGAGTTCCTTTTTTTACGTATTTTCAGTCTTCGATAATTTTGTTCTGGTTTCCATTTCATTATCATTTTCGCTATCACCCAGATCATTAGGGGCCGATAACCTCGATGTTAGGCCCCTTAAAACAACAATTATCATCATCATCATCATCCATTTTGGCCGACTCCGACCGTACCCTTCAAATGTTATCACGTCTCACCAATCCAACATGGCGGCTGTGCGAAATATTTTACCAACATTCTATATCTCCGAAACTATTACTGATATAACCCTAAAGTCTTGTACGGTGTTGTACGGTGTAATGGATCTGATGATGATCGCTTGACGATCGAAACTGGTCATCCTAGTGTATTTATTGATCTCATGTTATTTATTTCAGGATTAGGGCATAAAACAGCTCTTTTGGGTACATTCGTGTTGACCGACTGAAAAGCACTAAACTCTTGCTTGTATTGTACGGTGATAGTTCACCTATGAGACGTTCAAAAACCTGTTAACTACAAAACGAACATGGCGGCCAAGCGAAGTTGAAACATTGAAATAGACCTTTCTCGCGATTTGACCATATGATCACAGTGAAATATGGTACAGTAAAATATGTATATACACATTGAAATGCACTAGCATCTAATTTCGTTCAATAACACTCTAGCCTATAACAACAACAAAAACGACGCACCACGAAGGAATAGTCCGATGGCGATAAAAATCGGTGGATGTGAGGAACAGACGTAGAAAACCAAACTATCAAAAGTGCAGAACAATCAAATGATTTATTGCAGAGTTAGAGCGTTACAAAGTGAGGACGTCAATAAGGTGTTGGTCCACCCCGGGCCTGGATGCAAGCTGTCACTCGACGTGGCATGGACTGATAAAGTTCCCGGATGTTGTCCAGCGGAATTTCGTGCCAAAAGGTCTCCGTTGGACTAAATCGGCGACATTCCCATGACTCCCAAATGTGCTCTATGGGAGAGAAATCAGGCGAACGAGCTGCCCAAGGAGGGATAGGGCTAGCTTGAAGACAGTCCATAGCAACACGTGCCGTGTGCGGCCGGGCATTATCCTGTCGGTAAGTAAGGCCTGGATGTCGCTGAAAGAACGGTAACACAACCGGCCGTAGAATGTCATCAAAATACCGCTGTGCTGTTAGTGTGCGAGGAATGACTACCATAGGGATCCGGCTATCAAAAGAGGTGGCACCCCAGACCATCATCCCCTATTGTGGGGCAGTGTGGCGTGCGATAGTCAAGGCAGGATCCCCACGCTGGCCTGGATGTGTCCAAACACGTCTGCAGTTGTCGTCAGGGCACCGTTAGAAACTCCTCCAGAGGCTCACGGCTAGTGGGACGTGGGTTGGCGACCACGGGACCCCAGCTGAGTCCGGAATTGCTTCCACTTACTTGTGCTGGGCTCCTATCTGTTGTCTTTTCTGTCAACCTCCCTTGGTCAATTCTTGTTCTCCTCCGACCCCGATGGTATTAGGGTACCCGAGACCAAGGGAGTCTTTCACATTCCCGCCTTGATAGGCCCTTGTCTCATCTTTCCTGATGCCCTCATTCTTCGAGGGGTCAGCCTTCTTTTCCTTTTCATGTTCTCTCCTGCCTTCTGCTCAAGGCCCTCAAGGATGCAAGGTGTATGTAGCCCCACACTTCTGGTACACCCTAGATATTGCTACACCCTCAGGGGCTCACGGCTGGTGAGTTCGGGAGTTGGCTGCTCCGAGGGATTCCTGACCTGGGTCTGGTTTTTCCCCTTTTATCCATTTCATCTCGGGCGGACCCTCTCTGCTTTCACTTTCCTATCTGCCTTTTATGGCTCTGCTTTCTTCCAAGTCCCTCAGTCCGCATTCTTCGAGGGTTCAGGGCATTTCTTTTCTTTCTGCCCTTTATTTGGTTACCATTTCTTCTTCTAGTATATAAGTGAGTTTTAGTTTACTTTTCATTATCATCTTCACGATCACTTCTAGTGGGCGTGGGTTGGCGACCACGGGGCCCCAGCTGAGTCCGGCATTGCTTCCACTTACATGTGCCGGGCTCCTCTCTGTCTTCTTTCCTGTCGACCTCACTTGGTCAACTCTTGTTCTCTTCCGACCCCGACGGTATTAGGGTATCCGAGGCCTAGGGAGTCTCCTCCTTTCCCGCCTTCATTGGCCCTTGTCTCATCTTTTCTGATTCCCTCCTTCTGCGAGGGGTCAGCCTTCTTTTTCTTTTCATGTTATCTCCTGCCTTCTGCTTAAGGCCCTCAAGGAGGCCGGGTGTATGTAGCCCCACCACTTCTGGTGCACCCTAGATAATGCTACACCCTCAGGGGCTCACGGCTGGTGAGTTCGGGAGTTGGCGACCCCGAGTGATTCCTGAGCTGGGTCCGTTTTCCCTTTTTGTCCCTTACCTTTGGAGCGGACCCCCTCCTCTTTCACTTTCCTATCTGCCTTTCATGGCTCTCCTTCCTTCCTAGTCCCTCAATCCGCCTTCTTCGAGGGTTGAGGGCATTTCTTTTCCTACTGTCCTTTATTTGCCTCATTCTCCTTTAGATTTCCATTTCTTCATCTAGTATGTAGGTTAGTAGTTAGTTTTAGTTTTAAGTTCACTTTTTTTTTCTTCACGATCACCCAAACCATCAGGGGCCGATAACCTAGATGTTAGGCCCCTTAAAACAACAATTATCATCATCATCATCATTTTCGCTATCACCCAGATCATTAGGGGCCGATAACCTCGATGTTAGGCCCCTTAAAACAACAATTATCATCATCATCATCATTTTCGCTATCACCCAGATCATTAGGGGCCAATAACCTCGATGTTAGGCCCCTTAAAACAACAATTATCATCATCATCATCATTTTCGCTATCACCCAGATCATTAGGGGCCGATAACCTAGATGTTAGGCCCCTTAAAACAACAATTATCATCATCATCATCATCATTTTCGCTATCACCCAGATCATTAGGGGCCGATCACCTCGATGTTAGGCCCCTTAAAACAACAATTATCATCATCATCATCAGCGCGCCACCACTGTATTCTGACTTGACGGTGAACAGGCGTGAGTGGTAAGCGGCGTAATGGGCAGCGCGAGCGCAAATTCCTGTCGCTCAGGGGTCTGTTGCTGGTCATGGTGGACACATGTGTGCAGGTCACACGCTGGATCGTTCAAAACGACGACTCCGGTGCTGTGACAGCTGTTCTGACAATCTCTCTGTCTGCCCGTGCTGTTGTGGCCCTCGGTTGACCACTGCCTTCCTGACGCTGATGCCTGCCGTTGCTGACCCATGCTTGCCAGCATCGTCTGATCGCCGCATCACATGGGCCCAAATATCCAGCAACAACTCGATTCGACCAACCAGCTTCTTTCAATCCGATCGCACGACCTCTTTCAAACTCGGACATCTGCTCGTAATGAGCACGAATTCTTCGGCGTGGCATTCTTACAGACGACGTTCAGATATCCCAGTCAAATGCAACAGCTAATTTGAGCATATGCTTCACCCAACCCCGACGGTATTAGGGTATCCGAGGCCTAGGGAGTCTCTTCCTTTCCCGCCCTTATTGGCCCTTGTCTCATCTTTCCTGATCCCTTCCTTCTGGGAGGGGTCAGCCTTCTTTTTATTTTCATTTTCCCTCCTGCCTTCTGCTCAAGGCCCTCAAGGAGTAGGGTGTATGTAGCCCCACCACTTCTGGTGCATCCTAGAAAGTGATACACCCTCAGGGGATCACGGCTGGTGAGTTCGGGAGTTGGCGACCCCGAGGGATTCCTGAGCTGGGTCCGGTTTTCCCCTTTTGTCCCTTAGCTGTGGGACGGACTCTCTCCTCTTTCACTTCCCTGTTGTTTTTCTTTTCATTATATTTCCTTTTCCCTTAAGATTCCCGCACTGTTATTTTTGCCCCCCAGGGGCTCACTTCTAGTGGGCGTGGGTTGGCGACCACGGGGCCCCAGCTGAGTCCGGCATTGCTTCCACTTACTTGTGCCGGGCTCCTCTCAGTCTTCTTTCCTGTCGACCTCACTTGGTCAACTCTTGTTCTCTTCCGACCCCGACGGTATTAGGGTATCTGAGGCCTAGGGAGTCTCTTCCTTTCCCGTCTTAATTGGCCCTTGTCTCATCTTTTCTGATACCCTCCTTCTGGGAGGAGTCAGCCTTCTTTTTCTTTTCATTTTCCCTTTCCCTCCTGCCTTGTGCTCAAGGCCCTCAAGGAGGTAGGGTGTATGTAGCCCCACCACTTCTGGTACCCCCTAGATAATGCTACACCCTCAGGGGCTCACGGCTGGTGAGTTCGGGATTTGGCGACCCCGAGGGATTCCTGAGCTGGGTCCGTTTTCCCCTTTTGTCCCTTACCTTTGGGGCGGACCTTCTCCTCTCTCCCCTCTCCTCTCCTCTCCTCTCTTCTCCTCTTTTCATTATATTTACTTTTCTCTTTAAGATTCCCGCACTGTTTTTGTTATTTGGTTCACCGTGTATCTAAATTCCCTTCTGGCGGTTTTTTTTTAAGGCATTTTTAACCTACGTTGCTTTTTGTATGTTTTTTCGATCTAAATTACATCTCGCGATTGTTTTCAACCTCCATTGCATTTTGTAAAGATTGACAATCTAAATTGCTTTTTAGTAAGTCTTTCAATGCATGTGCCCGGGCCTTTTAGTGAGTATTTTGAATTTCAATTGCATTTTGTAAGAATTTTCAACCAACGCCACATTTCGCACGAATTTTGAACCAAAATTGCATTTTGTGAGGTGGGCATTTTGCACATATTTTGATTCTCAATTGCATTTTGTGGGTATTTTGATCTAAATTACATTTTGTCAAGTATTTTCAATCTAAATTGCATTTTGTAAGTATTGTCAATCCACATGAGTCGTTAGAATCACCGTGCATTTTGTAAGCTTTTTCAATTTCAATTGCATTTTGTAAGTATTTTGAATATCGATTGCACTTTGTGAATAATTTGGATTGGAACTGGGATAGGGCCTATTTCAATCTGAATTGCATTGTGTATTTTAAATTTCAATTGCATTTTGTAAGTATTTTGAACCTCAATTGCATTTTGTACGTGTTTTCGATCTCATTTGCATTTTGTAAGTATTTTGAATTTCAGTTGCATTTTGTAAGTATTTCGACGCTACATTGCATTTTGTACGTATTTTGAATCTAGCCTACGTTTTGTGGGTATTTTTCCATGTATTCTTTTTGTGACTCTTTTCGTTCTAAATTCCCTTTTGTAAGACCATATTGTGAGTTCCTTTTTGTACGGATTTTCCGTCTCAGATAATTTTGTTCTGGTTTCCATTTCAGTATCATTTTCGCTATCACCCAGATCATTAGGGGCCGATAACCTCGATGTTAGGCCCCTTAAAACAACAATTATCATCATCATCATCATGTTATTTTTGCATCTCCACTCCATTTTGTGGGTGTTTTCAATCTCCGTTGCATTTTGGAAGTCATTTCGATCTACGTTGCATTTTGTGAGTGTTTTTCAACCTCGATATCATTTTTTAAGGATCGACAATCTAAATTGCTTTTTAGTAAGTCTTTCAATATCGTGGGGGTCGTTTTGTGAGTATTTTGAATTTCAATTAAATTTTGTATTTTCAACCTACCCCGCTTTGTTCAAGTAGTTAATTCTCAATTGCATTTTGTGGGTATTTTGAATTTACATTACATTTTGTGGGTATTTTGAATCTAAATTACATTTTGTAAGTATTTTGATTTCACTTGCATTTTGTAAGTATTTCGACTGTACGTTGCATATTGTGCGTATTTTTCGATCTATTCCTTTTGTTAGTATTTTCGTTCTGAGTAGTTTCAATCTGAGTTCCTTTTTGTAAGTATTTTCCTGCTCACTTACTTTTCGTTCTGGTTTCCACTTCATTGACATTTTCGCTATCACACTGACCAATAGGGGCCGATAACCTGGATGTTAGGCCCCTTTATCATCATCATCATCATCATATGCTTCATAATCGCACCCCCCCCCCCTGTGGGTGGGGGGGTTTAGAATACACCCACGGTATCCCCTGCCTGTCGTAAGAGGCGACTAAGAGGGGCGACCTTGGCTATACTTTAAGGACTCCACGTTGTTTTGTGAATTGGACCCCCAGTGGGTGGGAGGAAGCGAATACATCCACGGTACTCCCTGCCAGTCGTAAAAGGCGACTAAAAGGGCTTCTCGGAACGGTCCCCTTTCGAGGGTTTGACAGTCAGCTCTAAAAGACATACACCCGTGCGGTATAACTCTCATTAGGTTATATCGCACTTCTTTCCGTCATTGCTTTCAGGATCTGGCAACCAAAATTTCTATATGTGCGTGCTGTTAGGGGATGGGCCACTTACGCTAGCGACTACGCTCGAGAGCCTGTCCCGGTCTTGGCCGCGCCGACAGGTGGGTGTGCCATGTACCCGTTCAGTAGTATCCGCCTGACTACGCAGGTCCCCGCACAGCCGAATATCTGAGCTGTAAAATCCAGTATATGCCAAGGGGTACATGCCGATACGGCATTGTAAAACATCGGACCCCCGGGCAATGCCTTCCAAGCTAGGCGGGCCTTGCCCTGGCTGGGTAGCGCCTACTGTGACGGTCCGTGATCGGATGTCGGTGGCATTCGGGGAGGATGATCTGGCCATGGGTTCTAAAAGAAAAATCCCCAACCAGGGTGGACCTACACCCAAACAGGGTGGTCCTACACCCAAGTCTTTAACATTTGATTCCCTACGGGGATCAACCCCCTGGGAACAATATGTGCGTGAAAATCTGGGTACTGACACCCCCAAGTTTCTGGTAGCTACCAGAACAGATGGGGGTGATTTCAAGCTGGTAAAGCGTATTTTGTTTTCTCGCCACATAGAAGGTGTCTATGGTGAGCTTGAGAAAGTACAAAAGATGAGGAACGGTAGCTTGTTGCTCAAGACTAGGACTGGTGAGCAAGTTGAACGACTTTTGCAATGTGACCACTTTGGCGACATTCCCGTCAAAGTGGAAAAGCACACGTCCCTGAATCTGGTCCGAGGAGTTATTTTCCACCGGGACCTGATTCTGAACACTGACGAGGAGCTCAAGGAGGATATGCAGCACCGTCACGTGACTGATGTCAGGCGCATTACGCGCAAGGTCTATGGTCAAATCGTGGATACTGGTGCTTTCATTATTTCCTTTGAGATTTCGGTGCTCCCAGAGAAAGTCAAGGTTACAAGTTACCGTTGTGACGTCCGGCCTTATATCCCTCCACCAATGAGGTGTTATAAGTGCCAGACGTTCGGCCACATGTTATCCCGATGCTCGAGCCCCGACATCTGTGGAACATGCGGTAAGTTACCACACGAAGCGGAAGAGTGCACAACACCTTATCGGTGCACTAATTGCCCTGGATTTCATTCTCCTCGGGACAGGAACTGCCCTGTCTTCCTGCGTGAGAAGAAAATCCAGGAGATCAAAACCCTGGATGGTCTCACCTACCAGGAAGTCCGCAAGAAGTACCATACCACGATTTCGCCTTCTCCAACGATTGATTATAGAGCCATAATACCAAATTTGGTCCCGGTGACCTCATCTTTTGTACCAGCTGTGAAACCTTCAACTGAGTTACCTGTTCTGAAGCCAGCACCTATGATAATAACGGAAAGCCCGAAGGTGACTTCAACTTCACCTTCGGCCAGCACGAAGGCTGTGCGAGCGAAGGCAGCTCCGCCCGCACAGCAGGGGAGGAAGTTGAAGACTTACTCCCCACTCGGGAGGAAGTCGAAGACTTTCTCCCCACCCAAACGGTCGGCGAAAGCCGCGCCGAAGCCGGCGGAGGCGGCATCGTCGACCAGGGTCAGGAATTCGGCTCCTGACCCGTCTATATATCTTAAAGAGGCGGGGGCGGGTAAGAAGGGACCCCGAACTACCCATTCCCTTTCTCCCAAAAAGGGGAAGCCATCCGCGCCAACACCTGCGGATGCTTCTGCGCCTGGGGACGTTTCGGTCCCCAGATCTGCGCGCTCCCCACGGAGATCCCCCCGCTGCCGAACTGCGTCTATGAAATCTTCCAACGAGTCGATTCACTCCACGACCTCGCCTGAGGACATGGAGATTATAGTCGACGTAGTGACTGTAGATCCTCCAGAGTCAAAGTTGGAGTAGCTTGCTGCTCTACGTTATTCCCTAAGTTCACACAATGGCACTGTTACAGTGGAATTGTAACAGTTATGACAGGCATTTGACAGAACTCCGTCAGCTTATTGCCCAATACGCAGCGAGTATAGTCTGCCTACAGGAAACAAACCTCAGACCTGATCACGTGACTGTTCTGAGAGGTTTCCGACTATACTCTAAAGAGCGACAAGACGCCGGCCGGGCTTCCGGGGGCGTTTGTACCTTCGTTCGCTCTGACTGCTATAGTGAGGAATTTCCACTCGCCACTCCTCTGGAAGCTATTGCAGTTCGCGTGTCCTTGCCTGCTATGACAACTGTTTGTAACGTGTACCTTCCACCGAACCAGCCCTTTGATATTAATGACGTCCTTGATCTTGTTGATCAACTTCCAGTCCCTTTCCTACTCGTGGGTGATTTCAACGCTCATCGCCCCCAATGGGGATCACCATCTTCCTGCCCCAGAGGAAGGGACGTGGAGGGCTTAATTCAAGTGTTGGATTTATCTCTATTAAATACAGGGGAAGCTACACAATTTAGCTTAGCGCACGGCACGTACTCACACATTGACTTGAGTGTGTGTAGCCGTGCGCTGGTCCCCCTATTTGGGTGGTATGTACACGACGACCTCTGTGACAGTGACCATTTCCCGATCGTTCTTACCCTTCTGACCCAGACGCCCGTGGAGTTCCCCAGTCGTTGGGTTCTTAAGAGGGCAAATTGGCCCTCGTTTCAAGAACGAGCTGTGTTCGTTGATCTTGGTTGCCAGAGCGTCGATGACGAGGTACAGCACATCACCGATGTGCTTCTTGCTGCCGCCGAAGAGTCCATCCCATCCTTTTCTGGGACTCCTCGTCGCAAACTCGTCCCTTGGTGGACAGAGGATATTGCAGCGGCAATAAGAGACCGTCGTCGAGCTCACAAGCACTACCGTCGGCGTCCAACCATGGCCAATTTGGTGGCGTTTAAGAAATTTCATGCCAAGGCACGGATTCTTATTCGCCAGAGTAAGAAACAATCCTGGGAACGGTATGTGTCTTCTATTACGGCACATACCCCTCCTCTCAAGTGTGGACTAAACTACGACGCATTTCGGGAATTCAGACATCTTCTACTCTACCGGGAATTTCCATTGCTAATGAACTGGTTACAGATCCTTATCGCATTGCAAACCATCTCGCCTCGTATTTTGTGGATATATCCGGTTCCGATAACTATGACCCTGCCTTCGTGGCCCTGAAGCGCGAAGCGGAACGTTTCCAGCTTTGTTTTGCTTCCCGCGCTTCGGAGGAGTACAATGTGCCCTTTACGGAGTGGGAACTCCGCGGAGCGCTGGCGCTCTGCAGGGACACGTCTCCTGGCCCGGATAATATTCACAACCAGATGCTTAAACACCTTAACGATGAGAGCATTCGCTATTTGCTCAGGGTGTTTAATCGTATCTGGTTGGAAGGTGTGTTTCCAGCGCAATGGCAGGAAGGTATCATTATACCTATCCTGAAGCCCGATAAGGATCCCAAATTGACAGGGAGTTACAGACCTATTTGTCTCACTAACGGTTTGTGCAAGCTCTTTGAGAGGATGGTCAATCGGCGCCTGGTGTGGGTCCTGGAGAAACGGGGACTCCTGTCTGAATACCAGTGTGGTTTCAGGGCGTCTCGGTGTACCAACGACCATCTGGTACGCCTGGAGACTGCCATACAGGACGCTTTTCTCCGGAGACAGCACCTAGTCGCTGTTTTCTTTGACCTCGAGAAGGCCTATGACACCACTTGGCGTTACGGCATCCTCTCTACCCTGCATCAATGGAAATTCCGAGGTAACTTGCCGGTTTTTATTGCGAATTTTCTGTCCCTTCGCCTCTTCCGTGTCCGAATAGGGGGGACATATTCGCAATATCATATACAGGAAAACGGAGTCCCACAGGGATCGGTGCTTAGCGTAACATTATTTGCGATTGCCATAAACGGTATAGTCGCTGCTGCTGGTCCAGCAGTGGTACCGTCGCTATATGTAGACGACTTCGCTCTACATTATAGTGCGCAAAATATGGCGGTCGCTGAACGACAGCTACAACAAGCTATTCGGAGAGTGGAACGCTGGACACTGGAGCATGGCTTTCGATTCTCAACCACTACTTCCTCGGTTGTCCATTTCTGCCGAAAGCGCACCCTCCATCCAGATCCTGAGCTTTATCTGGGCAATGTAGCTTTGCCTGTTGTTGCTGCGTACCGGTTCCTTGGGCTCCTTTTCGATCAGAAATTGACGTGGGAACCACACGTGCGGTGTTTGAAAACTGCCTGCGCTAAGAAACTCAACATGTTGCGGTTTCTTAGCGGCACATCATGGGGGGCGGACCGCGCGGTGCTCCTGCGTTTTTACACGTCACTGATTTTATCTAGGTTAGATTATGGCAGTGTAGCATATGGTTCGGCCCGTAAGTCAGTGCTTGTTAAACTGGACAGTGTCCACCACGGCGGTGTGAGGCTGGCGACGGGTGCCATTCGGACAAGCCCAGTCGTCAGCTTGCTCGCCGAGGCTGGCGTACCTCCTTTACACCTGAGGCGCCAACAAATACTGCTGACCTATGCTGCAACTATTCGACAGATGCCACTTCATCCAAGCTATCCGTGTTTGTTTTACAATCCGAATCGCCGGCTGTATGATGTGCTCGCCCGAGTCACTCGGCCGGCGGGGATTCGCTTGGATGACTTATACCGTCAGTTCAGATTTCCTTCTGTCTCCTGTATCGTCCGAGTACCTAGCAAGGCCCCTCCGTGGATGGTCTCTCGCCCTGATATCATCCTGGATCTGCACACCGGCCCCAAGTCGGACACGGACTCCTCCATCCATCGGAGGCTGTTCCAGTCCGTGGTGACACGGTATCCGGGATCAGGGCTTGTATTCACGGACGGTTCGAGGGTAAACGAGAAAGTAGGCTGTGCATTTGTGGTTGAGGATCGTCGGTTTCTCTTTTCACTTCCCGAGGCCTGTAGCGTGTACACTGCGGAGCTCTATGCCATCTTAGAGGCTCTGCGGTACACGTTATCAGACGATCATCAGCACTTTATTGTGTGAACTGACTCTCTGAGTGCGCTGCAGGCGATCGATGTGTGTTTCCCGAAGCACCCGTTGGTCCAGCGTGTGCACGACCAGCTCGTCAGTTCGCGTAACGCTGGGACCGGGGTGACCTTTGTGTGGCTTCCTAGCCACATGGGTATTGCGGGAAACGAGCTTGCTGATCAGGCGGCGAGAGAGGCAGTTGCACTGCCCTCGCTACCGTATAAGGTGCCTGCTAGTGATGTGCGCTCTCAGTTGCGGCATTCGATCCTGTCGCATTGGGAGGAGGCATGGCGTGCCACGCCTCCACCCAACAAACTGAGAGGCATCAAGGAGACAACGAAGGTGTGGAAATCTTCCTTCCGATCTCTCCGGAAGGAAGCTGTGGTACTCTGTCGACTCCGGATCGGCCATGGGATTGCTACGCACTTCCACTTGCTAAAGAGAGAAGATCCTCCTGTGTGTACTTGCGGCGCCCACCTAACCGTGGCACACCTTCTCTTGGAGTGTGTGGATCTGGCCGATCTGCGAGGGACTCTTAAACTGCCTAATACCCTCTCCCTTATTCTCCGTGATGACGGGCCGTCAGCTGACCTCGTCATCCGGTTCATGAGGGAGAGTGGTTACTTTTGTAAGTTTTAATGTGTAGTTACGACTTTTAATTCCGGTTAAATCTGTTTTATGATTTTTATTGTGTTATGTATTGTATTGTTCACTATGCCTTATTTGTTTTATCCTTTTTTACCATCCGCCTTTTCATTCATTGGGCACGAAGCTTTAACCAGTGGCATGTAAGGTCCGAATGTCTTTGCATACGTAATTTCCTTACAATCGGACAACGCCTTCCCGGTGCGTCGTTGGTTTTTTTTTTTTTGTTCTATGGTGTATTTACGTAGCCTCGAGATGATGGCTGTGCGAAATTTTAAAATTAAGTTTTTATTTATTGTTTATCAATCATGCGATCCAAGGGAACGTTTGAATAATGAACCTACGCAATAATCGTCATCTAATAGTGCATAACTCTATGGCATACATAGATATTCAACATGGCAACCATCCAAAATATTTAGACGGTTCTCAAGATCTATTAATCAATGACAGCAATCAAACTGAAATTTTGTATGCTGATAGAGGCTATAAACATACGCTCACCTATAGGACTTTCAATAACCTGGTGAGCACAAATTCAACATGGCGGCGACGCGATATATAACTATTTAAATGGGCGTTTATCGCAATTTAACCGTCCGAGCGCAGTGAAATTTGATAAGGTAAATGGTTGTACACTTTTGAATCCACTGGCATATACTTTATTTTAATTGTTTTCATAAGCACATGATGGCAGCTGTGCAAAATTTTAAAATCTCGTTTTTATATAGTGTGTCTTAATCATGCGCCCCCAGGGGCTCACTTCTAGTGGGCGTGGGTTGGCGACCACGGGGCCCCAGCTGAGTCCGGCGTTGCTTCCACTTACTTGTGCCGGGCTCCTCTCCGTCTTCTTTCCTGTCGACCTCACTTGGTCAACTCTTGTTCTCTTCCGACCCCGACGGTATTAGGGTATCCGAGGCCTAGGGAGTCTCTTCCTTTCCCGCCTTAATTGGCCCTTGTCTCATCTTTCCTGACACCCTCCTTCTGTGAGGGGTCAGCCTCCTTTTTCTTTTCCTTTTACCTCCCGCCTTGTGCTCAAGGCCCTTAAGGAGGCAGGGTGTATGTAGCCCCACCACTTCTGGTGCACCCTAGATAATGCTACACCCTCAGGGGCTCACGGCTGGTGAGTTCGGGAGTTGGCGACCCCGAGGGATTCCTGAGCTGGGTCCGTTTTTCCCATTTGTCCCTTCCCTTTGGGGCGGACCCTCTCCAATCCTCTCCTCTTTTCCTTATATTTCCTTTTCTCTTTCAGATTCCCGCACTGTTTTAGTTACTTGGTTCCCCGTGTATCTAAATTCCCTTTTAGCGATTTTTTGTAGGTATTTTTAATCTACGTTGCATTTTGTAAGTCTTTTCGATCTAGATTGCATTTTGTGAGTGTTTTTCTATCTCAATTGCATTTTGTAAGGATTGACAATCTAAATTGCTTTTTAGTAAGTCTTTCAGTATCCGGCCGGGGCATTTGTGAGTTTTTTGAATTTCAATTGCATTTTGTATTTTCAACCTACCCCGCTTTGTTCAAGTAGTTAAGTCTCAATTGCAATTTTGTGGGTATTTTGAATCTCCATTACATTTTGTGCGTATTTTCAATCTCATTTGCATTTTGTAAGTATTTTGATTTCACTTGCATTTTGTAGGTATTTTGACTGTACGTTGCATTTTGTACGTATTTTGGACTTAACCTACATTTTGTGCGTATTTTTCAATCTATTCCTTTTGTGAATATTTTCGTTCGAAATTCGCTTATGTACGTATTACCGCTCTCCATTTGGAGAGTAGTTTCAATCTGAGTTCCTTTTTGTAAGTATTTTCCCTGCTACTCACTGTCTATATTATCTAAACCATTTTCGTTTCATCCATAGCAGTGAGCTGTTTTTATCTTCATCCTTTCATTTCACGCCATTTCATTTCATCAGGGTCCGATAACCTCGATGTTAGGCCCCTTAAAACAACAATTATCATCATCATTAATCATGCGATTGAAGTTGGAATAATACACCTACACTATAATCTTCATGTAATAGTACATAACTCTTAAAACCTACATATATAAAAGTCCAACATGGCGACCAACCGAAATATTTACACAGCTATCAATATCTACGAATCTATTACAGCAATCAAACTGAAATTTTGTATGTTGATAGAGGCAATTAACATAAATAAGAGATGTAACAAGTAGTTCCGTGAAGAACTATACAGCCTATTTTCATATATCCTACTTATGTTAATTGCCACTATCATCATACAACATTTCAGTTTGATTGCTCTAATAGATTCGTAGATATTGAGAACTTACTAAATATTTCAGATGGTCGTCATGTTGGAGTATATATGTAGGTCCTAGAGTTATGTACTGTTAAATGAAGATTATTGTGTACGTGTAGCATTCAAACTTATATCGCAGGATTAGGACACAAGAAGTAACAAGGAGTAAAATTTCTCACAGCTGCCATCTTGTGGTTATAGAAACAATTTAAATAAATTAGATGCCAGTGGATTAACATTCGTATAAGGATTTACTGTATCAAGTTTCACTTCACTCGGATGGTTAAATTGCGAGAAACGTCCATTTGAATATTTGTAATTCGCGTCGCCGCCATGTTGGATTTGTGGTCACAAGGTTAAGTCCTATAGGTGAACTTAAGTTCATAGCCCCTATGAACATAAAAAAATCAGTTTGATTGCTATAATAGATTCGTAGATATTCAGAGCCGTCTAAATATTTCGGATGGTCGCCATGTTGGATTGTTAAATGTATAGGCCATAGAGTCATGTACCATTAAAGGATAATTATTGCGTAGGTTCATTATTCAAATTTTCACTTCGATCGCATGATTACGACACAAGAAATAAAAACTTAATTTTAAAATTCGCGCAGCCGCCATCTTGAGGTTATGTAAACAATTGAACTAAATTAGATACCCGTGCATTACAATGTGTATAAACATTTCCTGTACCAGATTTCATTGCGTTTGGAACATTAAATCGCGAGAAAGGTCTATTTAAAATTTTAGGTAGATTTCATTAGAAAGCTAATTATTGCAATGGGTACCATGTTTCGACTTCCGGAAAATTTCGACATATCTTCGCGTTTCACATCCCCCAGACCCCAAAACCACCGACAGTTCAAAAGTTTATATATAATGTATGTAAGTATATATATATATATATATATATATATATGTATTGAATCCTTTATCCACAGGCTGTATAAAGGATTCTAATAATTATTCATCATCTTTTGATACATTTATACAGACAACAGATATGAGAGCCAGACGGTGTTGGGATATATTGAGAAATCAGTGGCCGAGAGGACACAATGTTTTAAGCTCCTGTGGTATTTTAGGAGGATGCGTTTATATTCTTGGGACACAGGACAGGTGCAACTTTTAGCGCGAATGTTGGCGTGGGCACGCACAATATGGCTTGTTGCTAGGAATATTGGCGCCAAGGAAGAAATCGAATGCTACGAAGCAATTGGTCTATCATCATGTTAACCACTCCCTACTGCTGGAATATATGTAAAAGCGCGCAAAGACATACAACAGTCTGGGCCAATAATATCAAGACGCCTTGTCTTAGTGGGAACTCGGCTTGGGAACGCGCACTGGTAAATTAACGCGGGAGTTATCTACAGATTAATTCCACGATCGATTCAAGCCGGCTACAGCATAATCGTAACCTCCACACTACTACGAACTCAATGATACCGATCGCATGCTAGTCTGATAGTTATTATGGAACATTTTTTAATATATCCCCTTCCACACCTACCCTAGTCAGAGTCATTTATAAGGATCCAAGATGCTTCGAGGATCATTACTAATTTTTGTACGTCTGAGGACGGAACATATCACTTATTTCTGTGCATCTGAGGACGTAACACACATTACTTATTTCTGTACGTCTGTGGACGTAAGATTCATACTCCGCATATTTTCATGTTTGTGAACATGGAACAGTGTCGTCAATTTATAAGTATAACTTCAGTGATTTATTTATAGTCCCAGCACTATCAGTAGGAACAGTTCATCGAAGTAATTCACCAAATAGACTGTCAAGGAATATAGTACTTGATAGGTGAATATAGTAGGAATTATATCGTGTGTGTATCTGACAAAAACTGTATTTAATTCAGCACGAGATGACGCCTAAGTACGAGAATGGATCTGGGAACCAGCAGGACATTTGCCTAAAGATGTCAATGACCAGATAAACATCTTAAAGGAGATGGCTGCAGACGTATTCTTGGCGCTGTTTAAAGGATTGAGTACCAAATAAATTTATTTATTTATTAAATCAGCTACGGTATTATGGGATATTTTTGTAAATATTTGTTTGCTTGCTTGGTAATGTAGATTATTAGTTTTTATTTTACTGACACATTAAATATGGGACTAGCCGAGCGTTGCGTAATTTATATAATTTGTGATTGTATTTGGTTTAACTGTACGGAGCGACACGCGGAGCCCGTGCTCGCTTTCGCTTGCGTAAATCGCGGTCAAGCATTATTATTCGGAGATATACCTTACAACAAAAATGGAACTGAATTAATTTTGAGATTAAAAATAGAAATTGGAGGGTAAAAGATTATTTGTGAGTAGAATTTTATGACGGATCAGGATTATTTTGATAGTTGCTTTCCAGCAGATTTGAACGGGATGGCACTTTGCACCCGAGTTTTTGTTGTGTATTTTGTTAATGTGTCTTTGGACGCGATATTGTTGATCTGTTTTGAGCCGACCCAGTGTGTGTGTATGAGTGTCAGTCCAAGCTATGGGTGCGTAATGTGAGTTTTATGATGTGCTAGCAAGAATATATCATGGCGATTATTCTGACTTGCTCCACGTCAACCCAGTTCATGTCCTCGCGAGGCTGGACTTGTGGTATATATTTGTGTTTCTCGTCATCCAAGGGGATGGCCGAGATCTGTTGTCGTTTCCAGTGGGAAATCTGCACCTAGCTTGCCAGACTGAGAGAGGTATTTGTGGCAGTGATGACTCATATAAATAGGGGAGCGCTCAATCAGATAACGTGTCTTGTCATTAGAACAGGCTTGCTTCCTGTACTGCAATTTAAAATGTTGTTTAAAATCACAAGACCTGATCGGTTATAATGTGTATTGTTGATTAAATGGGAGCTGTCCATAATTGTAAGGTAGCCACCGAAATTCGTGTTTGTCTGGCGTTTCATATAAATGTAAACATAGTTTTTCAGCAGTTAGGCTTGTATTTTGTTGTTGTTGGTTCAATTTTTGGTGTGTTTATTTTTGACGCGTTCTTGACCCGTGTCAAGTTAGGGTGCGCGAAGCTATGTTCCCAAGTTATGATGAGAGCATTTTGGGCCTATTTCTGGCATACTCTTTTTATTCCGTGTTCTCTGGCACCAGCTAGGATCTCAGGGAGATTCTTCATTCTGTTAATATTATTAGATCTTGCATGTGTCAGTATTAATTGTGGTGTATTAATTACGGGTGGGTCCCATAGCCGTAGTGCGATTTAAAAGATGCACTCCGTAAGCAACATGTCTGTTTCAGTTGTAAACGGACTCGCATCAGTACTCGATTTCTTATTAACGAACAGTACACCGCACATTATATAACTTCTTGGCCAGAAAAAAATGGACTTGTATCCATATGTTGTGACGAGTGAGTTCTTACCGCTCAAATGCTTATGTTATGATTTTATCATTTATGTGAAGCTTCATTCACATTGTCTTGTTGTGACGAGCGAGTTCCTACCGCTCAGTGTTATTATTATTATTTATTAAGGGGGTGAAAGTCAGGGAGGATTTGTTATTATTTATTATCATTATTATGCACATACCTTTCAGTCATTAAATTTCTTTTATTCTACTTGTTATTCATTTTATTTCTAGTATAGCCTCTGTCATGAACCTTTCTATTCATTAGAGCATGTTGTTTTAAGCGAACTTTGCTGTGTAACGCAGTCAGGACTGAACACGACCCCGTAGACGACTCTCGACAAAACCATGCTTTATTGAAGGGTGCAGTGTATATATATCAGTTTCTTGTGGACACGATAACCGCCGAAATTTTGCACCAATCTCTTTGAATTTTTTACCGAATATGTATACCTATAAAATCTCGGTCGAGTTCGTTACTGGGCTAAATCGGTGGAAGAGGGTGAAAATGGGGGGCTTTTTTTTTCGAAAAAGTGAAATATTGCTATAACTCTCTTAATATGTGAAATATCGAATTCGTTCTAAGTTCATACTATGTGTCGGATAAAGCCCAAAAATTTATGTTTGAAGAGTTTTTTTATAGCACCAACCACTGACCAAAGGGGTGGGAAAAAGTGGGTTTTTCGGGAAACATTAATCATATCTCTTTTAATAGGCACAATATCAAAACCGTACAAAATGGACAATATTCCCCTAATAATTACCTAAACCTTTTGTCTGAAAGAATTTTTGATATGACCCACCATTATGCCAAGGGATAAGAAAAACGATTTCGGAATTATAAGAAAATGCCAAGAGCTATCAGTGGTTGCCATGGCAACACTACTAAACTGATGAGGGATGAGCCATCATACGATGCCATGACAACGCACTTGCACGAGATCAGATTCAAATTTCCATCTGATTAAGTGTGAAGCGGCTTCGGTGACGTAACTGGTAGCATGCTGAACTTCTACGCCCAAGTTCGCGGGTTCAAAGCCGGCCAAAGTCGTCGGATTTTCTAAGAGCGCTAAAAATCCCTGACTATGCTTTCCTTTCGAGGGGAAGTTTTAACGTTCGTTGCGAGTTGCTGGTTGCGGTGGCATCTAGTAGCCAAGTTCACAGCTAGGTGTCGTTGACGGTAGTATCTGGTAGCAACATTAGGAACTACTGCTTGAAATTGACCGTCTGCAGTCCTTACCTGAATTACAGACTAATACAGCCATCGCAATTCACACCCTTTATCAGACAGATTCTACACTCACCCAAAGTACACGGGGTTACATGACCGCGTTGTCGCAGCCCCTAAACTGAGGAACCAACCAAAATCTCTGCGGGAGATATAATTTTGCGTGAAGAAGTAACAGACCGATACATAGTTACACATCAGTGTCGAAACCTTGCATAAGGACAGTGTGACCACAAGTATAAAAATGGACTCCAAATGACAAGAAGGTTACCGTCATCATAAGACAATAAAATGTTTAAAATATGCATAAAATGACGAAATAGTACATTATGCAACGAGCCTATAATGGCTATAATTAAGACACGAGTATTTTTTTTATAAAACGAGCGTATGCGAGTTTTATAATTTCCATACGAGTGTCTTAATTACCATTATAGGCGAGTTGCATACGACTGTTTATGTTCGACGATAATTATAACTTTATTATATGTTTTAACATAAATATTCATAAATATCTGTTGAGAGTCAGCTACTGGAATTTTGTGATCGCAGAGCGAGCGTTGGGTGTTATACCCTCGTCTTTCAAGAGCTTTGAACGGCCGACGCATGCGCTCTGCCATATGCAGCCATATGTTTACATCAGCCGTCCCTCAGTAATATTGTCACCGCAGTCATTTGAAGACAATGCGCTGTGTAGAAATTAGTGTTAGTGATTTTAAGGTACTGTGCTATTTCTTGTCTCATATTCGCCAGTTTATTTACGCGAACTTATGGACGGTGGGTATTCCATGTCGGTAATTTATTATAGTTCGATGTTGTGTTTATGTCCGACATGTTGGATTTTGAGCGCATGCGCGAAATTATCGTTACCTAATTGGTCAATGAACGAGCTCTGATTGGCTGGAGAAACTGTATCGTAATGAAAAACGGTGTTATAATGACCATCATTATGATACAGTTTTCAAACACATAATAGTGAGGGTCGAACATAAAACAAAGTTAATTAATCTCCAATTATAAAATAATTTCTCGCAATAAACGAGGTCTGATCCTTCTACGAAAACCTGCATATTCTGCCTATTTTCGCCTATCCCCAAGTTTGTCCGGTGAAATCTACCTCCGCCTTCCGGCGTGCCGAGAGGACTTTTTTAAATTCGTTTGGCCGCAATGTTCGTTTTGTAGTTAACTGGTTTTTGAAAGTCTTATAGATGAACTTCCAGTAGTGCCCTTCATCTTCGTACCCTTCATCTTCTTACAAAACTTCAGGGTGATATCGCTAATAGTTTCAGAGATATAAAATGCCGGTGAAATATTTCGCAAATCCGCCATCTTGTGGTTATGTAAACAATTGAACCAAGTTAGATGTCTGTGCATTACAATGTGTATAAACATATACTGTACCAAGTTTTATTGCGTTTGGTTGGTTAAATCGCGAGAAACGTCTATTTAAAAGTCGCAAATTCGCGTGGCGCCATGTTGGTTTTGCAGTCACCAATTTTTCAAAAGTCACATAGGTGAACTTCTAGTAGTTCCCTTTATCACCGTAATAAATTCGAGGGTGATATCGGGAATAGTTTCGGCGATATTGAATGGTGGTGAAATATTTCGCACAGCCGCCATGTTGGATTGGTGAGAGGTAACAAAATTTGAAGGGCACGGTTTGGGTCGCCCGGAATAGTGCTATGAACTTACCGAGTTTAATTGAAATCGCTCCAACCGTTTAGAATTTATTAGGGACACACAAACACATACCTCACACACACACACACACACACACATACACACACGGACAAAAGGTGATCTCATAAGCCTATTTTTAGCCTAGTTTCGATTTTTGCAAAAAATGAAAGTACACTTATGAGATCACTACAGGGCGAAGAAAAGTGTGTCTGTCTGTGTGTGTGTGAGTCTGTGTGTGTGTGTGTGAGTGTGTGTACTCTGAATGTCTGTCCCCCCCTATCAATTCGAACACGGTGAGCGCAAATTGAACGAAATTTGGTACAAAGGTAGCACTAGCAAATGACACCTCAGTGTCATGTTTTATATCGCCGCCATCTTGACGGAAACGTAATGGCGGCCACACAAATGTTCAAAGCTTAAATCAAATTACGACTAACCTAATCATCCGATCTCTACCGAATTTTGCAACAACATACCTTTATAGGGGGCAGCATCCTTTGACCAAACTTATAGGTCATCAGCCTAATAGTTTGCGGATGGCGGCCATCTTTGTGTGAAAATCGATTGCCCCTATTAATTCGAACACGGTGAAAACGAATGCAACGAAATTTGGTACAGAGGTATTACTAGCAAGGGGCACCACAGTGTCATGTTTTATATCGCCGCCATCTTGACGGAAACATAATGGCGGCCACACAAATGTTCAAAGCTTAAATCAAATTACGACTAACCTAATAATCCGATCTCTACCAAATTTTGTAACAACATACAGTTATGGAGGAATCATCTTTTGACCAAATTAATAGGTCATTAGCCTAATAGTTTGCGGATGGCGGCCATCTTTGTGTCAAAATCGATTCCCCCTATTAATTCAAACAAGGTGAAACCGAATGGAACGAAATTTGGTACAGAGGTAGCACTAGCAAAGGGCACCTCAGTGTCATGTTTTATATCGCCGCCATCTTTACAGAAACGTAATGGCGGCCACACAAATGTTCAAAGCTTAAATCAAATTACGACTAACCTAATCATCCGATCTCTACCAAATTTTGCAACAACATACCTTTATGAAGGGAGCATCGTTTGACAAATCTAATAGGTCATTAGCCTAATAGTTTGCGGATGGCGGCCATATTTGTGTCAAAATCGATTACCCCTATTAATTCGAACACGGTGAAACCGAATGGAATGTAATTTGGTACAGAGGTAGCACTAGCAAAGGGCAACTCAGTGTCATGTTTTATATCACCGCCATCTTGACGGAAACGTAATCGCGGCCACCCAAATATTAAAGGCTAAAATGTAATTACGACCAACCTAATAATCTAGTCTCTACCAAATTTTGCAACAACAAATCTTTGTATAGGAAGCATATTCTGACCAAACTGCTAGATCATCAGCCCAATAGTTTCCAGATGGTGGCCAAGTATGTGTGCAAATCGATTCCCCCTATCAATTCAAACACGGTGAAACCGAATTGAACGAAATTTGGTACAGAGGTAGCACTAGCAAAAGGCACCTCAGTGTCATGTTTTATATCGCCGCCATCTTGACGGAAACGGAATGACGGCCACCCAAATGTTAAAAGCTTAAATCAAATTTCGACCATCCTAATAATTTGATCTCTACCGGATTTTGCAACAACATTCCTTTTAGTGGAAAGCATCTTATGACTGACTACAAGGTCATCAGCCCAATAGTTTGCAAATAGCGGCCATGTATGTGTGCAAATCCATTCCCCAGATCAATTCAAACACGGTGAATCCGAATTGAATGAATTTTTTTAGAGAGGTAGCACTAGCAAAGGGCACCTCATATTCATGTTTAATATCCCTATAGCACGTTGTATTTCAACAAGCTACTACAACCAACATTCAATTATACTCCTTTAAAAGGACAAGAGTTATAACAATACCCATGCATTTAGGAGAAAGTAGGCTATATGTTCTTTACTGAACATCTTGTTTTTTTCAAAATTGAAAATAGGCTAAAAATGGGATGTATATTTGTTCACGGAACTACTGGTCCCCAATCAACTTCTTTTCGTTTCTTCTTGTAGTGTGTAAGTTAGTAATAAGTCTGTAGTTTCCATTTCATCATCATTCTCACTATGATCCTAACCATTAAGGGCCGCTTACCTAAATGTTAAGCCCTTTAATACACCAATCATCATCATCATCATATATATACAGTGTGGTCCACCCGCTCCTTATTATTTTGTTTTATGAAACCCAACTAACACTGCATTTCTCTTTATGGTCGATATTGCTCTGCCCTCTGACTGTGTGACAGCAATGTAATTGGGTCATGGGTCTAGCAAAGAAAAACCGACCTTAAACTTTTCATCGCCAAATACTATGGCCCATTCTACTAACATATGACTTAATGCTCCTTGAAATAACACACATCCACGTAATACGATTGAATTAATAGCTTACGCCACGTGATCTGAAATAGTAGAAAGTTAAATCAACACCATAAACCGTGATTGAAGACTTTGAGATGGACTTAAACGTTTGAGGTGGGACGGCTACAGTAACAACTGCAAGTGCAGCGCGCGCTGTCTACCATTCATTGGTGGCTGATTCGGTTAAAGCATGGCACATTTAAAGAAAAGTAGGCTCTTTAGTTCGTCACGGAACTACTTGTCATAATTGAAAATAGGCTAAAGCATGTCATTATTGCGGATTATATCGAAATAAATTATGAAATGCCATTTCATGAATAATTTTAAAGAGAACTTCAGTATTAAATGAAAAGAAAATAGAATCCACAGCCTGCTTCCAGTCAACCGACCGGGTAAGTGAATGGAATGAATGATGCCCCCATCTAGCGACGAGGTTATGAACTGTGCCGGCTGCCGAAGCCTGTCACACTCGCCTGGGGCAATGATTAAATGAATGACAGACAAATGAATTGATAGTGGAGAGGGTTGCTGGAAAGAAATAGGAGGCAGGGAAACCGGAGTACCCAGAGAAAAACCTGTCTGTCTCCGTTTTGTCCACGGACCCAGCGGCGAGAAGCTGGCGTGCTGCCGCCGAAGCCACGGAGGCTCGTCAGTATAAAATATTAAATTGAAATTAAATTCACCCAACTATTAATTACACACACAAATCAGAAACGAACATCTTTCTATTCAGTGTCAGTGTCAATTCCAAGTTGACATTGTAAACAGCTTACAATTTTCTTGCTATGTTTGTCACAAATATGTTTCAAAATATTTACACAACCACCTTGGACTTCCCTAATTTATCACATTTACATTTTGACGTGAGCATCCATAGTATTTAGAAGTAGATAAATAATTGGTCCTGACTTGGACCAAGGGAGGGCCTCACAGGTCCTTAGCGGTTTTGATTAAAATAATTTAGTTTATTATGATAACTTATGACACAAATAACGAAATATATTTTATTCTCCCAAGGGGGCTAACAACTCTTTGGACGTGGGTTGGTGACCACGGGACCCCAGCTCAGTCCAACATTGCTTCCACTTACTTGTGCCGGGCTCCTCACTGTCACCTTTCCTATCGGCCTCCCTTGGTCAACTCTTGTTCTCTTCTGACCCCGACTGTATTAGGGTATCCGAGGCTTAGGGAGTCCTTCACTTTCCCGTCTTAATTAGCCTTTCTCTCATCTTTCCTGATCTCTCGTTCTTCGAGGGGTCAGACCTCTTGTTTTTCTTTCCTGATAACTGCTGCCTTCTGCACAAAGCTCTAAATGAGGCAGGGTGTATTCAGCCCCAACGCTTCTGGTGGACCTTGGATAGTACTACACCCTCTAGGGTTCACGGCTGGTGAGTTCGGGATTTGGAGACCCCGAGGGATTCCTGAGCTGGGTCAAGTTTTCCCTCTTTTTCCATTCCCTTTGGGGCGCACCCTCTCCTCTTTCCCTTTCCCTTTCCTCGCTGTTTTTTGGCTCTCCTTCCAAGTCCCTCAATTCTCATTCTTCGCGGGTTGAGGGCACTTACTTTCCTCTTGTCTTTTATTTGGATTCTTCTCCTTTTTCCCCATTTCCTCTTCTAGTTTGTGAGTCAGAAGTTAGTTTCAGTTGTAGGTTTCATTTGATCTTGTTTCATTGTCACTTGTGGGTTGGCGACCACGGGGCCCCAGCTGAGCCCGGCATTGCTTCCACTTACTTGTGCCGGCTCCTCTCTTTCTTCTTTCCTGTCGACCTCCCTTGGTCAACTCTTGTTCTCTTCCGACCCCGACGGTATTAGGGTATCCGAGGCCTAGGGAGTCTCTTCCTTTCCCGCCTTAATTGGCCCTTGTCTCATCTTTTCTGATTCCCTCCTTCTGCGAAGGGTCAGCCTTCTTTTTCTTTTCATGTTATCTCCTGCCTTCTGCTTAAGGCCCTCAAGGAGGCCGGGTGTATGTAGCCCCACCACTTTTGGTGCACCCTAGATAATGCTACAACCTCAGGGGCTCACGGCTGGTGAGTTCGGAAGTTGGCGACCCCGAGGGATTCCTGAGCTGGGTCCGTTTTCCCTTTCTGTCCCTTACCTTTGGGGCGGACCCTCTCCTCTTTCACCCCCCAGGGGCTCACTTCTAGTGGGCGTGGGTTGGCGACCACGGGGCCCCAGCTGAGTCCGGCATTGCTTCCACTTACTTGTGCCGAGCTCCTCTCCGTCTTCTTTCCTGTCGACCTCACTTGGTCAACTCTTGTTCTCTTCCGACCCCGACGGTATTAGGGTATCCGAGGCCTAGGGAGTCTCTTCCTTTCCCGCCTTAATTGGCCCTTGTCTCATCTTTCCTGACACCCTCCTTCTGTGAGGGGTCAGCCTTCTTTTTCTTTTCCTTTTACCTCCTGCCTTGTGCTCAAGGCCCTTAAGGAGGCAGGGTGTATGTAGCCCCACCACTTCTGGTGCACCGTAGATAATGCTACACCCTCAGGGGCTCACGGCTGGTGAGTTCGGGAGCTGGCGACCCCGAGAGATTCCTGAGCTGGGTCCGTTTTCCCCTGTTGTCCCCTACCTTTGGGGCGGACCCTCTCCTCTTTCACTTTCCTATCTGCCTTTCATGGCTCTCCTTCCTTCCAAGTCCCTCAATCCGCCTTCTTCGAGGGTTGAGGGCATTTATTTTCCTCCTGTCCTTTATTTGCCTTATTCTCCTTTAGTTTTCCATTTCTTCTTCTAGTATGTAGGTTAGTAGTTAGTTTTAGTTTTAAGTTCGCTTTTCATTTTCATCTTCACGATCACCCAAACCATCAGGGGCCGATAACCTAGATGTTAGGCCCCTTAAAACAACAATTATCATCATCATCATCATTGTCACTTGCACATAAACAATTAGGGGCCGATAACCTATATGTTTGGCCCCTTAAAACAACAATTATCATCATCATCATCATATCATTTATTCTCAACAATTTAAAACAATCTATGTCATGACACAAAGCAATTTATTCTGACTGTGGGTCTCTGAGGCCTCCCGTGGTCCTTGTACGGGTAAATGTCGCTAGCTTATAAATGAAATAATAATAATAATAATAATAATAATATAAAACACTTAACCCTCCTGAGTTTCAAAGCTATATGAATATGGTTTGACGAGCACAGGACACCATTTGAGTCCTAACATTAATTCCATACACTTTTCCTCATCTCTTTCAGATTTCCCCTCGACCAGCCTTGGTTAAACATTTTACTCTTCCGTCTCCAAAAATATCAGGGTACCCGAACCCTCAAATGTCTTAAAATTTCTTCAATTGTTTCTTGTCTTTTCTGATAACCCCATTTTAATTTTTACTTTTTCCCCCCAGGGGCTCACTTCTAGTGGGCGTGGGTTGGCGACCACGGGGCCCCAGCTGAGCCCGGCATTGCTTCCACTTACTTGTGCCGGCTCCTCTCTTTCTTCTTTCCTGTCGACCTCCCTTGGTCAACTCTTGTTCTCTTCCGACCCCGACGGTATTAGGGTATCCGAGGCCTAGGGTGTCGCTTCCTTTCCCGCCTTAATTGGCCCTTGCCTCATCTTTTCTGATTCCCTCCTTCTGCGAAGGGTCAGCCTTCTTTTTCTTTTCATGTTATCTCCTGCCTTCTGCTTAAGGCCCTCAAGGAGGCCGGGTGTATGTAGCCCCACCACTTTTGGTGCACCCTAGATAATGCTACAACCTCAGGGGCTCACGGCTGGTGAGTTCGGAAGTTGGCGACCCCGAGGGATTCCTGAGCTGGGTCCGTTTTCCCTTTCTGTCCCTTACCTTTGGGGCGGACCCTCTCCTCTTTCACCCCCCAGGGGCTCACTTCTAGTGGGCGTGGGTTGGCGACCACGGGGCCCCAGCTGAGTCCGGCATTGCTTCCACTTACTTGTGCCGAGCTCCTCTCCGTCTTCTTTCCTGTCGACCTCACTTGGTCAACTCTTGTTCTCTTCCGACCCCGACGGTATTAGGGTATCCGAGGCCTAGGGAGTCTCTTCCTTTCCCGCCTTAATTGGCCCTTGTCTCATCTTTCCTGACACCCTCCTTCTGTGAGGGGTCAGCCTTCTTTTTCTTTTCCTTTTACCTCCTGCCTTGTGCTCAAGGCCCTTAAGGAGGCAGGGTGTATGTAGCCCCACCACTTCTGGTGCACCGTAGATAATGCTACACCCTCAGGGGCTCACGGCTGGTGAGTTCGGGAGCTGGCGACCCCGAGAGATTCCTGAGCTGGGTCCGTTTTCCCCTGTTGTCCCCTACCTTTGGGGCGGACCCTCTCCTCTTTCACTTTCCTATCTGCCTTTCATGGCTCTCCTTCCTTCCAAGTCCCTCAATCCGCCTTCTTCGAGGGTTGAGGGCATTTATTTTCCTCCTGTCCTTTATTTGCCTTATTCTCCTTTAGTTTTCCATTTCTTCTTCTAGTATGTAGGTTAGTAGTTAGTTTTAGTTTTAAGTTCGCTTTTCATTTTCATCTTCACGATCACCCAAACCATCAGGGGCCGATAACCTAGATGTTAGGCCCCTTAAAACAACAATTATCATCATCATCATCATTGTCACTTGCACATAAACAATTAGGGGCCGATAACCTATATGTTTGGCCCCTTAAAACAACAATTATCATCATCATCATCATATCATTTATTCTCAACAATTTAAAACAATCTATGTCATGACACAAAGCAATTTATTCTGACTGTGGGTCTCTGAGGCCTCCCGTGGTCCTTGTACGGGTAAATGTCGCTAGCTTATAAATGAAATAATAATAATAATAATAATAATAATAAAACACTTAACCCTCCTGAGTTTCAAAGCTATATGAATATGGTTTGACGAGCACAGGACACCATTTGAGTCCTAACATTAATTCCATACACTTTTCCTCATCTCTTTCAGATTTCCCCTCGACCAGCCTTGGTTAAACATTTTACTCTTCCGTCTCCAAAAATATCAGGGTACCCGAACCCTCAAATGTCTTAAAATTTCTTCAATTGTTTCTTGTCTTTTCTGATAACCCCATTTTAATTTTTACTTTTTCCCCCCAGGGGCTCACTTCTAGTGGGCGTGGGTTGGCGACCACGGGGCCCCAGCTGAGCCCGGCATTGCTTCCACTTACTTGTGCCGGGCTCCTCTCTGTCTTCTTTCCTGTCGACCTCACTTGGTCAACTCTTGTTCTCTTCTTACCCCGACGGTATTAGGGTATCTGCGGCCTAGGGAGTCTCTTCCTTTCCCGCCTTAATTGGCCCTTGCCTCATCTTTTCTGATACCCTCCTTCTGCGAGGGGTCAGCCTTCTTTTTCTCTTCCTTTTACCTCCTGCCGTGCTCTAGGCCCTTAAGGAGGCAGGGTGTATGTAGCCCCACCACTTCTAGTGCACCCTAGATAATGCTACACCCTCAGGGGCTCACGGCTGGTGAGTTCGGGAGTTGGCGACCCCGAGGGATTACTGAGCTGGGTCCGTTTTCCCCTTTTGTCCCTTACCTTTGGGGCGGACCCTCTCCTCTTTCACTTTCCTATATGCCTTTCATGGCTCTCCTTCCTTCCAAGTCCCTCAATCCGCCTTCTCCGAGGGTTGAGGGCATTTATTTTCCTTCTGTCCTTTTATTTGCCTTATTCTCCTTTAGTTTTCCATTTCTTCTTCTAGTATGTAGGTTAGTAGTTAGTATTAGTTTTAAGTTCGTTTTTCATTTTCATCTTCACGATCACCCAAACCATCAGGGGCCGATAACCTAGATGTTAGGCCCCTTAAAACAACAATTATCATCATCATCATCAATTTTTACATTTTCATTCCCCCCCCCCCCTGTCTATTGTAATGGTTCTATAGGGGATAGGATGCGTGTAACCTCATCACACATGGTTCACTATGAATTCACTGCACCCTCAAAGCCTCACGATAATTGAATTCATGACTTGTTAACCCTGGGGGATTACTGAGCTGAGTTCGCTTTTAACACTGACATCGGGGTGGAACTTCTCTTCTTTCCGGTTTATATCTGCCTTTCATGGCTATACTTCTAATTCTCACCCTACAAGGGTCCAGGGCATTTATTTTACCTGGCGCGCCACCCCTCTGCCCAACAAACTGTGATGCATCAAGGAAACAACGAAGGTACCAATCTTCCTTCCGATCTCTCCGGAGTAACTTTTGTAAGTTTCAAAATAGTGTAAGCCTTTTAGTTTAGGTTTGGTCTATTTTATGTTTGTTTAGAGCAGTTACTCACGCACCTCTCAAGAGGGCAGCACCGTCGGATACAGATTGAGAAGGCTGTGCTATTGCTATTGATGTCGGAAGACAGCTTCGAGGAGTAATAATACTAACGACTAGTCACTGCTGGAAGATGCCAGCAGGGGGTGAAGGACCGCTCTTCCGAATACATTGTCCAACATGGAATGTTTGGAACATTTACTGACGTAACTCTCAAGAGGGCAGCACCGTCAGAGACAGATTGAGAAGGCAGTGAATGTCCATGGTTTCGATTCTCCTTTATATTGGTTATCTACCTTTCTGTAAAAAGGATTGTTAATGATCGACCCTGACTATATGTCAGAAAACTGTACTATAATGAGGCTCATTTTAACACTGTTTTTCATTATGAAACAGTTTCTCCCACCAATCAAAGCTCAAGAAACAGTTGTTTGACCAATTAGATAATTAGATGCACCGAGTTCCACGGCCTTCTAATTTAAATTTCATTGCCTGGCCTAGTGTCATAGTAGGGTGGTAATCAGGGAGGCCATGGTCAAATACAAGGCATTCTCTGCGTCTCATGAGCTCTGTTCAGTACATAAAACTGGCGAAATCTCGACAGATATTTATGAATATTTATGTTCGAATATAAAATAGTTATAATAATTATCGTCATAAACAGTCGTATGCAACTCGCCTATAATGGTACTTAAGACACTCGTATGGAAATTATAAAACTCGCATACGCTCGTTTTATAAACATACTCGTGTCTTAATTATTGCCATTATAGGCTCGTTGCATAATGTACTATTATAAAGGAGTATACATTAGCCTCTCCTTTGGACCAAATAGAATTTTATTTTATATCTGTGGAGAGAGCTTATCCACATTATTTGTGGGAAGCAACAATGCTTTTACTGGGTAATTATATATCTCTTTTTTACTGTTCAAAATGCCTTATTTATTTTATTGGTTATTATCATCCTGTTTTTTTAAACTTATTTTATCCAATTTCGGCATATATTGTTAGGACTCACTGTCTGTTTTATACAAACCATTTTCGTTCCCATCTCCTGGCAGTAGGCTATTTTTAGCCTACTTTTCACATTTTGCAAAAATGAGGAAAAAGTAGACTTATGAGATCGGGCAAATGTGTGTGAGTCTGTCTGTCCTGTCTGTCTGTCTGTCTGTCTGTCTGTCCTGTCTGTCTGTCTGTCTAGCTGTGTGTGTGTCCCCCCCTATCAACTCCTAAACGGCTGCAGCAATCGAAACAAAATTTGGTAGGAGTAAAGATCAATACTTGAATATATCACGCCCATATTTGAAAATGATGTCAGTGCTACCAACTGCTGAAAAATCGCAATTGAAATTTGAGCTCCATGTTGGATATCCTGGAAGGTATGAATAGGAGCTATTTAAAAATTGGCACACGTATAGATAATAATATTGCAGTTTAATTTCCAGGAGGCCACATATCGCAGTGTTGCCAAAATGAATATACGCCTGCTGATAGGTCCAAATTTTAAATGCACATAACTTCTACACTATCAATTGGATTTCAACCAAATTTCGTATGTGCTATGTGTACATAAACAGACATGACTGAACGTATTCTAAAGATCCACCAGGGCTGCCAACTGTTAATAAATGCTCTCAATTTATTTTATCCAAATACCAATATATCAGAAAGTATGCAAGCTGACAGCTTTAAACTATGCACACGTATAGTACCTGACATTCTATATTAATTTGGAGTAACTTATATACGTCAGTGCGACCAACATGATTCTAAGCCTGCTGAGAGTTCCAACTTTAAATACATGTAACTTCTATACTATCATTTGGATTTCAACCAAATTTCGTGTGTGCTATGTGTACCATAACAGATATGTATATGCCGATTCTTAAGAGTAACCAGAGCTGCCAACTGTTCATAAATACTGTCTCTATTTTTGTTACCCTAATATCAATATATCAGAAAGTATGCCAGCCAATAGCTCTAAACTTTGCTCACGTATAGTACCTGGCATTCTAGATTAATTTGTAGTAACTAATATACGTCAGTGCTGCCAACATGATTCTAAGCCTGCTGATAGATCCAATTTTAAAATGCATGTAACTTCTATACTAACTAATGAATTTCATTCAAAATTGGCACAACAATAGATAATATTATTTCAGATTATTTCTCACCAATACATGTATGTCATTGTTGCCAACATGATTTTACGCGCGCTGTTAGATCCAATGTTTAACTGCATGTAACGTCCATGTTATCCATTGGACTTCAACCAATTTTGTATTCTGTACCTTAAGAGATGGAACTAAGAATATATTCAGTCACCAGGGCTGCCAACTGTAGTTCTCTATTAGGCTACATTGTGCCAGGCATACAGTATTTCGAACTAATTAGAAATTTCGATATTACCAACTTAATTTCGGCATTATTCTAGATAGATCCATATAGATTAATCATTGGCATAGATCTTAAATTTTAAGAAAAGTAGGCTCTTTAGTTCGTCACGGAACTTCTTGTTATTCTCATGTTTCCATTTCATATCATTTCATTTCATTATGAGCCGATAACCTAGATGTTGAAACCCTTAAAACAAGAATTATCATCATCATAATCATCTGTGTTTTATCTCTTAGGGATGTGTATGGAATGTGTATGATACCCTGTGTTATTGTGATGACTTTACTAGTGTGTGTGTGTGTGTGTGTAGTTGGGGCTTCGATTGGGTTGGAGGCATTTACCTGGACTAGAAGTGGCATACCAAGTGACGCCACTTCTAAAATGTCTCAGGTGGGAATCGAACTTACCTCCTTTCAGTTCTGCCTCATGAAGCTGAATGTACCTCGTCCCAGCCCACAGACTAGAGTTTGGTTGGTTGGTTGGTTTCTCAGTTTAGGGGCTGCGACAACGCGGTCATGTAGTCCCGTGTACTTTGGGTGTGTGTAGAATCTGTCTGATAACCGGTGTTAATTGTGATGGCACTACAGCTCACGAAGAACCTTGGCCTGCTCCACCACAAGTCTCCAACCATCCCGATCTCCCGCTCGTTTCCTCCAGTTTCTAACTCCAAGGGCGCGGAGGTCTTCCTCCACGTCATCCAACCAGCGTTTCCTTGGGTGTCCATCTAACCTTCTTTTTGGCCTACATTGGAAGACCTGACGCGTGGCCCGCATTCCGGCATACGCTGCATATGACCAAGCCAACGGATCATTGCTCTTTTAATTTCTGTAGTGATAGGAGGGTCATCAAACAGCTTATAAATGTCTTTATTTCTGCGCACTTGCCATTCTCCATTCACTTGGATAGGTCCATAGATTTTCCTCAATATCTTCCTTTCCCATCTGTTGAGTAGATCTTCACTTCCCTGTGTCATCACCCATATCTCACACTGTGATGGCTGAATTAGTGTGTATTATCTGTTTTTAATTCACGTAAGGACCGCAGACATTCGATGTTCAAGTAGTTCCAACTATTGCTACCAAATGCCACCGTCATCGACCAACTAGTACTGAACTTTGTTACTAGATGCCACCGCAGTCGGCTCCTGGCGACGAACGTTGGAACCTAAGTGCGTTAGTAACATACATCCTATAATTAAGCTTCACACAAGTGTAATTAGTGGAAGGTTCTTTATCAATCTCCTGTATGACATGGGACCGCCAGCTTTACTGCCCCTCTGAAGGAAGGCATACTGAGGGAATTTTGCAAAAATGAGGAAAAAGTAGACTTATGAGATCAATCCGGGAAAATGTGTGTCTGTCTGCCCCCCCCCCCCCCCTATCAACTCCTAAACGGCTGCAACAATCGAAACCAAATTAGGTATGAGTAAAGATCTATACCGGAACCTCTCAATGCCATACTTGAAAATGATGTCAGTGCTACCAACTGCTGAAAAACCGCAATTGAAATTTGAGCTCCATGTTGGATATCCTGGAAGGTATGCATGGGAACTATTCCAAAATTGGCACACATATAGATAATAATTTTTCCGTTTAATTTCCAGGAGGTCATACATGGCAGTGTTGCCAACATGATTCTAAGCCTGCTGATAAGTCCAACATTTAAATGCATGTAACTTCTATACTAACAAATGGATTTCAACCAAAATTCGTATGTACTATGTGTACATAAACAGATATGACTGAGCGTATTCTTGAGAGCGAACAGGGCTGCCAACTGTTAATAACTGCTGTCTCTATTTTTACCCTAATATCAACATATCAGAAAGTATGCAAGGCAACAGCTCTAAACGTTGCACACGTATAGTACCTGACATTCTAGATTAATTTAGGGTAACTAATATACGTCAGTGCTGCAAACATGATTCTAAGCCTGCTGATAGGTCCAATTTTAAAATACCAGTAACTTCTGTACTAACAAAAGGATTTCATCCAAAATTGGCACAACAATGCATTATAATATTTCAGATTATTTCTGACCAATACACGCATGACATTGTTTCCAAAATGATTTTACGCGCGCTGATAGATCCAATGTCTAACTGCATGTAATATCCATATTATCCATTGGACATCAACCAAATTTTGTATTCTGTGCCTTAAGAGATGGAACCAAGAATATATTCAGTCACCAGGGCTGCCAACTGTAGTGCTCTATTAGGCTACATTATACCTGGTATATTTCGAACTAATTAGAAATGTCGATATTACCTAGCCTACTTAATTTCGTCTTTATTCTAGATAAGTCCATATAGATTAATCATTGGCATGAATCTTAAATTTTAAGAAAAGTAGACTCTTTTAGTTCGTCACGGAACTTCTTGTTAGACTAGTAGCCCAGTAAAATTATACAAATAGAGGCCAATCGAAGGAAAAAAAACCCGGAGTTTTGTAAATTGGTACAATTGTTCCTTGATATCTAAGTTTCAAGAAAATAAAAAGTCCTTATGGGTAGGGGGCGAGATCGAAGGAGGGGGGCCCTTTATAGGGGCCCTATTTTATTTTTCGCTTGTATCTCGGCAACTATCACTCGTAGCGACAAGTTGTTCGAATAAAATTTAAAGATAATAAAATTTACTACAAAATTGGTCCTATGCTTGTTTTACGTAGGACTAATACTTTCGGAGGTATGGGGCCGATAAAGTACCTACATTTCAAAAAAAATTCATTTATTCACATTCCCATTGTTATACGCCCTGTTTATGAGTATTTCAGATATAATATTAAGGCTGCCTGTCACCAACGATTGTTAAAAATTAATTGGTGGTTAATTTCGTTTACTGAGAAAAGTTAAACATTGTCGTCATGGCAATAACAACCAGTTTTTTTTTACAAAGGATGGTAACAGGCAGCATATTATGTTTGTTTGTTTGCTTCGGAAACAAGTAAAGAAGTACAAGAGTGAAAAGCATTCATTGTCCGTGTAATTCCACTCTCGCCTCATTATAATGGCTGAGAGGTGTTTGATTTGTGATGAGACTGTTGAATATAATAATAATGTTATTGGTTTACGTCCCTTTCAACTACTGTGGCTTTTAGAGACACCGGGGTTGTTGGTGAAAGGGGAATGCAAGGGCTACTGAGGGCCAGCATTGCATGACACGATGGGAAGAAGGACCGATTCAAAACCGAAACCGACAGAGTTGTTCACACTTCCTGCCGAAAACTTATACCAGACCAAACACCATTGCTGTTTCTTCGAGAAACGAGCCATCGACCTCACAAGCAAGATCTCGGTGCTCCAGTGCACCTGAATTTGATTTCAAAGCCAAGTGTTGCTTTTGCTGTGAACTGATTGATGATGAGTTTCATCAGAAACAGAAGAAAAAACCTGTGGACCAAAGTCAGCAAGTCTACAATGTACTGTACGCAGCCTAGAGATGAAGCAAAACATTTTGGATGCTGCCACTCAAAGGGAGGACGAATGGGGACAACAAGTATTGCCGGTGATTTGATTGCAGCTGATGCTATATACCATGACAACTGCTGCAAAAAGTTATTTTCAAGAAAACGTTCAACCGGTGAGAAAAGAGGGCGTCCTGTCAATGATTGTGTGGCAAGTGCAATGGAAGAGATAGGCCTACACAATTTTCTCAATGACAAAGATGACTGTCAGTATTCCCTGGATGAGGTGATGGACGCAATAACTGGGGAAAAGCCATCGATGAGAACAGTCAAAGATAAGCCGAACGAGACATATGGTGATCGTTTAATAATCACCCACCTACAAGACTGTGCTTTGCTTTCGGGAAGTGGGTCACAACATTTTGAACGCATCGTGGTATGATTCCAGTTCGAGGAGTAAAACTGCAGAAGAAGAACGCCTAAGAGTTGTTCGAACTGCAGCTGCTATAATCAAAAGAGACATACAGAGTCAAGCTTACGACACTAGTCGCTAACCCACAAGTGATGGTTTCCTTGATGAGGCAGATCTGATGGTCCCTTCTACTCTCTCTGTTTTCTTGGAAGCACTTTTAAGTTCAAGGACCCAGGATCCAGTGAAGGTGAAGAAAAGAGAAGTGTCTCCCATGCCATCATAAGCGCTCTACGCCCTTGTTCTTTTGTTTCCCATATCATGCATGGTATTGCCTTCTTTATACATCAGAAATTTGGTGCTAAGAGCTTGGTAAACTTGCTAGCAAATCTTGGTTTCAGTGCCTCATATATGATGCTAAAATGTTGGAGGTATCTGCCATTCACAATCCTCAACAACTCATACCACCAGGTGTCTTCGGCCAGTATGTGTTTGGCAATGCTGACTATAACGTTGCCACATTAGACGAATTTAAAACCTTCCACAGCATGGGCGGTATAAAGTGCCTCACCCCAGCACGAATGCTTCCTCCTGCTCTGCCGATAAAAAGGATGTGAACAGCGCCCTCTGCTCAAGACGTTGGCACATTAGGGGTCCTTTCGCTGGAGATGTATGAACACATTGGTGAAAATGGGCAAAAGGTTGGGCGAGGGGCGTCGATGGCAATCTTCGACCTGTTATGACAATGGAACCTGCTACCCCTGCCTCCGTCCTCAACACAATTTACTGCAAATGTGCGACAGGTAGTGGTACGCGTTGTGGGTGTCGCAAGGCAGGAATCCACTGCACAAAAGTGTGTGGAAACTGCAAGGGAGCCTGCACCAATGGCATTCCAGTTGTAGATGACGCAAGCATGGACGACGATGAGATTGACGACCCTGAAGAGATGACTGCTACATTGATAAACGACCTTGATACTTAATTGTCTCATTATAATAAAAAATCCCGATTTTTTGAAATGTTTGTTCTTTCTCGGCCGCTTAACTCCGAAAGTATAAGTCCTACATAAAAACAGCATGGGATCATTTTTGTAGTAAATTTTATTATCTTTAAGTTTTATTCGAACAACTTGTGGCTACGAGTGACAGCTACTGAGATACAAGTGAGAAACGAAAATAGGGCCCCTATAAAGGGCCCCTCTCCCTCGAGCTCGCCCCCCACCCATAAGGACTTTTTATTTTCTTGAAGTTCGGATACCAAGGAACAACTGTACATATTTTCAAAACTCCGGGATTTTTTTCCTTCGATTTGTCTAATTTTACCGGGCTGTAGAGTTTAATTTCTTGGCAGAGACGGGAATTGAACGCAGACTTCAGGAGTGACAGCCATGAATATTAATAATAATAATAATAATAATAAAATAAGTCCCCTTTAATCACTCAATACGATAAAATCGCACAAGTCCACCACGTTAAATACTTTGGTGAAACCATACAGTCCTGCGAAGTAAATTGAATTGCTAATGAACAAATAATCAGCAAGCTACAGAAGGCGTACAAGCTAACGCGGGCTCACTACGACAACGCCAAATTAAGGCACTATAAAACAGTGATTCTTCTAGAAGCCACCATCGCAGCCGAAACAATGCTGATCGATGGTCATTCCGAAGGAAATAGAAAAGCAGCTACAACAAATTCTCAGGACGATTAATGGGTCAGTCAATAAAAGCGGCATTTTGTTGAAGAAAGCACAATAACGGAAGAAATTGGAACACGCCGAGCAAAGTTTCACACACACATCTACAGGTTGGAAAACTCCATAAAAGCAAAAAAAAAAAAAAAACTACTCAACATCGTAACAAAGAGAAAATGTGACAAGGAATGGCTGACAGAGGTAAAGAGGGATCAAAAACAGATCAACATAGAAAATCTCGAGGACCGCACCGAGTGCTGGAATAAAATCACAAATGTTAAGTTTGAGCGAAGGTCACCACGACACCCTGAAAATAAAGCTGAACAGCTGAGCGGAAGAGGGAGCATTCCGAGAGGTTGGTGATGATGATAATTGTTTTCAGGGGCTTAACATCTAGGTTATCGGCCCCAAATGGATCGGGTGATAGAGAAGGATGAGATGAAAATGAAAAAATATAACTCGAAGAATGAGGATTGAGGGACTTGGAAAGAAGCAGAGACATGAAAGGCAGATAGGAGGGGGCCAGCCGCAAAGTCAGTGGAAAAAGAGGAAAAAACGGGCCCAGCTCAGAAATCCTCCGGGATTGCCAACTCCCGAACTCACCAGCCGTCAGCCTCTGAGGGTGTAGCAATATCCAGGGTGCACCGGAAGTGGTGCCTCCTTGAGGGCCTTGAGCAAAAGGCAGGTAATATCATGAAAAGAAAAAGAAGGCTGATTCCTCGAAGAATGAGGGATCAGGAAATATGAGACAAAGGAAGGGAAGAGACTCCCTAGGCCTCGGGTACCCTAATACCACCGGGGTCGGAACAGAACAATAGTAGATCAAGGGAGGTCGACAGGAAAGAAGATGGAGAGGAGCCCGGCACAAAAGGAAGCAATGCCGGACTCAGCTGGGGTTCCGTGGTCACCATCCCACGTCCCACAAGTTGTGAGCCCCTGGGAGAAGAGAATGAAGAGATTTTGGGAAGAAAAGAGGAAAAACGCCCGAAGATGAAATCGTAAATTAAAGTTCAATCGCTCTCCTAATGGGGAACAATCGGTAAAATAATATAATAATAATAGCGGTGGTCATTACTTGAATCATATCTCCTGCGTGTGCATTGTGCGAGTGACTGTTATCGCTTTGCATGCCCTTCTCTTTATTCTTTAAGCCTTGCAACCTCTTCTTCCAAACCATTTATCTCGTTCGCTGTCCTTGTTCCATTACTTCCGCGCGCGCCTTCTTAGCGGTGGCTGTTTTCCTCAATGATGACGCTAAACCTTGGTAGCCCGGGCCTGACGTCATCACGCGTGCGCCGTTCGCTCAGGCCGAGGAGTACCCGATCGACAGTGGCAGCAGCACCAGGCAAGTGAGCCGACTGGAGCCGATACGCTCCGAAATGGTCCGAATTCGCAGCTAGCGAGCCCAGTTGCACTAGACCTCCGTGCAGGTACCGGTAAGGTTTCTCATGGCTCGTCAACTGACTGTTGTACACTAGTGCGGTATGTCATCACATACTCCCCCGCTCTAGCTTGGTGCCCTGGACTGACTGACAACACGTCTTTAACTCCAAGTCAAGTGCCTGCCACCTCACAGACCGACCCGGCGCGGTGTTGCACCTGTAAGTAACGTAGCCTACAGAATTGCACACCTACGACCGTTCCTTTCCATTCCCCTGAACAATGCATACCTCAATACACTGTCTCAATGTAGCGGAATCAGCTGTTTCTCAACCTGCTTCAAATATATTTACAAAATAAGTAGTTTAATTTTATCATCACGCTAATTAATTTGATGAACATACCGGAATAATCATATTTTGAAGACTGAAGTGCTATTTCCATAAGATAAATTAAAACATCACGTAATTTTTAATGTAGTTGAAGACGTTTAATTCAGTTTCAGTCTGTTTTATGTTTTTCATCGCGATCATCTATTTTATTGTTCACTATGCCTTATTTGTGCTATTGTTTTTTACCATCCCCCTTTTAATGTGTTTTTCCAATTAAGGCATAATTGTTGGGGCTCATTGTCTGTTTTATATGAACCATTTTCGTTTCATCCCTGGCAGTGGGCTGTTTTTATCTTCATCCTTTCATTTCATCCCATTTCGTTTCATTATGGGCCGATAACATAGATGTTGGACTCTTTAAAACAAGAATTATCATAATCATTTGAGGAGCACATTTAACTCATGATGCTTTTTAGATTATGATTCATTCCTTCATCAGCAACAATCAAATTTTGTACTTTTGTAATTATTAAATTATTTCAATTTGTGTTAAAATCTTCCTCTGCAAGACAAGGAATGCGCAAAAAAAAACAAAAATTTGTTTCAAGAGAACCACTCAAAATATAGCTAAAAATCGGGGAAAATAATGTGGAATTAAATTGTTTACACAAATACTATATTCAATCCGATTCATGAGATAGTTATCTTATTCACTTGTCAACACTTCATATGTTGAGAATTTACAACAATGCTATAGTTCAATCAAGTTTTTTTTTGCAGAGATAAAGTTTTTAGTTTATTGATATGATACACAATACATAACATAATAATAAATTATCTCAAAGTTAAATAAAAATGTACACGTTTTTCAGCCAATTCATTATCGATATACACTTAGTGTAGAAGAGTGAAATGTAAGTGCCTACATACTATGCAATCTCTCCTACACAACAGAGATGCTGGTTGCAGATACCTAAAGGGGTGAATGAATTATGAATGAATGTTCTTCTATATTATTTTCATGTGATTTAAGTTGGTAGGTGTGACTTGTGCCACATGTAGTTACATTGCATATCGCTTCAATTAGCAACTAGTGATCCCTTGAAATTTTTCTTCAATCTTATCTACCTGTTGTTTCTAAGACTTCCTTTTTGAAGACTTGGATTACCTGAAATAGCTTGGGTGTGGTTATGTAAAGGATTGCCTTTGCGTGTCAGTGGCTATTTCGTGGCAATCTTAAGTGTGTTTATTACTCCTGTGAGAGATAATCTAGGCCCAATGATCACAGCAGTGTAAGCCTGCATTCCCGGGACTGTGAACCAATCACCGGGCGCGTAACATTGACCGACTAGCGAATGATATTGTTTACGAGAAGGATCTGGGGCACAGCGGGGAGTAGCCATTATTACTGATGAAAGTGATTTAGTGATTATAAGCACATTATAAAACAGTGTATATGTTAAAATTGACTCAATGTAGCTACATAAAAAGTCTTAATTTAACTTACACCGAGGAGCACCCAAAATATTCCTTGTTTGCGCATATTCAGTACATATTGGTTAATAAAATGTAGGTTAACTTGAATTTGGTTGATTGTTGGATTAAAACACCCCGCAGCACAGAAACTCACGAAAAGTGGGATATGGGTTGGCGACCAAGAGATACCAGCTGAGTCTGGTATAGCTTTCACTTATTGTGCCGGGCTACCCACTGTCACCTTTCCTTTAGGCCCCCCTTGGTCAACTCTTGCCCCCCCCCAGGGGCTCACATCTAGTGGGACGTGGGTTGGCGACCATGGGGTCCCAGCTGAGTCCGGCATTGCTTCCACTTACTTGTGCCGGGCTCCTCTCCGTCTTCCTTCCTGTCGACCTCACTTGGTCAACTCTTGTTCTCTTCCGACCCCGACGGTATTAGGGTATCCGAGTCCTAGGGAGTCTCTTCCTTTCCCGCCCTAATTGGCCCTTGACTCATCTTTTCTGATACCCTCCTTCTGCCAGGGGTCAGCCTTCTTTTCCTTTTCATGTAATCTCCTGCCTTTTGCTCAAGGCCCTCAAGCAGGCCGGGTGTATGTAGCCCCACCACTTCTGGTGTACCCTGGATATTGCTACACCATCAAGAGCTCACGGCTGGTGGGTTCGGGAGTTGGCGACCCCGAGGGATTCAAGAGCTGGGTCCGGTTTTTCGTCTTTTATCCATTGCGGACCATCTCTTTCACTTTCCTATCTGCCTTTTATGGCTCTCCTTCCTTCCAAGTCCCTCAATCCTCATTCTTCGAGAGTTGAGGGCATTTCTTTTTCTCCTGTCCTTTATTTGCCTTATTCTCCTTTTGTTTTCTATTTCTTCTTCTAGTATATAAGTTAGTAGTTAGTTTTAGTTATAGTTTACATTTCATTTTCATCTTCACGATCACCCAAACCATTAGGAGCCGATAGCCCCTTAAAACAACAATTATCATCATCACCATCATCAACAATAACTTATTAACAAACTAAACATCAGTCCTTCTGAAAACAATAACAATCGTGGTTAGATAACAATGAAACGGTACAAAAACAAAGTGCACTAGCTTCTAAGTGTTCCTTTTGAAAATAAAAGCATTGAAAATCTGTATCTCATAATGATCAGTATCAGTCTTTAGTAGTCCCCCCCCCCCCGCACACCGAGGAGGCATGCTCTGAATGAGGCCATTACGTTATCTTGGGCTAAGGGGTACCACTCCTCAATGGCAGCGTCAGCATACAATGATGACGGTAGTCCATAATTTTGTGGAGCAGTGTATTAAGGTTAATTCAAAATATTGATGATTACAGGCTCACATGTTTTTTATTTCCCTGATGGCTCACGGCTGGTGAGTTCGGGAGTTGGCAACCCCGAGGGATTCCTGAGCTGGGTCCGTTTTCCCCTTTGGGGCGGACCTTCTCCTCTCTCACCTCTCCTCTCCTCTCTCCCCTCTCCTCTCTTCTTTTCATTATATTTACTTTTCTCTTTAAGATCCCGCACTGTTTTTGTTACTTGGTTCACCGTTTATCTAAATTCTCTTCCAGCGATTTTTAAGGCATTTTTAATCTACGTTGCTTTTTGTATGTTTTTTTCGATCTAAATTACATCTCGCGATTGTTTTCAACCTCAATTGCATTTTGTAAAGATTGACAATCTAAATTGCTTTTTAGTAAGTCTTTCAATATGGAGGAGGGACCTTTGTGAGTATTTTGAATTTCAATTGCACTTAGTGAATAATTTGGATTGGAACTGGGATAGGGCTTATTTCAATGTGAATTGCATTGTGTATTTTCTATTTCCATTGCATTTTGTAGGTAATTTGAACCTCAATTGCATTTTGTACGTATTTTCGATCTCATTTGCATTTTGTAAGTATTTTGGATTTCAGTTGCATTTTGTAAGTATTTCGACGCTACATTGCATTTTGTACGTATTTTGAATCTAGCATACGTTTTGTGGGTCTTTTTCAATCTATTCTTTTTGTGCAACTTTTCGTTCTAAATTCCCTTTTGTAAGACCATATTGTGAGTTGTTTCCATCCGAGTTCCGTTTTGTACGTATTTTCCGTCTTAGATTATTTTGTTCTGGTTTCCATTTCATTATCATTTTCGCTATCACCCAGATCATTAGGGGCCGATAACCTTGATGTTAGGCCCCTTAAAAGAACAAATATCATCATCATCATCATATTTCCCTGATCAATGATTTTCCTGTATTTAACCCTGGATGAGTAAGGCAGGGTGCAGGTTCACCCCAGAGTATTTTTATTCTTGGATAGTTTGAAGTTAGTACCATTGATTTCTGTTATCTCCCATGAATATGTTTGTCTCGCTAGCAGGTAGTCAGTGTCACTGTGATATTTGGTCTGCGTGATCATCAGTTGCCTAAATATAGACCTTGAGGAGGTGTCGCACCCCACCTTACTCAATGCGATACTTTTCCTGTTGTGCAATGCTATGCCTGCCCAAGAAGTCATCATATCATTATCTTGCACAGTTTCCACCCACTGGCCCGGTCTCTTTGGAACACAAGCCTCTCCAACGTCTTACGTCTTCCCACCATCTCTCAGCCTCCACCCTTGTCCAGTCTTCTCCTCTCTTCTTCACGCATTCTTCCACCCCCTTCAGCCACTTGTCTCTCGGTCTCTTTCCTTCCCATTTTCTCGTGTATCCTCCTGGGTATCCTCTTCTCCTCAATTCGTTTTACATGTCCATACCTTCTAAGTCTAGATTTCTCTATACCATCCTATATTGGTTCCTCCTTCATTAATTCTCTGGTCCTCTCATTTCTTATTCTGTCCATCTTTGTAGCTCTAATACTGCTTCTCAAGGATCTCATCATCACTGGCCTGTATTTTGCTCTTCTCCCTTCCTTTCATAACCCAGGTCTCCGAGGCATACGTCAGGATAGGGACATAGTACGTCTGATATATGACCTTTTAGCTGTTCTGAGGGACCTATCCGTATCATGCTTCTCACACTCCTCCAGAATGCTTGTGTCTGTCTCCCCCGCTCATTTATTTCTCTATCGATTCTTCCGTTATCTTGTATCAGGCTTCCCATATATTTGAAACTCTCCACTTTCTTCAGCTGTTCCCCACCAATTGTTATTCCTGTTGTGGTTATTTTCCTTTCCAAGAAGTAAAGAACGCAAAACGGAAGTTTTATGTGCTGATAGTAATCGACCTGTATGTCAGGAACACGAAGTGATCACCTGCAATAGATGCATTGGCTGAACAGTGTGAAAATTACCTCTTTTCTGAAAAGCATATTTTAGAACATTACACAAAAGTTTGGTGCTTTTCAGTCGGTCAACACGAATGTACCCAAATGGGTAGGGTTATACCCCAATCCTCAAAAGAATTACATGAGATTAATACGAGGCACGTCCAGAAAGTAAGTTCCGTTTGGTAATAAAATTGAATTGTGTACAGATACAGAAAAAATATTTATTGCACAACATTCTACACCTCTTAAATTACTTTTCCACATAACTTCCGTACTTTTGCAGGCATTTGTCATAGCGTGGCACAAGTTTTTGGATACCTTCTTCATAGAAGTTTGCCGCCGACCGTAAACGAGAGTCAAGACTCTCCTGTAAGATATCCTACCGTTTGGCCACCACTGTTAGGCAAATTGATTGCTTACCAGGAGAACTGCGTATGTTCAGGAGTTCTCCTGACCACATACTCAATTTGCCCAACAGTGGTGGCCAAACGGTAGGATATCTGACAGGGGGGGGTCTTCACTCTCGTTTGCGGTCGGCGGCAAACATCTAAGAAGAAGGTATCCAAAAACTTGAGCCACGCTATGACAAATGCCTGCAAAAGTTCGGCAGTTATGTGGAAAAGTAGTTTAAGAGGTGTAGAATGTTGAGCAATAAATATTTTTTCTGTAACTGTACACAATTTAATTTTATTACCAAACGGAACTTACTTTCTGGACGTGCCTCGTAAATACTAATAAATATTACATGAGATTGATAAATACTAATAAATATTTTTTAAGATCATGCAATTTTTGTTCAGGATTAGGGTATGGGTACATTCGTGTTGACCTTCTGAAAAGCACCAAATTTTTGTTTACTTTGGCAACAATGAAGCATGGCTTCAAACGCCATAATTTTAGAACATTATTTTGAAACTGCTCTTTGTACAGTATATTCTATACTGATCCGAATTATTAAAATCTATAATTTTCTTTGCATTAAATTGATAGTACAGGGTGGGACAAAGCACCAAAAGATTGGAGATAGTTCAGTACCCTGCTTATAGCAGCTGACAAAAATGACCACCATTCATCTCTTGGTACCTTGCAACCCTGGTCAGTAACTTGCGGAAGGCAGATCGCAGTTGGACCGCTGGAATTGCTGCAATCTCATCAGAAATGTTCTGCTGCAGTTCTTGAAGACTATGAGGGTTGTTGCGTTACACCTTAGCTGTCAAACAGTATTATGGAAACATGTACCGCCAGACAATGCTACCACCTGCCGTCATTAACATACAATCTCTACAAACAGTCCTTTTGAGATCTGACACAGTGCAGACCACCCACCATACGGTACTGCAGTAGGTGTTGCCTACGTACAGGGACACTGCTTTCCCTGTAACCTGGAACTCTGTTCCCCGGGCCACTTTCATTTGCTACACCCTCCAGGGCTCACATCTAGTGGGACGTGGGTTGGCGACCACAGGGCCGCAGCTGAGTCCGGCATTTCTTCCACTTACTTGTGCCGGGCTCCTCTCTGCCTTTTTACCTGTCGACCTCACTAGGTCAACTCTTGTTCTCTTTCGACCCCGAAGGTATTAGGGTATCTGAGGCCTAGGGAGTCTCTTCCTTTCCCGCCTTAATTGGCCCTAGTCTCATATTTTCTGATACCCTCCTTCTGCGAGGCGTCAGCCTTCTTTTTCCTTTCATGTTAACTCCTGCCTTCTGCTCAAGGCTTTCAAGGATGCAGGGTATATGTAGCCCCACCACTTCTGGTGCACCCTGGATATTGCTACACCCTCAGGGGCTCACGGCTGGTGAGTTCGGGAGTTGGCGACCCCGAAGGATTCCTTAGCTGGGTCCGGTTTTCCCGCTTTTATCCATTACCTCTGAGGTGGACCCTCTCCTCTTTCACTTTCCTATCTGCCCTTCATGGCTCTCCTTCCTTCCAAGTCCCTCAATCCGCATTCTTCGAGGGTTGATGGCATTTCTTTTCCTCCTGTCCTTTATTTGCCTTATTCTCTTCTTATTCTTTTTTTCTTCAATAGGTATAAGTTAGTAGTTACTGTAGTTTTAGTTATAGTTTACATTTCATCACCTTCACGATCACCCAAACCATTAGGGGCCGATAACCTAGATGTTAGGCCCCTTAAAACAATTATGATTATCATCATCAGTATTTTCCTATCAACAGTTAACACAAATATCGCTATCCAGTGCTAAAATATGCTCCTACCTTCATGTTGTTGAAGCGAGCAGTGAAATGATTAATGGCGTACGATTATTTATACTGAAGGTTCATTGTGCGTTGTGACATATCCAAACGTTGAATCAGCCATCGCTTTAATCAGTACACACTTCTGATTATGCTGATCGTTTTGCTTATGAAGAGGAGGATCGCGTTTGCGTGACATTATGCTACTCTTTTTACGGAATGAGTTCATTTAAATTGTGTTGCATTTTCATATGATAAGTGCTTGGCAGTTTGGCCACCTTGTCGCATGATCTTCGCTTGTCCCGCGGCGTAGCCGTACTCGTTAAATCGTACACCACGACTGCGTGGGCAGTGGCAGAAAATGCGGAGTTCGGAGATTTGAATCCTGGCGTTGATAGAGGCTATCATGTATGTGTTTTTTCCAGGGGTTTTCCACACTCCCTCCAGGCAAATGCTGGGTAGTAGCTTACTCCCCCAGGGAATCACAACAAGTGAGACGTGGGTTGGCAACCACAGAACCCGAGCTGAGTCAGGTATTCCCTTCTACTTATGCCGGGGTCTTCATTTCCATTATTCCTATCGACCTCTCTTGGTTATTCCCCCAGGGGCTCACATCTTGTGGGCGTGGGTTGGCGACCACGGGGCCCCAGCTGAGTCCGGCATTGCTTCCACTTACTTGTGCCGGGCTCCTCTCCGTCATCTTTCCTGTCGACCTCACTTGGTCAACTCTTGTTCTCTTCTGACCCCGACGGTATTAGGGTATCCGAGGCCTAGGGAGTCTCTTCCTTTCCCGCCTTAATTGGCCCTTGTCTCATCTTTTCTGATACCCTCCTTCTGCGAGGGGTCAGCCTTCTTTTTCTCTTCCTTTTACCTCCTGCCTTGTGCTCTAGGCCCTTAAGGAGGCAGGGTGTATGTAGCCCCACCACTTCTGGTGCACCCTAGATAATGCTACACCCTCAGGGGCTCACGGCTGGTGAGTTCGGGAGTTGGCGACCCCGAGGGATTCCTGAGCTGAGCCCGTTTTCCCCTTTTGTCCCTTACCTTTGGGGCGGACCCTCTCCTCTTTCACTTTCCTATATGCCATTCTTGGCTCTCCTTCCTTCCAAGTCCCTCAATCCGCCTTCTCCGAGGGTTGAGGGCATTTCGTTTCCTTCTGTCCTTTTATTTGCCTTATTCTCCTTTAGTTTTCCATTTCTTCTTCTAGTATGTAGGTTATTAGTTAGTTTTAGTTTTTAAGTTCGATTTTCATTTTCATCTTCACGATCACCCAAACCATCAGGGGCCGATAACCTAGATGTTAGGCCCCTTAAAACAACAATTATCATCATCATCATCATCTCTTGGTTATCCCTTGTTCTCTTCCAACCGTGATAGTATTAGGGTATCCGAGGTCTGGAGAGTCTTTCACTTTCCCGATGCCTCATTCTTTGAGGGGTCAGACCTTTTCTTTTTCATTTCATGGTATCCCCTGTCTTCTGTTCAAGGCTCTGAAGGAGGTAGGGTGCATGTAGCCCCAACACTTATGGTGCACCCTGGATAGTGCTACACCCTCAAGGGCTCACAGCTGGTAAGTTTGGGAGTTGGCACCCCCAAGGGATTCCTGAGTTGGGTACGGCTTTCCCCAATTTTCCTTTGCTTTGGGGCGGATGCTCTCCGCTTTCCATTTCCTGTCTGCCTTTCATGGCTCTCCTTTCTACCAAGCCCTTTAATCCTCATTCTTCGAGGGTTGAGGCTATTTCCTATCCTTCAATCTTTTATTTACTTTATTCTTCTTTTTTATACTTCTCCTAGTGTGTACAGGTCTGTATTTGGTTATAGTTATAATTTTCATTACATTCTTCTCTTTCACTATGACCCACACAAAAAGGAGCCGATATCTTAGAAGTTAGGCCCCTTTAAACAATTATCATCATCATGTCTATATTGTATTACAATATTAAGTTAATGTGGAATGTTCATCTGTGACAAGTAAAAAAATTCCTCTCGGCACGCCGGAAGGCGGAGGTTGATTTCACCGGACAAACTTGGGGATAGGCGAAAATAGGCAGAATATGCAGGTTTTCGTAGAAGGATCAGACCTCATTTATTGCGAGAAGGTTTTTATAATTGGAGCTTAATTAACTTTGTTTTTCGTCATTTTATGCTTATTTTAAACATTTTATTGTCTTATGGGAACGGTAACCTTCTTGTCATTTGGGGTCCATTTTTAGCCTATTTTCAATTTTGAAAAAAAAATAGGCTTATGAGATCACCTTTAGTCAGTGTGTGTGTGTGTGTGTGTGTGTGTGTGTGTGTGTGTGTGTGTGTGTGTGTGTGTGTGTGTGTGTGTGTGTGTGTGTGTGTGTGTGTGTGTGTGTGTCCCTAATAAATTCTAAACGGCTGGAGCGATTTCAATGAAACTCGGTAAGTTCATAGCACATTTCCGGGCGACCCCGACCGTGCCCTTCAAATTTTGTTACGTCTCACCAATCCAACATGGCGGCTGTGCGAAATATTTCACCAGCATTCAATATCTCCGAAACTATTCCCGACATCACCCTGGAATTTATTACGGTGATAAAGGGAACTACTAGAAGTTCACCTATGTGACTTTTGAAAAACTGGTAACTACAAAACCAACATGGCGGGCACGCGAATTTTGCGACTTTTAAATAGACGTTTCTCGCGATTTAACCTACCAAACGGAATGAAACTTGGTACAGAATATGTTTATACACATTGTAATGCACCGACATCTAACTTCGTTCAATTGTTTACATAACCACAAGATGGCGGGTGTGCGAAATATTTAACCGGCATTCTATATCTCTGAAACTATTAGCGGTATCACCCTAAAATTTTGTATGGAGATAAAGGGCACTACAGGAAGTTCATCTATAAGACTTTCAGAAACCGGTTAACTACAAAACGAACATGGCGGCGAAGCGAATTTGAAAATTTTAAATAGAACTTTCTCGCGATTTATTGTTCCAAACGCACTGAAATCTGGTACAGGAAATATTTCTACACATTGTGATGCACTGTTATCTAATTTAGTTCAATTGTTTACATAACCTCAAGATGGCGTCTGTGCGAATTTTAAAATTAAGTTTTTATTTCTTGTGTCGTAATCATGCGATCGAAGTGAAAGTTTGAATAATGAACCTATGCAATATTTTTCCTTTAATGGTACATGACTCTATGGCCTATACATTTAACAATCCAACATGGCGACCATCTGAAATATTTAGACGGCTCTGAATATCTAAGAATCTATTATAGCAATCAAACTGATTTTTTTTATGATCATTGGGGCAATGAACTTATTTTCACCTATAGGACTTTAAATAACCTGGTGATCACAAATCCAACATGGCGGCGACGCGAATAATAATATGCACATGGACGTTTCTCGCAATTGAACCATCAATGTGCAGTGAAACGTGGTACAGTAAATCCTGATACGAATGTTAATCCACTGGCATCTAATTTATTTCAATTGTTTCCATAACTACAAGATGGCAGTTGAGCGAAATTTTAAAATCTCCTTGTTACTTCTTGTGTCCTAATCATGCGATTGAAGTTTGAATGCTACACGTACACAATAATCTTCTTGTAACAGTACATAACTCTAGGACCTACACATATAAAATCCAACATGGCGACCATCCGAAATATTTAGTCGGTTCTCAATATCTACAAATCTATTACAGCAATCAAACTGAAATTTTGTATGTTGATAGTGGCAGTTAACATAAGTGGGATATATGAAAATAGGCTGTATAGTTCTTCACGGAACTACTTGTTATACTTGTGGTCACACTGTCCTTATGCAAGGTTTCGACACTGTATACTGTATACTTCTTCACGCAAAATTATATCTGCCGGAGAGATTTTGGTTGGTTCCTAAGTTTAGGGGCTCCGACAACGCGGTCATGTAACCCACGGTCAATTTCAAGCAGTAGTTCCTAATGTTGCTAGCAGGTACTACCGTCAACGACACCTACCTGTGAACTTGGCTACTAGATGCCACCGCAACCAGCAACTCGCAACGAACGTTGGAACTTCCCCTCCATAGGAAAGCATACGGAGGGATTTTTAGCGCTCTTAGAAAATCCGACGACTTCGGCCAGCTTTGAACTCGCGACCTTGGGCATAGACATTCAGCATGCTTGCTACCAGTTACGTCACCGAAGCCGCTTCACACTTAGTCAGATGGAATTCTGAATATGATCTCGTGCAAGTGCGTTATCTTGGCAACGTCTGATGGCTCATCCCTCATCAATTTAGTAGTGTTGCCAGGGCAACCACTGATAGCTCTTGGCATTTTCTTATAATTCCGAAATCATTTTTCTCATCCCTTGGCATAATGGTGGGTCATATCAAAAATTCTTTGAGACAAAATTTTAGGCAATTATTAGGGGAATATTGTCCATTTTGTACGGTTTTGATATTGCGCCTATTAAGAGAGATATGATTAATGTTTCCCGAAAAACCCACTTTTTCCCACCCCTTTGGTCAATGGTTGGTGCTATAAAATAACTCTTCAAACATACATTTTTGGGCTTTATCCGACACATAGTATGAACGTTGAACGGATTCAATATTTCACATATTAAGAGAGTTATAGCAATATTTCACTTTTTCCAAAAAAGCCCCCCATTTTCACCCCCTTCGAGCGATTTAGCCCAGTAACGAACTCGACCGAGATTTTATAGGTATAAATATTCGGTAAAAAATTCAAAGTGATTGGTGCAAAATTACGGCAGTTATCGTGTCCACAAGAAACTGATATATATATATATATATATATATCTTTATATATAATTCTTCGACACGTGTGTATGTGACTGAACTCCTCCTAAACGACTGAACCGATGTTGATGGAATTTGGTATGTATATTAGGGTGGGTCCATGTATGGTTTAGATTCTCAATCTGACCCGGTAGGTGGAATGAACACAATTTTAGAACCACAATTTACACACAATTTTAGAACCACAATATACAGTCAAAAACAGTCGTCATGGAAACCACTAGCCTTGGCCTTCGTGAAAGCTGATGTCTTTGGACAGTTTGTCTCGGTCACGTTAGAGCCACCTGGTCGCAACCTGTACAACTACCGCCATTACATACACTCCGCCCGTGGCGAAAAGTTGTGTTTTATACCAAAGGTGGCAGTGATGTCGAATTCTACTGTTTGTCTCTGCACGTTAGAGCGTTTCAAAGTCCCGTATGCGGACATATACCATTCATCCGATTGCCATGAAACTTGGGTGATATGTTGAGTGAGCTCCAGGGAAGGTGTTTGGCTTAGTAAATCCATTTTACAATAGATAGCGCACGAATAGATTCAACAAATGAGCGACGACGCGCGAAGCGTTTCAAAAAGGTCCCGTATGCGTTCAAATACAATTCGTCCAATAGCTATGAAACTTGGGTGAGATGTTGTGTACACTCCAGGGAAGGCTTCTGGCTTAGTTAATCAATTTCACATTAGGTAGCGCACGACTAGATTCAACAAATGAGTGACGACTCGCGAAGCGTTTCAACAAAATCCCGTATAAGTTTATATTCCAATCATAGATTGAGATGAAACTTTGAAGAGTTGTTGTCTACACTTAAGTGAAGGCTTCTAACTTAGTAATCCATTTCACAGGAGGTTGCGCACGAGTAGATCCAACAAATGAGCGGCGACGTGCGAAGCGTTTCAACAAAGTCCCGTATGCGTTCAAATACCATTCGTCCGATAGCGATGAAACTTGGGTGGGATGTTGTGTACACTTACGTGAGGGTTTCTAACTTAGTAAATCCATTTTACAATAGGTAGCTCACGAGTAGATTCAACAAATGAACAACGACGCGCGAACTTTTAATCAAAGTCACGTATGCGTTCATATACCATTCATCCGATTGCAATAAAACTTGAGTGAGGTGTTGTGTACACTTACGTGAGGGTTTCTAACTTAGTAAATACATTTCACAGGAGATTTCGCACGAGTAGATTCAACAAATGAGCGACGACGCACGAAGCGTTTCAATAAGGTCCCGTATGCGTTCAAATACCATTCGTCCGATTACGATGAAACTTGGGTGACATGTTGTGTACACCATACGGAAGGATTCTGACTTAATAAATCCATTTTACAATAGGTAGCGCACGAGTAGATTCAACAAATGTGTGACGGCACGCGAATCATTTCAACAAAGTACCATATGCGGCCATATACCATTTATCAGATTGCGATGAAATTTTGGTGAATTGTTGTGTACACTCCAAGAAATGTTTCTGTCTTTGTAAAACCAGTTTTTAATAAGTAGCGCCCGAGTAGATTCAACAAATGAGCGATGGCGCGCAAATCATTTCCACAATGTCCCTTATGCGGTCATATATCATTCATCCGATTGCGATCAAACCTTGGTGAATCATTGAGTACACGCCAGAGAAGGTTTCAGGCTTAGTAAATCTATTTTACAAGAGGTAGCGCATGAGTAGATTCAACAAATGAGTGACGGCACGCGAATCGTTTAAAAGAAAGTCACTTATGCGTTCATATGTCATTCATCCGATTCCGATGAAACATTGATGAGTGGTTGTGTACACGCCAGGGAAAGTGTTCAACTTGGTAAATCCATTTTACGTTATTGGTAGCGCACGAGTAGATGTAACAAATGAGTGACGACGCACGGAGCGTTCCAACAAAATCCTGTATGCGTTAATATACTATTCATTGATTGCGATGAAACTTTGATGAGTTGTTGTGTACACTTACGTGAAGCTTTCTAACTTAGTAAATCCATTTCACAGTTGGTAGAGCACGAGTAGATTCAACAAATGAGTGACAGCGCACAAATCATTTAAACAAAATCCCGTGTGCGTTATATGCCCTTTATCCGATTGCGATGAAACTTTGAAGAGTTGTTGTGCACGCTCCCACGAATGTTTCTAGATTAGTTAATTCATTTCACGATAGTTTAGAGGCAGTTAACAGAAATTTTAAAAAAATATTGTGTATCCAAAAGCACTTCAAGAAAAAAAGTTACAACACTTTCCTTGATTGGCAGGACAACGTCTGCCGGGTCAGCTAGTATATATATATATACATAAATTATATATAAACTTTTGAACTGACGGTGGTTTTGGGGTCTGGGGGATGTGAAACGCGAAGATATGTCGAAATTTTCCGGAAGTAGAAAAACATGGTACCCATTGCAATAGTTAGCTTTCTAATGAAATCTACCTAAAATCAGCAAAGCGAACTCAGTACAGGCCATGGAGGCCCTGGGAGTAGTAGAATGTAGAGGCTTCCACGTTTTTATTTTTTTATATTTTTATTTTTAAGCCTACTTTTCACATTTTGCAAAAATGAGGAAAAAGTAGACTTATGAGATCGGGCAAATGTTGTGTCTGTCTGTCTGTCTGTCTGTCTGTCTGTCAGTCTGGCTGTGTGTGTATCCCCCCCTATCAACTCCTAAACGGCTGGAGCAATCGAAACAAAATTTGGTAGGAGTTAAGATCTATACCTGAATCAAGGCTAGTAAACTACAGAGGTTGCCTCAATATGGAGCTCTTAGGCAAGGGGATCGCGGAGGGAAGGGAAAGGACGTGACGTCACACGTTTCCTCGTAGCGCGCGAGGCGCGAGATATGCAAGGAAAGTCAACTTATATTGTAAGGACTGCAGTGGTTTAAACACGTGTTTTAAGCCCTTTTGTTTATAATCATGCCAGGCCAAAGATGTGCTGTGGCAGTTTGTCACAGTTATTATAAAGTTGGAAATGACGTGTCGTTTTTCACGATGCCTAAAGACGCATGCCTTAGCAATCAGTGGATTGCTGCATGTAAGCGAAAAGATCATTGCAACCCTCTTAACAAGTAGGATATGTTCCCTCCACTTTAAGAGTGAAGACTTCGAATTAGACTACAGGGCAGAATTGCTTAATATAAAGCCAAGATTTCCAAGGAATCTAAAACCAAATGGTAAATGAGCCTAGCTGGCCTACTCTTAAGTTTTGATGACCTGCTAGGATGATTTTAAAGCTGTTAATATTTTTGACATATTTCGTACATGGTCTCTGGGGGCGTATATACAATATTTTTCGAGGGCGGGGGGGGGGGGGGGGCTGACTATCGTGGAAAATTTGAGTACTTAATGAATTTTCTAATATAGCCTATGGAGTATGAATGGAAAATATCTAAATGGGCTACTTGTCAATTTATAAAGCAGAAAGGTAAACACTCATTTTCTTTTACAAATTGATAATTATTCCTTAAAAGTAGACTACTGTGAAATACATTGTATGTTGTACCCAAGTTGGCTTTTTTCGGGGAGGATCTGGAGCCCCCTCAGCCCCCCCCCCCTTATATACGCCCATGCATGGTATTTTGTTTTTGGACAAGATGGAAAATTTCATGAGTAATTCTCTTTGCATTGGTAAATATTATTTGCAAATATTCCAGAAAGCAGTCATCCTTCCAATAAAATCCCTTCGACTTCTGTTCCAAGATATGGCCCGTAGGCATAATACAAAGTACATTCTCACACATAGGCCAAATCAAGATGTACTGGAAAACCTTTTTTCACAATTGCGAACCCGTGGTGGCTCCCCTTGACTGCATTTACAGACTGAGGATGATTATTTTAGGAAAAAAATCCAGGAGTTGTTCAATAGCAAACAAACACTGCTGATCCAGATTCAGATGAATATGTAGTTGTTAAAGCACTAAACAAAGCTGGCATAGTGTCTGAATCAAGTAACGTGCTTCCAGAACCAACCTTAGGGAGCAATGTGCAACCTGAGTCCTTCATTGCCAATATCATGGAACAAAGTGAGGAAGATGGCAAGGCTTATGTTGCAGGTTATGTAGCCCACAAGTTCCAAGATAAATTTCCACAACTTGGGAACTTAACCTATGGAATGCAAACTCAACACGATTATGCATTACCAACCTGGATTAAACACTTGTCATACGGTGGTATGACCGATCCCTCAGAAACTTGGCTAAATCAGTTCCGGCACATTTCAGCAAAATTCGTCACATTTCACGGAAAATACAGATTTCAACGAGGCAAGGACGTTCGAAGAAGAATGACAGATTTTGTGTCGAGAGAAGTTTCTGACGTACCGTCTGGTGGGGTTGAGGCAGCTGTGATAACAATTTTCTTCTTCAAATTGAAACATTCCAATTCTATCTTGCATAAGAAGTGGTTATTGGAAGTCACTAACACCCACGATACTGCTACCGATTCTAGGCGAATTTCCAAGAAATTCAAGAAGATCACAACATAAAATGTAAGTAGGCAACATTCAGTTATTTTATCACCCATTTACCAATAATTTCATGAGAATAAACTGTTCTTTGCGTACTCAACAGCTGATGTTGACAGTTTCGTTACGTTCCCCACATGGCGCGTTTGGTATCTTGTGACGTCATCCGCCTTGTGAGCGCTGATTGGTGAGTGAAAATTGAGGCAACCTCTGTAGTTTATAAGCCTTGTACCTGAATATCTCACGGCCATATTTGAAAATTATGTCAGTGCTACCAACTGCTAAAAAATCGCAATTGAAATTTGAGCTCCATGTTGGATATCATGGAAGGTATGAATGGGAGCTATTTAAAAATTGGCACACGTATAGATAATAATATTGAAGTTTAATTTCCATGAGCCCATATATGGCAGTGTTGCCAAAATGATTATAAGCTTGATGATACGTCCAATTTTTAAATGCATATAACTTCTACACTATCAATTGGAATTCAACCAAATTTCGTATGTTGTATGTGAACATAACCAGATATGACTCAGCGTATTCTTAAGACCCACCAGGGCTGCCAACTGTTAATAAATGCTCCTAATTTATTTTATCCAAATACCAAGATATCAGAAAGTATGCAAGCCGACAGCTTTAAACTATGCACACGTATAGTACCTGGCATTCTATATTAATTTGGAGTAACTTATGTACGTCAGTGTTACCAACATGATTCTAAGCCTGCTGACAAGTCCAACTTTAAATACATGTAACTTCCATACTATCATTTGGATTTCAACCAAATTTTGTATGTGCTATGTGTACCATAACAGATATGACTATGCGTATTCTTAAGAGCAACCAGGGCTGCCAACTGTTAATATGTGCTGTCCCTATTTTTGTTACCCCAATATCAATATACAGTATCTGAAAGTATGCATGTCAATAGCTCTAAACTTTGCACACGTATAGTACCTGGCATTCTAGATGAATTTGGAGTAACTAATATACGTCAGTGCTGCCAACATGATTTTAAGCCTGCTGATAGGTCCAATTTTAAAATGCATGTAACTTCTATACTAACTAATGGATTTCATTCAAAATTGGCACAACAATAGATCATATTATTTCAGATTATTTCTGACCAATACACGCATGACATTGTTGCCAACATGATTTTACACGCGCTGTTAGATCCAATGTTCAACTTCATGTAACGTCCATGCTATTCATTGGACTTCAACCAAATGTTGTATTCTGTACCTTAAGAGATGGAACTAAGAATATATTCGGTCATCAGGGCTGCCAACTGTAGTGCTCTATTAGGCTACATTATGCCAGGTATACAGTATTTCGAACTAATTAGAAATTTCGATATTAGCAACTTAATTTCGTCATTATTCTAGATATGTTCATATCATATACTGTAGAATAATCATTGGCATGAAAAGTAGGCTCTTTAGTTCGTCACGGAACTTCTTGTTATTTTTATTTTTTATTTTTACAAAGTTACTTTTCGTGACATCGGCACTAGATGGAATGGAGTTGTCAGCTCCACACCCGGCTTTCTTTGCTCCCAGGAATTACCCTGGTACTCATTTCTGGTGCAGGCTGAGAGAATCCCAGGGCTATTTACGTTTCTGAAAGTGGTAGATTTGTTTCTAAAATGTACTACCTGAGTGGGGATCGAACCCACTCCCTTTCAGTTAGAAGCTCAGCGCCCCTACCGGCTGCACCAAGCAGCCCCCATTTCTGCCTAGTATAGTGGAATATTTGAAGAACCGTACATAGTTACTTCAGAATTACTGTATCTACTACTGTGTCAACCTCTGCTGAATGATTACAATATCAATGTTAATCTTCCGCAAGAAGTCACAACTATTGGTACGTGGGATAGCCACCACGGAACCTCAGCTGTGTCCGGCATTGCTTCCTCTTTTGCCAGGCTCCTCTCTATCGACCTCCTTAGTCAACTCTTGTCGTCTTCGGATCCCTACGATATTAGGGTATCCAAGGCGTAGGGTGTCTTTCACATTCACGCCTTAATTGGCCATTGGCTCATCCTCCCTGGTACTCATATTCTTCAAAATTTATATTAATTGCATCTCCTGCCTTCTGCTCAAGGCCCTAAAAGAGCCAGCCCACCACGTAAGGTCCACCTCAAAGACTCACGGCTGATGAGTTCGGGAGTTAGTGACCCTGAGGTATTCCTGATATGGGTCCAGCTCACCTCTATTTTCAGTGACTCTGTGGCGGACCCACTTTCCCTTCTTCACCAGCCTTTCATGACTCTCTTTCCTTACAAGACCCTTAGTTCTCATTTTTCTAAGTTTGAGGGCATTTCTTTTCTCCCTTTTACTGCTTTGTCTATTTCTTCCAGAAGCCTATGTAAGTCATTATTTCGTTGTAGTTAGTCTTCGTTTTCATATTCATTTTGATTATCATTTCCCCCCAGGGCCTCACATCTAGTGGGACGTGGGTTGGCAACCACGGGACCCCAGCTGAGTCCGGCATTGCTTACACTTACTTGTGCCGGGCTCCTCTCTGTCTTCTTTCCTGTCCACCTCCATTGGCCAACTCTTGTCCTTTTCCGACCTCGACGGTATAAGGGTATCCGAGGCCTAGGGAGTCTCTTCCTTTCCCGCCTTAATTGGCCCTTGCCTCATCTTTCCTGATCCCCTCCTTCTGGGAGGGGTCAGCCTTCTTTTTCTTTTCCTGTTATCTCCTGCCTTCTGCTCAAGGCCCTCAAAAAGGTAGGGTGTATGTAGCTCTACCACTTCTGGTGCACCCTAGAAAGTGCTACACCCTCAGGGGCTCACGGCTGGTGAGTTAGGGAGTTGGCGACCCCGAGGGATTCCTGAGCTGGGTCCGGTTTCCCCCTTTTGTCCCTTACCTCTTGTTTTTCTTTTCATTATATTTCCTTTTCCCTTTAAGATTCCCGCACTGTTATTTTTGCATCTCCACTCCATTTTGTGGGTGTTTTAAATCTCCGTTGCATTTTGTAAGCCTTTTCGATCTACGTTGCATTTTGTGAGTGTTTTTCAACCTCGATTGCAATTTGTAAGGATTGACAATCTATATTGCTTTTTAGTAAGTCTTTCAATATCGTGGGGGTCCTTTTGTGAGTATTTTGAATTTCAATTGCATTTTGTATTTCCAACCTACCCCGCCTTTTTGCAAGTAGTTAATTCTCAATTGCATGTTTGTGGGTATTTTGAATCTAAATTACATTTTTTAAGTATTTTCAATCTAAATTGCATTTTGTAAGTATTGTCCATCCATGAATCTACAATACATATTGTAAGCAATTTCAATTGCATTTTGTATTTTCAACCTAAACCGCTTTTTGCGAGTAGTTAATTCTCAATTGCATTTAGTGGGTATTTTGAATCTAAATTACATTTTTTAAGTATTTTTATTTCACTTGCATTTTGTAAGTATTTCGACTATACGTTGCATTTTGTACGTATTTTGAACTTCACCTACATTTTGTGCGTATTTTTCAATCTATTCCTTTTCTGGGTATTTTCGTTCTAAATTCTCTTTTGTAAGTATTACTGCTCTCCATTTTGTGAGTAGTTTCAATCTGAGTTCCTTTTTGTAAGTATTTTCCTTCTCTCTTAATTTTCGTTCTGGTTTCCACTTCATTGATATTTTCGCTATCACCCAGACCATTAGGGGCCAATAACCTAGATGTTAGGCCCCTTAAAACAACAATAATCATCATCATCTAGGATTATATTTTCATGATACCATTTCTGATCAGTATAAAACAAAGTTACTTCACATATTGAAGCTGAACTGACAGGCCCATTGCCGCCACCCTTTGTGGTTTTGGGGTACGGTTTGGGACTCTGGATCCAAAGTGAATGGGTTCGATTCCCGACTCGAATTTCGTTCTGATGAGAGGGACAGAACTGCGTACCCCTCCCACCCAGGGGCTCACTTCTAGTGGGCGTGGCTTGGCAACCACGGGGCCCGAGCTGAGTCCGGCATTGCTTCCACTTACTTGTGCCTGGCTCCTCTCCGTCTTCATTCCTGTCGAACTCACTTGGTCAACTCTTGTTCTCTTTCGACCCCGACGGTATTAGGGTATCCGAGGCCTAGGGAGTATTTCACTTTCCCGCCTTAATTAGCCCTTGTCTCATCTTTTCTGATTACCCTCCTTCTGTGAGGGGTCAGCCTTCTTTTTCTTTTCCTTTTACCTCCTGCCTTGTGCTCAAGGCCCTTAAGGAGGCAGGGTGTATGTAGCCCCACCACTTCTGGTGCACCGTAGATAATGGTACACCCTCAGGGGCTCACGGCAGGTGAGTTCGGGAGTTGGCGACCGCGAGGGATTCCTGAGCTGGGTCCGTTTTCCCCTTTTGTCCCTTCCCTTTGGGGCGGACCTTCTCCTCTCTCCCCTCTCCTCTTTTCATTATATTTACTTTTCTCTTTAAGATTCTCGCACTGATTTTTGTTACTTGGTTCACCGTATATCTAAATTCCCTTCTGGCGATTTTTTAAGGCATTTTTAATCTACGTTGCTTTTTGTATGTTTTTCGATCTAAATTACATCTCGCGATTGTTTTCAACTTCAATTGCATTTTGTAAAGATTGACAATCTAAATTACATTTTGTCAAGTATTTTCAATCTAAATTGCATTTTGTAAGTATTGTCAATCCATATGAGTCGTTAGAATCACCGTACATTTTGTAAGCATTTTCAATTTCAATTGCATTTTGTAAATATTTTGAATTTCAATTGCACTTTGTGAATAATTTGGATTGGAACTGGGATAGGGCCTATTTCAATCTGAATTGCATTGTATATTTTCAATTTCAATTGCATTTTGTAAGTTTTTTGAACCTCAATTGCCTTTTGTACGTATTTTCGATCTCATTTGCATTTTGTAAGTATTTTGAATTTCAGTTGCATTTTGTAAGTATTTCGACGCTACATTGCATTTTGTACGTATTTTGAATCTCGCCTACGTCTTGTGGGTCTTTTTTCAATCTATTCTTTTTGTGCAACTTCTCGTTCTAATTTCCCATTTGTAAGACCATATTGTGAGTTGTTTCCATCTGAGTTCCTTTTTGTACGTATTTTCCGTCTCAGATAATTTTGTTCTGGTATCCATTTCATTATCATTTTCGCTATCACCCAGATCATTAGAGGGCCGATAACCTCGATGTTAGGCCCCTTAAAACAACAATTATCATCGTCATCATCAGAACTGCGTACCAGTCTCGTGAGGCAAAACTTGAAAATAGGAACAATTTCGACCTCACTTGTCCTAGAGTTGATTGTCTGTGGTTTCCCTACTTCGACTCCAAGCAACTGCGTAGATGGTTCCTAATTTAAGGGCATCTTCACCTCCTGTTAAACACAAGCACCATTAGAGCCATTACAATGACGCAGGTTAACAGACAGATTCCCTACACACTCATACACAATTACATGGGGTTGTCTGACCACGATAATGCACAACCTCTAAATAAATAAAAACGAAGTCCCTTATTTCTCTGTGGTATTACTTTGTCTTCAATTACATTACGTTAAGTGTTCTACAATATAGCAATTGATTTGGCCATTTTCCATGATAAATTTTTAATCAATAATAATAGAATCGGCCTCCAGAAATGTGATACTATGTCTCTTATTTAGTATATAATAATAATAATAATAATAATAATAATAGTAATATGGTATGGCCTCGGTTGCCAGGTGCAAGCTTTGTTAATTGACACCCATAGGGCAGCTTGCATGTCGAATTTAATGCTCCTCGGAGCGCTATGAATGTCAAGGAGGTTAGATATCTAAGCTTCTTGATGTCTACCGCTTTCTAGTAGAGAAATGAGGAACTTTGTGTTGGCGGAAAATCCCGAGATTAATTTTGCCATTATGAACACTGCCTACTGAATTCAAATGGGTTAATTGCTTCCACTTACTTGTGCCGGGCTCCTCTCTTTCTTCTTTCCTGTCGACCTTCCTTGGTCAACACTTGTTCTCTTCCGACCCCGACGGTATTAGGGTATCCGAGGCCTAGGGAGTCTTTTCCTTTCCCGCCTTAATTGGCCCTTATCTCATCTTTCCTTCTGTGAGGGGTCAGCCTTCTTGTTCTTTTCCTTTTACCTTCTGCCTTGTGCTCAAGGCCCTTAAGGAGGCAGGGTGTATGTAGCCCCACCACTTCTGGTGCACCGTCGATAATGCTACACCCTCAGGGGTTCACGGCTGGTGAGTTCGGGCGTTGGCGACCCCGAGGGATTCCTGAGCTGGGTCCGTTTTCCCCTTTTGTCCCCTCCCTTTGGGGCGGACCTTCTCCTCTCTCCCCTCCCCTCTCCTCTCCTCTTTTCCTTCTATTTCCTTTTATCTTTAAGATTCCCGCCCTGTTTTTGTTACTCGAATCACCGTGTATCTAAATTCCCTTTTAGCGATTTTTAAGGCATTTTTGATCTATGTTGCATTTTGTAAGTTTTTTCGATCTAAATTACATCTCGCGATTGTTTTCAACCTCAATTGCATTTTGTAAAGATTGACAATCTAAATTGCTTTTTAGTAAGTCTTCCAATGCAGGTTGCGGGGCCTTTTAGTGAGTTTTTTGAATTTCAATTGCATTTTGTAAGTATTTTCAACCAAAACCGCATTTCGTACGAATTTTGAATCTAAATTGCATTTTGTTTGGTGGGCATTTTGCACATATTTTGATTCTCAATTGCATTTTGTGGGTATTTTGAATCTAAATTACATTTGTCAAGTATTTTCAATCTAAATTGCTTTTTGTAAGTATTGTCAATCCACATGAGTCGTTTGAATCTACCGTACATTTTGTAAGCATTTTCAATTTCAATTGCATTTTGTGAGGATTTTGAATTTTAATTGCACTTTGTAAATAATTTGGATTGGAACTGGGATAGGGCTTATTTCAATCTGAATTGCATTGTGTATTTTCAATTTCAATTGCATTTTGTAAGTATTTTGATTTTGAACCTCAATTGCATTTTGTACGTATTTTCGATCTCATTTGCATTTTGTAAGTATTTTGAATTTCAGTTGCATTATGTAAGTATTTCGACGCCACATTCCATTTTGTACGTATTTTGAATCTAGCCTACGTTTTGTGGGTCTTTTTTCAATGTATTCTTTTTGTTCACCTTTTCGTTCTAAATTCCCTTTTGTAAGACCATATTGTGAGTTGTTTCCATCTGAGTTCCTTTTTGTACGTATTTTCCGTCTCAGATAATTTTGTTCTGGTTTCCATTTCATTATCATTTTCGCTATCACCCAGATCATTAGGGGCCGATAACCTCGATGTTAGGCCCCTTAAAACAACAATCATCATCATCATCATCATCAAATGGGTTATTTAACATGCCAACAACGTATGACATGAGTATCGTGCTTTTGTTGCCTTCCAAACATCACTTCCCATGGCCAGGAGCGAACCTGCAAGCTTGGGGTTGGTAGTCCAACCCTATAACCACACACCCACCGTGGCAAGCCATTTAGTATATAATAAAGTTATAATGAACCCCTCAGTAATAGTCATAGAATACCTATCGTTTTGGCTACCTACGAAGGCTAACATGCCTTTTGATCGAAGAAACCTGGATTCGATTCCAGGAAAGAGTAGTGGAATTCTAATTTCTTATCGGTTTTCCCCTAACTAGGTATTTGTGGTGAAATTTTCATCATTCATTTCCTCATATGATCATTCCTCAAGAAGTCAAACCTCTCCTCTTCTTTTCTCCTGCCTTGTCCAGAAGGAGGCGGGGTGTGTGAAACCCCGCCAATTATGATCTCGTTAATCCCCGTCATTAATTAAAGGATTAGGCATTTGGATATTTACTACCACCCGGTACTCACCAAGTGACCGGGAGCAACTACCCTATTTTTCAGCACAGGAGGGTGAGGAATCTTAACAAGAGATAATTTAGACGAGCAGCTTACTCTCATTTTGCTTTAGTCTTAATGGGAATAACAAGAAAACCCCTTCCCATAGCGGTTGGCCTGAACTTACCAAGGTGGGAGGGGGACATCTAACTCGGGAGAATTAGAACAACGCGTCCATTATGGGAAGTGGGATTCAGCTATCTTCTCAAACTAAGGGGGGGGAAATTGCCCAGGGAAAACTACTTTGAGCTACCCACCTGACCACTCCCTCGGTCTCTCACCTCCCACTTATGTCACATGAATTCGGAATCAGTGTTGCAATGAGATGTTATCAAATCCTAGACAGGTCCTTAGTAAATGAATACAGTTATAGAAAACATTCCTTGTCAGAGTATAATATAATAGTGGGCAAAGCATAGTCGAATAAAATAAGAGGAGTGGTAGCTGGACCGACTTGCCGGGACGAGGGGCCTGGATTCATGGGAGCATAGAACCGGTTCTAGTCCATGAACCCGTGGTATATCTCAATTAAAGATCGTAGAGCCATTAAAGATATAGTCCTCAGAAGGCCAATGAACAGTGGGTCAAAATCGACATCTAGGGGGACAAAATTATTTTTACGTTTCAGTCATGAATTTAGTGTGAAAGCAACGTATATAATTTTGTTTACTTCATAATAAACATCATAATTAAGTATAACAAACTTAAAGTTTCCGCCTAATCAACACTCATTTATTATTTAGTTAGCTTATGGGTACATGTTTCGGAATTAGTACAATTCCTTCTTCAGCCCTTCATAATTCATATTCGGAAACATCATAGACTAAAAAGACTAAAAAGACCACGTCCATGTGAGAAACATAACACACTGGTATTAAAATACTATAAAAACTAATTAAACACTTTAAAACATGACAACCTTATGGACATTACATACAATAAAGCAATAAAAACATTCCTGCTGTTAACAATCAAATTGATTAATAATCACTATTATGCACATTCTTGAAAGGTATGCGAAGGTCAAATTGTGCAGTCGTTAATTTCTTTTTGTAAATAAAACAAAGAGCACATTGCATTAGTGTTCAGGACACAAATAACTTGCTGTACTGATAAATGTTGACATAGGTGGAAACTTTGTTCGGAACTTTACTGAAAGTGCGCTGACATGTGCTTAGTAGATGCAAAACGGAGAAAACCTTCCGATTATTAAACTTGTATTTTGCACATTAACTGGGTGTGTTTATCTTGAGCCGAAAGCTCCACGGACTCTTCTTCGAATAATAAACATCAGTTAAGACCTTTTTAAGCTACGTCTACACATGCAAGAAATTGTCTATCACTAGGAGTTGGATAGAGAATTCAGTTATCTCTTCAGAACAATTTTCTACCCCTAATTTACTTTTAGCAAAGTCACAAAGTTCCACTTTTGGCATAATCGTCGAATCCAGTGCTTCAGACAGTTTTAAACGTGTGAGAACTGGTTGCGTGGCATCTTTTGAAACATAAAATAACTAAGTAAGTTGCAAAAAGATGCAAAAATCTATTATAACAGGCGTAAACTACAATACTTTATCTACATTTTAACATTAAGTACGAAGTGACGCAGAGTGACGCGGCATACTAAAAATCTAAGTGAAAATATAATTTTAAAAATAATAGTTAAATATTATATAATGCAAATATAGCTAAAATTACGTAACAATTATGCCCATTAATAACTGAAACGAGCCTCCGTGGCTTAGGCGGCAGCACGCCAGCCTCTCACCGCTGGGTCCGTGGTTCAAATCCCGGTCACTCGATGTGAGATCTGTGCCGGACAAAACGGAGGCAGACAGGTTTTTCTCCGGGTACTCCGGTTTTCCCTGTCAAAATTTCATTCCAGCAACACTCTCCACTATCATTTCATTTCATCTGTCATTCATTTAATCATTGCCCCAGAGGAGTGCGTCAGGCATCGGCAGCCGGCACAGTTCATATCCTCGCCGCTAGATGGGGGCTTCATTCATTCCATTCCTGACCCGGTCGGAGACTGGAAGCAGGCTGTGGATTTCATTCAATAACTGGAACACGTTACAAAGATCATACCTTCAGCTGCATGTTCCATCTCAAAGCTTCACACTAACCAAAAAGACAGCCACTTACATTCACCCTCCAATTCAGACTGCTCGAACAGTGGTGACAGATTTACACTAAGATGCGTTTATATCGCAGAATAGTGAGCGGCAATTATATGATAATGCTGTAGAAGTAATAAATTTTGATTTTTTAATTATGAAAAAAAAAATGTTGTCCTCCTAGATATCGATTTTGACCCACTGTGCAATGTGGAGAAGCAAGGGTAGCTGAATGCGACATCTACCATCGGAACTAGTAACTGGCATGTGAAATGCGCCTGTAGATATGTTTTGTTGAAGAGCGTCTATTAGAGCATGAGCTAGGAAGCTGGATTGATTTCCAGGGTCCAGGAGACATCGTGTGAGTTTAGAAATTCCCGTGGGCCCTTTGATCCAAACACGAGCAGTATGAAGAAACGATAAGTGTGATGTAGTAACTTAAAATTTTACTGACAAGATGTGGGTGAGTATAACTTGCGTTGCAGACGGATATGTGATGAAGTTGCTTATTACTAGGGACCGGATTTTGATGAAAAGTCATCTTTTTTTTGAGTACACGGAGACGATGTTAAGTGGTAATTAAGTGTATTCTAAAATAAATATGTTAGATATATGGGGGGTTTAAAGGTCATCAAAATGCATTTTTCTTACATTTTCCAGAATAGTCATTTTCTAATATTTAGGTGCATTTTAGGTAATTTTTAATGTTTTATACGTTTATAGGTCTTTTTTTTTATCGAATATGGTTAAATGCTCATTTTAAGTTATTTTTTTGGTATCTGTATTTCTAAACAAGTCAGCGTTAACATTCTTCGACTAACCCATATACTGTAGTTCTGCAGTGCTCATCTGTTTTCATTATCTGCTTTTTATCTTCGCAGCAGATTTAATTTTTCTTGACCATGATGCGTTTGTGTGTACAGTTTGCGACACCGATTTCTTCACGTGCACGTGACGACGTGAGTATTGCGTCAGTCTGAGAAAAGAAACGGGGAAATCCCCTCAGCGCCATGTGGTTTGTGTCGAGTTTATCTTTATTAGAAGTGTTGACAGCTCAGACGCAGCTCTGGCCTCCGATCGTTCAATCAGTTTTTAATTACCCGGCAACTATAGGACTTTTAAGGTGTGCTTGTGTTGTAGGTGTGTGACGTTTTGTTGTGCAGTGCAATTGAAATGCCAAAACAAGAGCAGTCAACTGCAAGCCGTTTAAAACAGTATTTGTCAGATTTCGGTGAAAACATATTCTCAACTGATGGAACTATGTTGTTCTGTAAAGTGTGCAAAATTAAAGTCGCTGCAAATAAACGGTTCACCGTGTAACAACACGTCGGGTGAGATAAACATTTGCATGGTCTTGAAAATGTGGAAAAAAGGAAAGTGTCTCAATTACTATTCAAATAAACTGCTTCGACATCAAATAAAGTCATCTTCCTTTTATAAAGAATTATGTGAAGTGTTTGTTAGTGCTAATATTCCACTAGGAAAACTAAGCAATCCTAAATTGAGTGATTTCCTCGAACGCCACACTGGTCATACTATTCCAGACGAATCAACATTGCGTTAAAACTACCTATCAAAATGTTACGAAGACACGTTAAACCGAATACGAGAATGTGTGAATGGGAAAAAATTAACGTATCAATTGACGAGACTACCGATTCAGAGGGACGTTATGTAGGAAATGTAGTGATAGGGACCCTAGAAACAAATAGTCCCGGGAAAAATATTCTTCTGACCTCAGAGGTTTTGGAAGCTATTAACCGCACTCAGATATGCAAACTGTTCGATAAATCCATGTGTTTAATATGGTCTATGGGAATACAACATGAGAATGTGCTCCTCTTCCTAACAGATGCAGCACCTTACATGGTAAAGGCAGAAAAATCTATCAAAGCATTTTACAATAAGATGGTGCATCTTACTTGTCTGGCCCATGCTTTTCATCGAATTGCAGAAGAGGTCCGATCAAAATTTTCAGAAGTAGATAGACTAGTTTCCACAGTAAAGAAAGTCTTTGTCAAAGCACCATCCGGCACTAAGTATTTCAAAGACAAGGCCTATAATGTAGCTTTTCCTCCCGCACGAGTTTTAACACGCATTACCTGGTTGACTGCATGCATATACTATTGTGACAATTTTCAGGTAGTGAGCGAAGTAGTGAATGGCTTTGATAGGACAGATGCTAAGGCTATTGGGGGTGCACAGGACCTGTTTTCTGATCCTCAAATGGAAGGTGAATTGGCTTGCATAAAAATCAAATTTTTCATTTTTGCTAGAAACCATAACCTGCCTAGAAGAAAGTGGCATGGTATTGGCCAAATCAATAGAGTTAGTCAGAAATGTTGAAGGTTCTATAAAACATGTAAAAGGTGAGATTGGGGACACAGTCAGACAGAAAATGAAATTTGTATTGGACAAGAATAAAGGGTATCAGACAGTGTGTCGGGAAAAACCTTCAGAATTGACATTTTTGAAGAAGATTTAACAGCCAGTGACATAGTGTTTTTGAAACATGCTCCTATTACATAAGTGGAAGTGGAGAGGAAGTGGAGAGATGTTTCTCGAAATATAAATCAGTATTAGCTGACAACCGCCGTTCTTTCACCTTTGATAACGTGAGGATTTGATGATGGTGTATTGCAACGCTAACTAAGGTATGTTTAGTTAGCAATATAATTTTTTCACGTTGTAGAAGAAACGAAAATAAAGTGTTGTAAATCTATTGATTAATAGTTTAGTAGTAATACACTGATATTCTACTAAGAATGTTTGTTATTCGAACCATTATTTGTACAAGGCAATCATTATGAAATTGATCAATTTTAGGTCATATTTTTTTAAATGAGGTCATTTTAAGAGAATTTTAGGGTCATTTTATAGGTAATGTTTTGATAATTTAGAGGTAATCAACATCCGGGCCCTAACAGTGTTAAGGCAAAGAAAACATCGTTTCGAAAGTTTTAGCTCTTCCATTCTGTCTTCAAGTTTGGTTATTTCGATGTATTCTTGGGCCCAATTGCCTTTATTTTCACAATTGGCTCAAAACGGACTTGATCTTCTTCTTCGTTTTTTCCGTTCTCGCAAAAAATTGAAGAGTGGTCGCTGTTGGAATATAGAGGAATGGAGCGGGCGTGGTGGTTTCTCCTCCATTAATGACATAATCTGACCTTCTGTGATATTTTCTCACTTGGCGTGTAGAATTAGCCAGCGTCTACATATCTCAGCTGGAAAGGTTCGCAGGATTTTTTGGAGAGACGGCCGAGCAAGGACAGTCATCCTGCGTCTGACTGATGGTTCTCGCTAAACTGTTTAGTTTTTTTTTCTCCCTAACTTGTCAGAGATGAGTTTGTTTATATACTTCCAACCTTTAAATTCACCCTAAAGCTGATGCATGTCGCATTGGGAGGATTCTTCTCAACAAACTGGGAGGCATCAAGGAGAGAATGAAGGTGTGGAAATCTTCCTACCGATCTAGTCGGAAGGAATATGTTGTACTCTGTCGACTCCGGATCGGCCAAGTGATTGCTCCTCAAGGGAGCAAGAGTACTTGCGGTGCCCACCTTACACACTCTCTTGGAGTGTTGCGGATCTGGCCGATGTGCGAAGAACTCTCAAACTGCCTAACACCCTCTCCCTTGTCGCGGCTTCGGTGCCGTAGTCGGTAGCATACTGAGCTTCTATGCCCAAGATCGAGGGTTCAAACCCGGCCAATGTCATTGGATTTTTAAGAGCGTTAAAAAATCCTTCAGCATGCTTTACTTCGGAGGGGAACTAAAGCCAGCGGTCCCATGTCATAGATTTATGGCATGTTAAAGAACCTTCCACTAATTACACCTGTGTGAAGCTAAATGATATAGGTTAAGAATGTAAACAACGCTCCTAAGTTCCTACGTTCGTTGCCAAGAGCCGACTGCGGTGGCTCTAGTAACTAACTTCTGAACTAGTAGTCGTTGACGGTGGCGTTTGGCGGCAAAAGCAGGAACTATTTGAAAAATTCAAAGTCTGCAGTCCTTACTTGAATTAAAAAACAGATAAGACACACTAATACAATCATCACAATTAACACCGGTTATCAGACAGATTCTACAAACACCCAAAGTACACTGGGCCACATGACCGTGTTGTCGCAGCCCCTAAACTGAGGAACCAACCAACCAACCAACCTCTCCCCTGTTCTACGTGATGATGGAGACTGGTTACTCTTTGAAGTTTTAATATAGTTTAAAACTTCTAGTTTGGGTTTAGTTTGCTTTATGTTCTTATTGTGTTCATATCTATTTGTTTAGTTAAATATGCCTTATTTGTATTTTTCTGTCATCCTCGTTTATCTCCTTATATACAAATAAGGCATTATTCTTGGGGCTCACTGTCAGTTTTATACTAAGTATCTCTGGCAGTGGGCTGTTTTTATCTTCATTCCATTTCTTAACATTTTATTTCATTAGGGGCCGATAACCTAGATGTTACTCCCATTTAAACAAGAAATATCATCATTAGGGCCCGGAAGTTGATGCCGTAAAAAGTTTCAAAAATTCACTTAAAATTTTCAAAAATAACGGTAATAAATATCCTAAAAATTCGATAAATGCACTATAAAATGGAGAAGATCTTATAATAATAAACTCGCCAATATTTCAAAAATGGCATCCTAAACTCCAACTGAAAAGTCAATCAAAATAGAGTTCTAGCACTTAACAAAAGGTTTATGTTCACTTTAGTCTGAGTCGCACTGCACTACGCATGTCATTCTGATGTTGTCAAATGATCTGCGGTTATCAGCCAACAAGTTTTTATATCTCGAAAAGCTGCGTTCAACATCAACTGATGTGATCGGAGCGTACTTGAAGTGAGGAAGGTCGTTTGCTGCTAAATCCTCCTCAATCCCATCCATGCAGTAGTTTTCACCAGAAAGAATGTTTGAGATTTTGCATAATATTTTAAAACCGGTGTTTTTGTCCGGCATATTTTTCAGTTTTGATGCAATTCCCGCAGCAATGTCGCCACGATTGTGGCTAAGACTAGTTTCCACCCGGTTGATTAAGGAAATGGAATCAATATTTCAAATTATCTTGTATCAGCTACTAACTCCTCCTTAATTCTGAGAGACTTAACTCCCTCATATGAAGCTGTAACAGGACTAAATTGGAAAAAATGACCTCAAAAGGCCGATTTCTCTAAAATAAGACCAAAAAATCTAATAAACTTAAAAAAAATGCTCTTAAAATGGAAAAATAGCACCAAAAAAATGCAAAATGATGCAAAATAAAACTGACATATTTGAAGACGGGGTGGTCCGTCCAGAGTTTCTGTGTACTTCAGCATTGTTTCAGACAACTCAGGTAAAAGATGACATGTCATCAACATCCGGACCCTATTTCATCATCATAATCATTCCTTTGTCACTGGGTGTTTCCAACAAGTGAGTGTTAATTCCCAGCAGGATTGCCATTGAGCTGAATGGGAGGGCAGCCAAGTATATTTAGGTTATCTCATAGCAAAAGGTCCTTGCAACACATGAGCAAATATCCAAAATCATTATTTCTTCTACTTAAGCCGAGATGCAATGCTTCCCTTTGCCATGCAGCCATTTAAACCGTTTTACACATCAAATACATTCAAGATGTTATGGTATCTACTACTCGACTAGCTAGTCTTGTTCAATTCAGGGACGTCCACCCCGTATCTTGGCAGGTGTGTAAATTCTATTTGATTTTGTCGCAGAGTGAACATGGCTTAGGTTAGGTATCATTCCGCCATTTGCCTCTGATGTAAGTCCCCCCAGGGGCTCTCAACTTGGGGGTTGGCGATCACGGGAGCCCAGCTGAGTCCGGCATTGCTTCCACTTACTTGTGCCAGGCTCCTCTCTGTTATCTTTCCCCTCGACCTCCCTTCGTCAACTCGTGTTCTTTTCTGACTCCGAGGGTATTAGGGTATCCCAGGCCTAGGGAGTATCTAACTTTTCCACCTTAATTGGCCCTTGTCTCATCTTTCCTGATCTCTCATTCTTCGAGGGTTCAGACCTATTATTTTCTTTTCATTGTATCTCCTGCCTTCTGCTAAAGGCCCTCAAAGAGGCCGGGTGTGTGTAGCCCCACCACTTATGGTGCACCCTGGATAGTGCTACATCCTCAAGGGCTGAGGTCTGGTAAGTTAAGGAGTTGTCAACCCCAAGGGTTTCCTGAGCTGGGTCTGATTATTCTCCTTCCTTCATTGTCTTTTGGGCGGTCCCTCTCCTCTTTACCTTTCCGATCTGCCTTTAATGGCTCTCCTTTCTTACAAATCCCTTAATTCTCATCCTTGGAGGGTAGAGGGCATTTCCATTCCTCCTGTCTTTTGTTTCTCTTATTCTTATTTTGGTTCTCCAAATCCTCTTCTAGTATGTAGTTAGTTTTAGTTATAGTTTTTTAGGTATAGTTTCATTTCATTAACATGTTCACTATCACCCAAACCATTAGGGGCCGATAAACCAGACGTTAGGCCCCTTAAAACAACGATTATCATCATCAAATGTAAGTGGAAAACCACAGATAAACACTTCTTGACTGATTAAGGCTGGAATCGAATTATGCTCACGTTGGTGGTTGTACCCCTCAGACCAGAATTAAGTTCCTGGTAAGAGCCAAGACACGAATATGGTACCTCAAGGATTAGCCACCAAGAACGCTAGTACCTACACCAGGTGGTGGATACACAATACACACCAGGGGACCACAACTAGTGGGACATGGTGTTGATTATGATGATAATTGTTGTTTTAAGTGGCCTAACATCTAGGTTATCGGCTCCTAATGGTTTGGGAGATCGTGAAGATAATGAGAAGTAAACTGTAACTAAGCCTACCTACTAACTTATATACTAGAAGAAGAAATGGGAAACAAAAGGAGAATAAGGCAAATAAAGGACAGGAGATGATGATGATGATGATAATTGTTGCTTTAAGGGGCCTAACATCTAGGGTATCGGCCCCTAATGATCTGGGTGATAGCGAAAATGATAATGAAATGGAAACCAGAAAGAAAATTATGTGAGACGGAAAAAACGTACAAAGAGAAACTCAGATGGAAACAACTCACAATATGGTCTTACAAAAGGGAATTTAGAACGAAAATATTCACAAAAAGAATAGATTGAAAAAGACCCACAAAACGTAGGCTAGATTCAAAATACGTACAAAATGCAATGTAGCGCCGAAATACTTACAAAATGCAACTGAAATTCAAAATACTTACAAAATGCAAATGAGATCGAAAATACGTACAAAATGCAATTGAGGTTCAAAATACCTACAAAATGCAATTGAAATAGAAAATACACAATGCAATTCAGATTGAAATAGGCCCTATCCCAGTTCCAATACAAATTATTCACAAAGTGCAATTGAAATTGAAAAAAAAACACGATGCAATTCAGATTGAAATATCCCAGTTCCAATCCAAATTATTCTCAAAGTGCAATTGAAATTCAAAATACTTACAAAATGCAATTGAAATTGAAAATGCTTACAAAATGTACGGTGATTCTAACGACTCATGTGGATTGACAATACTTACAAAATGCAATTTAGATTGAAAATACTTGACAAAATGTAATTTAGATTCAAAATACCCACAAAATGCAATTGAGAATCAAAATATGTGCAAAATGCCCACCAAACAAAATGCAATTTAGATTCAAAATTCGTGCGAAATGCGGTTTTGGTTGAAAATACTTACAAAATGCAATAGAAATTCAAAATACTCACTAAAAGGCCCGGGCACATGCATTGAAAGACTTACTAAAAATCAATTTAGATTGTCAATCTTTACAATATGCAATTGAGGTTGAAAACAATCGCGAGATGTAATTTAGATCGAAAAAAACTTACAAAATGCAACGGAGATCAAAAATGCCAGAAAATATCGCTAAAAGGTAATTTAGATACACGGAGAACCAAGGAACAAAAACAGTGCGGGAATCTTAAAGAGAAAAGGAAATATAAGGAAAAGAGGAGAGGAGAGGAGAGGAGAGGAAAGAGGAGAGGGGAGGGTCCGCCCCAAAGGGAAGGGACAAAAGTGGAAAACGGACCCAGCTAGGAATCCCTCGGGGTCACCAACTCCCGAACTCACCAGCCGTGAGCCCCTGAGGGTGTAGCATTATCTAGGGTGCACCAGAAGTGGAGGGGCTACATACACCCTGCCTCCTTAAGGGCCTTGAGCACAAGGCAGGAGGTAAAAGGAAAAGAAAAAGAAGGCTGACCCCTCACAGAAGGAGGGTATCAGGAAAGATGAGACAAGGGCCAATTAAGGCGGGAAAGTGAAAGACTCCCTAGGCCTCGGATATCCTAATACCTTCGGGGTCGGAAGAGAACAAGAGTTGACCAAGGGAGGTCGACAGGAAAGAAGACGGGGAGGAGCCCGGCACAAGTGGAAGCAATGCCGGACTAAGCTGGGGTCCCGTGGTCGCCAACCCACGTCCCACTAGATGTGAGCCCCTGAGGGTAAGGACAGGAGAAAAAGAGATGTCCTCAAACCTCGAAGAATACGGATTGAGGGATTTGGAAGGAAGGTAAGCCATGAAAGGTAGATAGGAAAGGGAAAGAGGAGATGGTCCACCACAGAGGTAATGGAAAAAGGAGAAAACCGGACCCTGCTCAGAAATCCCTCTTGAGTCGTCAACTCCTGAACTCACCAGCCGTGATCCCCTGAGGGTGTAGCTCTATCCAGGGTGCACCAGAAGTGGTGCGGCTACATACATCCTGCCTCCTTGAGGGCCTTGAGCAGAAGGCAGGAGATAACATGAAAAGAAAAACAAGGCTCCTTCTGTGATGGGTCAGCCTTCTTTTTCTTTTCATGTTATCTCCTGCCTTCTGCTCAAGGCCCTCAAGGAGGCAGGGTATATGTAGCCCCACCATTTCTGGTGCTACCTGGAGATTGCTACACCGTTAGGAGCTCACGGCTGGTGAGTTCGGGAGTTGGCGATCCCGGGCGATTCCTGAGCTGGGTCCGTTTTTCCCCTTTTTCCACTGACTTTGGGGCGGGCTCTCTCCTCTTTCCTATCTGCCTTTCATGGCTCTCCTTCCTTCCGAGTCCCCTAATCCTCATTCTTCGAGGGTTGAGGGCATTTCTTTTCTTCCTGTCCTTTATTTGCCTTATCCTTTATTTGTTTCCCATTTCTTCTTCTAGTATGTAAGTTTGTAGTTAGTTTTAGTTGTAGTTTTCTCATCTCATCCTTCACTATCACCCAAACAATTACGGGCCGATAACCTAGATGTTAGGCTACTTAAAACAATAATTATCATCATTATCTTATTCCTTTATATATGTACATGTTTTCTTGTATGTTGTAAAATAGTTGTAATTCAGTACCGGTAGATGGTTATTGCAGGAGTAGTTTTCATTTTCATTACCATCCTTATGGTAGGGGGTAGATGACCTAGATGTTTCGCCACTTATAAAAGCAATCATCGCCACCTCCCATGATGTTTGCTGTTGGCTCGATTTCTTCCACACTCTCAGTATTGATTTCACAGAACACAACAAGCATTTAAGTTTCCTCAAAATTGAACACAACCGGCTGTAACCGGAGCTCTGGTCTACTTTCCAACTTTAGCTTTTCCAGTGCGATCAATAGATCTGTAAATAATGTATCAGATTCTGTTCGGAGGCCACCAGAAGCTGTCTGTCCGTCTTCCTAATGCTTCGTAGACCCCTACTTAGTATTCGAACTGACAGAAGCTGCGTTCAGCCTGAGAGAAACAAAGTTTGTCCCTCCAACCACCACCTGGATGCCCCATTTTGTTTCTTTGGTACGATAATTATCCAACAACATAGTCTTGTTGCACACAATTCTGACATTCGAGTTTAAGGTGCTGATCTGACAAGGAAACCTCTCCTTCCTTCCAAGTCCCTCAACTCATTCTTCGAAGGTTGAGGGCAAATCTTTTCTTCCTGTCCTTTATTTGCCTTATCCTTTATTTGTTTACCATTTCTTCTTCTAGTATGTAAGTCTGTAGTTAGTATTAGTTATAGTTTTCATTCTCATCTCCTTTTCACCTTCATCAAAACCATTAAGGGTCGATAACCTAGATGTTTGACCCCTTATAACAACTACTATCATCATCGTCAAGATAAGCAAACTTTCTGTTTGCGGCAAGAAAAAAATGTATTTTTTTCCTTTGGTCATGTTCTGGATGTCGAAGTATGTGCTCTCACAAATGTTGGCTAAAGGAGATCCATTACTGTGGGAGATACATGGTAATAAGTGGAGTGATGTTATGAGGGTTTGAAGGTTGTGTGTTGTTTGTTGGGGAAACAACCATTCTGAAATAGGAATAGTCTACAACAAACAGACTCCAGTAATGGTAGTCTATAAAATTGCGTAAATAATAACTTCTCTATACATTAAGTACATCTAATTACTGTATTACTGCTACAGCACTTTTATTACATTGTCCTATTAAATTCTTGAAACAAAAATTTGTAGTATTATGAAAATGCTGTGGGCTTCTTGCAGTTATTCCAGTTAACACCCAAGCATACTGTAAAGTAGGGCTAGGATTAGTATGCAATATCCCCCTTAAAACAATCATCATCATCAAGTATGTAATATCAACATGCAAATAATACTACATATTCATGTAATAATATAACGCAGATTATGTAATATTAAATTAATACATTGTAAAATATGTTATACTAATTTAATGTTTACATAAATGGCATATTGAATACATTAATTCCCAATTTGATTCATTATATTTTTGCAAAATAAAGTGTGGTAGGCTACAGTAATTATATTTAACAAACTTAAGAACATATGTACGAATAAATGCGAAAGTTTAAAAGAATTTGCACAATTATTATATTCTTGATAGAGACACTAAATACCCCTCAGGGGCTCACATCTTGTGGGCGAGGGTTGGCGACCACGGGGCCCCAGCTGAGTCCGGCATTGCTTCCACTTACTTGTGCCGGGCTCCTCTCAGTCTTCTTTCCTGTAGACCTCACTTGGTCAACTCTTGTTCTCTTCTGACCCCGACGGTATTAGGGTATCCGAGGCCTAGGGAGTCACTTCCTTTCCCGCCTTAATTGGCCCTTGTCTCATCTTTTCTGATACCCTCCTTCTGCGAGGGGTCAGCCTTCTTTTTCTCTTCCTTTTACCTCCTGCCTTGTGCTCTAGGCCCTTAAGGAGGCAGGGTGTATGTAGCCCCACCACTTCTGGTGCACCCTAGATAATGCTACACCCTCAGGGGCTCACGGCTGGTGAGTTCGGGAGTTGGCGACCCCGAGGGATTCCTGAGCTGGGTCCGTTTTCCCCCTTTTGTCCCTTACCTTTGGGGCGGACCCTCTCCTCTTTCACTTTCCTATATGCCTTTCATGGCTCTCCTTCCTACCAAGTCCCTCAATCAGCATTCTCCGAGGGTTGAGGGCATTTCTTTTCTTTCTGTCCTTTTATTTGCCTTATTCACCTTTAATTTTCCATTTCTTCTTCTAGTATGTAGGTTAGTAGTTAGTTTTAGTTTTAAGTTCGCTTTTCATTTTCATCTTAACGATCACCCAAACCATCAGGGGCCGATAACCTAGATGTTAGGCCCCTTAAAACAACAATTATCATCATCATCATCATCATTTTCATCTTCACGATCACCCAAACCATCATGGGCCGATAACCTAGATGTTAGGCCCCTTAAAACAACAATTATCATCATCATCATGTACACTAAATATTACTTTGCAGAACTCAATAGGCCTATACTTACTCTACCCCGAATTACATTGTACTATCAGATACTTCTCCAAGTTTCCCATTGTCATGGGAAGCCACCGGCCTGAGAGGATGTTTTTGTGTGCAGAAAATGATCTCTCACGGCTCAGGAAGTTGCTGGTGCAAATTTAAATAGATTTTATTTCAGGAGAGATAACTTCTGGAGGCTTTTTATTTTTTTGCCGTTTAAGATCTTGCACACTGCAGTGAATGTCGAAAAGCCATGGTTTCTCTGCATAACATAGTCAAATTTCTTCATTACTTCTATTCCAACTGTGCCTTGAACAGCACTTAACTCGCGTTTCACAACTCCCACAATGCCTAATGATTTTGACTGAGGCATGCCACGAGTTTCTAATTTTAAAATACTGTCGACAATGAATCCCAAATATGTATCTTTACATTTAAATAGGTACAACTATGTAAAAGAAATATCATTATGATCAAATATGAAAAAATAGGTAACAATAAAACGTAATTAAGTGATAGGTAAGGTTCTGATTCATGGACATTTATAATTTTTAGTTTATTTATTTATCAGAGTCCAAAATACATACAAATATACTGGGTCTTTCATAAAGAATGAACCAATTTCGAAGGTTTATTGCGCAGTACTCAAGCAAAGCAGCGAAACGAGTCGCAAACCGTTAAAATGTGCGTACCCTCACATTTCGATTATTAGTCAGTAGAGTGCTCTGCTGCACGCCTTCCTCCCCTCCCCTCCACCCGTCTCAATTCATCCTGCTCCACACACGCTTGCCGCGTGAGTCACAGAATGGCAACACCTCAGCCAAGAGCGTTGCGTTCGAAGGACCAAGTATGTGGTCACACTGCAACGTGAGTTTCGAGATTTATAACTACGTGCTGTACAGGCCCTCTCCCAAGAACAACAGACAGTTCCAGGAATCTGGATGTGCGTGTAAAGGAAAAATCCCTGGTCGACCGCAAACTGCAGCTTCAGAAGCAAATGTGAGGAGAATCCAAGAGGCATTTGCGCGTAGCCTACTGAAATCCATATCTCAAGGTACCCGTGAGCTTCAGGTGAGCAATACCACTATGCTGAAATGACGCCTACCCATGAAACCGTCCAGACTGCAGCTGGTGTAGGCACTGCGACATGCTGACAAGGAAAAACGGATGAAATTCTGTGCTGCAATGCGATGCTGAATATTGAAAATTATGTGGAAGACTCCTTTTCACCCCTAATTTTAGTGACGAAGCAACCTTCCGTATCAATGACTGTGTCAATCGTCACAATGTTCGGATTTGGGGAACCGAACACCTACATGCAACAATAGAGCACGAACGAGATTCTCCGAAGGTAAATGTTTTCTGTGCGGTGATTAATGCCAGGGTTTATGGCTCTTTCTTCATCGAGACCAACACTGTCACAGGACAAAGCTATATCAAGATGTTACGAATGAGGCTCTTCCCTTTGCTGCAAACACACTCACGTGACTTCATTTTCCAAGAAGATGGAGCCCCACCCCATTGGAGCTTACCAGTGCAAGCATTTTTGAATGAAACAGTGCCTCAACGGTGGATTGGTCGACACATTGCTACGGATCGTGCTCTATTCGCATAGCCTACCAGATCCCCAGGCCTCATTCTTGGTGACTTCTTCCTGTGGGGATACGTCAAGGACAATGTGTATGTTCCACCACTACGCACTACACTGGATGACCTTCAAGAGCGGATATCACGTGTGATCAACTCAGTGGAACGTGATATGGTGCAACGTGTTTGGAAGGAATTGTCCTATTCCTTGATGTGGTCCATGCTGCTGCTGGTGGTCATATTGATCACTTTCCCCCAGAGGCTCACATCTAGTGGGACGTGGGTTGGCGACCACGGGACCCCAGCTGAGTCCGGCATTGCTTCCACTTGTGCAGGGCTCCTCTCTGACTTCTTTCCTGTCGACCTCCCCGGTCAACTCTTGTTCTTTTCCGAACCCGACGGTATGAGGGTATCCGAGGCCTAGGGAGTCTCTTCCTTTCCCGCCTTAATTGGCCCTTGTCTCATCTTTCCTGATCCCTTCCTTCTGGGAGGGGTCAGTCTTTTTTTATTTTCCTGTTATCTCCTACCTTCTGCTCAAGGCCCTCAAGGAGGTAGGGTGTATGTAGCCCCACCACTTCAGGTGTATCCTAGAAAGTGCTACACCATTAGGGGCTCACGGCTGGTGAGTTCGGGAGTTGGCGACCCCGAAGGATTCCTGAGCTGGGTCCGGTTTCCCCCTTTTGTCCCTTACCTGTGGGTCGGACCCTCTCCTCTTTCACATTCCTGTTGTTTTTCTTTTCATTACATTTCCTTTCCCCTTTAAGATTCCCGCACTGTTATTTCTGCATCTCCACTCCATTTTGTGGGTGTTTTCAATCTCCGTTGCATTTTGTAATTCTTTTCGATCTACGTTGCATTTTGTGAGTGTTTTTCAACCTCGATTGCATTTTGTATTTTCAACCTAAACCGCTTTTTTGGAAGCATTTAATTCTCAATTGCATTTTTGTGGGTATTTTGAATCTCAAATACATTTGTAAGTATTGACCATCCAAATGAGAAGTTTGAATCTACGATGCATTTTGTAAGCAATTTCAATTGCATTTTGTATTTTCAACCTAAACAGCTTTTTGCAAGTAGTTAATTCTCAATTGCATTTTGTGGGTATTTTGAATCTAAATTACATTTTGTAAGTATTTCGACTATACGTTGCATTTTGTACGTATTTTGAACTTAACCTACATTTTGTGCGTATTTTTTCACTCTATTCCTTTTGTGAGTATTTTCGTTCGAAATTCCCTTTTGTAAGTATTACCGCTCTCCATTTTGTGAGTAGTTTCAATCTGAGTTCCATTTTGTAAGTATTTTCCTCCTCACTTAATTTTCGTTCTGGTTTCCACTTCATTGACATTTTCGCTTTCGCACAGAACAATTATCATCATCATCATACTGATCACTTCTAGGACTAAACTTTATCATCAGTCAAACACATTTGTGTTGGTTGTAATCTTGTAATACTGACTGTTTGGGAAATACAGCTTGCTTAAATCGGTTCATTATTTATGAAAGACCCTGTACATATAAATTGCACTAAATTTCATTTCTCCAGTGTTCAACTGTTAGAATGGCACAACAGTCATTAGTTTCTATCAAGTCCTGCATATTATATGGTCTTAGTAACATGCTGCAATTCAGAAGGTGCTCTGGATCTTGTTTTTGACCACATTTTCAAAGTCCTTCTGTACTGTATCCCCACTTCTTCAATTTGCTTTAGCACCGACTCACACCAGTTCTCCCCCCCCCCCCCCCCCCCCAAGGGGCTCACATCTAGTGGGACGTGGGTTGGCGACCGCGGGGCTCCAGCTGAGTCCGGCACTGCTTCCACTTACTTGTGCCGGGCTCCTCTCCGTCTTCTTTCCTGTCGACCTCACTTGGTCAACTCTTGTTCTCTTCTGACCCCGACGGTATTAGGGTATCCGAGGCCTAGGGAGTCACTTCCTTTCCCGCCTTAATTGGCCCTTGTCTCATCTTTTCTGATTCCCTCCTTCTGCGAGGGGTCAGCCTTCTTTTTCTCTTCCTTTTACCTCCTGCCTTGTGCTCAAGGCCCTCAAGGAGGCAGGGTGTATGTAGCCCCACTACTTCTGGTGCACCCTAGATAATGCTACACCCTCAGGGGCTCACGGCTGGTGAGTTCGGGAGTTGGCGACCCCGAGGGATTCCCGAGCTGGGTCCGTTTTCCCCTTATGTCCCTTACCTTTGGGGCGGACCCTCTCCTCTTTCACTTTCCTATCTGCCTTTCATGGCTCTCCTTCCTTCCAAGTCCCTCAATCCGCCTTCTTCGAGGGTTGAGGGCATTTCTTTTCCTCCTGTCCTTTATTTGCCTTATTCTCCTTTAGTTTACCATTTCTTCTTCTAGTATGTAGGTTAGTAGTTAGGTTTAGTTTTTAAGTTCGCTTTTCATTTTCATCTTCACGGTCAACCAAACCATCAGGGGCCGATAGCCTAGATGTTAGGCCCCTTAAAACAACAATTATCATCATCGTCATCATCCTTTTTCTTTTCATGGTATCTCCTGCCTTCTGCTCAAGGCCATCAAGGAGGCAGGGTGTATGTAGCTCCACCACTTCTGGTGCACCCTGGATATTGCTACACCCTCAGGGGCACACGGCTGGTGAGTTCGGGAGTTGGCGACCCCGAGAGATTCCTGAGCTGGTTCCGGTTTCTCCCTTTTGTCCCTTACCTGTGGGGAGGACCCTCTCCTCTTTCACTTTCCTATCTGCCTTTCATGACTCTCCTTCCTTCCAAGCCCCTCAATCTGCATTCTTCGAGGGTTGAGGGCATTTCTTTTCCTCCTGTCCTTTATTTGCCTCATTCTCCTCTTGTTTTCCATTTCTTCTTCTACTATATAAGTTAGTAGTTAGTTTTAGTTATAAGTTTACATTTTATTTTCATCTTCACGATCACCCAAACCATTAGAGGCCGATAACCTAGATGTTAGGCCCCTTAAAACAACAATTATCATCATCATCATCAACACCAGTTCTCAGTCTGTTTAGCGTCTTCCAAGATCCGTACATTGTAAATGGTAGCCTGCTGCCGGCTTCCCCTTCATTTCCCACGATCCTCTCGGTGATTTTGTTTTCCAAAGTTCAATTCGGTGAGCTTCAGCTGAGGTAGGAATGGATATCGTTGTTTGGAGGAAGCTCTTTCTTGACTTAAGCCTAGGTGGATGGACATAAAAGTACATTCATTGGGTGTCTTGGATCTGTATCTTGATTTTTCATCTCAACTTCTGCCGCTACTTGTCTTCTAACTTCTGGAGGTGCAACTCCCATGAGTGGAATGATCTTATCGACAGAAGTTGGGCGTAGACAGCCTGTCACAATTCGGCCTGTCTCATGGAGGGCAACATCAACTTGGTTGGTATGAGCCGAGTTCCTCCAGACTGGAGCAGCATATTCCACAGCAGAAAAACTCTGAGCACGGGCAGTTGTACGCAGGACACTAGGCTGCGCTCCCCATCTGGTGTTTGTGAGTTTCCGAATTATGATGTTCCTATTCCTAGTGCATACCTTTTGTTTGGTGTCCATGCAATGCTGTTTTAAGGCGCGCGATCCAGCTTTACTCCTAAGTATTTAGGATGAACACAATGGTGTCCTTTCCAGGTGTCGTTAAGCTGCCTTCTCGGCTCCCTAGTTTTTAGCCTACTTTTCACATATTGCAAAAATGAGGAAAAAGTAGACTTATGAGATCGAACTGGGAAAATGTGTGTCTGTCTGTCTGTCTGTCCTTCTGCCTGTCTGTCCGTCTGTCTGTCCTTCTGTCTGTCTGGCTGTGTTTGTGTGTCCTCCCCCCCCCCTATGAACTCCTAAACGGCTGCAGCAATCGAAACCAATTTTGTATTCCCCCAGGGGCTCACACCTAGTGGGACGTGGGTTGGCGACCACGGGGCCCCAGCTGAGTACGGCATTGCTTCCACTTACATGTGCCGGGCTCCTCTCCGTCTTCTTTCCTGTCGACCTCACTTGGTCAACTCTAGTTCTCTTCCAACCCCGACGGTATTAGTGTATCCGAGGCCTAGGGAGTCTCTTCCTTTCCCGCCTTAATTGGCCCTTGCCTCATCTTTTCTGATTCCCTCCTTCAGCGAGGGGTCAGCCTTCTTTTTCTTTTCATGTTATCTCCTGCCTTCTGCTCAAAGCCCTCAAGGAGGCCGGGTGTATGTAGTCCCACCACTTCTGGTGCACCCTAGATAATGCTACACCCTCAGGGGCTCACGGCTGGTGAGTTCGGGAGTTGGCGACCCCGAGGGATTCCTGAGCTGGGTCCGTTTTCCCCTTTTGTCCCTTATCTGTGGGGAGGACCCTCTCCTCTTTCACTTTCCTATCTGCCTTTCATGGCTCTCCTTCCTTCCAAGTCCCTCAATCCGCATTGTTCGAGGGTTGAGGGCATTTCTTTTCCTCCTGTCCTTTATTTGCCTTATACTCCTTTATTTTTCCATTTCTTCTTCTAGTATGTAGGTTAGTAGTTAGTTTTAGTTTTAAGTTTGCATTTCATTTTCATCTTTGCTATCACCCAATCCATCAGGGGCCGATAACCTAGATGTTAGGCCCCTTAAAACACCAATTATCATAATCGTAATCATCATCAAATTTAGTATGAGTAATGATGTATACCGGAATATCTCAAACCCATATTTGAAAATGACGTCAGTGCTACCAACTGCTGAAAAAACGCACTCGAAATTTTAGCTCCATGTTGGATATGTTGGAAGGTATGCATGGGAGCTCTTCCAAAATTGGCAAACATGTAGATTATTTCAGTTTAATTTCCAGGAGAACATACATGACAGTGTTGCCAAAATAATTTTAAGACTTCTGATTGGTCCTATTTTAAATGCATATAACTTCGGCACTAACAATTGGATTTCAACCAAATTTTGTATGTAATATGTGTACATAAATAGATATGACTGAGCGTATTCTTAAGAGCCACCAGGGCTGCCAACTGTTGAAAATTGTTCTCTCTATGTTTCTAACCAAATACCAATATATCAGAATGTATGCAAGCCGACAGCTTTAAACTATGCACACGTGTATAGTACCTGACATTTTAGATTAATTTGGAGTAACTTATATACGTCAGTACTACCAACATGATTCTAAGCTTGCTGATAGGACCAATTTTTAAATACAAGTAACTTCTATACTATCAGTTGGATTTCATCCAAATTTCCGTATGTGCTATGTGTAACATAACATATATGACTATAAGTATTCTTAAGAGCAATCAGGGCTGACAACTGTTAATAAATGCTGACTATAATTGTTTACCCTAATATTCTAGATAGGTTCATATACTGTAGATTAATCATTGGCATGATTCTTAATTTTAAGAAAAGTAGGCTCTTTAGTTCGTCACGGAACTTCCTGTTTAGTTATGTATAAGCTTAGGGAAAGGATATGTACTTACATACATATTCTAGCCATACTAATGAGCGAACCTAGCTGAAATGCGGAGGAAGGAACTGCTGGAATGCTAGCGACTGTAGTAGCAGGTGACTTTCAAACTCGTCGGATTAGCAGTGTGGGAGAGCTCACGTGTCATGTATTTATACACTGTTCAAAAAATGTTTTGCATATTGCATGATGTTGTATTTTCATTGCTCTATGACGACATTTGGCTCATGTGTTATCTCTAAGATATCCCCCAGGGGCTCACATTTAGTGGGACGTGTGTTGGCGACCACGGGGCCCCAGCTGAGTCTGGCATTGCTTCCACTTACTTGTGCCAGGCTCCTCTCTGTCTTCTTTCCTGTCGACCTCGCTTGGTCAACTCTTGTTCTCTTCCGACCCCGACGGTTTTAGGGTATCCGAGGCCTAGGGAGTCTCTTCCATTCCCGCCTTCATTGGCCCTTGTCTCATCTTTTCTGATACCTTCCTTCTGCGAGGGGTCAGCCTTCTTTTTCTTTTCCTGTTATCTCCTGCCTTCTGCTCAAGGCCATCAAGGAGGCAGGGTGTATGTAGCCCCACCATTTCTGGTGCACCCTGGATATTGCTACACCCTCAGGGGCTCGCTTTTGGTGAGTTCGGGAGTTGGCGACCCCAAGGGATTCCTGAGCTGGGCCCGGTTTCCCCCCTTTGTCCTTTACCTGTGGGGATGACCCTCTCCTCTCACTTTCTTATCTGTCTTTCATGGATCTTCTACCTTCCAAGTCCCTCAATGCGCATTCTTCAAGGGTTGAGGGCATTTCTTTTCCTCCTGTCGTTTATTTGCCTTATTCTCATTTTGTTTTCCATTTCTTCTTCTAGTATATAAGTTAGTAGTTAGTTTTAGTTATAGTTTGCATTTCATTATCTTCACGATCACCCAAACCATTATGGGCCGATAACCTTGATGTTAGGCCTCTTAAAACAACAATCTTCATCATCATCAACCTTGCTGTGTTTGCGGTATATTGAACCAGACCAGCAGGCACATTGTCGAAGATTGCAAAGTAAGAGCGTACTTACAGTAGGTGACCCTAACGACTTTTTCAGTGCTACACCATCGAGCCTGGACTGGAGAAATAGACTGGTCATGAGGTGGTAATAAGGTTGATATCTGTGCTAGTATAATAATAATAATAATAATAATAATAATAATCCCAGCGGGAAACTAGGTCGGTGAGCCGATCAGTGTTGGGGGAAATGCAAAGATAGTCAACAGGTACAACGGTGGAAGAGGAAAATAATTCCCAACCGCGAAGAAGGTGGAAGAACTATCTTTGATGCAACTTAAATCTATTAGTGTCTGTACTGGTATCCAGCGGCTAATGGTCAGCGTCCGTTAGCTCAGTGAGCTTGGCTGGAAATACGATGTTCCAAAGGCCTCAACAACCTCTGGTCCTATATGGTCCAGGCACTCACCAGGCCAAACAAATCAAGTACATGCAAACATGAACTGTGCAAGCAATCACAACTCTACCCCAGGTGGTACCCAATCCACCCGTCCACAATCGGCAACTGGAATTTCGGATTCTGGGGAGTCCAGGTAAGCGCAGCAGAGAGAGTCGGAGATCTCTGGTCACCTTCCCAACAAACAGAAAACATTCATTGGAACACTAAAACATTAATACCCTAATTCAAATTGGAAAATTATACAATCTCACGCAAGAAATCGACAGACAATAATTCTCAATCTTGTTCTTCAAGAAACTAGATTGACTGACAACGAAACTATGGACTATGGAAATTACCGCGTTTTCAAGAGCAAAACATTAGAGAGAGTCGCGAAAGGTGCACCAATCTTCGGAATGGCTTTTCTTGTCCACAAATCCATCATTAATTCTGTCAAAGAAGTCACACCCGTTAATGATCGAATTATGACCATGCGCATCCAGAGCGCCAACAAGAAATACACTCTTGTCAATGCCCATGCACCTACTAACATCGACAACAAGAAAAATCCTAAAAATGTTGAAAATTTTTGGAAAAAACTGGAAACAATTATGAGTAACATTCATCAAGATGACGTGAAAATCCTGATGGGAGATCTCAATGCCCAACTTGGCAAAGAAAAAATCTATCAAAAAATCATTGGCAAAAATTCTGCACACCAATATACAAACAGCAGTGGCACACGATTGGTAGACATTTGACATCAATTCAATCTCAGAGTTATGTCTACGCATTTAAGGAAACCTTCACACAAACAGAAAACTTGGCGATCTCCCATTCAACATGTCGTTGAATACCAAATTGATAATGTTGCCATCTCCCATGCACACTATAGAACCATCCATGACATTCAAGTCCGACGAGGGGCAAACATTGATTCAGACCATTATCTCACAAGAATCAAAATGAAATTTTCACCTAAGAGGATTCATAAAAAATATATATTACATCCCAAAATTTGACACATCCAAAATTCAAGAAACAAAAATCGCAGAAGAATGGGATGAAGAACCAGTGAACAATTGGACGGACTTCTGCAGCAAAATTGACTTCTGCAGCAAAATTATCAGGAAAGCCAAAGAACTGATTCCACTAAAAAAGAAAGCAAAACACCCCTGGTGGGATTCCAACTGTGATCAAGTCATTATTGATCGCCGAATAGCATTCCAAAAATACAATAGTCTCAAATCCCCAGAAACTTTACAACACATACTCGGCGTCCGCAAACAGGCAACCAAAATTATCAGGACAACTAAACGTAATTTTATAACTAAGCAACTTCAGTCAATCGAGGATGACTTCAGGAATCACAACAGTCGAGATTTTTATAAAACCTTCGGGAACAGAATTAAAGGTTATACACCGCAAAATTTGACTTTCAAGAAACAAGACGGAAGTCTCGCACTCAATAACCAAGAAAACTGTGAAGAACTAGCACGTTATTTTTTGACCCCCTCAATTTTCCTGAACCACCTGAGCGATTTATACACACAGTCCCAGAACACATACGACCCGAAGCCAAACCACCAACGCAAGAAGAAATCCATCACCACATCAAAAGACTCAAAAACGGAAAGACATCAGGAGGAGACGGAATCATCGCAGAACTACTGAAAAATCTAGGATCACGATCACTACAGGACATTTGGCGAAGTGAAAAACTACCGGACGAATGGAAATGCGCATTCATCCACCCACTCCACAAGAAAGGAGATAAATCTGATGTAAATAACTACAGAGGAATTTCCCTCTTACCTATCGCTTATAAAATCCTCTCCGCCTGTCTTTTACAACGCACGCAAGAAAACTCGAGCCACTCATCGGTGAATATCAGGCTGGCTTCAGACCAAACAGATCAGTCGTCGAACAAATCTTCAATCTGAAATCCACCTTGAAACTTCGAGCCACACGAAATCTCCCAACCATCTGTACATTTGTCGACTTTCAGAAGGCTTATGACTCCATTGATCGAAAATCTCTTTTTAATGTACTCGAAGAAAACCATCTCGATCCGAAGACGAGACGACTCATCCAACAAACCTTAACCGACACAATTTCCAAGGTCAAATTCATTGGAGAGATCTCCCAACCTTTTCCCATTAAAACTGGTGTTCGGCAGGGTGATGGACTTTCTCCATTGCTGTTCAACATCGTTCTCGATAAGGTCATCAAAGAATGGGAAAAAGAAATAAAAAGTCGCAACATATGGAATCCTGTCGTGTTAGGAAGACAGAAGGATAATATCAATATTACATGCTTAGCTTTTGCTGATGATTTGGCAATCCTCTCCGGAGATGAACGAACGGCAATTCACCAGATTGAAGTCCTCAAAGAATGTGCTGGGAAAGTAGGGTTGCAAATCTCCTTCACAAAAACTGAATTCATGGCTACAAAAAACACATTGAAACCCAAACTTTGGTAACAAAATACGGTTCAATCAACAAGGTTAATCATTTCAAATACTTAGGTGAAATTATTGAGCCTACAGGCACAGAAAGAATAGCACAAAGAACACGTGAACTCAAAATGCGGAAAGCATATGGGAAAACCGCAAACATCTACAACAAAAAATGCATGATCATTAACACTAAAATTCGACATTACGCGACGATCATCAAACCCGAAACACTCTACGCCAGTGAGACCTTAAACCTCAATTATAAAGTGGATCTTGAAAGCATCAAGAAAGCTGAAAGGAAAATCATCCGAAAAATTCTTGGCCCAAGACTTACAGATGAAGGATATCGTTTACAATCGCACAAGATCACAGAAAAATATTCAAATATTGAAACCGATTTCCGTAAACCACGCTTGAAATTTTATGGACACATTATGAGGCTAGATGACAACCGATTACCAAAGAAAATAATGATGTACTCACAAAAATTAGACGACAACGGTTTGGATTAAACAAATCCAAATTGATCTTAATAACGCCAACATCACATCCACAGATATCGAAGACCGCAAGATCTACACTTGGGAAGCTGCATCAGAAGATAAGCCCAGCAGACCTAGGGGAAAATGGACTGACGAACGTCAAGCTAAACATAGCGACATGATGAAGGAATTCTGGAAGAACAAGAAAAATTACAGCAACTTGCTTTATGTGATCCTGTATGGGTCGATACATACTAAATAAATAAATAAATAATAATAATAATATCGTATGGCCCCAGGTGCAAGCTTTGTTATTTGACACCCAGAAGGTAGCTTGCATGTCAAATTTCGTTGTTCCTTGAAGCACTATGAAAGTCAAAGAGGTTAGATATCTAAGTTGGCGGAAACTCCCGAAATTAATTTTGCCATTATGAACACGGCCTACTGAATTCAAATGGGTTCTTTGACATGTTAACATCGTATAACATGCGTATCGTAAGTTTTGCCGCCTTTCAAAAATCACTTACCATGGCCAGGAACGAACCTGCAAGCTTGGGGTTAGTAGACAGACACGTTGACCACTCACCCACCGTGGCAAGCATCTGTGCTAGTATGTACGTGTTATAATAATAATAATAATAATAATAATATCAGTGCTTTTTTTTTTAATTAAGGGGTACGGTACCGGTACTCTCAGTTGTAGTCGACAAAACCTCATGATCTTGCAATTTTCGGCAATTTGCAAAGTCTGGTCATTGTGTTCGAATCATTAACTTTCAGCTTTTACGATGCCTGGATGGTTGTTAAATAGTTTATTTTCTTCATCCATCAAAACTAATGATAACTAAGGTTCGGA